>CM077084.1:172311570-172945472 GCA_039513925.1 Platanthera zijinensis
CAACAAATATCCCTTCTAGGGATTTGGCAACAAACTTAGTTTGGTAGTGTTTACCATTGACTAGTACAAAACACTTACTACCAAAGATTCTGAAATAAGATATGTTTGGTTTTTTGCCTTTTAAAATCTGGTAGGGAGTCATCTTGTGTTTCTTGTTGATGGAGGCCCTATTGAGCACATGATACTGCACAGTAGAGTTCTACTGGCTTCAATTAGAGTCATATTCTTTCTTTCAGCAACACCATTTTGCTGAGGAGTTCTAGGTGAAGAGAATTCCTGATGAATCACAAGTTCTTCACAAAATTGTGTCATACATTTAGACTGAAATTAAGTTCCATGGTCACTTCTGATTTTGACCACTGAGCTGTTGTATTCATTCTAAATTTGTCTGACAAAAGTCTAGAAAATAGTTGGGGTTTCAGATTTCTGCCTCAAGAAGAAAACCCATGTAAATCTAGAATAGTCATCCACAACAACAAGTGTGTATGCTTTCCTACCAAGAATATTGACTGGCATAGGACCAAACAAATCCATATGCATGAGATACAAACATCTCTTTGAATCTTTTATGTCAAGTGACTGAAAAGAGGACTTAGTCTGCTTGCCTTTTTGGCAAGCTGAGTACACACCCTCTTTTATACACTGAACTTGAGGACCATTCCTCACTAATCCCATGCTGAACAACAGTCCAATTGACTTATAGTTCAGATGAGCTAGCCACTTGTGCCATTTGACACATAGAGAAGCTTTCTCTCCTGCAACCAAACAAATAGGTGAGTTGTTAGACTCATAATCTAGGTTAAGGCAATACACATTTCCTTTCCTTGTGCCAGTCAAAATGATCTCTTGATCACTTGACCTTTTTACTAGGCACTCTCCTTTGTGGAAAGAAATATCATAACCTAGATCACTAAGTTGACTTATGCTAATCAGGTTATGTTTTAAACCCTTTACATAAGCCACTTTAGTGATAATAATTGAATCACAATATATGTTACCAAATCCTTTGATGATTCCCTTTTCTGATCCACCAAAGATAATTTTGGGTCCATTCTTTATGGGCACATAGTCCCTCAACATTCTCCTTGTTCCAGTCATATGTCTAGAACAACCACTATCCAAGTACCATATAGGGGTATGGTCACTTCGATTTACCTACAACACAAAATGAATCACTTACCCTTAGAACCCAACTTGCTAGTGGGTCCTAGGTCCTTGTTAGTTTGAAACCCTGTGACTGATCTAAAAGGAATCCTACTTTTGGTTTTAACACTTAAGTTAAACCAACAATCCATGGCAAAGTGGCCCACCTTGCCACAACACCAACACTCAAACCTATTATACCTCTTCTTAGGTACAGGTCTTCTTACTTTGTTGTCAGTAGACTTATTAAGTGTTGGTGCTGGAAAAGCATTCTTCAAGAAATCCTCTTGAATATGATGGGCATGCCAATAGATTGTTCTATTGACATTTGCACCCTTGCACATGAGATTTTCATGCTCACAGTGACCATGTGTAATGTCATGATCATACCTGTTAGTAGGATTCACTACCTTCTTAAAGAAAATAGGGGGATTAAAAACTTGAGGCTGAACTGGGACTTTACCTTTTTTTTGAGAATTGGTAGCCCTAGTTCTTCCCTTAAAGCCTAGACCAGTGTTTCCTTTTTGTGAAAAAAAATTATCTATCAAAGGTAAGACTGATTTTGGCTTGGAGAATTTTGCCACTAGCTCTCTCTCTTGCTGAAGTTTTCCCTCTAGTTTCTTGATATGATTCTCTTTGAATGAGATTGTACCCATCTGAATAACTGTAATATTTTTCAATTTGGCAACCTCATTCAATTTTTGATCCAGCAGTTTTGTTGAATTTGCTGCAGCCAGTTTGAGAGACTCAATCTCCTTGGCCTGCTCTTTAACAAGAAACTTGATCTTCTTTAGAGCATGCAATAGCCCACCATACTCATCAATGAGTTGGTGAACATCCCCCTCAGACTCAGATCCATCCACTTATTTTGAAGAAGATGCTTCTGATTCTGATCCTGTAAAGTAATCTGAGACTAGGGGTGAATTGTTTACCATACTTGGTCCAGGCTGATCCTGGCACTTGTCCTCTTCAGATTGAGCCATCAACCCTTTACATCAATACTCTTCCACTCCATTTATGGAGTCCAACATCTGTAGGAATTCTAGTTCCCTAGAATCCTCTTCTATTGAGAAGAGTCCAACATATGCTTTTGCCTCTTCTTCTTCAGATTCTGAAGATGAAGATTCTGTCCAACTCTTCTACTTCTTAGCCACTAGAGACTTCTCCTTCCTGCCTTTGATTTGCTGCTTCTTCTTGTCATTTGATTCCTTTCTTTTGTCAGGACAGTCAGCTATAACATGCACAGACCTGTTGCAGTAAAAACACACAATCTTAGAATTAGATTGTTTTCCAGGTTTAGAAGCATACCTGTCCTCATTAGGTGTTTTCTTCTTCCTGTAGTATTCATCCTTGGAATAGGATGCTGATGAAGGCCTGGTTCTCCATTTCTTTTTCTTCATGAACCTTTGAAATTATCTAGTGAAGGCAGCAAAGTCTTCATCAAATGTGTGACTATCTGATGTACTTGTTT
This sequence comes from Platanthera zijinensis, assembly GCA_039513925.1. NCBI lineage: Eukaryota > Viridiplantae > Streptophyta > Magnoliopsida > Asparagales > Orchidaceae > Platanthera > Platanthera zijinensis. Next base: position 172,314,185 of record CM077084.1, read on the forward strand.
CAGGAACACCTTATTCTGCTTTAGTAATCCTTCTAGGTGGAGAAGGAGATTTTCTCCTACCCTTCCTTGAGCCCTCAGCCTTGAAGGCTACTGACTTTTCTTTATGTTCAGATCTGCTGCCCTTCTCTTCCTCTTTCCTAGCAGTAAGTTGCATTTCATATGAAAGCAGTTTACCAAAAAGTATAGGTGGTGGTGTGTCAGCCAGTTTGGCCACTTCTCTTATGACACATATCTTAGTGCCCTAATCCTTTGTTAGGGACCTAAGAAACTTGTCATTCAATTCATAAGTACTGAAGATCTTCCATATATCATCAGTTCATTCACTATTCTAAAAAACATTTTATAGCATTCAACTATGCTGTCAGTTTTATTCTGCCTAAAGCTCTCATATTCCTGATTTAACATAGAATTTCTGTCCTCTCTGACTTCTTTTGTGCCTTCCATATAGACAATCAATGTATCCCACATTTATTTGGAAGTTAGTGCACAAGATTCTGGAATGTTGCATAATCTATGACACTTACAATTATATTCCGAGCTCTTTTATCTAATGTAGCCAAGATGATTTCATCCTTAGTCATCTCTGAATAACTCTTTGGAGTTTGAATGTTTGCATCAAGAACTGAAACCTTCATTGGGATGAAGGGGCCTTCCTGTACTGTGATATAAATTCTTGGATCAGATGCTTCCATAAATAGCCTGACCCTTTCTTTCCAAATGCTAAAAGATTCTTTCCTGCATATGGGTAATTTCATAGAACCAAACTTCTTTTGATTTTCACTTGAACCCATTCTTGTTGTCTGTTATAGCCTTGGAGAAATCCTCTGACTGTTAGGTCAAATTTTGAGAAACCTCCCTCTGATACCACTTGAAAGACTTTGTTTCAAGAGCCTAAACACCTAGAGGGGGGGGGGGGTGAATAGGTTCTAATCTTTTTGAGTCTTTTTGATTTTAAGGCAAACAGATATTTGTAACTTCTTTTAGCACAAAATAATTCTATCTACAGAAATTAAAAACAACACAGCAGACACCAGATCTATAGTGGTTCCCTAAGATATGGGTACATCCACTTTCCCCCTTCGCCTATCCAGCAGATAACTAGATTCAGCCTAACTTCCTTCAACTGGCTCATATCCGCAGATCTTACAAACTCAGAACCCCAAAATAGTTCCTACACCTAAGACTTTACACAAGTCCTACCTCGGATTCTTTCCTGAATCATACCGCAGGCCTCAGCCCTACCTCAACCTTTATAATTAGGCTTACAACTCAGACTTTCCACAAGTACTTCCTAGGGCACACAGCCCTACCTCAGCCTTTATAATTTTTGGCTTACAATCTCAGATCTAACAATAGATCCTACAAGAATTTGTGAGTAATAAGTATCAGAAAACTTCACCAGCTAGATTTTTCTGTTGATGTTGTCTTCTTGATTAGTTCTTGTATAGACTGATCCTTCTAATCAACCCAAACTTTTCTTTTCAAAGCTTCTTGATTAGGACAAATAAGGTGGATATTTTCTTGAAGTTGATCTTCAGTCAGCTTCTTCCTCAGATTCAGATTGAACTCTGAATTTTTCTTGCAGACATCCCTTAATCTGTCAGATTCTTCTTATTGATGCCTCACATTATTGTTCTCTCCTTTGTTTTTCCCGATCTGTCTCTTATATAGAGCTTGCTTCATGGTTACCAGCTGATCCGATTCATAACAGACTTCTGACAGTTCTGACAGTGGTGTCATACCGATTAGTTATGACAGCTGTCAAGTCACCAGTCACTTCACTAGGTTCTACAATGTCTTTTCAACTCATCATACAACACTCAACAGACTGCTTCACATGTGTCGACACATATAGGCTAAGTGTCGACACAAGTATTCAAGGTATCGACACAAATACTCCAAGTGTCGACACAGTCATACTTCTGCGTCTCGACACTGCTTTTTGTTGTATGTGTCGACACAAGTCCTGTGTGTCGACACAACAACTTCTTGTCTTGACATTTCTGTTGCAGACAGATGGTGTTGAGTGTTTGTCAAATGGCATTGAGTGTGTGTCGACACAAGTCCTGTGTGTTGACACAATTACTTCTGAACTCGACACAGCCTCTTGAGAGTTGGTGTATCGACACAAGTCCTGTGTGTCGATACACTTGCTTCAGGTGTCGATATAGCTCCAGAGTGTCGACACATCTTCTATTTTAAGTGTCGACACAATTCTGTTTTAAGTTGTCGACACAATACTGGATGTTTACACAACTCTTCTTTAGGTGTCGACATAGCTTTGAGTGTCGACACAACTTCTTTAAAAGTGTCGACACAAATTCTTGGTGTCGACACAACTTCCATGAGTGTCGACAAAATTTGCCTGTGTGTCAACACAGCTTGCCTGAGTGTCGACATAAGTTTCCTGAGTGTCGACACAGTTTCTTCACAAGTGTCGACACTTGTACTTAGAAAATTTTCCTTCAAATTTTTAAACCTGCACAATGAAACTCAAACTTCTATCAAATACATATTGATGCATATCTTTGAATAAGTCGTGGCTTCTCCAAATCTAGTACACATTTTCCAATGTACCCAACAATATCTGTTGATGTTATTTCTTCCTATCAGATATCTATGGTTATTGTATTTTCTTTTCTTTTTGAGTGACCTCACCCAAATAGGGGAGATTGTTGGAACCCTTGTTTGTATTTGGTCTAGGTTCACTTCTAGGATTGCTTGATCCACCTGTATAGTCAGGATCATTGTTTAGTTCTAAGTTTAGTTTTATTAGGTCAGGATTTATCTGGACAAGCCTTGAAGTACTCTGAATTCAGGACTTAGAAGATTTCAAGATGTTCTGCTAATCAGTTCGACTTTCGTCGAACTCAGCTCGACGATCGTTGGTCTCCCATCGACGATCTTTTTATATCTTCGCAGTTATCTCTGGTCGACGATAGTCTTTCTCAGGTCGACGATTTATTAATTGAGATCGACAATCTCTGAACTCAGGTCGACGTCTTTTTCCCACATTCAGTTATCAGTTCTCAGCATTTATGTCTGAAGATTTATTTTTCCATCATACCAATTCTATTATTAGCAATTAATTTCTGGTAGTTAATGCTGATATTCTCAAGGCTTATAGCCGTATTTTAAAAGAATTAACTATGGTATTCACAGAATAAATAATTGTCTTATTTGATGAAGACAGTATGGAAGCTAATTAAATGCCAGACATTCTAGCCGTTTGTTTTCCTCGATTCCAGCAGTGAATTAAGTTCCATCTTGATTTCAAAAGTTTGATTATCATCCAGACTCAGCACACTATTTTTTATACACAAGAATTGATAGAGAGAAAAAGAAAGATATACACTCAGGGAACAACAAGAAATCTCTCTCTCTCTCTCTTTGATCAAGTTGCTCTCAGGTAAACTGAAGAAGAACAATTTTCTTTCATCTCAAGTCTTCTTCAACTTTCATCTTCAGGATTCTACAGAGACAAACAATACACATAAGTCTAAGGATTCTGAACGATTCTCTAAAAGTCTGTTTGAAGACCTACACCCAGGACCAAGTTTTTCCTCTTCTTGAATCCTCTCAAAATCTCAGGGGGAGCTTGGGCCTTTTACAACAATCCACTTAGTCTTCTCACTTGCATGAGAAAGAGAAGTCTCTCATCATTTTTTACTTTCACCCCCTATGTACAGGGTTCTTACCCCTTCAAAAGTATACTCCTTGGTGATAGGGCACCTGATCAAAAACCTATTGGTTTTTAAGCACCTGATCAAAAGCCTTAAGGGTTTCTTGATCTACCTGAATAAGATCTTGTGGTGATAGGGCACCTGATAAAAAACCTAAGTGGATTCCTACTAGGGTGGTAGAAGAGTGGATGTACCCAGATTTGGGGAACCACTATAAATCTTCTTGTGTTGACTGGTTGTTTGTGTTTTACTTTCTTTGTTGTGCTGTGCTGTCTTTAGTTTTATTTTACCTCTCTCATAAATATTAGTATTAATATTTTAATTCCACAATAAAAATTAACTAAAATTTTTTAATACTATATTCACCCCCTCTCTAGAGTCAATCACATCTATCCCCTCACTTTCAGAGGAAGATACAGAAGCAATAAAAGCAGTAAGTCGGGGTAGGTGAGGGGGCCTATTTATAAGAAAAGGAATCAAGGGTCGAGCCGACCGATCGGTCCAGCACGTCTAACCCAGCTTGCCTAACCCAGCTCGCCGACTTCCAAAACCTATCCCATTACGTGCCAAACTAGAGAATATTATATTCGAACAACAAGCAATAAAATCTAAAAATATTCTAAGTTATTACAGGCCCACGAGGGATATTTTTCAAAGAAATCGAATGCAAAGAAAGAAAGCAGCAAGTTCAATACATGCGCGAGCTGAGGGGGCATGAGGCGAGCGCCGATAGGCCCGACAGGGGGGCCGTTCTCTACCCACCCTGGCCTCGCGTCTCCTTCCTCGCAGGTCGGTGCGAATCACGGAGCTCGCGGATTTGCCTCAAGCATCCTAGAGCGGCCAGAAGGTTCTCGTCCAGCTTTTCTAGCAGCGGTGAAAGGGACGTTGCCTCACCCGCCAGGTCCTCCCTTGCCTTGATTACTAGCCACGCACACTCCCGCTGCAATGCCTCGTTGTCCTCTCGCAACCGGTGGAGCTCGCATACTATCTTTTTGAGGACACCAATTCCTCGCTTCGTCAGCTCGGGGTCCTAAAGCTCGGCATCCAAAAAGGACTCAAAGGTCTTCGATGAAGGAAGGGGAGAATATCGAGCTCGCTCCAGGTATTCGTTGGCCTCCGACTAACTGAAGAAGGCTGCAAGAATAGTGGAAAAGTAATGTGAAGGGAAAGCACACCAGGGGAACTACAGATGAGAGCCAATAAAGTACGAATTGTCTGAAGAGACTGGTGCCTCGAAGGAGAGGTGAGGTGGAGGCATCTTCATATTTTTACCACGGCCCGGAGGATGTATTCTAGGCGGAAGAAGGCCGAAGCCTGGCACGGGGATAGTTCCAGCACCCTCCCTCGAGGTCTCAACGAGCTGGGAAAAGGGAATGCGGGCTGGCGAGCCCGGTCTTTGCGAGCTCAACCCCAGAGTCCCGAAGGGTGGGGATGGGTCGCGTTGACGAGCCTCCGGAACCTTAAACCGCGGGTCGGCAGGAAGAATATCAGCCTGCGAATAGGTGACCTCGCCATCCCCATCCCGACAGTCCTGGTCGGCGCAGAGATCAAAAAAATTCCCCTCCTTCCCAGGGGAAGGCAGGGTAGAGGAGCCGGTCTTAGGCTCCAGGGTCATTTTCAAGTCTTGGAAGACGCGCTCGGATGCCTCTGCATCTAGTTTTGCCCTCTTGGCAGAATTAGACTCGGCCGGTACACTCCGCGGGATGTTAAGGAGAACAGAGGTCAGGCTGGCGACGTGAGCATAGGAGACCTCGCGAGCCTTTGCAAGTCTCTCTTGGAGCTCCTTGGGGAAAGACATCTCGGTAAATTCAGAGAAAAGGGGTGTGACAAAGGTCACCCAGTTACGCAGGTGCATATTTATAGCTGCTGGTGGACCCCGTCGAAAGATTCTCTGGCTCCTGCCACACTCGCCGAATCCTGTGGGGTTGGATGTTTCTTTTCGAGCTTGTGTCAACCTCACAAAGAGCGGGGATTTTATACGACCCCATATACGACGAGTGGGTCAACAAGAGCTAGACCGACCAAATCGGGCAGTCCGATTCCCTGGGAGAGCTCGACAATGAGGGGGAGCTCGGCAGTATTCGGCTCGCCCAGGCAGGGTGAGATTCTTATGGGAAGCAAGCTCGTACTTGCTAAGCCCTATTCATCGAGCTCTGGGCTGTTCGCCGAGCTTTGGGCTGTTCGTCGATCTCCGGGCTGTTCGTTGAGCTCTGGGCCCTTCGTCGAGCTCTGGGCCCTTCATCGAGCTCTAGGCCCTTCGTCGAGCTCTGAGCCACTCGCCGAGTTCGAACTGATCAGCAAGCCTATGGAGTGCCAGTAGGGCAGGCCGGGCACGTACTCGCCCAAGGTCGAACATAGGCGGCAAGTGCCTGCTCCATCGAGCACTCGCTGCCCTTGCTGTGTACGGGTTATTGAGGTCTACTCGCCTAGTGATTTGCGAGGTGTTTTTACCATTTTGCCCTTGCTGGCCTGCCCATAGCCAGTTATAACAGCAGAGTTACGCTGTTGGCAGACCCAGTTGGGCTGCACATAGCTGTTTAGAACAACAGAGGTTGGCTATTTGCAAGCCATTTTCCTAAATCTATAAATAGGACCCAAGGGGTACCTCAGAAGGCATGCTCACTTGTATCCTAACTTTCTAGCGCTTTCTGAGGTACCTTAGCCCGACATTTGGCTAAGGAGGGGAAGCGCTTAGAGATCTTCCGGGTGTGTGGTGGTTCCTCTGCGCTGGGCCCATGGTCCAGTCCCCTGTTCTTTTTCATTGTTTTTTTTCTTGCAGGAGAGAAGTAGGTGCGTAATCACCCCTTCCCCAAGGGTGAACTCCATCGAGACCGAATTATCGGTTTCAATAGTAGGCTTTGGGTTTTCGGTGCTCCGCTACCTGTAGAATCATGCTGCATCAGATTGGTATCAAAATGAGGTTCAAGTTTTATGCTAACATGCAATTATTGAGTCTACAGATTTTATCCTATGTCGCGCTAGTATTGCTATCCCTCACCTACGCTTGGAGACACCATTTTTCATACAATAATTATCTTCCTGCACGACACACCACATCCAGAGATCGTATTGATCCTTTGAGTCTATTTTATTGTGCTAAAGACAAATAATGATTAATATCGTCCTCATCCATGTGCATAAGTGGACCTTGATGATCCTTCAACAAGATTTTATGATGATATAATTGAGTTTCGTCCATGTTGTTGTCACTATAATCTCCTTTAGTTGAGGAATCTGAGTCTGTATATGCGCGACCACCACCACATGTTCCTAGGGCCGACATCATCCTATGATCATGATCTGATTATGTTAGGAACGATCGTCTAGATGACACTTAAGAGCCTTATAAAGGTCACCATTGTCAGGATCACTTCACATGTCAAGACCCTCCTAGTGCTTGATGATCATTTTCACAAAGCCTAACCTTGATGCGGAGTCATTCTACGTTTTATCATAACTATGTAGATGGGCATAAGCTAGATTGAATTATCTTTCAGGCAAGTGCACCTATCAATCATAGTATAAGAGAAGCTTACATCTCGTATCGTATTCCATAGGGTCCTTTCAACTACTTGTACTCACTCTCACTCTATTATCATACCTACATTTAAAATTTCGTTCTAACATAGATTAATCCTAACTATGACTACTTGGATAAAAATTATATTGGAGAGTTACAAAAATAATTTCAAGCCGAAAGTTAAGAGCGTTCAATGAACATCATCATTTTATGTAATCATGCAATAACAAAACTATCAAATTCATTGTATTGTAAAGGGTTAAACTAATTATCAAATTCTCTCTCGAGCAATTTGAAATTTAAATCTAAGTTAAGTAAATCTTCTCTCGAATAATTTACAATACTAAAATTTGCATTGAATGAAATACCCTATCTACTACATAGATTCATGGAACTTTATCTCTAAAATACCATAATTCCATCATTTCGTATTCTAATTTTCCAAGAAACATATCTCTCGATCATGAATTTTAGATTACAAAGAGAAATAACACATAAATATGAAGATTTAACCATCATCCAAAGAATCCAATTTCTCAATCTAGACATTTGGAATTCATGTAAAAGCAAATAATCATTCATAACAAGGATAGTTCTCAATGTTTGCAAACCCATATACGAACAAAATACCATGAAATTGATTAAAACAAGAAGATACATGATTACTAATTTGTTCAAACACATTGTTCATGAAAATTAAAAGATAAATAAAGTTGGATTACCAAGAGAGATACAAGATTAAATGAGATAAATTGAAGAATAAATGCATACAAATATCTCCTTCAAGCCTTCCTTCTCTTGGGTGCTCCACTTTCGTTCTCCAGAAAATATCCAAATAAAATTGATCCAAAAAGTGCAGAATAAAATTTTTCTCCAGGTTTTTATAGTCTCATAGCAAACATGGTCGAACACGGGTTCCAACACGACCGTGTTGTAGGCCGTGTCGGCAGTTCCAAGGTAGTTCCACACGAGCAAACGTGTTTGGTCATGGGCCGTGTTGGATGACACGGGTACTGACACGGCCGTGTTGGAGAACACGGCCGTGTTGTTCTTCATATTCTTCGGACACAGGTAAGCCGGATTTAATTCTTCGATTTGTCCCGAGAAGGACACGGACTGGACACACGGGTGTGTTCAGACCCGTGTGAACAAATAGTTCTAGCTATGATAGAACACGGGTAGGCACACGGGCGTGTTCCTAGCCGTGTTCGACCAATTCTTCTGCTTTGATCAGCCCTCCTGGTCCCGTCAACTCCCCTGTTTGCTCCAAGACTTTTAGTTCCACTGACTAGTCGTACCTGCATTAGAAAAATGACGTATTAAGTGGGGAGTTCAATACATAAAATAGTAAAGACTCTAACCTATGCTCTACTATTCATGACAACACCAATTCTCAACTATTTTGCACAATTACTTGAGTAAAGAGGTAGAAAACAGTGGACATGATTACAATTATGATAGTCAGAATCTATCATAATTGTACTCATCAAATACCCCCAGACTTGAGTGTTTGCTTGTCCCTAAGCAAACTAATTCAAACAATTGAGTTACCTATACATAATTCTTCTTCCGCACACTGATTGTTTTGAATTCAAATAGAAATTTGATGTTGTAATTGTATAGGAAATAGTATAGCAGACTTTTCTAAATATAACTTTTTCTTAAAAATTCCTCCAATACATATTTTAACTATTTTTCGCTCTTTCTTAGAATTAGGATTATAGTTATCCATTACTATTGTAAGGAGAAAAGAATAATTTTAATAACATATGCATTAGTCTTTCAAAACTTAAACATACCTCTATTGATAATCATACACTTTCCTTTACACACCCTCTCCATAGCACTAATGAGAATCAGTAAAGTTGGATCCTTAGGACTTGTATGGTGGTGTAACCTTTTTTTTAGGATAGGTAATAATAGGTGGGGTAAGCAACTTAAAAAAAATAACTCGATGGTTTTTTTTCTTTGCACACCTAGATCACAATTGAGCCCTTGGTATGGTCAATACCTTAACAAACATTGATATTCTACAAGCACCCCCAGACTTTGCACGTATTATACTTCCCATATATTTTTTTCTTTGTTTCTTAACCAAAGGTCCATAGTAGGGATCATTCTGAATGGGTGCAAAGTCACACTCACTCAGGCCACGTATCACTATGTTTTTGTTTTTAGGGATTTCATAGTAGGGATCATTCCGAATGGGTGCAAGTGTACACGCACTCAGGCCACATATCACTATGAAAATTCATTTCATGACGAACTCAATGATAGGTGCTACTAGGTGAGGATTTGCCTTGGTGAATTTTAGAGTTGGAATACCACAAAAATATAGGGATAAGGTTCAAATTGGGTGAGCAAGGGTATAATGTTTAAGGTTTTGGGATGTGAACGGCTCAAGCTATCCAAAAGGGGGCTTAAATCATTTCCACCTTTACTAATTAACATGTGCAAAAGGTTTGAGGATCGTTGGTTAGTTCGAGACACCAATAGAGAGAAGTTTTGTTATATTATTTTGATCTCCTAATACACAATTACCAAAATATTGCATTCATCGACTCACTTTAGTATAGATAAATATATTTTCTAAAATGGAGCGATTATTAGTTAATAATATAAAGGACAATATTTTTAAACCAAATTTTATGGAGAAAAGTAGGCTAATGAATTTCTATACGTAGTTACTAATCAACAAATTTGAACACGAATTTGGTTTAATCAGCATGCGAAAGTAAATTAGATAGTTATATTCTCAATGAGTGAAGTACGGAAAGCTTAAAGAAAAGTAATAGAATGCTGTGATAGAGAAAGAGAGTACTATGATAAAGATAATATCAGTAACTGTAATCATGCACCCCACTGTCAACACCAATACCCCCAAGACTTGTGTTGCAATGTCCTCATTGCAAAAAAATTTAAAAATAAATTGAGGTTATTATTGCACCAAGATAGAGAGAACTGATGATCATGAATATAAAGGAGTACAGAACAAAACAATGATCAAAAGAAAAAAATTACTTCTAGATATACTGTTAATACAAGATCATGATAATATCAATAAAAAGGATACAACGATACAGGGATATAAAATCAAAAATACATCGGTGTATCATCCTGGTCAGCCGGGTCTTCCTGAGGGCGAGATCGATGAGGAGCTGCTCGTGTCGGGCTAGTAATCCCTAAGTGTTGCCGGATCTGATAGATGACGTCCTCAGTCCGCTGCTGCGTCTCCTCGATACGCTGAAGGCGCGGCGATAGCTGAGTGTCGTAGAAGCGCTGGATCTCCTGTGCATATCGAGACTGTCGTGGAGGCTGAGCAGAAGAGGACTCCCCCTGAGTATACGTCGAGCGGGGTGGTGGAATGAGAGGCTCATCGAGGCCTGGATCTATCTCCTCGTCGTCGTCGTGGACATGGCGTCCACGACTCGCAATGGTGTAAGTAATCCCACCCTGGCCTTGACGTGCTGAAACGAGGCGGATGGAGCGAAGACTTGCCATGGTGATGGGCATAGTCCTTGCTACCACCGTCTTCGGGGGAAGAGGCAAGAATATGCCCATATTCTTTGCCAAGCGCGTAATGTAAGGGGCTACATAGATGGACCCGACGCGGGAATTCTCCGTCTGATGCAGAATGAAGTGAGCAAGCATATAACCTAAGTGGATGGGGTAACGGGCTGTCATGCTTTGCAGATAAAGGATGTCCTGTCGGCTAACTACGCCGGAGCTTTCGCCCCGACCACTCAGACTATGGCTAAACAGATGATGAATATAATGTACGGCGGGGGACACCAGCTTTGAGGCCTTAGACCTCTTGGCTTCGTAGGGCTCGGTGTCAAAAGAGAAACGGCGCCAAATATCGCCTGCCTGGTCGCGACTCGGGAGACTAAAATTCAGCTCAGAGTAGGCATCACTAAAGAGGAAGGCCTCTTCGTACACTCCTAAATGTTGTGTAAATTGGATGAGAGATAGCGTATAGAAGGTGCCCCCACCCGAAAGGAGATATTCCCCTCGGTTGGTCGTCCATCATCGGTCATGGAGGGTCGAAGGTTTAAATAGAAGGTGGACAAAAACTCGAGCGTGAGCTCGCGGAAACCTAATTCTTCTGTTTCAAAAAAACCTTGCCACCCTATTACAGAGATTAATTCCTTAACATTTGCAGTAAGACCGATGGCTTCCAAGACATCCCAGTCGATCATTCGTATGTCCTGAAATTTCTTTGTTTGTAGGCGGTTATAGCGGTTAGTATGCACTGCATCCGTGAAAACTAAGGGTTGAGCGACATCGCGTCTTTCAGTAGACAGCGCTTGTAGTTCCGGTCTATGTCGGCGAACGCCTTAGCTACGTGAAGATGACATGATCTGAAAATAAAGGAACAAAATAGTCTAAAGCGAATGAAGATGGAGAGAAAAAAAAAATCAAATACATAAGAAGAGATCTTATGGATGAAACCCAGGAAGTATACCGATGATGTAAATAGCGAAGCGACGAGGCGATTGCACGATTTTAGAGGAGCTCCGGCTGTACTGGTTGCAGGAAGAAAAGGGGAGAAAGTGGAAAATGATGGAATGAAAGAATTCGAACACGGCCCCTATAAAAAGAAGTCGAACACGGGTGTACACACGGCCGTGTGTGCACCCGTGTTAGGGAATCTACGTGGGCGGGAAACACGATCTCCAAGGAGACGTGTGGTCATTTCGCGGGAACTGCTCGTGTCAGTGGACACGGTCAACAACACGGCCGTGTCCACTGACCGTGTGGTCAATCTGACAGGTGGTTGGATCGGACACGGTCCACAACACGGGTGTGTGTGGACCCATGTCCTTCTCTGGATGAAATCGTTTTAATTTGCCTTACCGACACGGGTGTGCACATGGTTGGGTTAATAGCCGTGTTCATTAAAACACGGCCACAAACACGGTTGTGTGGATACCCGTGTTAGTCGCTAGCATAACATTGAAATTGCGATGATTGACACGGCAACGCACACGGGCGTGTATTTGCCCGTGTGGTGCTCTGTAAATTTCTGCCTTTCCTGGATTAAATAGGGTGGACGGCTGGGTGACTGCGCGTGTGCTCGACACGGCCAAGCACACGACCGTGTGCTTGTCCGTGTACTCTTCTTAAATATTGATTTCTCCTAAGTTCTTTATTTTATTTTATTTTATTTTTCGGGGTAGAAATTTAAATAAAGTTTTCATTAAAATTTTTATAAACTATTTAGACAAGTTACTATTGAATTATATATATATAGATTCTTAGCCTAGATGAAGGCAGGATTCTAGACGAGCAGAAGCTTGAGGAAGTGCACTATAATAAAGTTTTAACCGGTGCCCGTTGACTTTAAAATCTCCTTTTTCAGGGTGAGTTAGTTCGATGGTGCCATAGGGGAAAACTTTTTTAACTTGGAAGGGTTCGAACCACTTAGACCTAAGCTTCCCTGGGAATAGACGCAGCCTAGAATTAAAAAGGAGAACCTGGTCACCCTCGTTGAATGTTTTGGTTTTTCGGAGGTGACGGTTATGAAATAATTTGGTTCTCTCCTTATAAATTCTAGAGTTCTCATAAGCCATAGTCCTCCATTCGTCTAGTTCGTTAAGTTGAAGTTTGCGTTTTCCCCCTATAGAATTAGTATCAAAATTTAGAGATCGTATTGCCCAATATGACTTGTGCTCTAATTCTATAGGTAAGTGACAGGATTTACCATAGACTAATGTAAAGGGGGTGGTTCCTATAGGTGTTTTAAATGCGGTCCTATAAGCCCATAAACAATCGTTTAGTTTCCTAGACCATTGTTTTCTATTCCCTTCTATAGATTTTTCTAGGATACGTTTAAGTTCTCTATTGGATACCTCAACTTGACCACTAGTCTGCGGATGATATGGTGTAGCTGTCCTATGTACGACTCCATATTTCTGCAATACCTTATCTAGCTGTAGATTGTAAAAGTGAGAACCCCTATCGCTAATAAGTGTACATGGTGTGCCAAATCGCGCAAATAGAGATTTCAGGAATTGAATTACTACTCTACTATCATTAGTAGGTAAAGCTTGCGCCTCAACCCACTTTGATACGTAATCTACGGCTACCAAGATAAATTTATTCCCGAATGAAACTGGAAATGGGCCCATAAAATCTATTCCCTACACATCAAATACTTCACATTCAAGAATAAAGTTTTGTGGCATTTCATGTAATTTAGAAATATTACCTGTTTTCTGACAAGAATCACATGAAAGCACATACCTTTGGGCATCCCTGAATAGAAGGGGCCAATAAAAACCTGAATCAAGAACCTTTTTTGCAGAGCGATTTGCTCCATAGTGACCACCAGTAGGACCTGAATGACACTGCTCTAGGATTTTCCACCCTTCCTCGACTGATACACACCTTCTGATCACAGAATCTGCACATATCCGAAAAAGAAAAGGGTCCTCCCAAAAGTAATATTTCAAGTCGGAGAAAAATTTCTTTTTCTGCTGATATGAAAAATCCTGTGGGAGGACCTTAGCAACAAGATAGTTTGCATAATCTGCAAACCATGGATAATTATTGTTTACTTTCGAAGATAAGGCAAATAACGATTCCTCAGGGAATGCATCAGAAATTTCAGATTCTTCTAACATTGCTCGTAATGGATTTTCTAAACGTGAAAGATGGTCTGCCGCTAAGTTTTCTGCTCCTCGTTTATCCCTAATTTCCAAATCAAATTCTTGCAATAGAAGAACCCAACGGATTAAACGAGGCTTTGCGTCCGCCTTGGCTAGCAAATATTTAAGTGCAGAGTGATCCGTGTAAACTACTACCTTGGACAATGTTAAATAGGATCTAAATTTATCAAAGGCAAAAACTACTGCTAGAAGTTCTTTTTTAGTAGTAGTATAATTCTATTGTGCATTATTAAGTGTTTTACTAGCATAAAATATAGGATGAAAATGTTTGTTTCGGCGTTGTCCTAGAACAGCTCCTACCGCAAAACTGCTAGCATCACACATGATTTCAAAAGGCTGAGTAAAATCAGGCGTTATCATAATAGGAGAATTAATTAATCTCTCTTTTAAGAACTCAAAAGCATGTAGACACTCTTGATTAAAGAGAAAAGGTGTGTCCTTTTCTAAAAGTCTCGTGAGTGGTTTAGCAATTTTGGAAAAGTCTTTAATAAACCGACGGTAAAATCCGGCGTGGCCTAAAAAACTTCTCACTGCCTTAACGGATGTGGGTGGTGGTAACTTTTCTATTGTTTCTATCTTCGCTCTATCTACTTGAATTCCATGATTGGAGATTTTATGACCAAGTACTAACCCTTCTTGTACCATAAAATGGCACTTCTCCCAGCTAAGTACTAAGTTTGTTTCCTCACACCTCCTCAAAACTTTTCCTAAATTATTCAAACATAAATCAAAGGAATCTCCAAAGACGGAGAAGTCATCCATAAACACTTCCATGATATCTTCAACATACTCATTGAAGATGGCCAACATGCATCGTTGGAAAGTAGCGGGGGCATTACATAGACCGAAAGGCATACGCCTATAGGCAAAGGTGCCGAATGGGCACGTGAACGTTGTTTTCTCTTGGTCTTCTGGGGCTATTGGGATTTGGAAACACCCAGAAAGTCCATCTAGAAAACAATAATACGCATGCCCTGACAAGCGTTCTAATATTTGGTCAATAAAGGGTAAAGGGAAATGGTCCTTCCTAGTGGCATCGTTTAGCTTCCTATAGTCTATACAGACACGCCAACCTGTTATTGTTCGCGTTGGAATTAGTTCATTTTTGTCGTTTGCTACCACAGTTAAACCACCCTTATTAGGAACGACTTGGACAGGACTAACCCATGAACTATCAGAGATAGGGTATATCATACCAGCATCTAATAATTTAACAATTTCAGCCTTAACTCCCTCTTTCATATTAGGATTAAGCCTACGTTGCGGTTGAATAGATGACTTATAGTTTTCTTCCAAAAGGATTTTATGAGTGCAAAAACTAGGATTAATACCTTTTATATCAGATATTTGCCAGGCTATTGCACCTTTACATTTTTTCAACACAGTTAATAATTTGGTTTTTTCAATCTCAGAAAGATGAGAAGAAATGATAACTGGGTAAGACGAATTAGTGCCTAAGAATGCATACTCAAGATGATCCGGTAAATTTTTTAATTCAACTACAGGTGGATTCTTAGTATTATTCTTAAGAACTTCATGTTTTCCTTCTGCAAGTAAGTTATATTCAGTATTTCCATTCATCGAAACTGAGCTATCTAGAAAAAATAAATGATCAACAATGTCTTCACTAGTTTCATCTTCTAGAAAGCAATTAGTAATGCAAATTTCTAAAGGGTCTTTATAATAAAAATTAGAATCAATAGAAGTCATTAAATCATCAACACCATGAGAAAAGTAGCAACAATCATCACTATCCAAAGATTTTTTCATAGTATTGCCAATTTGAAAAGTGACTTCATCCTCCCCTACTCTCAAAACTAATTTACCATCAAAAACATCAATAAGAGCTCTAGAAGTGGCTAGAAATGGACGATCAAGTATAAGTGGTACTTCTATATTTTCGTCCATATCTAAAATAACAAAATCGGTAGGAAATATAAATTTGTCTACCTTAACTAATACATCCTCCACTATACCTCTTGGGTACTTAACCGACCTATCTGCCAACTGGATGCTCATCCTAGTCGGGCTAAGTTCCCCTAGGCCTAGTTTCAAATATAATTTATAAAGCATCAAATTTATACTAGCTCCTAAATCCGCTAAAGCTTTATTAACTTGTAAATCACCGATTAAACATGGAATTGAAAAAGAACCGGGATCCTTAAGTTTTTGTGGTAATTTATTTTGTAAAATAGCAGAGCATTCTTCACTAAGTGTAACTAAAGATAATTCTTCTATTTTCCTTTTATTAGAAATTAAATCCTTCAAAAATTTTGCATACTTGGGCATTTGAATAATATCAGAAAAAGGTAAATTAACATGCAATTGTTTAATCATAGATAAAAATTTACCATATTGCGCATCCATGTGCTCCTTGTTTATCTTTGTTGGATATGGTACGGCTGGTTGATATTCCATTGGTGTCACGTTCGGTGCTTCTCCACTGGACTCCTCTTGAGGTGCATCCTGTGCAAGCCTTGGGTCTTGTAATTCCTTCCCGCTCCTTAACTGAATTGCTCTTGCATGCTCCTTTGGATTTGTCTCAGTATTTCCTGGAAGTGTCCCTTGTTGTCTCTCTGATACCATCCTTGCCAACTGCCCAATCTGATTCTCCAAATTTCGAATAGAACCCTCTTGATTACGGAAGGCAACATCGGTAGTTTGCATGAACTTTGCAAGGACATCTTCCAATGTTGGTTTCCTTGGCTCCATTTGTTGTTGTTGTTGTTGTCCAAACATGGGTTGTTTGCCTTGGTTGCTTTGGTTGCCTTGCCCTCCCCAAGAGAAATTGGGGTGGTTCCTCCATCCTTGATTGTATGTAAAACTATATGGGTTGTTTGCAGGATTGAAAGGTGGTCTGGGATTATTACCCATGTAGTCTACATGTTCTTGCACTTGAGGTTCACCACTAAGTATTCCAACAAGGGAAGGGTCCCATTGTTGAGGTACCATGGGGGGCGTAGCTAAAGAAAGGTTGTCCATCTTTTGATGGAGCTTCTCCACTTGAATTGCTAAGGCTGTTACGACATCCACTTCATACATTCCGGCAGGCTTAGTAGACTTTGGCCACACGGTAGTCCATTGGTAGCTATTCATTGCCATTTCTTCTATCAACTGCTGGGCGGCCTCAGGTGTCTTATTGTTCAAGGTGCCTCCACTAGCCGCATCAATCATCTGTCTGGTGGCTGGATTTAGACCATTGTAGAAGGTCTGAATCTGAAGCCAAGAAGGTAAGGCATGATGGGGGCATCTCCTTAATATAATTCTTTGAATCGTTCCCAAGTATCGTACAATGATTCAGCCTCCAATTGAACATACGTAGAGATGTCGTTTCTTAACTTTGCGGTCTTTGCCGGTGGAAAATACTTCATCAAAAACTTCTCAACCATCATGTCCTAAGTAGTAATGGAACCTCGAGGTAACGAATTGAGCCACTGCTTTGCCTTATGCCTTAATGAGAATGGGAACAATCTCAATCTAATGGCATCGTTGGAGACACCATTAATCTTGAAAGTATCACATATCTCTAGGAATCCGGCTAAGTGTGTATTGGGGTCCTCGTCTTGTAAGCCATCATATTGAACATATTGTTGAACCATTTATATCATGCTCGGCTTCAGTTCGAAATTATTGGTTGGAATGGGAGGTCGAACAATGCTTGACCCAGTTCCTTGGAGGTTGGGTCTAGCAAAGTCAGACATGGTTTGCTCATTTTGGTTTGCCATGATATCTAGATCTTCAGGATGGTGTTCTCCTTGATTCACTGTTTCTTCTTCTAACAGTTCGGTTACAATATCTGTGGTGTTAATACCCACGTCTCTTTGATTGGTGTTATGAATAAGTCGTTCTGGATCAGATTGAAATGGTTCTAGCCCAGAATTTCTTGCCCTGGTCATAGACTAACAGACTACAAAACAGAGATTAAATAATATAATTATACTATAAACTATATTACATATATTTATTAGTAAACAAAAATGGTAGATTAATAGAGTTAAAGCTTTCAAAATATTAAAAAGTTTTCCCCGGCAACGGCGCCAAAAACTTGATGATCATTTTCACAAAGACTAACCTTGATGCGGAGTCATTCTAAGTTTTATCATAACTATGTAGATGGGCATAAGCTAGATTGAATTATCTTTCAGGCAAGTGCACCTATCAATCATAGTATAAGAGAAGCTTACATCTCGTATCGTATTCTACAGGGTCCTTTCATCTACTTGTACTCACTCTCACTCTATTATCATACCTACATTTAAAATTTCGTTCTAACATAGATTAATCCTAACTATGACTACTTGGATAAAAATTATATTGGAGAGTTACAAAAATAATTTCAAGCCGAAAGTTAAGAGCGTTTAATGAACATCATCATTTTATGTAATCATGCAATAACAAAACTATCAAATTCATTGTATTGTAAAGGGTTAAACTAATTATCAAATTCTCTCTCGAGTAATTTGAAATTTAAATCTAAGTTAAGTAAATCTTCTCTCGAACAATTTACAATACTCAAATTTGCATTGAATGAAATACCCTATCTACTACATAGATTCATGGAACTTTATCTCTAAAATACCATAATTCCATCATTTCGTATTCTAATTTTCCAAGAAACATATCTCTCGATCATGAATTTTAGATTACAAAGAGAAATAACACATAAATATGAAGATTTAACCATCATCCAAAGAATCCAATTTCTCAATCTAGACATTTGGAATTCATGTAAAAGCAAATAATCATTCATAACAAGGATAATTCTCAATGTTTGCAAACCCATATACGAACAAAATACCATGAAATTGATTAAAACAAGAAGATACATGATTACTAATTTGTTCAAACACATTATTCATGAAAATTAAAAGATAAATAAAGTTGGATTACCAAGAGAGATACAAGATTAAATGAGATAAATTGAAGAATAAATGCATACAAATATCTTCTTCAAGCCTTCCTTCTCTTGGGTGCTCCACTTTCGTTCTCCAGAAAATCTCCAAATAAAATTGATCCAAAAAGTGCAGAATAAAATTTTTCTCCAGGTTTTTATAGTCTCATAGCAAACATGGTCGAACACGGGTTCCGACACGGCCGTGTTGTAGGCCGTGTCGGCAGTTCCAAGGCAGTTCCACACGAGCAGACGTGTTTGGTCATGGGCCGTGTTGGATGACACGGGTACTGACACGGCCGTGTTGGAGAACACGGCCGTGTTGTTCTTCATATTCTTCGGACACGGGTAAGCCGGATTTAATTCTTCGATTTGTCCCGAGAAGGACACGGTCTGGACACACGGGTGTGTTCAAACCCGTGTGAACAAATAGTTCCAGCTATGATAGAACACGGGTAGGCACACGGGCGTGTTCCTACCCGTGTTCGACCAATTCTTCTGCTTTGATCAGCCCTCCTGGTCCCGTCAACTCCCCTGTTTGCTCCAAGACTTTTAGTTCCACTGACTAGTCGTACCTGCATTAGAAAAATGACGTATTAAGTGGGGAGTTCAATACATAAAATAGTAAAGACTCTAACCTATGCTCTACTATTCATGACAACACCAATTCTCAACTATTTTGCACAATTACTTGAGTAAAGAGGTAGAAAACAGTGGACATGATTACAATTATGATAGTCAGAATCTATCATAATTGTACTCATCAGTGCTCCTCAAAGAGAGATATCTGAAGATGAATTTCAGTGATTAGTTCTTGACCAATTTTATCGCTTGGATGCCCATCCTTTTCACATGAGATCTTCCTTAGAAAAAAATCAATAGGATAAAGCTTAGGGATTTGTGTCAAGCCATCAATACATCTAATAGTGCTCCATCTTACACGAGAGGCCCGACACATGATTATAATTCATCTTGTCTGGATGAGACTCAGTTCCTACTTGATTTTTAAGTCAAGCCCAATCATGATTGTTTGATACAAGTGAAAAGCGAAACTAGTATGACTAGGCAGTGTGGTCATGAGACACTATGATGGTATATCCATCCTTCACAACCGATTGACCCATTCGGCTAGAGATCCAATTCTCGACACTATACCGATTGACCCAAACTTAAGTATCGTCTCTTCTCACTCTTCCCTAAGCATTATCTCGAGCCACATCATGACTGAGAGCCAAAATCCTTGTGTCTCTCTCTTAGTGGTCACCTCACCAATTTTTAGGGGCACCACCTCTTTCAATGATACTCATCTAGCGGATCATCACCATACTGATGGATTCTTTTATGAGCCCCCTGACAAACTTGATGATGTCCACCACTTTCTTGTGAGGGTCAAGGGGACATCAATGAATTTGTTGTGGGTGTCCACCTTGTTCCTTTGAATACTACTATTATTAGTGCTTTCCTCTTGGAGGACCATCTTGTCATTTTTGATCTCCTCTGGATTTCGTGTCTGAGAGGCTTATTTGACAAGCTTCCCCTCCCAAAAGGCATTAATTTTAGAATGGATGGTTTGAGCCGTTACACTAGTGATCATCACGTATGTGATGGTTTTTCATATACATCTCTTGGTGAGCCACTTGACGGGCATTATCATTTGAGAGGTACCCATCACATCTACGCCTCTTACTCTTTTGTGACCATCTATGACATTCCTACGAGTGCTAAAGTCATTCACACAAATTTTTATATCTACTGCAGGTAAGCCTCCAGATGACAATTAGCATACCATTCAATTACAAATTAGTGCCATAGTTTTAGGTAGTCACTTGAGTGATCGTATGCTTGATGAATTTTTATATATCTCTATTGATGAACCTTGCGAGAAACCTCACGAGAAACCGCCCATTTCTAGGATCTCTCACTACATTGAGTGTTTTTTAAGTTTGTCATGTTTGTTGTGTATTCTTGCATCATTTAAATGTGTATGTCGAGTCTTTGGTTCGTCGCTTGCACGCATCTAAATTTATTCATCATTCGTATACGCTTCATGAGTCTGCCCAAAATATAATTACTACAAGCAATGATTATCATAAAGCTCACATAGATAAGATCAGGTGAGATCACAATTTTAAAATTAGAGAACAAGTTATGATTCACATACGATTTGAGAAGTTCCCATAGGGAACCTAAAAAAAATTTAAGCGCTCGCCAAATAGGTCATTATACAATCTTACGACGGATCGATGCAATTTCTTATGAGATTGACATACCTAAAAATATGGAGATAATCCGAGTATTCAATGTACAGGACTTGACTCCTTACTGCGTGGAGCATGTGTATGTGGATCCCTTCCCCACTTTGGTACCTAAAACACGTCATCTTTCATCTCCTCCTCCCACACCTTAGCCTCAACCTATGGATTCTCACCATGAGGACTACTATGCACCACCAATAGTTCCACCAGTTAAGCTTTCAGACAGAGATGCACTATATTCAGAGCTTCCAACTACCATCAAAAACTTACTCCAGTTTATTGTAGAAGACTTCACCACTGTGGGTGGGCGAGTTACATTGTGATACTTTATCCACCAGAGCTGCCACCCAATCCCTGATGCTATTTGGATTTCCCTAGAGGAGCTTGTGCTTCTTTTCCCAAGGCTTCGTCAAGAGCACAACTACCCTCTCACCAGAGATGAGCACTTTCAAGCCAGGGGGAATTGATGGAGATTGTTGCGATCTGCTACTTATTCAGATGTCCCGAGTCCACATATGAGTCCAGATGGTTGTTTCGAGCCGATTTCATGTATTTATTTTACATTTTTGAGTTGTTTTTAATACCTATGGGTTTACAAATTTTGAGCCATTCGATCTGGGTGTCCTATTTCTTTTATGATGTATTTAAACATGCAGGTGTGCGCTGAGGGCATCGTGGGTTTCCTCTCCTATTGAAACCATCAGCCATCCCGTCTCTCTCGGTGCGATGCTGAGAGCAGCCCTTGGTATGACTCCAAAGGTACTCCCCTTCCCCTCCCCTTCCGTCTACTCCCTGCCGCTAAGTCTAGGTTCGTCTCGGTCCACCCATCACCACCCCAATTATCATCATCCAAATTTCAGCCAAACCCCTCCCAAGCTATAGTTCATTTTCCACTTCATCTCCCGATAATAACTATCTCCCTGCAACAACCATCTATTTTAATGCTGCCAACCCTGTACGAACACCGCTACACCCAAATACTACATACAAATCCACCTATAACTGTTGCTATCCCATTTTGTCCACACCATACAATAATTGTTCACTTCACTACTTAATCCAACAACCAGTCTGGTCCCTGTCACTCAACATTGAGAGCCCATTTCCTCCCAAGTAAAATCAACACTCAAAGCCATTTATCTACCTTGTAAAATCTACAAACAGCATCCCAAGCTTCCCTTTCATGTAACTCGACCCCACCTAAATCCAACCAGCAATCCCCAAGTCCCCCTCTTACGTCCATTCTCACATAATGCCCTTACTCCACACCCAGCCCACCACTAAACCTCCATTCTACCCCTGACCTGTAACAACCCAGATTTATCCAGGTATAGCTCTCTGAGAGCTACCGTGCGAAGGTAGTACTAGCGCCGGTGGTAGCGTAGCCGATTTAATTGGTATGGATCTCTCTAAGTTACCGCCCAGCTATAGAGATACTACGTGGTGGTAGTAACCATTTAGCATAAGTGTCGTCATGATACGACACATCGCCTACCACTCTGCGGTAGTGTGGTAATGCACGACGGTAGAACGACAGTTACGGCGCAACCACATGTCAGTATGTAGCGTGTGATTGGGGAATTTGAATGGTGTGATTATTAGAGAAGCCACCGTTTGGGGTTACCATGCGATAATATTTTCGTAACGCGCGGCGGTAGCACTCTGTACAGAGAATCATTTTGAATCATGGACATTCATCACGATCCAACGGTGGACTATGTTCTCTGCTTGTTTAAGTCCGTGAGATGAGGAGTTATCTATCATTCTAACTTAAGCCATTCTCTTTCTAAGAGGTAGAGAGAGGAGAGTAAGGAAGAGGAAGGCGAAGGAGATTCTTCCATTGTTGGAGCTTCAGAGTTCCGAGTCATGAGCCAAGTTCAGATCTACGGAGGCGAGTCTGTTACGGTCTTTTTCATCCGGTTAGTTTTTCATCCATGGCGCCGAAACGAACCTTAAGGATAACAATCTTCTTCTTTGGACATGTGAAGTCTTTTGTTTTGGCATGTTATAGTAGACGCTCCACGATCACGTTGAAGCGAGTCTCCTGATGGGTTGATCGATTATATCTCCATTACCTTTGCATTTATAATCCTGAATCGAAGTATTATATAGGCATGATGTGTGAAGCCCATACAGATAGGTTGGTCTGGATTGGTGATGGTTATCTTGTTGATTTTGCATGCTGGAGAAGACTTCGTGGTTAAACGAGTAGTTTCAAAGTCGCGGGATATGCAGGTTGCTGCAAGAGCGTACTAGAGATGGTCTCCAGGAAAATACTCAATTTCTGGGGAAGAAGGCGTGTTCTATCGCCTACCGCATGACGTTGGCGGTTACTCCCAATGAGTTTTGTTAGGCCTGTCTCGTGGAGACTTGTGGGGAATGTATGTTTAGCAAAGATCTTAGAGTGCTCCTCTATGGTGGCCGTGAGAGCCAGCCTTGGAACATAACATGGTTATGTATTGTTATGAATGGAAAAGGGAAGGCAGACCCGCATCATGGTTTGTTGCGCCCAATTATTTGAGCAACTGGAAAGAGCTGAATAGTACCCAACCCTATGCCGTTCGACTTTGAGTGATTCATTGAGGTGGATCTTGGTGATCATCTTTGACTTTGTCATAGCCATAGGAGAGAGTGTTGGGTCCATTGATCACAATGTCCTATATTTGAAGAAGGCCCACAAGTCAATGGTATACACATATTTGTATCTGATATACATGTTCAAGTTCATTGCATGCAGGTTGTATACTGTTACTTTGATTAGATAGGTTGTCAGGGTCACAATGACAGTTGGACTCAAGACAGGTTACTGGATAAACAGAAAACATCCTATGTTCAGAAGCATTATGTGAACTCACTTCAGTCAATGCCAGAAGGTCAAAAGCATTGACAGAACACCAAGCAGTCAAACCATCAATATTGCAGAGTTGAAATCTTTCTAACAACAGAAGCGTTGAGTGAAGGTAGTTCACTCAACGCCTACTCAAAGAGATTTCTGACTAAGTACAGAAGCGTTGAGTGAAGAAGAACCACTCAACGCCACATCAAGGAATTCAACAAAGTCAGAAAGCATTGAGTGTAAAAGCTTCACTCAATGCCTTCATACAAAAAAATTCTACCAAGTACAAAAGCGTTGAGTGATGAAGAGTCACTCAATGCCTTGCCAAATGCATTGAGTGATGAAGGTTCACTCAATGCCTCAGGAAGCAGAATTTCTTCTAAGTGTTTTAGCTCTGAGTCACTTAAATGCACTCAACGTGTATGAAGATTTACTGAAAATCACTAAGTCTCATGCACTGGATCATGCTGACGCCATCAATAATTCAAATGTTATAGAAATTGCACGCTAAAAGACAAAAGGCACCGTATGCCTTTTGTATAACAATTAATGAAAAAGATATGTTGTAGTTACCTATTCCAGCTGGTCCATACTGCACATAGAGCCGTTGTATGGTGAGCAATAAAAGGACTTTTCCGAGAAATCAAAAAGAAGTTTTTTGATTCATCTTTTTCATCTCGATCAAGAGAGAAGGTTTTCACTCGGATTTACAAAAGCTTTGAAATGAAAAACTCAAAAAAGGTCAGTTGTTGAAGAAATAACGAGCCGTAGAATCAAATTGTCTTCAATAATAAGATCAGAAATCTCATTTTTTGAATAAGAAGAAGAAGCAGAGCAAACTCAAGTTGCTATTCATTTTTAATGCCACTACACTCAACACTACTACGTCAAAGTCTTGATGAAGCAATGCCCTGTAGTTGTCTTCTCAGTACAAGCAAAAACTTCCTAAAGTTCTACTATCTTGGTGCTGTGAAGAAGTTGGATTGAGTTTACTCTATTTAGAAAGAATGCTCAGAGGACATTCTCTCTAGAGTTAATCATCATCAAACCTCTACTCTTTCTATAAGATCATTATTTATCTGAGTTGTAAGCCTAATATATAAAGGCTGAGTAGTAGGATTTTGTTGAGAATCTGAGGTAGGGACTGTGTGGCAGAGGTAGGATCTGAGTCAGATTTGAGATAGGAGATTCATTATCTCCGAGTGTAGGGCTATCCTTTCAGCCTAAGTTGTAGGGCTTCTTGTTAAGCCCGAGGTAGGTGATATGGAGGATCACTGAGCTGTAAGAGTATAGTTTAATCTGAGTGTGTAGGCCTTTGGCCTGAGATAGAGCTTGGAGGAAGTTTGAGAGATCCCGAGGGATCTAAGTTATAAGGTTTTTGTGCAGAGTTTGAAGTGGATTGCCTTGTCTAACAAACTGTTAGAAAGGTGGGAGGGAAAGTGAATGTACCCATACCTAGGGGAACAATTATAAATACTAGCGTGCTGATCTTTGTTCTTGAAAGCTAACACAATAATCTAACTATCAATATATCAAAGAAAAAAGTATTCATAAAGACTTGAAAACATATTCACCCTCCTCTAGGTGTATAACTACTCTTGAAACAAAGACTTTCAAGTGGTATCAGAGGAAGGTTGTTCAAAAGGACTTAATAGTCTGAACAGATCTCCAAGAGTAGCTAAAGATTAACTCCATGGGTTCAAGTGAGAACCACAAGGAGTTGAGCTCCATGAAGCTTCCCATTTATAGAAAAGAGAACTTTAGAATTTTGAAAGAAAGAAAAAGGTTGTTCATGGAAGCCTCAGACCCAAGGATATTCATTATAGTTCAACAGGGACCATTCATTCCCATGAAGGTCTCTATTAGATGCCAATGTCCATACTTCAAAGAAGTACACTAAAATGACCAAGGATGAAGTCATCTTGGCAAACATAGATAAAATGGCTCAAAACATCATTGTCAGTACCATATATGACTCCACCTTCCAGAACCTTGTCCACTACAAAATAGTTAAAGAGATGTAGGATTCTCTCATTGTTTATATGTAAGGGGTAGAGGAGGTGAGGGATGACATGAAATCCCTCCTGAATCAGCAATATGAAGCCTTCAAAGAAGGCAAGAAAGATTCCATAGCTGAATGCTATGAGAAGTTCTTCTTGATAGTGAATAGTCTGATCACCTATGGCAGACAGTTCACAAATTATGAACTAAATGACAAGTTCTTGAGACTCTCAATAGGGAATGTGATATCAAGATCTGTGCCATAAGAGAGGTTGACAACTTGGCCAACACATTGCCTCAAATTTGTTTGGGAAGTTACTATCCTATAAGATGCAGATGAATTCCAGAAGGACTGAAGACGATACTACCAGATCTCTCAACAAAGAGAAGACCGTGGCCTTCAGAGTTGAAGCCACTAGAAGGAGCATGGAAAATACTCCTCCATCAAGGAGAGTTTCAGAGTCTAAAATTTTTGATCCACGCTCCTCAGGAGATGAACTGTTTGATGGAGAACTAACACTATTCTCCAAATAGTTCAAGAAAATGCTGAGTAGAAGGAGATAATGGAAGAACAAAGGCTCTTCAAGCTCCACCTTAAGAAATCCCTATTCCAGCAAGTAAAAGTCCAGAAGTGACCCCTCTTGGGAAAGGTATGACTCCAAGCAGAACAAATATAATAAGACTAATGTTGTTTGATACTATTGCAAGATGAGTGGAAATATCATTGCTAACTGTCCAATTAAGAGGAAGGAGAACATGAAGTCTGAAGGAAAAAAGAATCACAAGGACAAGAAGGCTGAAAAGTGATTTTTGGCTAAGAAGAAAGTCAGCCTATCAGACAGTGAATCTGAATCTTCAAAATTAGATGAAAAAGAGGCCTACATTGGTCTCATGTCTATTAAAGTAGAGGCTGATATCCAACTGCCTCATCTGGCATAACAGACCCACTATTATCTGTTGGCAGTGACTTTGAAGAGGGTGAGGATTTCAGTCTCATGGCTCTAACTGAAGACAATCAGGACAAATCTATTCCTGAGGAGGTATACTCTATCCGTAACTCTCCCTCTATCCATAAGTCTGGCTCAGAATCTGAAGTATCTACTTTCTCCAGTGGGGATGATGGATCAGAATCTAAAGATGATTTCAATCAATTGATTGATAAGTATGGTGCAAATATAGATGCTCTGAAAAAGAGCAAAAGACTTGTCAAGAGGCAAGCTGAGGACATTATCTCTCTTCACCAAGCTGCTTCTCAGCAGTCTGAGTTAGCTCCTTTGCTAGCTTAGTTGAGGAGAGAAGTTAGCCAACTGAAGACAATCTTGATTATCCAAGTTGGCACCATTAGCCAGAAGAACAAGATCATCATGGATCTTGAAGAGAAGCTCCTCAAGGAGAAGAAGCTAGTGGCTGACTCTTCCAAGCCCAAAATAGTTTTACCACTGATTGACTCCTTCACCTCTCAAAAGGATAAGAGGGGATTGGGGTTCAAGTGGAACTCAAGAGCTGATAATTCCAAAAGGAAAGGCAAAGCACCTGTAGTAACTCAGACCACATTACAAATGGTAATCCTTCCTTCTAACAGGTATGACAAGGACAACATATATGGTCACTAGAAGAATGAAAACTCTTCTTGGATGGATATAAGTGTATCTTATAATGGAGGGAGGAAGGGCATGGGGTTAAGTACACTAAAGGCTCCCCATGAGGAAATCTAGATGACCCATCATGGATCATTTGTGTTTGGTGATCTAGCCCCCACACTCAAGAATAAGGCTGTGGCCTATTCCCATGCTGCCTCAGCAAAAAGCCTGACCAAGGGTAAGTTAGTCAGTTTTGATGTATGGTGTCCGAGCAGTCTGACGGTCTGAACCTGACAGCTTGGAGACCAGGCGGTCTTGCGGTCTGCCCCTGGCGACTTGGTGACTGCACGGTCTGGTGGTTTCTCTCTAGAGGTTTGCCTGCCGATTGTTACTGATTGGTGACCAGGCGGTCTGGCGGCTTGACATAGACAACTTGAAGACAATGTCGACTTGTCTTCTCTTCATTGTGGTTGTCGGGTGGTTAGTCTAACCACTTGTGCGGCTTGTATAGTGACTTGTTCCTAAAATTATTAGTCCCACATTGATTATTTATAATCTATCGTCTCTCCTCCATTCTATAATAGGGAGACCATACCTTTGTAAACATTATATTTTTTGGATAATAGAATTCCGTTAGTCCAAATTTTCGGTCTAATTTTTCTTGTTTACACATGGTATCAGAGGAATCGATCTTTTCCTCCTTATTCTGTGAGCTTCCTCTAACCGCGCGACCTGTCTTCTCGCGACCTGTCTTTGCGGCTTGTTACTTATTCTCGCGACCTTTCTTTGCGGCTTGTTTCTCTTTCCTGTTTGCGCCCTGTTCGTGCGGCTTCTTTCTCATCCTTGTCATTGCCTTTTGTGTGCGCGAACTATCCGATTGCCAGTTCTTCTCTCCGTGACTTGTCCTTCTCACCACGACCTGTTCTTCACGCAGCAACATGTTCTTAGTTACCACGCCCTCCTCTTCTCGCCGTGACTTGTTCTTCTCGCCATGACCTGTTTGTCTAGCTGCGCCCTGCTCTTAGTCGCCGCGATCTTTCCTTCTTATCGCGACTTGTCCTTCTTGCTGCTCTCCGCTCTCTTCTATGGCTCCCTCTTAAGGTGAGGATAGATACAACTCTAGAGTGGGGGGGGGGGGGTGAATAGAGTATTCAAAAATTATGACACCCTACTCAACTCCCTTAGAGTTTATTTGCGGAATGAGTTTATAGATATTGATAACCCTAGAGCCTAACACAAAGTGAAGTGCACTGGAGAAAGCTAACTGTAATTACAGTTAAGCTTTGGTCCTAACACAGCAACTAGTAATCCTAGTTATTTCTACTCACAACCACAGTGCAATGAATTAAATAAGTAGCACAGACGACACAAGAAATTTTATAGTGGTCCCTCTAAATAGGTACGTCCACTCTTCTACCACCCTAGTAGGAATCCACTACAGGTTTTTGTTCAGGTGCCCTGCCACCAACTGATCTGCTTTCAGGTAGATCAAGTAGACCCTTTGAGCTTTTGATCAGGAGCTCAAAATCCAACACAGGTTTTTGATCAGGTGCCCTGCCACCAAGGTTCACTTTTGAAGGGAGTAATAACCCTTTATATAGGAGGTTGAGAGAGTTAAAGTTTCTTCTCTATTGTTAAAACAGATTAGAGAAGCTAGTGGATTGCACGGAGCTAGAAAGCTCTAAAAGAATCAAGGCTCCCCCAGCTTAGAGAATATCCAGGAAGAAGTCTTGCTTCAGGGTGCAGGAACTCTTCTGAACTTGAGACAAAGAATTGTCTTGAAGTTCTGAAGGAGAAGCTTGAAAAAGACTCTTGATTTGGAAAAGGTGTTCTTCTTCAATCAGCTTCCTTTCTTCTTCTTCTTCTTTTTCTAAAAGCCTCTGAGTGAATGTCTTCCTGTGAGCAGGATGAACTCAGGATGAAGAAGAATGCTGAAGAGATTTGATCTTCTCAGTTGAATGTGAATTTCTGAGAGCTGTAGATCTCTATGCTGCTGAGAGTAAAACTTCTTGTATTTTGTGAGTTGTATATGTGTATCTGTATATTTCTTCTTTCAAAAGAAGATCTTTATATATGAGCCTTTGGAACGGCTCTAATCTGAGTTTGAACTTTGTCTTCTTCTGGAATCTGCAATCTGGGCTGCAAAAAGCATAAAGCAAAAATATATCCTGTAGGCAGACATGCTATAAGGGGATAAAGCTTTCTAAGAAGCTGCATATCCAATCTGATAAAAGAGTGCTAGAAAAAGTCACATCAGAAAGAGCTCTTTACGGCCAGAGAAGACTTTTTGAGTCTAACGGCTATAAAGGACAGCCTGACAGATAAAGCAGAAAAT
The DNA here is from genome assembly GCA_039513925.1 of Platanthera zijinensis. Classification (NCBI taxonomy): domain Eukaryota; kingdom Viridiplantae; phylum Streptophyta; class Magnoliopsida; order Asparagales; family Orchidaceae; genus Platanthera; species Platanthera zijinensis. The sequence continues at coordinate 172,343,957 of CM077084.1, forward strand.
ATATTTCAACTAATAAGACAAACCACTTTGTTAGATAAAGATTGGCTTATGCATAAAGAATGGAGCAAAGTTTGCCTTGAAATAATAACATAACATCAATGAAATATAATTTAATAAAATATGCCAAGCTGATAAGAAATAAAAATATAACTTTACTAAAGGCAGACAAAAAGACGTCGAACGACCCTCGGAGATCGTCGACCGAAGCACAGAGATCGTCGACCTATCAGAACAGATAGTCGAACGACACAGATAGTCGAACTATCAAAGAAGATAGTCGAACTACCTCAGCAGATAGTCGACCTATCAGAGCAGATAGTCGAGCTATCAGATAGTCGACTTATCAAGACAGATAGTCGGGCTATCAAGCAAAATAGATAGTCGACCTATCAATCAGATAGTCGAGATATCAAGCAAAACAGATAGTCGACCTATCAATCAAATAGTCGAGCTATCAAGCAAAACAGATAGTCGACCTATCAATCAGATAGTCGAACTATCAGATAGTTGAACTATCCAAGCAGATAGTTGAACTATCAAGAGAAGCAGATAGTCGACCTATCAAACAGATAGTCAAACTATCAAACACAGCAGATAGTCGACCTATCAAACAGATAGTCAAACTATCAGATAGTTGAACTATCCAAGCAGATAGTTGAATTATCAAGAAATCTGTCTTAACAAAAGAAGTCGAGCGGGGTTCGACGATCGTCAAGGCAGATACCGCAGATCGTCGAGAGTTGAACTACTTCAGAGAAAGACGATCTGCTGGCAGACGAACGTCGACCAACTGATAGACGATCGTCGACCAGTCGATAGATGATGGTCGAGCGGCGTTCGACTATAATCGAACCAAAAACGACTTAACCAAATTTTCATCTGGATAAGCAATTCTACAACTAAGGGAATCTAACCTATTAGCTAACCTTTGACCATAGATAAATCTTGGGTCAAGAAACTAAAAGAGCAGACTAAACTCAAATCCAAACTAGGGTATCAACACCCTCCGATACCTATACCACTACTGCTCCCATTGTCACTCCTCCTCCTCCTCCTCCCTCTACTCCTTCAGGAAACCTTGGCACCGTTTCCAAACTCATCGGTCCCAACTTCCCGGACTGGAGTGTCTCCTTCACCTTTCTTCTCCGCTCACAACATAAATGCCATAATCTAATCGATGACCCTCCTCCTCCAGACTCCCCTCCCTTTGATGATTGGGATGCTAGCGACGCTCTTGTTTGCACTGGCTGGCTAACAGCCTTTCTGATGAGTGCCTCCCCGTCATCCGTCATGAAGAAATAGTCAAGGCTGCTTGGATTCATCTTGTTGCTCTTTACTTAAAAGGGGCTCAGACGTCTCGCATATATACTCTGTATGCGGACTATTTGCTCGTCCCTCCATGTCTCCTGCCACTTCTTACCAACAAGTTCAGGCTCTCGGAGCCGAGATTCTCCAGAATCGCCCCTTCTTTGCGGATTTGGCTGAGCAACACAAGCACTTCCAGGAGCTTCTGGTTATGTGCTATCTTCTGCGACTTCCTGAGTCTTATTACATGATATGCCAACATATTCTAGGTGAGGCAGATTATCCCACCTTTGATGCCACTGCTACTCGCATCTCCGTGGTTATCTCTCTGCTACAATGTATGCTGTTATCCTCCCCTCCTAAACCAGACAACTATGCTCACCAGACTCAACGAAGTGTTTCTGGTGGCCGGAACCACCAATCCGCCGAGCACGACCCTTCAAATTTTATTTGCTCTCACTGTGGCTGCACCGACCATATGGTTTATCACTGCTGGAAGAAGCATCCTCATCTTTGACCCACTAGGGATATTTCCACCTCCTCTTCTAAGCAATCCGCTACAGTGTTCTTCTCTCTTAGAAACACATGATCAGTTGCCCCGATCTTTATTACGGATGGTTCTCCCTCACTTTTCAATGGGACGGGATTGGTTCAAGTCACTCCATCTCAACGCTTGGCGGATACCCACTACGTGACCAAGTTCCCTTGCAATTTATTATCTGTTACTTCTCCGTGCAAGCAACTACAGTGTTCCATCATATTCACTTCTACTTCTTGTTCTTTTCAGGATCTGGGCTCCCAACGGACGATTACTACTGGGATTGAGAGCGGCGATGTCTACTTCCTCGACAACGTTTCCACTCTGTCCGCCTTCTCCTCTTCTTCTACAGATCTTCTCCAGTGGCACCTTCGCCTTGGTCATACTCCTCCACGACTTCTTCTTCAGCTTCTGCCCAACCTTCCTCCGCAGAGTCCTCCTCTCAACTATGATGCATGTTAGATTTGCAAGCATCACCGCTCCTCCTTCCCATCGAAGCAAGGTCGTGGATATTCCCGACCATTTGATCTAGTTCACTCTGATATCTGGGGTCCTGCTCCTACCCTCACCATAGGCCGGGGTAGTTCATATTTTGTAACTTTTATTGACGATTTCTCCCGCTGTACGTGGGTGTATCTCTTAAAAGATCGCTCTGAATTATTCTTTGTATGGACATCCTTTTATTTTATGATTAAGACTCAGATTGATGTCTCTATTAAAATCTTTCTCTCTGATAATGCAAATGAATATCTTAGTCATGATTTTTCTTCTTTATGTATGCAAAATGGAATTATTCATCAAACTAGCTGTGTTTATACCTCACAGCAAAATGGCTTGGTGGAATGTAAAATGTGTCTATACCTCCTTGATGTCGCTCACACTCTGATGACACAAATGCAAGTTCCTCGCTCCTATTGGGGCTATGCCGTTCTCATCTCCTACTATCTCATCAATGGCATTCCCTCCACAGTTCTCTACAGTCAAACCCCATTCTCCATTCTCTATCAAGGCAAGGATCCGTTTCCTCTCCCTCTGTGTATCTTTGGGTGCACGACTTTTGTGCACGTTCCCTCCGCCACCTGTGACAAAATCTCCCCACGTGCCACCAAATGTGTCTTTTTGGGTTACTCTACCACTTAGAAAGGTTATTGTTATTTTGATCCCATTCTTGACAAGCAGTTCATCTCCGCAGACGTAACCTTCTTCGAAAATGCATCCTATTTCTCTTGCTACTGCTCCTCTCTTCCTGATGTTCCTGCTCCTGCCGTCCCCTCCATCCCGCCTACACCTACCGAGATATCTCCTTCTCCGTAATGTCCACCATCTCCTCCTCCTCTCTCTCTGCCTCCACTATCTTCCGCTTCTCCACAGACGTCTCTCTCTACTCCCGGGCAAGCTCTCTCCGACACGGATTCACTGGTAACTGAGGAAGACACTGACCTGGATCTTCCCATTTCTGTTCACAAAGGGGTACAGATATGTACCCAACACTTGCTAGCTGTTGTTATTTCCTATGCTCACCTTACTCCTTCTCGTAGGACTTTTGCATTGGGGATCTCTGCCACTGCCACTCCCCGCACCTACCAGGAAGCCCTTGCTATTACTCATTGGAAGGTGGTAATGGATGAGGAAATTGCAACCCTCACTGAGCGGGGTACATGGACTCTTATTCTGATGTTATTGGTTGTCGGTGGGTCTTTGTTATGAAGTTCAGTCTAGACGTCAGTGTGGATCGTTATAAGACGCGCCTTGTCACCAAAGGATTCACTCAGACTTATGGTATTGATTATTTTGACACCTTCTCTCTCATTGCTCGTCTCAGCACTATTCAGGTTCTCCTCTCTGTGGTCGTCAATAGGGATTTGCCAATTTCCCAACTAGATGTCAAAAATGCCTTTCTCTACGGTGATATTCAGGAAGATCTCTACATGGAGCAACCTCCTGGGTATGTTGCTCAGGGGGAGACACAAGTATGCCTGCTGAAGAAAGCCATCAATGGCCTAAAACAAAGACCTCGGGCTTGGTTTGACAAGTTTAACAGCATTATGTCAGCCGTGGGTTTTACCAGGAGTTCCGCCGATCACTCATTATTCATTCGAAAAACCTCCCTGGGACTGTGGTTCTTATCGTATATGTGGATGATATTCTTCTTAATGGAGATGACCAGGCCGGGATAGCCTTTACAAAGAAACATCTCCGTTAAAACCTGGTCACGAAGGATATGGGTTCCCCAAAATACTTTCTGGGAATAGAAATCTCTCGCAATCCCAACTCCTTGGTCCTCTCCCAACGTAAGTATGCTCTTGATATTCTTAAAGAGACAGGGTTGACTGGGGATAAACCTGCCCGATGCCCCATGACTACTGGAGAAGATAAAAACTGGATAGATGACTCACCTCCTCTATCAGATTTCACGGGGTACATGCGTCTGGTCGGAAAACTCATTTATCTCACGGTAACCAGACCCGACATCTCCTACGCTGTAGGCAAGGTTAGCTAGTTCATGCAAGCTCCTAGGGAGTGCCATATGTAGTCTGCTCTGAGGATATTGGAATATGTTAAAGCAGCGCCAGGTAAAGGACTACTATTTCAAAAGAATGGTCATTTGAAGGTTGGAGCATACTCGAATTCTAGCTATGCGGATGACAAAGGAGATCGCAAGTCCACATTGGGATTTTGCACATTTGTGGGGGGAAACCTTGTGAGCTGGAAGAGCAAGAAATAGTCGATCGTCTCTAGGTTTAGTGCAGAAGTGGAATATCGAAGTATGGCATCGACCACATGTGAATTAAAGTGGTTGCGATCTCTCATGCTTGACTTAGGAGAGGTCTAAAACCATCCTCTACCTATGTTTTGCGACAAGGCCGCTATATATATCTCTAAAAATTCAGTCTTCCATGAGAGGACAAAGCACATTGAAGTCGACTGTAATTTTATTCGGGAAGAGATTTTGAAGAAATAGATCTGTACTCCCTTTATTACCTCCGACAACGAGTTAACAGATATCTTCACCAAGCCCGTGTCAGCTTTCTTTTTTCACATTTGCAACAAGCTGGGCATGATTGATATATATGCTCCAGCTTGAGGGGGAGTGTTGATGTATGATGTCCGGGCAGTCTGGCGGTCTTCCCCTGGTGGCTTAAAGACCGGGCAGTTTGGATGTCTGCCCCTGGCGACTTGGGGACCGTGTGGTCTGGCAGTTTCTCTCCAACAGTTTGCCTGCCGGTTATTGCTGATTGTTGATCGGGCGGTTTGATGGCTTGACACAAATGACTTGAAGACAATGTCGGCTTGTCTTCTCTTCATTGTGGTTGCCGGGCCGTTAGTCTAACCGCGCGGCTTGTGCGGCTTATATAGTGACTTGTTCCTGTAATTATTAGTCCCACATTGCTTATTTGTAATCTCTCCTCTCTCCTCCATTCTATAGAAGGGAGGCCATACCTTTGTAAACATTACAGTTTTTGATAATAAAATTCGGTTAGTCCAAATTTTCGGTCTACTTTTTCTTGTTAGCACAGTCAGTAAACCTCACTTGGACATTTTTGATGCCATCAACACCATGTCAGCTGCAAAGATGACTTCTGTTGATGCTTCCTAGAATAAGCCAAGTGTATCTACTGGCAGGCTCACCTTTAGTCAAATTCTTGCTAAAAGGACATGAAGAAGGTTGAGGTCCCCCTATGAACAAATGAATACATATAGTCTGTATGCCTCAAAGGTTGTTTAGATGAGGAGATACAACATTCAAGAGTGTTGGTGCTATGGCAAGGTGGGTTACTTTGCCATAAATTGTTGGTACAACTCAAGTGCGCTAAGGGCAAAGATGAGTCTTCCTATCAGGGCTGCTATAGATAGACATAATCATATTCAAGATAGCATGAAGCAAAGAGCCAATCTCTTTTGGGTTTTTAAGGTAAACTAATATGTGTTTACATGATAGTGTAAGTACTCATATAATGCCAATATGGTACTTGGACAGTGGATGTTCCAGACATATGACTGGATAAGGGGCCATCTCAAGTACTATACTCTAGTGAGGAATGGACCTAAAGTTATCTTTGGAGGTTCAGACAGAGGAGTTATCAAAGGCTATGGTATGATCATCACTTGCATAGTATCTATCACAAAGGTAGTTTATGCGGAAGGATTGCAACATAATCTATTCAGCATAAGCCAACTATGTAATATTGGCTATGTCATTGTCATCCACAAGGATGAGTGTCTGATCAAAAGATCAAGTGACAAAGAGGTCATTTTGACATACACTAGGAGTGGAAATATTTATTGTCTAAATTTCTTATGTTAGAGTACAGACTCACTAGTTTGTCTGGTAGCAACTGAGAAAGTCTCTTATTGTATGCAATGACACAAGAGGCTTGCTCACTTGAACTATAAGACAATTAGTAAGCTCTTTAGTGATCAGAGTAGCAAGAAGCAAACCAACGTTGCCATCTCAACAGCTGAATCAAAGTATATTTCAGCTGGAAGTTGCTGTGAACAACTTCTGTGAATTCAACATCAACTCCAAGACTATAATCTTTAACTAAGTAGAACTCAAATATTTTGTGATTCTTCTAGTTCAATCTCTAAAGCTAGGAATACTATTTCCCATAGTAATACTAAACACATAGAGATTAGATATCATTTCATTAGGGATCATGTAGAAAAAGAAGACATTTGTCTTGAATTTGTCCCCACAAACAAACAGGTGGTTGACATTTTCACTAAGCCACTAGATGAAGCCAAGTACAACACCTTCAAAATTGAGTTAGGAATGTTTAGCTTAGTATAGCTTCAATGCTTTTTCATGCATATGTGTTGCAGGAAGAATTGACTCTTACATGATATCAAGGTAGATATGTACTAAGTGTCCAGGAGTCGAGTGCACTGAGACAACTACAGGCGTTGAGTGCATCGAGTCCACTTAATGAATTTTGCCAAGGAATTCTAATTACGGCTATCTTTTAAGACTAATCCGAAGCATTGATCAACTCATGTAAAACAAGATAGGTACGCGCCTCTACACATTCTCAAATAGGGGTAAGTATAAATAGATGTGTGTGCTTAAAATAAAATACACTATTCTTAGCCCTTCACGACTCCCTGCCTCCTTGCACCGAAAGCTCGTGCAAAACTCTAGAAATTCAAAGGCTTAATTACAAAGAAAGGAATGGATTTCCTGTTTTAAGGTTCTAAATTACTGATAAATGGATTCAAGGATGCTCCACAGGAAGTACAACTCATTCTCCACTTACTACAAGTCACTGACCTAGAACTCGTCCCGTCGGAGCCTAGCTTGATCTGGAAGAGAGAAGTGCTTGAACTCTACTATTCAAATGCCACTGTCGACTCATTCTCCAATAAAATCAAATCATTCATCAGTGTGAATAAGATCAAGATCACTCCCAGAAGGTTAAGCAAAACACTGAATCTGCCCAAATTCAGTCAATCAGTTGAAGAAGATGACCTCTATCAGGGTAATGTGACATCTCCCCATAAGTGGTGGGGGATTTCAAAGCATACCAATGGGTCTGTTATTAGAAAGGAGATGAACTTAAAAGGAAATTTTCTGGCGAATGTCGTTGGCAAGGCTCAGATCTGTAAGATAGGGTCCCATGACAAGATCTCCAAGAAGAGGTTTGAAGTAATGACAAGGATAATTCTATCTAAAAGGACTAAGTGGGAGAAGATACTATTTGACAGAATAGTAGAATGTGTCCCAGATCAGAACCTGGGAAGAATATTGTCTCTATACATGCACAATTCTTTTCAAGGGATCCTTAATATAAGACTAGGAACAAATATCCATCATATGTGGAGGATGGACTCAAAGATGTTTGACAGGTAGGATAAAGTCTTGATTCCACATCAGCAATCTACTTATAAGAAAAAGAAAACATCCGTAATCACTAAGGAAAGCACTGGAAGCATCTCTTCTGAGACTAGTGAAGAAGAGCCTCATGACCCTCAACTGTATGATTCTTCTAATGAAACTAAAAGAGGTATGAGTGCTCAGGTTTTTATATCCTCTGAACCTGTAGCAAGGATTCAACTTGGTGGGTCTCAGTCTGAAGAGACTCTAGCAGAAATAGTTGAAAGACTGACTGGAAATATGGTGGAAAAAATCTGTGCTGTTATTGAGGGGGAGAATACCTAGTCAGTTGCTCCAGTTGAGGGGGAGAAAGTTTAATCAATGCAAGACAGGCTTGATTCCCTCCTAGAGAATCTGCAGAGCAGGATTGATCAGATTCCTGATGAGCCTCTATGGCTGGAATCCACTACTCCCTGATGAGCCTCCATGGCTAGATTCTACTACTCCTGCTGAAGGTGAGCAGGTTCATGAAATAGTGAGATTAGTTGCTCAACCCACAGTTACCGAACACCAACAACTTCCAGATGCAGAAAATGAAGGTGCTCTTACTAAAAATGAGACATACTAGCAAGCTCATATAGGGAGTGCATAGGTTAAGGGGGAGTGTCATACTGAACTTCCTGCTCAAGTGACAGTTTATACCATAGAATCATCTGAATCTGATAAGTCAGATGCTGATGCTAATGATCATTCTTCTGAATATATGAGAGCTGACTCAGAAATAAGGGAAGATGTAAGGGAGAAGGATGAGGATGTCTATGACCAAGGGGCATCTAATCAGACTGATCCAATGTCCTCAACACTTATGGCACAACGTAATGGTTTGCTAGATGATCAAAGAAGAAAATTAGAGCATTATATGGATGACTCCATCAAAAAGCTAAAAAGAGATCTATCTACATATATCAAATCCATTAGATTTGAAGTGAACCTGTTCATGACAAATATAGTTGCATTCTTCACAAGGGCTGCTCTTGCTGTGACATTCACTGAAAATAAACTTCAGGAGATTGGACTTAGGTAGAATGACATTATACAGAATCAAAACATCATGTCCAACAATATGGAAATGGTTCGTAATGCTCAAAAGAGAAGGATGGATGCATGCACTCAGGTCTTGGATGATCACCTGCTGGAACTCAAAAATCATGTTACTAAAGAGATAAATTTTGTGGATGAAAAGCTATCTCAGGCCAATACCTCCCTGAGTATAACTATATCTAAAGAAGTCATAAAGGGGGAGAAGGCAATGATCAAAGCAAACAATTAGAATGTTGTTTGGGTCACCAATGTAATTAGGGGATCATGGGGACTTGAACAATATTCATATGATAATGTGGTTCTTGCTCCTCTTCCAGATGATCAGACTTCTGATAATCAGTATGACAATCAGTATGATGAGAAGTATGATGATCAATATGGTGCTTAGTAGGCTGAACCCTCTACAGTTGCTGCTGATATTCCTACCTTCAGCCCTACTTCTGAACAGATAATGAAAGCTAAAGGCAAGTCAGCTGCAGAAGATGAAGAAACCCGACTCAGCAAAAAGAGGTATAGGGAAGAGATGGAGACCAGGCCAGACTTTGAAAAATGGGGCCCTCAATCAAGGACTATCATTCTGTCTTCTTGGGATCAAATCAAAGATTGCAAGACTGACAGGAGAAACCTGTATAGCTCCTTAGAATGGGCTAAGAAAAAGAGGAATGAAGAGGCCAGGAGGAAGTTCAAGAGAGACAAGAAGACACGTGCAGTGCCACTAGATGCTCTTGAGCCTAGCAAATACTTCCCAAAGCCTTGAAGTTATTTTGAAAGATAAAAGCAGAAGAAGACTGATGATGATGATAAGGATGCAAAGAAACCCAGTAGTGGCATAGTTAGCAAGGAACCTAGAACATAAAATATTTTTGTATTCCTTAAGGGCTTTAGGATTGCGAACATTATTATAAGAACACTGTCTATTTATGACTATTACCTTAAATGATAATCATATTTTTGTGTGTGTATCAATTATTGTTCTTGTATACTGTGAATGTTTATCTCCTGTATATGATAGTGTATATTATTGACTTGGGTTCTGACTTCTTCAAATATGGGAAGATTATTGGGTCCATTGATCACAATGTCCTAGATTTGAAGAAGGCCCACAGGTCAATGGTGTACACATGTTTGTATCTGATATACATGTTCAAGTTCATTATATGTAGGTTGTATATTGTTACTTTGATTAGACAGGTTGTCAGGGTCACAATGATAGTTGGACTCAAGACAAGCTGCATGATAAGCAGAAAATAGGCTATGTTTAGAAGAGCTTAGTGAACTCACTTCACTCAATGCCAGAAGGTCAAAAGCATTGACAGAACACCAAGCAGTCAATGGCTCAATATTATAGAGTTGAAATCTGTCTAAGAATAGAAGCGTTGAGTGAAGTCAATTCACTCAATACCTACTCAAAGGGATTTCTGACTAAGTATAAAAGCATTGAGTGAAGAAGGACCACTCAATGCAACATCAAGGAATTCAACAAAGTCAAAAGCATTGAGTATAAAAGCTTCACTCAATGACTTCATACATTAAAATTCTACCAAGTCTAAAAGCGTTAAGTGAGGAAGGGTCACTGAACGCCTTATCAGTAAGGCTGAACAAGTTAAATGCATTGAGTGATGAAGGTTCACTCTATGCCTCAGGAAGCAGCATTTCTGCTAAGTGTTTTAGTGCTGAGTCACTTAACTGCACTCAACGCCTATGAAGATTTGCTAAAAATGTAACGCCCCAAGTTCCTAAAGCAGGAATTTTTTTCTGTGAGATACCGCCAGACGGTAGGTTATTATCGCCGGCGGTAGTACTGTGTGAAGGGTGGCAGAGCTTTCGGGAAGCTACCACCCAGTGGTAGGTATACCGCTGACGGTAGCAGGGTCGATTTATTTGGCAAAGCTCTCGGGTGGTTACTGCGTGATGATAGCAGGTATTACACGACAATAATGGCTACGTCCGTGTTGCAACCAATGCTAGATATCGCTTGGTGATAGTAGCCTATCGAGCGGCGATATCTCCCTGTAATGGCGTGGCCACATGTCAACTTATAATTGGAGGTCATGGGCGGTGGGCATGCGAATTGAGGCATCGATTGAGGTACCGTGTGGCGGTAGCTAGTTACCGCGCGATAATAACTTGATTTAAAGCCTAGGAAGTGACATTTTCAGTTCATTTTTTCTAAGCCCTAATTATGAGCGGTTGGAGGAAGGAGGAGTGTCAGCCGAAGGAAATCTCACTACCATTGGATTTTTAGATCCCCAATCCGTGAGTTAAGTTCGAACCTGTGAAGGCAAAGTCGTAGCGGTCATTTCCATCCTCCTAGAATCTCTCCCATGGCGCCAAAATGGACTTCTAGGATAATGATCCTCTTCCTTGGACATGTGAAGTCCTTTGTTTTGGCATTTTAGGGTAGACGCTCCATGAATATGTGGAAGTGGTTCTCCCGACGGGTAGATCCATTTATCCCCGTTTGTGTTGCATTTAGATACGGAATCGAAGTACAAAATAGGCATGCTGTGTGAAGCCCATCCATACAAATTGGTCTGGATTGGTAATGTTTGTATGTTATGTATGCCAGGGAAGACTCTGTGATAGTCGAGCAGATTTTAGAGTCGTGATATGTGCAGATGGATGCAAAGAGTACTGGAGATAGTCTTCAGGAAAACACCCGTTTAAGGGGAAGAAACGATAACCACCCTGCGACAGCGCTATCGCCGGCGGTAGCTCCCAGTGAGCACTGTAATGTTTGTAAGGACTATCTCATGGAGACCTGAGGGCCATTGCTTTGTGAGGCCTATCTTGTGGAGACATGGGGGGCCATTATTTTGTGAGGCCTGTCTCTTGTAGACCCAAGGGCCAGTGTGTTGAGCTGAGGGCCAGTGTGTGGAGCTGAGAGCTAGAAAGGCCCAACTTAGGCGGCCGTGAGTGCTGGCCTAGGATCATAACGGGGTTATGATTTGTACGGATGGGAAATGGGATGCTAATCCACATCATGTCTTGGTGCACCTAACAAATTGAGCACCACGAAAGAGCTGAATTGTACCCAACCCTATGCCGATCGACTTGGAGTGAGTCAAACTGTGTATCTGGGATCACCAGGACTTTGTCGTAGCCTTAGGGGTGTTGTCTTTGGCTTCACCCCTGAAAGACTAGAATGCTCAAATGTTATTGACTGTCATAGAGAACGGAGGTGTGACCCTTTAAGGCCATGTGCATCGAAAATGTCCCCTTAGAGCACGGGTGATGGAGACGACGACCCCTGACATGTTGATGATGGTGCCAACATGCTTACGGAAGATCTCTCGCCCTCTACAACCAAATACTTGCGGCGTCGTGGAAACATTATTGATCGACGCTACAACCTCCGCTCTCGGCATAAGATTTGGTAAGAACCATAAGTTGGACCTGAGATATGTGGGACCCTTCCGAATTGTTGAGCGGATTGGTGTTTCAGCTTATAGGCTGGACCTACCGGCGAATTTTCCCGGAGTGCATGATGTTTTCCATGTGAGTCAGCTGCGGAAGTGCGTGTTGAGCTACAGGCAGATTCTCGATGTTATGCCCTAGTTAGAGCCAAACCTTTCTTTTGTGGAGGTGCCTGTTCGTATTTTGGAGTCTCAGGATCGAGTACTGTGGAGAAAGACAATCCCCATGGTCAAGGTTCTTTGGAGAAATCAAGATGTCGAGAGCGCGACGTAAGAATTGGAGTCGGTGATGAGGAAATCTCATCCGCATCTCTTCCCTTAGTTTTGGTAAGTCTGCTTGTTTTTGCGATGTTTGATTTTATCGTTTTGGTTTGGTTTTTGTGTTGTATTAAGTTTCAGGGCGAAACTTCTTTTTTAGGGGGAGTGACTGTAACACCCCCGATTTTTTGATGTTTTTATTTGATTTATTATCGTTATATTTATGACGTCAGTGTGTTACCTCCTTTTTACTTCATGTTGTCGGCGCTGCATCGTTAGTGCATTTTTTCACGTCCATTAGATCTGATTGACCAGATTATGGGATTTTCGTCGAAACTGAATGTTTTCAAGTTGGTAAGTTAAGTTTTATGATTTTGGACTTGCTCGTCAAGTTTCGTCGCGACCCAAACATTTTTGGAGCCTCGACGCGCGTTTGTAGTTTTGTGTCATTTACTTTTGTCATAGACTTAGGAGGGTATAACTCGAGATTGACACGTCGAATTTTGGTTTTAACTTCGCCGTTAAATTCTTAGCGCCAGTGTTCGCGTTCGGTGCGAGTTTCGTTTAATTCGGCGCGCGTTTGGGCTTCCGTTCTGAGTCTTCTCAAGTAGCTATGGTTCTTCTCGAATAGCCCATTTCAGATTTTGCACGGGCACCATTTTGAGGGTCAAAACGGCATCTTATCAAAAAATAGTTAACATTAAATTTGTTTGTCTCGACGAGATATACAACTTTCATGTTGACTACTTTTCAATTAGAAGCCATCTTGAACCCCTATTTTTGTTTTTTCTGCTGAAACTCGAGTGATGAGCTGCTACTTGAGTAAAATATGCTACTACTCGAGTAATACATGCTGGAACTCGAGTGATGAGTTGCTACTCGAGTAAAATATGCTGCTACTCGAGTAGTACATGCTGTAACTTGAGTAATACGCTGCTACTCGAGTAGTACATGTTGGAACTCGAGTGGTTCATGCTGCCACTCGAGTAGTCCGTTCCTGTCTGCGTTCGGGTACCGTTTTGAGGGTCAAAACGGAATCGTATCAAAAATTTGATAACAGGAAATTTGTTCATTTCGACGAGATATACAACTTTCATGTTGACCACTTTTCGACTTGAAGCCACCTTCAACCCCTATTTTTATTTTCCGCGCACCCGCTCGTAAATAGTCCGTTTTTAGACAAAACTTTTTATGAATACCTATATATATATATATATATACATATACTAAGAATTAGAACCGGCCCCACACTTTCTTTAGGACTTCTTCTTCTTCTTCCTCTTTATTGAACCGATCCAGAACTGAAGAAACATGAGGACGGCGATGGCGGAGCGTGAGTTTTCGTGAACCTTCCGGTCGCCCCCGACGGAGCTCTGGTGCTCGAAATCTTCATTCAAGAATAGATTTGAAAAGCTCTCGGCGAGATATACGCCACCTCAGTAATTTTTTCCAATTTCTTGAGATTTCTCATTAGGTTTTTTTGGCCCTAACTTCTATTTCGTCCACTCGTGTTCAGATTTCGACTTCTCTCGTCTCCCTTAGTTCCGATATGCGATGAGGTGTGATTTGGAGGCTTTCTCTTGTAAAGCCAAGGCAAGTGGCTCCTTTCCTCTATTTTTCCTTAAGTTCTTATGGTAAGACTTTCATCTTATATTAATGTTCCTATTTCTTTTAGAGTATAAGATGTTAAATCCTTTTAGGCTTACGCTTAGGGTAAATTTTCGACGTCGTTGAGCGTAGGATGCATTGCGCTTAGTTTAAGTCGATTATAGGCCGTGGTCTTCGATTTTGAGTTGTAATACTTAGGTGTTGTGCCGATTTTGAGATGGTGATGTTGGGGATATGAGTGTTGGTTGTGGTTAGCATACCACCCAACCGGGAAGCCCTTCTTTCTGTGGATCATCACAGTGGGGGTATGTTGGGTACATTGGAAAATGTGTACCTGATTTGAAGAAGCCTAACTTAGCTCAATGATATACATCAAGGTGTATTTGATGTTATTTTGAGTTGACATGTGCAGGTTAAGAATGTACTAAAATATAGGAAAAATATTCTAAGTCCATATGTCGACACCAGAAGAAGCTGTGTCGACACTTCAGAATAATTGTGTCGACACTTGAAGAAGGCTGTGTCGACACAGATAAAAAGAGTCGACAACATTTGTGTCGACACCGGGAAGCAGTGTCGACTCACAAAAGTTTAGTCGACATCAACTGTGTCGACACTGAGAGGCTGTGTAGACACACAGAATTGCTAGTCGACAATATTTGTGTCGACACCAGAAGACTGAGTCGACACACAGAGGCAGAGTCGACAACATCTGTGTCGACACATTCTCAAGATACAGTGTCAAGAAGCTAAGTAGACATCAAGACAGCTTTGTCGACATCACCAGAGGCAGTGTCGACACTTAAGTCACTTGTGTCGACACATCTTGACAGATGGTCTCGACACTTTCTAACAGATAGTCTCGACACTTTGCTGACAAAGACAAAGGCCCAAGATCTGTTTGAAGACTTGACAGCTGTGGGTTACAACCGATTTACTGAAGCTGTCAGACTTGTCAGAAGTTAGTTAGAAACCGGATCAGCCGGTTACCAAGGAGGAAGTCTATATATATAGACAGATTCAGAGAAGAACATAGACGACGACACATTAATCATCTATTGGGAGATAAGATCTCTGATCAAGAAAGTGCAAGGCACAGAAGAAGATCTTCGTGAGAAGATCTAAGAAGACATTCTGACGTGTACAACCACTCAGGATCAGTCTAAGTATAATTCTTTCAAGAATTCTGAAGTATCATCAAAGGTGTTGGATAGAGAGGGATCCAAGCATTTTGAAGACAAGAAGGAAGCTGTCACAGGTTTCTCAAGAAGCTGTCAGGAAATCAACTCAACTAAGTTCAGATTCAAGAAGTTTTGAAGAAAGCTAAGATCTAGTTGATTCATCCATCAGCTGATCAAGTGCTGTCTTGTCCCTTCTCTCTCAACAAGGTAAAGATATTATAAACTCTTTTTCAAATTCTGTAGGATCTATTTTTATAGATCTGAGTTGTAAGCCTATGTTATAAAGGCTGAGTGTAGGAGATTTATTCTCTGAGTGGTAGGGCTGTTTATGCCTGAGTGTAGGAGAAGGTATTTCTCTGAGTTGTAGGCCTTGTGGCAAGGTTGAGGTAGGGCTTATTAGCCTGAGCTGTGGAACCTTTCAAGGTTCTGAGCTGTAGGATCTGAGGATCTGAGATAAAGGTGGAAGTTAGGCCGATTTTAGCACACTGCTAGATAGGTGAAGGGGGGAAAGTGGATGCACCCAGATCTTGGGGAACCACTATAAATCTGTGGACAATCTGTGATGTATGCATATTTGTGATTGCTGTGTTGTGTTTGCTGTAGTGTTTGCTGAATTCTCTTATAGTCAGTAATTATATTCTGCCTTAAGTTAAAACAAGCATTAGAACCTATTCACCCCCCCTCTAGGTGTTAGGTGGTCTTGAAAGTATAACTATCAAGTGGTATCAGAGGGAGGTTGCTCAAAGAAGAACTTAACAGTCTGAGTTAGATCCCTAAGGCAGAATCAAGAATCAAGAAAATGGGTTCTGGAGAGAATCACAAGGAACTAGGGTCAATGAAATTACCCATCTACAGGAAAGAGATTTTTGGAATCTGGAAAGAAAGGGTTAGGTTGTTTATGGAGGCTTCTGATCCAAGGATATATATCATAGTACAGGAAGGCCCCTTCATTCCAATGAAGGTATCAGTTCTTGATGCAAATATTCAAACTCCAAAGAGTTATTCTAAAATGACCAAGGATGAGATCATCCTGGCAACACTAGACAAAAGAGCACAGAACATTATTGTAAGTGCTATAGATGATGCCACATTTCAAAATCTGATTCACTGCAAAACCTCCAAGGAAATGTGGGACACTTTTATTGTCTACATGGAGGGTTCTGAAGAAGTTAGACAAGATAGAAAGTCTATGCTCAACCAAGAATATGAGAGTTTCAGACAAGGGAAGTCTGATAGCATAACTGAATGCTACAAGAAATTCTACAGGATAGTGAATGAATTAATGTCCTATGGAAGGGTCTTCAGTACCTATGAACTGAATGACAAATTCCTAAGATCCTTGACAAAGGATTGGGATACCAAGATTTGTGCCATAAGAGAAGTGGCCAAACTAGCAGACATTTCTCCTCCAACCTTGTTTGGAAAGTTGCTATCATATGAAATGCAACTAATGGCTAGGAAGGAGGAAGAAAAGAATTCAAAAGGATAACATAGAGAAAGGTCTGTGGCCTTCAAGGCTGAAGCCACTAGAAAGAATAGGAGGATATCTCCATCACCTCCTATGGAAGTTACTGAAGTTAACTCAGACAATTCAGACAATAAGAACTCAGAAAGCAGTGATTCAGATGCAGATTTTGCTGCCTTTACAAGGCAGTTTCAAAGGTTCTTGAAGAAGAAGCAGTGGAAGTCAAGGCCCTCCACATCACAGCCAGTTGATGATTACTATCAGAAGAGAAAATCATCAAGAAAGGAGAGGAGCAGAACTAAGCCCAACAAAGCTACTACATTAAAGATTGTTTGCTATTGCTGCAATAGGCCTGGACATGTGGTGGCTGAGTGTCCAGAAAAGAGGAAGGAGTCAACAGACAGAAAGAAGACTCAATAAAAGGGCAAGAAGGAGAAATCCTTTGTTGCTAAGAAGGAGAAGAGTCTTACAGATCAATCCTCCTTAGAGTCAGAATCTGAAGCTGAAGCATACATTGGACTGTATGCAGCTAATAAAGAAGATGAGTTTATGCAATTGCTAAACTCCATCTATGAACAAGAAGATCATCAATGTATGGGACTGATGGCTGGATCAGAAGAAGACATGTGCCAGAATTAGTCTGGTCCCAGTAAGGTAAATTGTCCTTCTATAAAATCAGTTTGTAGTACTAGTGCAGAATCAGCTATATCTGCATCAAGTGATGTAGATGGATCTGAATCTGAAGGAGATGTTCATCAGTTAATAGATAAGTATGAGGACTTATTGTAGGCTCTTAAGAAAAGCAAGAACCTAGTCAAAACTCAGGCTCAGGAAATTGCTGATCTTAAGGTGGCTGCATCTGAGTTTGAAAAAGTATTGGATCAAAAGTTAAATGAGATTGCAAAACTGAAAAATATAACTATTATTCAGATGGGCACAATCAAATATAACAATGATCAAGTTAAAAGTCTGGAGGCCAGACTGAGAATAGAGAAAGATTTAGTGGCTAGTTACTCTAAGCCAAAATCTGTCTTACCTATAATAGATAAGTTTGTTGCTCAAAAGGGTAAGGCAGGATTAGGCTTCAAAGGTAACACCAGGGCTGCCCAATTTAAGAGAAAAGGCAAAGCTCCTGTCCAGCCACTAAACCTTAAAGTCCCTGTTATGTTTAGAAAGGTACAAGTGCCTTCGAACAAATATGATCTTTAAAATATTCATGGTCATATTAAGTCTGATGTTCTGAAAAACAAGGGTATTAATGCCAATTGGTCTACCCATGATCATAAACCCAATGGTTATAAGAAATCAGTGGGTGAAACTGCAGCAGCACCAACACTGGACAAAATTTTTTCTGCCAAGGGTATATCTATACCTAGATACAACAAATATGAATGTTGGTGCTGTGGCAAGAGAGGCCATTTTGCCTTAGACTGCTGGCATAACACAAGTGTAAGGAAGAAAAATAGTCTACCAGTTAGAAGTGCTGCTGGTAGTTTTGATGTGAATGGTGCTAACCTGAACCAAGGACCCAAGACTTACTTGGGTTCTAAGGGAAAGTAATTCTGTATTGCAGGAAAGTCCAAGTTGCCATGCCCCTATATGGTACTTGGACAGTGGTTGTTCCAGGCACATAACTGGAACAAAGGGGCTGCTGAAGGAGTACACATCTGTCAAGGATGGGCCTAAAGTTATCTTTGGTGTATTTGAAAGAGGGATCATCAAAGGGTTTGGTAACATTTCTTCAAACCAAATTACCATCACTCAAGTGGCTTATGTAAAAGCTTTGAAACATAATCTGATAAGCATAAGTCAGCTGAGTGATCTTGGATATGACATTTCATTTGTTAAGGATGGATATCATATCAAAAGGTCAAGTGATCAAAATGTCATATTGACTGGGTATAGAAAGAGAAATGTTTATTGTTTTTATTTTGTATGTGAGAACAAGGTTTCTACTATCTGTCTTGTAGCTGATGATAATGCATCTCATTGTGTCAAATGGCACAAGAGGCTGGCCCATCTTAACTACAAGACAATTGGCTAACTCTTTAGCAAAGAGTTAGTGAGGAATGGTCCTCAAGTTAAGTGTATAAAGGAAGGGATATGCTCAGCTTGTCAAAAGGGCAAACAGACAAAATCCTCCTTTCATAGCCTTAAAAACAAGGATTCAGTGAGGTATTATACCTCTTACATATGGATCTTTTTGGTCCTATGCCAGTTCATAGTCTAGGTAGGAAGGTCTACACTTTTGTGGTTGCAGATGACTATTCTAGATATACATGAGTGTTTTTTCTGAGACAAAAATCAGAAACCCCAAGTGTCTTACTTAGTTTTGTGAAACAAATTCAGAATGAACTGAACAGTACAGTGGTCAAAATCAGAAGTGACCATGGCACTGAATTTCAATCTGAAAGTATGACAAAATTATGTGAAGACTTTGGGATTTTCCAAGAATTCTCCTCACCTAGAACACCACAGCAAAATGGTATTGCTGAAAGAAAGAATAGGACATTGATTGAAGCTGGTAGAACTCTATTGAGTGACACTTCTCTTCCAGAATATTTCTGGGCTGAGGCAGTAAACACTGCATGTCATGTGATCAATAGGGCTTCTATCACCAAGAGCCACAAAAAGACTCCCTATGAAATTATGAAAGGTAGAAAACAAAATCTATCCTACTTTAGGATCTTTGGTTGCAAATGCTATATACTTAACAATGGAAAGTCTTATCTAACTAAGTTGGCTGCCAAATCTCAAGATAGGATATTTGTTGGGTACAACATCAATAGTAAGGCTTATAGAGTCTACAACTTGACTACTCAAGTTGTAGAAGAATCTGTACACGTTGTATTTGATGAAACAAGATTAATCAATAGTGAGTTGCCTTGTAGATCAAATAATCCTAACAGGTATAAGCAAAAGGATGGACAAGCTTTCCATTGCAGAAACATCAAATACAGATGAAGTATTGGAAAATGAAGGCTACTGTCCAGGGGGAGTACAAGACTCAATAGAGGCTGATGACAACCAAGAGGTACAACATAATGAAGGGGCTGGAGACGTTTAACCTGAAGGAAATCTACCTCCAGCTACAAGACATCTAAAAGACCATCCAGCAAATCAAATTATAGGTGATCCAAGACAAGGAGTGCAGACTAGAAGCAGAAATCTGAGCACAGTCCTGCACTCAAGTTTTCTATCTCAACTGGAGCCTAAGAAATTTGAAGAAGCCATCCAAGACCAACACTGGATTAATGCTATGCAAGAGGAGCTTAATCAATTCAGAAGGTGCAAAGTCTGGGAGTTAGTTCCTAAACCAAGAGACCACAACATCATTGGTACAAAGTGGATCTTTAGGAACAAGTTGGATGAGAGTGGAGTAATTGTGAAGAACAAAGCAAGATTGGTTGCTAAAGGATACATGCAGGAAGAAGGGATTGACTTTGATCAAACATTTGCCCCAGTAGCAAGACTGGAGGCAATTAGAATGTTCCTTGCTTATGTAGCATATCAAGGATTCAAAGTATACCAAATGGATGTGAAGTCAGCATTCCTGAATGGTGATCTAAAAGAAGAAGTCTATGTAGAGCAGCCATCAGGTTTTGTAGATTCTCTTAAACCTGGTTATGTCTATAGACTTAGGAAAGCATTGTATGGGTTAAAGCAAGCCCCAAGGGCTTGGTATGAAACCCTGTCTACTTTCCTTATTGAGAACAAATTCTCAAGAGGTAAAATAGACAAAACTCTATTCCTAAGGGAATCAAAAGGTAAGATAATCTTAGTCCAGATCTATGTAGATGACATAATTTTTGGGTCTACAGAGAACAACCTTTGCAAAAAATTTGCCAAACTTATGCAAGGGAAGTTTGAAATGAGCAGTATGGGTGAACTTAAGTTCTTCTTGGGACTCCAAGTAAGACAGACTGAAGATGGCTTGTCCATATCCCAGTCTAAGTTCACCAAGGAATTAATTAAGAAGTATGGTATGGAATCATCCTCCACCATGAGAACTCCTATTGGAACAAATATTTCAATATGCAAAGATGATGCAGGTAAGCCTGTAGATGAGTCTTTGTATAGAGGAATAATTGGCTCTCTATTATATCTCACTGCTAGTAGACCAGACATTATGTATGCTACATGTGTCTGTGTTAGGTACCAAGCTTGCCCTAAAGAATCACATTATACTACAGTCAAAAGGATCTTGAGATATCTTAAGGGCACACCTAATCTAGGCCTTTGGTACCCTAGGAATGGAGATTTTCTACTAACAGGTTATTCAGATGCAGATTTTGCAGGCTGTAGAGAAGATAGAAAGAGTACTACAGGTACATGTCAATTCTTGGGAGGAAGGTTGATATCCTTGAGCAGTAAGAAGCAGACTAGTGTGACAATATCCACTGCTGAGTCTGAATATGTGGCTGCAGGAAGCTGCTGTGCACAACTATTGTGGATTCAGCATCAGCTAAAGGACTATGGTATTCAAGTAAGTAGAACACCTTTATTGTGTGATTCTAAGAGTGCTATATCTATTGCAAACAATCCTGTTTCTCATAGTAGAACTAAGCACATAGAGATTAGATACCATTTTCTTAGAGAACATGTAGAAAAAGGGGACATCTCATTGGAATTTGTTAAAACAGATTATCAAATTGCAGATGTATTTACTAAGCCACTGGATGAAACTAAATTCAATAAATTTAAAATTGAATTAGGAATGCTGGCCATAGGTTAATTTACCATAAAATTAACTAAGTAAAATGGTGTCGACACATTCAGTGATAAAGTGTCGACACAGAGAAGTCATGTCGACTTGTCAGGGAAATTGTGTCGACACATGAGAAAATGTGTCGACACCTAGGGGTCAAGAGTCGACTCATCCAGAAATGTAGTGTCGACACATCCAGTATAATGGTGTCGACACTTACAGATTTTGTGTCGACTCTTATACTAAGGGTCGACACATAATTTCTGATGCACTACTTAGTATCTCCCGTGTCGACATATCATCAATTGGTGTCGACACAAAGTAGTCAACATTGATGTCGAGTCAATAGAAGTTTCTGTCAACACATTCCGACTGTGTCGACACATTTAGACTGTTTTTGCCTGACTTTTGACCTTCTTTCATTAGAGGGTATAAATAGGTCGTGAACGTATTCTGTCGACACGCTCACAAGGTTTTCGAGACTAAAACCCTGTGTCGACAATCTCTCTTCTCTTCTCTCAAGCTTTCTCATCTTTCCAATGACGCCAAAGGTTGAAGACAACATCAATGAGGGATATGAGTTGGTTAGGGTTGCATTCGACAATGCCGCACTAGAAATCAAATAGGTGATTTCTCTTCTTGCTGACAATGGATTGGAATACCTTGTTTCTGAACCTTCAAAGATTTGGAAGAAAGAAATTGTCGAATTCTATACTACTGCAACTTTGGATTCCACTGGTCTCAAGATAAAATCTACAGTTCATGGGACAAAGGTTAAAATTACTCTCAAAAGTATACGAAAGATTCTTCATCTACCTAGCGTTCAAGATGAAGAAGAGGTCCCAGCCTCAAAGACAAGGGAGGCTCTCCATTGGTGTGGATTGGATCCAACCATAAAGATTGGAGCAGCCATCAACCGAAAGGGAATGAATCAACAGGGAAAGTTTTTATTTGAGATAGTGGGAAAAGTAATTTTGTGTAAACCAGGAGGCCATGATAGGATATCTGCCATGATGTTCACTCTCATGACAAGGATACTCTATAAGATTAACACAGACTGGTCTGCAGTTGTGTTTGATAAAATCAAAGAAGGAATAAAGAAGCCAAACTTGGCTAGAATCATGAGTCTATACCTGACTGGGCTCATTCCAGAGGTCATGCAATAGATTCCTGGGTCTAAGATTAATCATATGAGAAAAATGGACATGAGATTATTCTCAAGGTGGAATAGAGTTCTGTCCAAAGAGGTGCCTGATATGGACAGGCAGGACACACCTGAGACATCACTTGGACATGATCAGGGCACTGAACAACTTCAAGGAGAACAAGTTAGAGAGCAGACTTAGGACCAGACTGGGTCTACTCAAGTCCAGAAAGAAACATTACCTGCATAGGTGTGGGGGAGCCAGTTCATTCTCCTGCCCAGCACATTTCTAATCCTGAATAGTTGCAGGGGGAGTCAATTTCTGAACAAGTACAAGTGGAAGAAAGAGTACACTTATAAGAAGATTTGAACACTGTTGGCCTTGATGACTCATCTTCTGCTCAAGCACAAAAGGAATTCACTCTAGATGAGTTGTTTCCTGATGATGGAATTGATACTGATAGGATTGAGGAGGAGAAAGATGTTGAGGGGGAGCGAGTGAATGTTGAGGAAGAACAACATGTCACTGAGACAGAAGTTCCTACAACACCTCCTAAAAGAGTTCATATTGAAAGTTCTTCAGAATCTGAGACAGAAGAAGCCAGGGAGGCTAAGAAAAGGAAGCTCATGGTCTTCAAGAGAAGAAGTCAAAGCTATAAGCAAGCTCTCTAGACTGCAAGTCACCAATCTCCTACTGAGTTTGATTACAATAAGTTCATGGTGAATTTGCAAGCGAAGATGGATGAGCAAAGAAGAGCCTTGGAAAAAATATGTAGATGAAAGTAATAAGTCACTTCAGTTTGATCTTGCCCAAGACATCAAGTCAATCAGATTTGAGGTAAAACTGAATAAAAAGGAGATGACAGATTGCTTCCACAAGGGAGGTAATGCTGTGGTATATCTAGCTTAACAGCACCAAACTATCCTTGGTAAGGTGGATGACATTGCATTGAAACAAGGATATGTTCTAGAAAATCAACTGAGAATGAATGATAATCTGACTGAATCTCACAATGAAATTCTCACTGAGTTAAAAGATACTGCAACAAAGCTGACTGCTGCAAGGACTAAAGATATGGAAGACTTTGATCAAAAGCTCAAAGATGCCCTAGATTCAGTTCAAACTGCAATAACCTCATCACAGAAAGAAATATCTGCTAAGCTTCAAACATTAAAACCATTCTTTAAAGAGGGTGTGAATTATCTTGATGGCCAGATAAGGTTTCAAAAGAATGATCTTAGGGATCATATTGCTAGAGAAGTCCTAAAGGGGGAGAGGGTACTCACGCATGCTGGCTCAGAACATGCCAAGTGGGTTATCAACAGTGTCAAAGCCACATTGGGATATCCACCATTGTGTGATGATGATGCAATTGCTGAGTCAGGAATACAACAAGGTCTACTTGAAGGCAATCAACCTAAGGTGTCCCAAGTCATATACCCCCCTGCTGATTTTGAATTGATTCATCAGCAAGTACATGCCATGTACAGTCCTCCAAAGGAGGTTACAAATGTAATTATTGAAAAAGTAGATCAGCTAGGAGCCAATTTGAAAGATCAACAAGATGCTCAATTATCCAAGAAGAGATTTAGAGAGCAAGCTGAACAAAGACCTGATTTTGAGCAGTGGAGCCCCACATCAAGGAACATTATACTAACTGCCTGGAAGGCTGTGAAGGATCAAGTGCATGAAAGAGGAAAGTGGTATAATGAAATTGAATGGCAAAAGTATGAGGCCAGGCAGGAGGCCATAGTACAGCTCAGAAGAAAGGCTAAGATGGGGAGGCTACCACCTAATGCTCAGGAGCCGAGCAAGAATTTTCCCAAGCCCTTTCATTACTTTGAAAGGCAAAGGCTCAAGGAGGAAGCTCAAAAGAAAGCTGAACTGAAAGGCAAAAAGCCTGCTGATGTTGCTGAACTTACTGTGAAGGCTCAGATTCAATCAGGAAAAGGAATTGTCATCCAGGAGCCTGATCAGTCTTAGTTTAAGTTTATCAGTTCTTTCAAATGTTTTGTAATGATCTGTTTGTTAATCCAATCAATGTAAACAAGCTGTAACAAACATTTCTAAATGAATAAACAAAACCTTGTTCTGTAATCATTTCGTCATGTTCATCTTTATTCTGTGATGAATCTGTGGTTAATGTTTTGTTTATAAAAGATTCCTGTTGTATTATGCTCTTGTACATCATCATATTAAATTTTCATAAATGGTGTATATCATTAGCAAAAGGGTTATGAATTCTCAAAATAGGGGGAGATTGTTGGGTACATTGGAAAATGTGTACCTGATTTGAAGAAGCCTAACTTAGCTCAATG
Source organism: Platanthera zijinensis (assembly GCA_039513925.1). Taxonomy (NCBI): domain Eukaryota; kingdom Viridiplantae; phylum Streptophyta; class Magnoliopsida; order Asparagales; family Orchidaceae; genus Platanthera; species Platanthera zijinensis. The sequence goes on from CM077084.1 coordinate 172,368,812, forward strand.
ATATACATCAAGGTGTATTTGATGTTATTTTGAGTTGACATGTGCAGGTTAATAATGTACTAAAATACAGGAAAAATATTCTAAGTCCATATGTCGACACCAGAAGAAGCTGTGTCGACACTTACAAATAATTGTGTCGACACTTGAAGAAGGCTGTGTCGACACATAGAAAAAGAGTCGACAACATTTGTGTCGACACCGGGAAGCAGTGTTGACTCATAGAAGTTTAGTCGACATCAACTGTGTCGACACTGAGAGGCTGTGTCGACACACAGAATTGCTAGTCGACAACATTTGTGTTGACACCAGAAGACTGAGTCGACACACAGAGGTAGAGTCAACAACATCTATGTCGACACATTCTCAATATACAGTGTCAAGAAGCTAAGTCGACATCAAGACAGCTTTGTCGACATCACTAGAGGCAGTGTCGACACTTAAGTCACTTGTGTCGACACATCTTGACAGATGGTCTCGACACTTTCTAATAGATAGTCTCGACACTTTGCTGACAAAGACAAAGGCCTAAGATCTGTTTGAAGACTTGATAGCTGTGGGTTACAACCGGTTTACTGAAGCTGTCAGACTTGTCAGAAGTTAGTTAGAAACCAGATCAGCCGGTTACCAAGGAGGAAGTCTATATATATAGACAGATTCAGAGAAGAACATAGACGACGACACATTAATCATCTATTGGGAGATAAGATCTCTGATCAAGAAAGTGCAAGGCACAGAAGAAGATCTTCGTGAGAAGATCTAAGAAGACATTCTGACGTGTACAACCACTCAGGATCAGTCTAAGTAGAATTCTTTCAAGAATTCTGAAGTATCATCAAAGGTGCTGGATAGAGAGGGATCCAGCCATTTTGAAGACAAGAAGGAAGCTGTCACAGGTTTCTCAAGAAGCTGTCAGGAAATCAACTCAACTAAGTTCAGATTCAAGAAGCTTTGAAGAAAGCTAAGATCCAATTGATTTCATCCATCAGCTGATCAAGTGCTATATTGTCCCTTCTCTCTCAATAAGGGAAAGATATTATAAACTCTTTTTCAAATTCTGTAGGATCTATTTTTATAGATCTGAGTTATAAGCCTATGTTATAAAGGCTGAGTGTAGGAGATTTGTTCTCTGAGTGGTAGGGATGTTTATGCCTGAGTGTAGGAGAAGGTATTTCTCTGAGTTGTAGGCCTTGTGGCAAGGTTGAGGTAGGGCTTATTAGCCTGAGCTGTGGAACCTTTCAAGGTTCCGAGCTGTAGGATTTGAGGATCTGAGATAAAGGTGGAAGTTAGGCCAATTCTAGCACACTGCTAGATAGGTGAAGGGGGGAAGTGGATGTACCCAAATTTTGGGGAACCACTATAAATCTGTAACGTCCCAATTCGCGCTAGGCCCCTTGATTGCGTATTTGAGTCAAGGGGGCTGTGGTGAGCCCAATGGGGGATGTGGGTGAACAGGTGCGGACGTGCGGGAAATGAGGAAAACAAGGCAAAACGGCATTTTTGGCTGACACGGGTATGGACACGGCCGTGTCCATACCCGTGTGCCTCATAAAAATAGGCTTACCAGTCAGAGAGGTACACGGGTATTGGGACACGGGCGTGTCCCTAGCCATGTGCCAAGGACACGGGTCGGGACACGGCCGTGTCTCTACCCGTGTGCCGCAACCCTGACCCGGCAGAAAGTGGTTCTGGGAGGAACACGGCCCTAGACACGGCATGCCACACGGCCGTGTCACCTGAACACGGGTAGGAACACGGCCGTGTGCCTACCCGTGTCTGCGATGTATAAAAAGGAAAAAGTTGGAAACCCTAGCATTCACTCCCCTTTCTTCTGCCCCGAAATTCCTGAGAGGGTTCTTGGCTGGAGGAGGAGGAAGAGCTTGCCGGAGCCATCCTTGGAGGAATCAAAACGCCGCCACCGTCAAGGGAAAAACAATGCCGCCGCGAAGGAGTGCGAGGCTCATGGCCGGCCATGGTGGTACCGCTGGACTTGAGGTGAGCTTCCTCCCCTCTCCCTTGGTGCTAGATCTATAGTTATTTTAGGAGAGACATCGACTCCATAGAGTCTTGATGGTGAGGAGGAGAGTTCTTAGGATAAGCCATGCCTAGGTTTTAGGCTTAGTCTCCCTCAACCTTCTCATCATTCAAAGTGGAGATGAGAGGGGTTTTCGTTGAGGGTTTGGCTTTGAAAGGAGAAATAAGGTTGGGTGTGATTTCTGGAGAAGTTTATGCGAGGTCGTTGCAAGGAAGAAGATGAACGGATGCCGTTCATCTCGCCTTAAGATGCGTGCAGAAATCTGATTTCTGCACGCGGCGACCTTCGTGGCCAATTTAGGAGGTGTTCTGGCCAAATCTGGGTGATCAACTCAACACGAAAGTCGTAGCCCTTGAAATTACCTTTCCAACGAGGGGTTGCTCGTTTCCATGCGATACCTGTAGCCACGGGAAAGCTGGTTCGAGTCCGCTGCGTTCGGGAAAATTCCTGTACAGGAAACTGTTTCCTATACGTATTCGAGTTGAATTTCTGGTATGTTGCGACCAGATCTGGGCGATCGACTCAACACAAAAGTCGTAGCCCTCGCGAATACCTTTCCAACGAGGGGTTGTGCATTGTGATCGGATTCCTGTAGCTCCGAGAATCCCAGTTTTAGTATTGGGCTATCCTATGTTAATGCACTTGTTAATTTATAATGTTAGCACTCTTGCAATGTTTGTGATTTGCTCATTTGATATCTTGCTCCCATATATCTATAATGTTGTTGTTGCTATAATTTAGCATGGTTACTCATTTGGTTGTGTATTGGGGAATAACCATGTAATGGTAGAGAAATGGATTGGATGGGAAGGTTAGATATTAGGAGTTGAGATTGGTATAGGATATATTTATACAATTTGGTGTTAAACATATCTATTATGCGTAGTGTTGAGGTGAATCCTTTGAATAAGTGGGCGTGAACATGATGAACACTATGTGAAGAGTATTTTGTAACTGTAATCCGAGCCCAAGGGGTTTATTAACAACCGATGCTTAGAGTTGAAGTCTCCTTACGGGTAGCATCGAGTGAGTTGTTTTGGGGCATGTGATGTGCGACGATTCATCGTGTCGCGATGTTGAGATAATGATTGTGGCAGGTCTACGGGTTCGCCAGTCGTCACACCGATGGGAGCCAATGGGTAGACCTTGGGCGGTAGGGTTAGATACTTGGTGTCCATAACCCGAGATCTCCTCCGCGCCATGAGAACGGTTGGGCTTGCACCTCGTGCGTTTCCGAGGTTCCATCCGGTTCGAAATCAAAGGCCAGGTTGGGCTGTGTTCTTGGTGCACATTTACCCAAGACCCCTTCTGAGCCGTAGTACGCATGTGAGCTCCGCTGTTGTGTTCTTAGCGTTGAGGCGTACGGGGGCCTAGGATAGGTAGTGTGATACCACCTAGTAGTGGAGACGCCCGCTCCACTGTCGCCGTCTGGCCACGACGGACGACGCCTGAGAGGTTAGCTACCTGCTCGAAAAGTGGGAACTTCAAGTCTGTGTCGACATAGCAACTTGCATGTGCGTGCGCATGATTCGGTCATACCATAACATTCATATCATGTCATTCATTGCATACACTAGATCCTCATCGTATAAGTTTGTATGGGCACTCTTATACGATGAGTTACTTTACTGTTAAGCCGATCCTTAACTTATAAGTTTGTATGGGCACTCTTATAAGTTAAGTTACTATTCTGATTATTTATACCTGCTGTCATTTATATATTATTGATATTCGTAGAACTGCTAGTTGTGTAGCGTAGTTTATACTTCACCATACTTACTGTCACCTGCTTGTTTACTTGCTTATGTATATATATTGTACCTGTGTTCCTTTATCCGCCCGGTGCCGAGGAGTCGCCGGGGGAGCGGATGTGAAGCCACTTAGTCTTATGACTAAAGGTTGCTACGTCTTCCTTTTTAGGAGGAAACCCCGCAGGTAGAGCGGCAACGGACTATGCAGCAGGACAGCCAGGCCCGGATGATAGGACCTGAGGTGGTGGTGCCATCGGCACCGTCAGTGACAGTAGTGAGTGTTTTCATGTAGCCGTTTGGCAAAACATTTCTAGACTCTTGTTTCTTTTGTACAAGCCTGTTGTGCTTGTTATCTTCCGCTATTTTTGGACTTTAACTTAGCTGGGAACTGAACTGCTTTTAGCTTTACTTTTCTGTTATGGTTGGGTTGGCATAATTGTTGTGATATGGATTGTAGCCGGCGGAATAGGCGTCTTGTGGTAAAGGCTAACCCGTGTGTTAGTGCTACCGCAAGGCGGCTATTTCGGGCATAAGACTCCCCTCGTGCCGTGTGTTGTGTTCCGGGAGGGGGGTCTTACAAAATCTGTGTGCAATCTGTGATGTGTGCATATTTGTGATTGCTGTGTTGTGTTTGCTGCAGTGTTTGTTGAATTCTCTTATAGTCAGTAATTATATTCTGCCTTAAGTTAAAACAAGCATTAGAACCTATTCACCCCCCTCTAGGTGTTTAGGTGGTCTTGAAAGTATAACTATCAGGGTATGCTTAGTTTCTCCTTTCCTGGACTGTTGGGTTCTGGTTGGCCCAGTTTGACCATGTTTGTGGACCACAGTACCGATTGTGAGACGATTGAGGATCCAGAGTTAGGCTTAGGCCGCTTGAGGTCGTCTCCCTCTCCGTCCTACAACGCAGTCATACCACGTGTTGATTATCCACCCTCTTCCGAGCCGTATTGTGGTCAGTTGGTTTCTTGTGGTTTATGCCACAGTTTGCTAAATTTTGATGATTATGCTCAGACTTGTTCACCTTCGCACTTGGTGCATTATTTTTAATTTAGAGGTTATTATATTTGCTAACTTTTCTCTACTTATTCTATTTGGCTAATTGTTATTTTTTTTAGCATTCTTCTTCCTTGGGTTGGGTTTGGTACACCCTCCTTTTTTGGCTTACTCACTTGCTTACCTATTCTTTTGCAACTTGTATTTTTTTGCTTGCTGAGGTGTTCTTCTTTTGAATGCCTCAGGTTCAGGGCTATAGCCGGTGGTGCGGCTGAGTAGTTTTGTTGTTGGGTTTGCTGAGGGTGTCTCGAGGTTGCGAGGTAGCTTTTGTTCCTTTGTAGTATGCTTCAGACTTGAGATTTTTTAGTGGGTTCGTGTCAGGTGTTTGGCGCCCACCGATTGTTTAAGGTCGTTCTTGGATATTTGGCTAGTTGCTAGTGCCTACTTTTGTGTTAGTAGTTCTTGCTCTCTGGGAAGAATTTATGCTAGGATGCCTATAGGTAGTTTCAATTATAAAACAAACTATTATTACTATATCATGCACATCATGTTTTAAAACTCTAAATCACTATATTTAAATACCATACAAACTACTTCGATATCATTATTATAAATTTAGTGTAATGCATGCCTCTAGTTTTTTTTGGGATGTTAGACTCATGTAGGATGTCTAACCTGTTTACTATAGTTTTTTCCACTGCGTTTAACTACTTTTCTTCTGGTGGACTCGTGAGCCACTAAGCCGAGGGATACAGCTAATGGCCTAAACTAAAATAAACTTCTTCAATAAAAACATTTAAATCATATTTTCAGTATTGAGTCAAAGTGTTGCCTGAGCGTCTGCAGTTATCCCTTGCCAGCGTGGCATCATGACGCGCATTTTCCCTTACTTTGATATTTCGTCATTTTGGTGAAAATGCGGGTTGTGACAGTTGGTATTAGATGGAGGTTTATTTTGCAAGAGGGGCAGTTAGTTTGGCAAGTTAGTCGAACAACTCTCCCTTAAGATAAACTCTCGTCGTGTCATTCATTGCATACACACACTGATATGTCATCAGTAGATCTTGATGAAAGCATGAACACTACACTCATAACATAAAAGAAGAAGTATACGGGGCATATTATATAGTATGAGATGCATAATATGTGTTTGTATATGGATCCACCATAGGTGGTGACATGTGACGGTTATGTAGTATGGGATGCATAACCACCATCACATGGATGCCCATTAGCACGTTTTACCTTTTTCATTACATACAATATTATGTAGTATGGAATACATAACATTGTATGTGTACGCCGCTCATAAATGCATTAAGGCCTTTTTAGAATGCATATCACAGCATGCATAACATATCATTGCATAAGCACACGTGCCAAGTTAAAGATCTACACGATGACATATGTACACACATGATTTGAAATAAAAATGTAATCATTCATGCACTTATATCATAGGCACCAAAGTCTTAAGGATGGGGGTGTTTTGCCCTAAGTAGGACATGACACCTTTTTTAAAATCCCAGAGCAAGCTAGCAACATGAGCAAGTATCTAAGTTTTGTATGTTTGAACTAAGTTGTAGTTCTAGCGGTTACGCTTAGTGATGATAGATTGTTTATTGTTCGTTAAAAATGCCGCCAAAGCGTCCGGGGACGAGGGGTACTCCCCAATTGGAGGGAGAGTCTTCTGGTGCCCAGAGTGAGGCTGTAATAGAAGGACTGCGGCGGAGTAATGAGCCCTGTCTAGGCAAATGCTGGAGATGCAGTCGCAGATTTATTCGTTGTTGTCAGTCGTGGCGAGTCAATCGCAGAGTGCGCAAGATCCCTCCGTGGATCTAGCTGTTCCCATTCCCCCCGCTCCTCTGGTTCCCCCGACGGTATTGCCACCAGAGATGACTTTCATTTCGCAATTTCAAAGGTTAGGATCCCCTACGTATGAGCAGATTTTATGGCATTAGATGACTGGATGATTTCCATCGAGGAGATGTTCACTTACTATGGTATCTCTGCGGACCAGAGAGTGATGGTTACCGCTTATCAACTCAAGAGCATGGCCAAGAGTTGGTGGTTGAGGGAGAAAGAAGGTTGAAGGATGGATACCCGTGGGAGTCCTTCAAGGAGTTGCTGTTGAAGAAGTTCCTGCCGTCTGTTGAAAGAGACCGGTTGATGAATTACTTCCTCCATCTGAAGCAAAGGCAGCTTACCGTTAGTGAATACGAGGTAGAGTTCAGTAAGCTGATCCGCTTTGCTCCTGACTTGGTATCTTTAGAATCCAACCGAGTCAATCGATTTCTGGGTGGACTTCAGAATGACATCCAGCAGCTTACCAGTTCCTACGGATCCGAGACTTATTCTGAGGTGGTAGAGGCTGCTCTGAAGGTGGAATCCATTGATAATGCCAAGGTCAGAGGTCAGCAGATGAGTAAGGATAAGAGGAAGTCTGTTGAAGGTAAGGAATCACAGGAATCTCAGACCATTAAGAAGAAAAGAGGAAAGGAAGTGTGCAGTTTCTGTGGTCGGGCAGGCCTCCCGTTCGAGAGATGTTACCAGAGGCTGGGAGCTCAGAAGCAAGAGCAAGTGCATGCGATTAAGGGTGCTCCCAAAGAGAGATCAGTTTGTTCCAGTTGCAACAAGATGGGGCATGATGCAACCCATTGCTGGAAGGACAAGATCTGTTATCTATATGAGCGGAAGGGGTATGTCAAGACTCGTTGCCCGTAGGCTCAGCCCCCATTACAGTCAGTGCCACTTCAGGCCTTACCGCCACCGCAGCTTATGGATAAAGGGAATGGCAAGTTGATTGTGGTGACCGCGGATGAAACTCAGACGTCGACCCAAGTTATTTCAGGTTAGATTCTAACATAGTTTTATTTTCTAGGTATGATCTCAATGTCAACGTTCTTTTCCCTTAGTCGTATATTTACTCTTATAGGAAAGTTTAAGGTAAGTAACCGCTGGGCACGTATCCTTTTCGATTCCGGTGCTACCCACTCATTTGTGGCTAGATATTTTGTAGAGCATCACCATTTAACCCTCAATCGTGTTGGCGACCCGTTCTGTGTCAAGTTCCCCTCAGGTGATTTTGTGGTGTCAGATCAGGGAATTCAGGTTTGTCCAGTCAAGTTAGGAGATTTTTTCGCGGTTGCGGATCTAAAAGTTTTAGACTTGGAAGATTTTGATGTAATCCTGGGCATGGATTGACTATCTAAGTATGATGCAGTAATCCAGTGCAAGGTCAAGCGCTTGGACTTCAAGATGGATGACGGTCAACGCATGAGCGTTTATGGTTATTCACGCCAAGATTCTCTGATCATTTCTGCGGTAAGTGCTTAAAAGCTTTTGAATTCATGATGATTTGCCTGTTTGGTTTCAGTGTTGGCGACTGTTGTTAGTTTGCCGCTTGTGGAGGAGATTGCTGTAGTGTGTGAGTTTCCTAACGTGTTTCCTGATAATCTTCCTGGTCTTTCGCCTAAGAGAGATGTTGAGTTTGTCATAGATTTAGAACCGGGTGCCCGTCCTATCGCTAATGATCCTTACCATATGGCTCCGCGTGAGTTGGGAGAGCTGCGTACCCAGTTAGACGTACTGTTGCAGAACGGTTTCATTAGGCCAAGTTCGTCACCGTGGGGTGCTCCCGTTATATTTGTAAAGAAGAAAAATGGATCAATGAGTATGTGTATAGATTACAGGGAATTGAATAAAGTGACCATCAAGAACAGATATCCCTTGCCGAGAATCGATGATCTGTTTGACCAGTTGCGTGGTAGCCCTGTATTTTCCAAGATTGACCTGCGTTTGGGTTATCATTAGTTGAGGATTCGTGAGGCAAACATTCCACGAACTGCTTTTTGTTCGTGACATGGACATTTCGAGTTCTTGGTAATGTCTTTTGGATTGACTAATGCACCCGCCGCATTCATGGATTTGATGAACAGAGTATTCAAGGACTTCCTGGATCATTTTTTCATCGTGTTCATAGATGACGTTCTAGTCTACTCCCGCAATGCTGAAGAGCATGCGCAACACTTGCGATTGGTTTTGTCAACTTTGAGAGAGCATAAGTTGTATGGTAAGTTGAGCAAGTGCGAGTTTTGGCTACCTCAAGTCTCCTTCTTGGGCCATGTGGTGAATAAAGATGGGATAACGGTTGATTCAGAGAAGATAGTTGTAGTGATGGATTGGAGTAGGCCTACCACTCCCAAGGAAATAAGAAGTTTTCTAGGGCTGGCAGGCTACTATAGAAGGTTTGTGGAGGGATTCTCTACATTATTTGTGCCTTTAACAAAGTTGACGCAGAAGCATGCAACCTTTATTTGGAGTGATAAGTGTGAAGAGGCGTTCCAGGAGCTGAAGAGGAGATTATGCACTGCACCAGTTTTGACCCTTCCTACTGAAGGACTGGAGTATGCTGTGTATGTGGACATTTCACATGTTGGGCTCGGATGCGTGTTGATGTAGGAGGGCAAGGTTATTGGGTATGGGTCTAGACAGCTAAAGGTTCATGAACGGAATTACCCTATGCATGACCTAGAATTTGCAGCAATGATTTATGCCCTCAAGTTGTCGAGACATCTGATGTATGGCGCTATATGCAAGATTTATACTGATCATAAAAGCTTGAAATACGTCTTCACACAGAAGGAACTAAATTTGTGCCAGCATAGATGTCTGGAGTATATGGCAGACTATGATGTTGAGATCCAGTACCACCCGGATAAAGCTAACGTGGTAGCCGACGCCCTGAGTAGGAAGACACCTAAAATTTTTAACCTTTCGGTAGATTCACTGGTGGAAGAATTTCTAATGATAGGAATTTCAGTGGGAAGTGGCAGCTCGACTAGTGAATTAGAAGTGTTAGAGCCTTCATGGATTACGCTTACTCGATTGCATCAAAAGGAGGATCCAGATCTGTTACATCTTTATAGTAGAGCTGCGAAGGGTGAGTTGCCAGAGTTTTCTATTGATGATATGGGAACCCTGAGATACCGTGGTAGGCTTTGCATTCCCGCTGTTAAGGAAATTAGGTATCAGTTGTGCAAGGAGGCACATGGTTCTAATGTGGCCTACCACCCCGACTCGACCAAGATGTACCAAGATCTGAAACAGATTGCTTGGTGGATGGGTATGAAGGGTGATATAGCAAGATTTGTATCTGAATGTTTCACCTGTAAGCGAGTTAAGTCCGATCATGGAAGGTCTGGAGGCAAGTTAACACCTTTGGAGATCCCGAGTTGGAAATGGGAGAGTATCTCGATGGACTTTATTACTGGATTGCCGAGATCTCCCAGAGGGAATTACTCAGTTTTGGTGATTGTGGATAGACTGACGAAGAGTGCTCACTTTGTGCCGTTCAAGATTGACTACTCCATTAAGAAAATAGCTGAATTGTATTTGGATGAGGTCATTAGGTTGCATGGAGTACCTGTCAGTATTATATCTGATCGAGACTCCAGGTTCACGTCCTGTTTCTGGAAGAGCTTGCAAGAGGGGTTGGGTACCTACTTGAGGTATTCCATCGCCTACCATCCGCAGACGAATGGACAAACAGAAAGCGTAAATCAGATCGTGGAGGACATGATTAGATGTTACATTTTGGACCACGGTGGAGCGTGGGATGAGCGTCTGAGGCTAATAGAGTTTGCCTACAATAATAGCTACCATGATAGCTTGCAAATGGCTCCATTTAAAGCTTTATATGGGAGATGTTGCAGGACTCCTTTGTTTTGGGCTGAGGTTGGTGAGAGACCGTTGTTAGGTCCAGAAGCCCTTAAAGAGATGGAAATTTTAGTTAGGCTCATCCGAGAGAAGCTTCGGGTAGCCCAGGAGTGTTATGAAAAGTATGCCTATCGGCGCAGGACCAATTTGGAGTTTGCTGTCGAGGATATGATTTTTCTAAAAGTTTCCCCGATGTCTGGTGTGAAGCGATTTGGTAAGAACCATAAGTTGGACCCGAGATAAGTGAGACCCTTCCGAATTGTTGAGCGGATTGGTGTTTTAGCTTATAGGATGGACCTACCGGCGAATTTTCCCGGAGTGCATGATGTTTTCCATGTGTGTCAGCTGCGGAAGTGCGTGTTGAGCAACATACAGATTCTCGATGTTGTGCCCCAGTTAGAGCAAAACCTTTCTTTTGTGGAGGTGCCTGTTCGTATTTTGGAGTCTCAGGATCGAGTGCTGTGGAGAAAGATAATCCCAATGGTCAAGGTTCTTTGGAGAAATCAAGACGTCGAGAGCGCGATGTGGGAATTGGAGTCGGCGATGAGGAAATCTCATTCGCATCTCTTCCTTTAGTTTTGGTAAGTCTGCTTGTTTTTGCGATGTTTGATTTTATCGTTTTGGTTTGGTTTTGGTGTTGTATTAAGTTTCGGGGCGAAACTTCTTTTTAGGGGGAGTGACTGTAACACTCTCGATTTTTCGATGTTTTTATTTGATTTATTATCGTTATATTTATGACGTCAGGGCGTTACCTCCTTTTTACTTCATGTTGTCGGCGCTGCACAGTTAGTGCATTTTTTCGCGTCCGTTATGTCTGATTGACCAGATTTTGGGATTTTCATCGAAACTGAATGTTTTCAAGTTGGTAAGTTAAGTTTTGTGATTTTGGACTTTCTCGTCAAGTTTCGTCGCGACCCAAACATTTTTGGAGCCTTGACGCGCGTTTGTAGTTTTGTGCCATTTACTTTTGTCATAGACTTTAGGAGGGTATAACTCGAGATTGGCACGCCAAATTTTGGTTTTGACTTCGCCGTTAAATTCTTAGCGTCAGTGTTCGCCTTCGGTGCGAGTTTCATTTAATTCGGCGCGCGTTTGGGCTTCCGTTCTGAGTCTTCTCGAGTAGTTATGGTTCTTCTCGAATAGCCCGTTTTAGATTTCGCACGGACGACGTTTTGATGGTCAAAGAGGCATCGTATCAAAAAATAGTTAACATAAAATTTGTTTGTCTCGACGAGATCTACAACTTTCATGTTGACCACTTTTCAATTTGAAGCCATCTTGAACCCTTATTTTTGTTTTTTCTGCTGGAACTCGAGTGATGAGCTGCTACTTGAGTAAAATATGCTACTACTCGAGTAATACATGCTGGAACTCGAGTGATGAGTTGCTATTCGAGTAAAATATGCTGCTACTCGAGTAGTACATACCAGAACTCGAGTAATATTCTGCTACTCTAGTAGCACATGTCTGAACTCAAGTGGTTCATGCTGCCACTCGAGTAGACCGTTCATATCTGCGTTCGGGCGCCGTTTTGAGAGTCAAAACGGCATCGTCTCAAAAAATTATTAACATGAAATATGTTCTTCTCGGTGAGATCTACAACTTTAATGTTGACCACTTTTCGAATTGAAGCCATCTTCAACCTCTATTTTCATTTTCTGCGCACCCGCTTGTAAATAGTCCGTTTTTAGACAAAACTTTTAATGAATACCTATATATATATATATATATATATATATATATATATATATATATATATATATATATATATATATATATATATATATATATATATATATATATATATATATATATATATATATATATATATACACGTATACTTAGAATTAGAACTGGCCCCGCTCTTTCTTTAGGACTTCTTCTTCTTCTTTCTCTTCATTGAACCAAACCAGAACTGAAGAAACATGAGGACGGTGATGGCGGAGCGTGAGTTTTCGTGAACCTTTCGGCCGCCGCCGACAGAGCTCCGGTGCTCGAAATCTTTATTCGAGCATAGATTTGAAAAAATCTCGGCGAGATCTACGCCACCGTTGTAATTCTTTTCCCATTTCTTGAGATTTCTCATTATGGTTTTTTTGGCCCTAACTTCTATTTCGTCCACTCTTGTTCAGATTTTGACTTCTCTCGTCTCCCTTAGTCCCGATATGCGACGAGGTGTGATTTGGAGGCTTTCTCTGGTAAAGCAAAGGCATTTGACTTATTTCCTCTCCTTTTTCTTAAGTTCATATGGTAAGACTTTCATCTTATATTAATGTTCTTGTTTCTTTTAGAGTATTAGATGTTTAATCATTTTAGGCTTACGCTTAGGGTAAATTTTTCGATGTCGTTGAGCGTAGGATCTGTTGCACTTAGTTTAGGTAGATTATAGGCCGTGGTCTTCGATTTAGTGTTGTAATACTTAGGTGTTATGCCGATTTTGAGATGGTGATGTTGGGGATATGAGTGTTGGTTGTGGTTAGCATACCACCCAACCGGGAGTCCCTTCTTTCTGTGGATCATCACAGTGGGGGTATGCTTAGTTTCTCCTTTCCTGGACTATTGGGTTCTGGTTGGCCCGGTTTGGCCATGTTTGTGGACCACAGTACCGATTGTGAGACGGTTGAGGACCCGGAGTTGGGCTTAGGGCGCTTGAGGTCGTCTTCCTCTCCGTCCTACAACGCAGTCATACCACGTGTTGATGATCCACCCTCTTCTGAGCCGTATTGTGCTCAGTTGGTTTCTTGTGGTTTATGCCACAGTTTGCTAAATTTTGCTGATTATGCTCAGACTTGTTCACCTTCGCACTTGGTGCATTATTTTTAATTTAGAGGTTATTATATTGGCCAACCTTTCTCTACTTATTCTATTTGGCTAATTGTTGTTGTTGTTGTTTTTTTTAGCATTCTTCTTCATTGGGTTGGGTTTGGTACACCCTCCTTTGTTTGACTTACTCACTTGCTTACCTATTCTTTTGCAACTTGTAATTTTTTTTGCTTGCTGAGGTGTTCTTCTTTTGAATGCCTCAGGTTCAGGGCTATAACCGGTGGTGCGACTGAGTAGTTTTGTTGCTGGGTTTATTGAGGGTGCCTCGAGGTTGCGAGGTAGCTTTTATTCTTTTGTAGTATGCTTCAGACTTGAGAAATTTTAGTGGGTTTGTGTCAGGTGTTTGACGCCCACCGATTGTTTAAGGTCGTTCTTGAATATTTGGCTAGTTGCTAGTGCATACTTTTGTGTTAGTAGTTCTTGCTCTCTGGGAAGGATTTATGCTAGGATGCCTTTTGGTATTTTTAATTATAAAACAAACTATTATTACTATTATCACTATATTTAAATACAGTACAAACTACTTCGATTTCATTATTATAAATTTAGTGTAATGCATGCCTTGAGTTTTTTTTTGGGATGTAAGACTCATGTAGGATGTCTAACCTGTTTACTATAGTATTTTCCGCTGCGTTTAACTAATTTTCTTCTGGTGGACTCGTGAGCCACTAAGCCGAGGGATACGACTAATGCCTAACCTAAAATAAACTTCGTCAATAAAAACATTTAAATCATATTTTCAGTATTGAGTCAAAGTGTTGCCTGAGCGTCTGTAGTTATCCCCTACTGGCGTGGCATCATGACGCGTATTTTCTCTTACTCTGATATTTCGTCGTTATGGTGAAAATACGGGTTGTGATATTATATATAAGGCTATGTGTTGTTGAATTATGGAGTGATGAATGAAAAGAAACCCTAAAATTTTATTTCAGAATTCCCACTCTTCCTCCTTGGCTGCCGAACTCCCCTCTCTTCCTCTTGTGGTTCAGCCACCTCTCTCCCCTCTCCCCTCCTCTCCAACTTCTTACAAAACGAAGGCCTTTTCCCCCCTAGATGATTTCGGCTACACCACGGCTCCCCCATAGAGTTTCGGCCAATCAAGATATCTCCCTCTTGGTGGATTTTTGGCCAAGGACAAGGACTCTTGCAACGAAGAATCCTCTCTGGCATGAAGCGAGGAAGGCGGACGTGTTTCTCTCCATTCGGTGTTACTCTGGCGGAACCGTATAATAGCGATCCTCTTCCAAGGAATCAACTTCCGAGTGGGGTAACAAAAATCTCTAAATCTTGTGTGTTCCCTCCTAGATAAATCTTGTGGTGGTTAACTTTTTCGTTGTTTGAGAATCTTGATTTCATCGTGGTTTTGATCCAATCGATTATTGTTGTTTTATCTTGATCTATTTAAATTCGGGAGAATTGGCGGACCTCGTTTTTCTTTTGTTGGGGGAGATCTACCATTTCCAAAATTGTTATTTTTAATGGATCTCTTTTGGTACAACACACGCTCGATCGAATCGGGTAGATCCTTTACGTTAGCATTGGATTAATAATATTGCAAATCGAGTATGTTGTGTTTTACTTTTTTGATCGTAGAATTGGAACGTGAGAGAGTAGTTTGGTGTCTTTTGTCCCTCTCGGTTCGTCGAGTGACAAGCCCACATCAATTTGGTATCAAAGCCAGGTTCGTGTCAATTTCTTAATTGATACCATCCTAATATTCGTAGGACGCCGACACACACTTGTCTAGCACGTTTCGTTGATCAAAATAAATTTTTTATTTATTTCTGGTATGCAAATAACGGCCTAAAATTCTCATTTTTTTGCGAAATCCAAAAAAAATTATGGAAAATCTCCATACTCTTCGCAGTGAGAAATTTTAAAAATATTTTATTTTTACCTAGTTATTATTAGTAAAAAAATTATCTTTATAAATTTCATCAAGTTAGGGTCAAACTTCTTTCATTGCATAAAAACCTGACTAGGCACGGAGCATACCCCTTCTTCCTCCAATATGGCGGTCGACCGGGATATGGGCCACGGTACGAAAATGATTGATGAACTCCGCCAGGAGTTCACAGATCAGCTGACAGACATTAGGGAGATGCTTCACGAGATGAGATTAAACCAAGCAGCTCCCCATAATCCGGCGGTCCGCCAACATTACGAGGAGAATAATGATAAAAATAATAATAACGATTATGTTTCGCGTGCACCTAATCGTAATAACCAGACACCGTACGAGTTTGATATCACTAGGGCAGTCCGGATCAAATCCCCATCGTACGATGGACTAGGTGAACCCCAAGTGTTTATAGATTGGGTTATGGAAATGGAGTGCTATTTTGAGTGGCACAATCTGACCGACATACATAAGGTGTGAGTTGCGATGGTGAAGCTGTTAGGCAGGGCTAAAATATTTTGGCTGAATGAGGAATGACGTTTAGGTGCGGTGAACGGCTTACCACCTATTGGTTGGGCTGACATGAAAGTCATGTTGATTGATCAGTACGTTCCTATGTACCATCAGACGCAGATGTTTGATGAGTTAGCTACCTTGAAATAAGGGAATAGGTCGGTCCGCAGATTACATGAGCCTTCTTAAGGACATGATGGTAAGGAGAAATGTTAGGGAGATGCCAGAGATCACTCTCTCTAGGTTTCGTACGGGGCTCAACCCCGAAATTCAGAGTAAGCTCCTACGGTATGGTCACACTGACTTGAATACCACCTTTAACGCCGCCTTGGATATTGAGAAGCACAATGCTTTCAAGTCCAAATCTCGCCCCTTTCAGAAAGGAAAGTCCATATTAGGACCACCCCCATCCACCCATAAAGATAAGGGTAAGTTTCGGTCTGCTGACCCGAACTCTATTGTCATTACGGCTAGGAATCTAAGAAGCCCGACCGGTGAGAAAGTTGAAAGTATCTAGTGTCGACTAAATCCACCTATGGGGGGGAATAGGTGTCGTGCGGTCTTTTGCGGAATTAAATTAACCTGCACAAATTAACAAACGCAGCACAAAAAACACACAAAAAGTTATAGTGGTTCCCCAATTTGGGTACGTCCACTTTCCCCCTTCGACCTATCTCCCACAAAGGGATGACTCGGTCACTTATCCTAAACGGATTGAAATCCAATCCTCACACTACGAAAGGAACACTTCAACCACAGGAGTCACCACTCCACCACCACGGGTTGCACCCAACCCTTAAAACTAGGAATAAAAATTCCTTTACAACAAAACCAAAATAGAATGTATAAGAAAATACAAACAACACTTCTGGAGAATCCGATGTCCTTCTTCGTTCGTTGAGGCTTTCTTGAAAGTAACGAAGAGTCCACAACCGGATTTCTCTCTTGGAGAGGATCTTGACAAGATCGGCGGCAGCAAGTGAATGCGGCGGCGATACTTTGTAGATCCAAACATCTTGATGAAGCAAGCAAGGTCTACGAACGATCTCAATCGGATCAGTCGTCTGAATCGATTCGGAATGAAGAACTAACCTCGTTCAATGAATCGAGAGATAAGAGATCTCAAGAGAGATGCGTGATACGCTCGTCTTGCCTCGGTACTGTCGTCGGAAGATCAAAGAAGCACTAAGATCAACGATCAATGGCGACGACGAACTTGCGAGCGGCTACAGGCGATCGGCTAGGGCACGGCGTCGGCTGCTTTTGATTTCTCGTGAATAGTTTTTGTAGAAGTTCAAAATACGCAAGTATATATACCCTGATCCAACCCTAAAAGACCGTTGTGGGGCCCACAAGGAAAAGCCCTAGCCCTGACCGAAACAACGTACGGTCTCTTGGTTCGGTCCAGTGAATAGACGAAAATTGCCTAAGGCAAAATCGGCGAGAATCGTTGGTGATTCCCGTCGAAGTCGACGGGAATCACTCACGATTTCCGTCGATTCTTCCTTGGCTGAATTCCAGTTGGAAACCTTGTCAGCTGGAGGAAATCGGCGGGAATGCAGACTGATTCTCGTCGAATCGGCGAGAATCACTTAGTGATTCCCGTCAATTTTGCCTTGGCAGAATTTCTGTTTGGAAAACTGATAGCTGGAAGAAGTCGGCGGGAATGCAGACTGTTTCTCGTCGAATCGGCGGGAATAACAAACGATTCTCGTCGAAGTCGGCGAGAATCACTTAAAGATTCCCGTCGATTTTGACTTAGACGAATTTTCTCTTCCTTCCTTTGAAGACTTGGTCTTTGACCCCTCTTTGCTCCTTCTTCTGCTCTAGATCTGCCTTAACCCTATACTTGAAAATAAGTACACTCCAATAGAGAGAGCACACGTGAGTCAACACACTGATCTGCTCAACGAGGGATTACGTTGCGCAGACCCGTGTATATTGACCCACTGCACCCTAACAACTTGATAGAAGATCGTCAAATACATTGTCAATTCAACTTAGCTTGTTCAGGGGCTTCTTCAAATCAGGTCCATTGTGGATACAATACCCAACAATCTCCCCATATTTGAAGAAGCCTAAACCCTACAAGCTAAGGTGAATAAAACAGATGGGAATGAAAATCATAAAATGAAAATTCAGCTGAGAGTGAAATTCATTACCATTTTCCTGAGAGCATACTTAACATTGGCAACCACCTTAGCCTTAGCCGAGAGGGTAATCTCCCCCTTTTCGGCTTTTGCAAATCTGGGACTTCACTTGGAGCCAAATGCTCCCCCTTAGTTCTTTTATCCGTGCTCGAGCTTGAGTTCCTTGCTGATGCTCCCCCTTGATCCAAGAGCCTTGAGCCCTTCAGTCTTCAATCTTCATAGTTCAGCATGCCGAGTTCAGTTTTAAAGAGACTGAACTTTGCCTCGTCTAGGGGCTTTGTGAAGATATTTGCAATCTGCTTATCTGTGGGGACATAACAGAGAGAGATATCTTTGTTTTCCACATGCTCCCGAATGAAGTGGTAGCGCACTTCAATATGCTTTGTTCTGTTGTGCGACACAGGATTGTTCGCAATTGCTATTGTGCTCGAGGAGTCGCAATACATAGGAACTTCTCTGAACTGCAAGTCATAATCTTCGAGTTGATTTCTGATCCATAGAAGTTGTGCGTAACAGCTTCCTGCTGAGATGTACTCAGATTCAGCCGTAGAGGTTGCGACACAGTTCTGCTTTTTACTGTTCCATGAAATAAGCCTTCTTCCGAGGAATTGGCACCTCCCGGAAGTGCTTTTCCTATCATCCCTGCTTCCTGCAAAGTCAGCATCTGAAAAGCTTATCAGCTCGACATCATTATTTCTTGGGTACCACAAGCCAAGATTTGGTGTACCTTTAAGGTATCTAAGAATTCGCTTTGCAGCGACATAATGAGATTCCTTAGTGTTCACCTGATATCTGGCACAAACGCATGTGGAAAACATAATATCAGGTCTACTAGCAGTAAGGTAGAGCAGGGATCCAATTATGCTTCTGTATTTGGTTTCATCAAAAGGTTTCCCTTTCTCATCCTTGTCTAGAGACACAGTGGATCCCATTGGAGTCCTCATAGAGGTTGCATTCTCCATTCCGAATATTTTGAGGAGTTCATTTGTGAACTTCGTCTGAGAAATGGAAATTCCATCCTTAGACTGTTTCTCTTGAAGTCCCAAGAAATACTTTAGCTCTCCCATGCTGCTCATTTCAGACTTTACATGCATGAGTTTAGAAAACTTCTTGCAAAGATTGTTGTCCGTTGAGCCGAATATTATGTCATCGACATAGATTTACACTAGCAGTATCTTGCCTTTGACTTCCCTAAGAAACAATGTCTTATCTATTTTTCCTCTCGAGAACTTGTTCTCAAGAAGAAAACTAGACAGAGTCTCATACCAAGCTCGAGGAGCTTGTTTTAAGCCATATAATGCTTTATTAGGAAAGTAAACATGATTAGGGAGTGATGGATTAACAAAACCTGGTGGTTGCGCGACATATACTTCCTCTTTCAAATTTCTATTTAGGAAAGCCGATTTCACGTCCATCTGACAGACAATGAATCCTTTGTGAGAGGCATACGCCAGGAACAATCTAATCTCCTCGAGCGTTGCAACCGGTGCAAACGTTTGGTCGAAGTCAATCCCCTCCTCTTGTCTGTAATCTTGAGCCACCAGTCTGGCCTTGTTCTTGATGATGACACCGTATTCATCCAGTTTGTTTCTGAAGATCCACTTAGTGCCGATCACATTCTATTTCTTTGGTCTGGGAACAAGCGTCCAAACGTTGCATCGTTCGAATCGATGCAGTTCATCTTGCATGGCCAATATCCATGATGCATCTTTGTTCGCTTCGTCGAACTTCTTTGGCTCAACCTATGACAAAAAACTAAGGTGCAGAATCTCGTTAATTGTACCTCTCCGAGTTCTGACACCGTCATGAGGATCTCCTATGATCTGATCTCTAGGATGATCCCTCACGTATCGGAGCTCTAAGAGTCTGGCATATGGAGCTCTAACAGCTTCTCGGGCTCCTCCCACTTCTGGGTGATTTTCTCCATCCTGATTGTCTCTTCTCCAGTTGGCGTTGAGGTGGAGACCTTGCCGTACTTGGGAGTTGCATCTTTAGCAGTCTCATCGAGACTTAGCTGTTCAAGCCTTGCACCTGCATCTTCAAGAATGCCACTGGAAGAATTGATGTGAAGCAAGCTTCCTTCATCAAATACAACATTAATGGACTCCTCTACCACTAGTGTTTTCTTATTGAAGACCCTATATGCCCGAATATGGCTACTATAGCCCATGAAGATGCCTTCAAAGCATTTTTCTCCGAATTTAGTACGTGGGTACTTCCCATTATTGAGTTCATAGCATCTGCATCCAAAAATCCTTAAATAGGACATGGTCGGTTTACTGCTTTTCAATAGCTCATAAGGCATCTTACGATGATTCTTGTTGATCAATGCTCGATTCTGCACTTGACAAGCCGTATTAACAGCCTCTGCGCAGAAGTACTCTGGAAGAGAAGCGTCATTCAACATTGTCGTACAGTCTTCAATGAGCGTTCTATTTCTCCTCTCCATAACTCCGTTTTGTTGAGGAGTACGCGAGGAGGAAAACTCATGAAAGATACCATGTTCTTCATAGAATTTTGTCATAGCACCAGACTCGAATTCTGTTCCATGGTCACTTCTGATTTTGACCACGGAGCAGTTAAGTTCGTTCTGAATCTGCTTGATAAAATTAGTGAAGATGTCAAATGTATCTGACTTTCATTTCAAGAAGAACACCCACGTAAACCGAGAGTGATCATCAACAATCACTAGCGTATACGATTTGCCTCCTAAACTATGAACGTGCACTGGACCGAACAAGTCCATATGCAGAAGATAAAGACATCTGGAGGAGTCTTTGTCTGCAATGCCCTTAAAGGTAGCCCGAGTCTGTTTGCCCTTCTGGCATGCAGGACAGGGGCTATCTTTGATGCACTTAATAGTAGGGGCATCCCTTACTAAATTCTTAGAAAACAACATATTAATAGTCTTGAAATTAATATGAGCTAATCTCTTGTGCCATTGTTCACAAAGAGATGCACTGCCTTTTGCTACTAGGCACACAGGGGTAGAAGAGTCTAAGCTAAGAAAATCTAAGCAAAAGATATTTCTGCTCCTAATGCCAGTTAATACCGTCTCCGAAGAGGCACACGATATTATCAAGCACTTATCCTTGCAGAACTTAACGTCGTATCCATTATCATACAACTGGCTTACACTGATAAGGTTTTGGTTTAACCCTTCAACATAGGCCGCGTCATTGATAGAGAATACACCGTTGGAAATCTTACCATAACCCCTGGTGACTCCTCGATCAGATCCTCCAAAGATTACTTTGGGTCCATTTTCGACTGGGGAGTAATCACGCAAAATGCTTCTTATCCCGGTCATATGCCGGGAACATCCACTGTCCAAGTACCAGATTTGCGTTTTGGTGGCCTTTGGACATACCTGCAAAACAGAATTAGTTTCCCTTAGGAACCCAATCGAACTTGGGTCCTAGATTCCTTGTTAGCACACTCCCCCTCGGGTGGTTAACCCTACGAGTGGTCGGCCTCACATTGCTAACATGAGGAGTCTCGTTGAATCTTGGTTTAAACCAGCAATCCACGACAAAGTGACTAACTTTGCCACAGCACCAACAGTCAAACCTGTTGTACCGCTTCCTAGGCTCCAGCTTCACCCTTGGTACAGTGGGTCCAGCCGGGGCCTTGGATCTGGAGGTGGAGGCATCATGATGACTGCAGTCACATGATTTCATCACTTCCTGTTCCCTCAGTATAACAGGCTTGGCCTTTAGTGCCTGCTTCCTATTATGGCCGCTAGAGAAGTGGCCATAATTCTCCACTTGGATTTCCTCATAAGGTGCCTTGAAGACACTCTCACCGTAGTTTCAGGGGAAGGTCCAACCATCATACCGGCTCTTGGGCTTTTCAACCGAGGGCCGGAAGAAGTGGCTATAGATTGACTCAAAGTCCTGCTCATTGCAAGGAAAGCCAGGCTTTCTGAATTAAACAGGATTGAGTGGGGCCTTTCCCTTTTCTACACCAGAGGCCTTCTTAGCAGCCTTATTTTTCCTCTATTTTATGTTTCTCCTGAATGATTTACCAGGCACGCCCACATGCCCTAAGACAACCCCCTTAGCCTGAGCAGAGAATTCATCAACCAGAGGAAGAACGGTCTTGGGCATAGAGAAGCTTTTGACAATCTTCCTTTCTGCCGCAAGCTGTTCTTCCATCTTGTTGATTTCTTCCTGTTTTTAGTCAAGGAGCCTTAGAGACTCTGAGTGCTCAGAAGTCAGGTCCAGATGTTCCTGTCGAAGAGAAATCAAGCTAGTGATCTCTTCTCTTCGGGACACACCCTCATCCTTAAGGAATTTGACTTCCTTTTTCTTAGCCCTCAACCTCTTGCGACATTCCTCAAAGGTATTAAGCAGAAGCTCATACTTTTCAAGGAGCTCAGCTTCACGAGCAAATGGGCTATCCTCGAGATCATCATCAGGAGACTCAGAGTCAGAGTCAGAGAGGGGGGGGGGGTACGATCTTTTACCTTCCCAGTAAATGGGTGGCAGTCTCCTTCTGAGTCAGAGCGACCCATTAGCCCGAAGTAGGCTTCCTCATCATCACTGGAGTATGACGAATCAGATTCATTCAGTGTCTTTGAATTTTTAACAATGTAGCTCCTTTCCTTCTTCTTATCTCTCTTGCTTTGGTGGCAGTCAGCAACGACGTGGCCTGGCTTATTGGATCCAAAGCAAATAATGTCAGCAGAGCGATGTTTGTTTTGTTTAGATTCATACCTGTCAGAAGAGTAATTCTTCTTCTGATGTCTGGAGGAGGAGCCGTCTCTCTTTCTTTGATTCCTCATCTTGAGGAACTTCTTGAACTCTCGAGTGATCAAGGAGAATTCTTCTTCAGATAGCTCTGAGCCGGAAGAGCATGACTCAGATTCTTCTTCCTCATCCTTTTTCTAGGAGCGGGATGAGGCTGCACCCTTGCCTTTCCTTGAGTGATTGGCTTTCAGGGCTACAGTCTTTTCTTTGGCAGCGGCTTTATCGTCTTCTTCTTCAGCTTTTCTGGTGTTCAGCTGAAGCTCATAGGACATAAGCTTCCCAAACAGAATCTGGGGATCAGTTTCTGCCAGCTTACAAAATTCTCTGATGGCGCAGATCTTGGTGTCCCATTCCTTAGTAAGGGATCTAAGGAATTTGTCATTTAGTTCACCATCGGTGAACACTCTGCCATAACCCTTCAGGGCATTGACGAACTTCAGGAAGTTCTCGAATGTCACTCCGATTTCTTCCTTGGGACCTTGCCTGAAGGCCTCATACTTTTGGTTCAGAAGGGATCTTCGATCATCCCTTACTTCATCCGTGCCTTCCATCAGGATGATCAGGCAGTGCCAGATATCCTTGGCAGTCCTGTAGTTGCTGAAATTCTGCATCATGGAATCATCGACGACGCTTACAAGAATGTTCTGAGCTTTCTTGTCTAGTCCGACAAGCACCATCTCATCCTTATCCATTTCGGAGAGCTTATTGGGCACCATCTTGGTAAGATCAATGGTGGAGGCCTTAGTGGGGATATAAGGGCCCTCCTCCACTACCATGAAGAGTCGAGGGTCGACTACTTCCATGTAGAACCTGATCCTTTCCTTCCAGATGGGAAAGTTCAGCTTGGTGCACACTGGGATCTTTCCTGAATACTTGAGTCCGTCCATTCCCGAGATCTTATTTCCTCTTGACACTAGACACAGGATCTTACTCAAGGTGTTAACCTTTTTGACGAGTAACCTCCCTCTGATACCACTTGAAAGTATCTAGTATCGACTAAATCCACCTATGGGGGGGGGGAATAGGTTTCGTGCGATCTTTTGCGGAATTAAATTAACCTGCACAAATTAACAAACACAGCACATAAAACACACAAAAAGTTATAGTGGTTCCCCAATTTGTGTACGTCCACTTTCCCCCTTCGACCTATCTCCCACCAAGGGACGACTCAGTCACTTCTCCAAACGGATTGAAATCCAATCCTCACACTACGGAAGGAACCCTTCCAACACAGGAGTCACCACTCCACCACCAAGGGTTGCACCCAACCCTTACAACTAGGAATAAAAATTCCTTTACAACAAAACAAAAATAGAATGTATAAGAAAATACAAACAACGCTTATGGAGAATCCGATGTCCTTCTTCGTTCGTTGAGGCTTTCTTGAAAGTAACGAAGAGTCCACAACCGGATTTCTCTCTTGGAGAGGATCTTGACAAGATTGCCGGCGGCAAGTGAATGCGGCGGCGATACTTTGTAGATCAAAACTTCTTGATGAAGCAAGCAAGGTCTACGAACGATCTCAGTCGGATCAGTCGTCTCAATCGATTCGGAATAAAGAACTAACCTCGTTCAACGAATCGAGAGACAAGAGATCTCAAGAGAGATGCGTGATACGCTCGTCTTGCCTCGGTACTATTGTCGGAAGATCAAAGAAGCACTTAAATCAACGATCAATGGCAACGACGAACTTGCGAGCGGCTACAGACGATCAGCAGTTTCCGCGATCGGCTAGGGCACGACATCGGCTGCTTTTGATTTCTCGTGAATAGTTTTTGTAGAAGTTCGAAATACGCAAGTATATATACCCTGATCCAACCCTAAAAGACCGTTGTGGGGCCCACAAGGAAAAGCCCTAGCCCCGGCCGAAACAGCGCACGGTCTCTTGGTTCGGTCCAGCGAACAGACGAAAATTGCCTAAGGCAAAATTGGCGAGAATCGTTGGTGATTCCCGTCGAAGTCGGCGGGAATCACTCACGATTCCCGTCGATTCTTCCTTGGCCGAATTCCAGTTGGAAACCTTGTCAGCCGGAGGAAATCGGTGGGAATGCAGACTGATTCTCGTCGAATCGGCGAGAATCACTTAGTGATTCCCTTCGATTCTGCCTTGGCAGAATTTCTATTTGGAAAACTGATAGCTGGAAGAAGTCGGCGGGAATGCAGACTATTTCTCGTCGAATTGGCGGGAATCACAAACGATTCTCGTCGAAGTTGGCGAGAATCACTTAGTGATTCCCGTCGATTTTTACTTAGACGAATTTTCTCTTCCTTCCTTTGAAGACTTGGTCTTTGACCCCTCTTTGCTCCTTCTTATTCTCTTGATCTGCCTTAACCTTGTACTTAAAAATAAGTACACTCTAATAGAGAGAGCACACATGAGTCAACACACTGATCTGCTCAACGAGGGATTACGTTGCGCAGACCCATGTATATTGACCCAATGAACCCTTACATTGGTGTGTACTTTGCATGGAATAGCTGCAAGCACAACTTGATAGAAGATCGTCAAATACATTGTCAATTCAACTTAGCTTGTTCAGGAGCTTCTTCAAATTAGGTCCATTATGGATACAATACCCAACAAAAGTGCCCATCGGTAGGATTAGCAAGACGAATGCTACTTGTTTTGCTTGTGGAATTCATGGACATTATGCTAGTGAGTGTCCGACCAAGCCCAAACATCTAGCCCTTTTAGATGCCTCATTTGAATCTGCCGAGCTCATGTATGAGGCCGGTGTAGAATCTGAGTCTGAATTGGAAGGAGTACCTAACAACATAGAGGATGATGTTAAAATGATGGTGATGAGGTGTATTTTGGCTACTCCGCGAGCATCAGATGATTGGAATAGGGCAAATATTTTCTCATTAAATTTTAAGAGCAGAGAGAAGTGGTGTAAATTGATTATCGATAGTGGAAGCTATATGAATATGATTTCAGAAAATATGGTGTCGCGAATGTTGTTAACCACCGAACCTCACCCTAGCCCTTACAAGGTTGCTTGGGTTAACAAGACATCCCTTCCGGTTTCGAAGCATTGCTTGGTTCCTATTGGGAATATTGCCCTCAATGTTCCCTAAACTTGATTTGAAGAGACATCACCCACAACATTAAGAGCATTGTTGTATTTGATGTTGTTTAAGCTCATCATGTGCAGGATGTTCCTTGGAACAAGGTTAGACAAGTTATCTAAGTGATGGAGAAAGGTGGTCACAAGGCAGGCTGGTGGAGAGACATAAAATTTATCGAAGCCCACAGGTGTTGAGTGAAGCAAGCTCACTCAATGCCAGATGCAAAGAGATGTCCACAAGCATTGAGTGAAGCAAGCTCACTCAACGCTAGAGGCAAAGATGTGGTTCAAGTCCACAGACGTTGAGTGAAGCAAGCTCACTCATAGCCAGATGAAAAAAGCGCTGAAAGAAGACAAGTTAGCCAAAGCCTGACTATTTGCAAGGCAGAAAAGTGTCCAAGTACACAGGCATTGAGTGAATGCAGTTCACTCAATGCTATACTACAAAAAGCATTGAGTAAGACTCAAATAGTCAAAGCTTTTTCTTTGATAAGTAAAGAAATCTGGCTAAGTCTAAAAGCATCGAGTGATGAAGGCTCACTCGATGCTTAAGCAGTTAAGACTATAAAAGTCTAGATGGAATTGAGTGAAGAAGGGTCACTCAATGCCAGAGAAGAAAGCGTCGTGTTTACTCGAAGCTCAAGGAAAGAATAGACAACAAATCTGTCCAAGTGTTTTGGCATTGAGTCAAGCCTACTCACTCAACGCCTAGTGATAGAAAATCTATCTAAGTGTTTTGACATTGAGTAAAGCTTACTAACTCAACGCCTAGTGATAGAAAATCTGTCTAAGTGTTTTGGCATTGAGTCAAGCTTACTCACTCAACGCCTAGTGACAAAAAATCTTTCTAAGTGTTGTGGCATTGAGTCAAGCTTACTCACTCAACGCCTAGTGACATAAATCTGTCTAAGTGTTTTGGCATTGAGTGAAGCTTGTTCACTCAATGCCCATACTATGTGCTTGAATTTTGACTAAGTCCACAGATGCTGACATCAGCAAAAGTCAACAAAATTAAAAATAAGGCAGGATGCCTACAATACGCGACAAATGGCGCTGCAGGCCTACAGTACGACTTTTGGCTGTTAAAGTAAAAGTGCAGCTGTCAAATTCAGTGGGGCCCACTGGTCAAAATAGCCATTGATTGACAGAATAGAAAAGGCTTAGTTCAGAATGAAGAAATTAACTTTTAGGATACCGCTGGACTTCATCTTCTTCCTCGGCCATTGTTGCAGAGCCTGAAGGAGAAGTTCAATATTCTGATATGAGAGTTCAACTAGTTAGCCGTTGTAATTAATATCCTCAACAACAAGATCAGAGATATTCTCTGAGGAAGTAGAAGCAGTCAAGGCCTGAGCCAAGATGCAACTGATCTAAAATCCATTAAGAGATAGCTGTTGAGAGCAACACATTCACCAATAAGATCAGGAAATTCTCTAAGTAAACTGAAGCAGCAGGTTGTTACCCCAGCTGTAGCAACTGGAAGATAATCAAAGTTAGCTGTTGTCATCTCCACCATCAACAACAGTTTAGTGTAAATCTTTGAGAGAGAAGATGAAGCAAAGGATAACCTTAGCTGCAGCCACTTCACAGTTCAAGCTGTACAGTTTTTAAAAACATTTTTTGGAGGCTGTGAAGAAGAAGTTAGGACTAAGCTTCTAGTTTAGTATAGGAAGGAAAGAAGAAGCAAAGCAGGGTTCTGCAGGTTACTTCCAGCACAAACATCATGAAGATTTTCTCTTATTGCTGATAAGAAGATAGGGTTGAGTATTTCTCAGTTCAGGAACCAGTTGACTAGGGAATATATTCCTGGAGTCAAAGTTGGGGCGAGTTTATCTCTGTCTAGGAAGATTGACACAGAGAAATTTATCTTGTGTCAAATCAACTCAATAACCCACTTCCATTATGTAGGATCCTTTTGGATATGAGTTGTAGGGTAGATTTTCTTGAGAGTAGGATCCAGTTGTGGATCTGAGGTAGGGCTATTTAGCCTGAGGTAGGGCTTGTTGGATCTTGTGGTAAACCTTGGGCGGGGGGGGGGGGGGTGAATAAGGTTTTACAAGTTAATTGAGAATTCGAATTATTTTTGTCCAGAAAAACTAGTTCTGGAAGCTACCGCAGAGCGTTAGGTTGCTAACACTCGGCGGTAGGTCACATACCTTGTTTTCCTTGGCAAATTCCTCCTTGGAGATCTACGCACACTTTAGAGAATTACAAGTTAACAATCACAGTGTTATAAGCACAGAAAAATAAACAGTAAATGTTATTTCATTCAAACTGGATCAACAACTATTTTTACAATTACAACAACATGATCTCCATGATGCCGAAGATCAGAGGCGTGAAAATGAATATAACGTACATGATAAGTGAAATAATGTTCATGCAGTGGATATGTGAATCCTAAGTATGCCCACTAATCCAATACCTAAGCTATATGTCTACACCCTAGCCCCGTACTAAGTGACGGATGGGCATGAGGAGCTTCATAAATGCCGTAGGGTGGGGTGTTAATCCCATGTGCACACAGAAGAACCCGCTCAACCTAACACTCTTTCCCCCCAGCGCCACACAAGGACCTACTGGAACCCTCCCCAGTTAAGGACAAGACGTGGTTCACAGATTAGCGTTTCTAAAGCACACACACCTACGCCCCCGCTATTGTGAGACATACATATGGGTGAATGATTGTAGGCATACTAAGATAGCGTGATAGATTTATGATAAAAGGTAAATTATGGCTACTTTGAAATGATATGACTTATATTCCAATTTGTTCCGTTAGATTAATTTATCGTTAATTTTAATATAAGAAAGTCATATAACAAACATATATCTAAGTGTTCATGATATGTTGGCTTAAAAAAGAAAGCAAAAATAGACAAATGCAAAAACAAAATACAAAAAAAAACCAGCAAAAATAGAAAAACATTAAGCATATCGTGAAGCAGATTATCGAGTAATTTTGGTTTGATTAGTTTCTACTTCACGCAATTGGTGGATACTAATGGATAAGAGATTTAGGTATCCAAAAATAGACAAATGGAAAAAAAGCAAAAAACAGAAAAAACATTAAGCATCCATTCATACATTGGTTTAATGTTATTTTTATGTTGCAAATTTCCTTTTATATTTCTACGAGTCCTTATGTGATGAGCTTCAGTTGAACAATCTTGCATTTGAGGTTTAAATATGTTGAAATTGTTCTCTGAGTTAAGATTATGTTGCTTAACGTAAATACTCATATTGTATTTATTTTTTGAAGGAAATTTACATTCATTTGGTTTTAAATTGAGAGTGACTTGAGGTTACAAATGAAGATGATTTTTCTGTTTTGGAATTTCATTTACACGCGTTTGAAATTTTCTACTCTCATTGATTGACTTAGTTATTATATGACAATTCATATTCAACATGCTCTCGGGTTTTGCTTGAAAGTTAGGAATTATATTTTGTGAGTGTTTAATCATAATTTCCTTAAGCATGTTTATCTTTGTAACTAATTCTTTATTTTTAATTTTATGATTATGTTTAGTTTTGTTGTACGCGATTGTGCTATTTTTAAGAGTGGAGACTGTAGATTCAATATGATATTCTTACTTATTTTTGTATTTCTCACATGACTCATCCATCTCTTTAATTTCATTTTTATAATTCTTACATCCTGCACAATCACTTTTCAACGATGAGTTTTCTAAACATAATTTATCATTTTGTTCTTTTGCAAAGCGAAGCTCTTGTTCAAGAACCTTATATTTTTCTTTTAATTCATTATAATCTATACAAGGTGTAGAAATCTTATCTAAAGAGTAGTTGGAAGGACAAGTCACATCACAATAGGGTTCTACATTAAGTTGTGATTTTAAAGTTTTGTTTTCTAGTCGTAGGTTTGAATTAATATTTTTCAACTTCTTAATTTTACGTCTAGCATTTTCTAGCACACGCAATGTAGAGATAGATTTATAAGTAAAAAGGGAATTTGACTTCCTTACAGAGCTCTTGGATGAGGCAAGATTGAGGTATAAAGTTTCTTTGACTTCTCCATGTGTTTCCTCATCCATTGTTAAGATTTCATCTTCCCTTTCCATCGATGTGGTCGTCTCGTATTCCTCCAAGAGCAAGTCTCCATTTGGTTCTTCACGTGGATCCATGAGAAATTGCTCAGATTCATTACCTATAGAAAGAGAACTATAAGTTAGCTCAAGAAAATTCCATATATCATATGCAGTGGGAAGCATATAGATTAGTTTGAAAATATCTTGACCATGCTCACAAAATAGACTATTCATAGCTTTGACATTTGATGGAGATGTTACTGACACAACCTCCATTGATCCCTATCTAAGAGAGTTCGTCGATTGGGACGATTGCTGCCGCAAGCTCGAGGATGGGATCGACTTCCGCCGCTATTATATAAAAATATATAATTATAAATTAAATAATTATAATTATATATTTTTAATATTTTTATTATTTTGCAATTTTATTTTAAGTATTTATTTTATGTCTTAATTTTCATTTCATGTGTAATGATGGGTGCTTATAACCATCATGTGTTGTTTTAATTATTTCATTTCATGTGCTATGATGGGTGCATATAACCATCATAATTTCAATTTGAATTTTGAATTTTGAATGGAGGGAGATTGAGTGGTGTAGGCTATATATAACCATGATTATGAATGAATAATTAGAGAATAAAAAAATTGAAACCTTAATTTAAAGATTGAATTTTCCCCTCTTTCCCTCTTCCCCTTAGGCAAATTTCGGCCTTCCTTCTCCTCTTCCTCCTCTCCCTCTTCAAAATTCGTCCAAGGCTAGTTTCCTCCTCTCCCAAGTCGCCAACCCTCCTTCTCCCTCTCAAAATCCGGCCACCACTCCACCTCCTCCTCCCTCCTCAAGGTTTCCACCACCTTTTCCCTCTCCACTTTCCATATATATATTGTCTTCAAGGCTTCTCCCTCTCCTAGGGTTATTGTAAAGGAAATGACTAGTGTCTTCATCGTTCGGTGAGGATCCGTGGTTTCATGTGGAGAATTGAAATCAACCACCGTTGTGAGCGATTCCTCCACTCAATATTGTGGACGGACTTTCTTGGGATTGCGTAATGATTCCTACACCTCTTGTGTGATTTCTTATATATTATTTTGTGAGGTTTTTTGGTGGAATTAGAAGGCTAGTATTTTGTCCTGATTTATATTGAAATCGTGCTAATTTAAATCTAATCTTTAAGCATTAATTATTCCGAATATTTTTTCGTAAAACTTGGTTCGGGGAGATCTGGTGAACGCTAGAGGAAATCAGTTTCTTACCTTGATTTCTCCTTGAGTTCAAGAGATTTGGCAACCCTCTATTAATTAATTTTGAGATCAATTAGGACTTAGTTTTAAATCACTTATTTAGTCTGGATATTCTCTTATTGGATGTGTGAACGTTTGCGCATAAGTTAATTTGTATTGCTAATTATCCGAATCTGGTGGGTTCATTTCTCTTGAGCGAACATTGACATATAGTCCTTGTTCAATCTAAAATAAGGAGTAGCATCCCTTTGCGTTGATTATTGTGGAAATTGTGCCATTAATTCCGTGAGTATTCGATAGTGCTAAGTAGAGAAACCGCGCGCTAAATAATTAAATAAATTGTCGAACATAAGAACGCGTAGTTTAATCCGTCAAAACTCCGTGCCTGCATCAATTTGGTATCAGAGGGAGATTCACGTCAATTTCCTAATTGGCCCCCTCCCCCTATTGCTTTGAGCACCGACACGCACTTTGCATGTTTCATTGCACAACATATAAATCAATTTTTAAATTTTGGTCTACAAATAGCGGCCTAAAATTTCCAAATTTTCTCAAAATTCAAAAAAAAATTCTGGAATTTCTCCATCATTTTCTTAGTAAGAAAACAAAAAAAATATATTTTTCATTAAGTCATTATTGATAACGATTCGCTTGCAAAGGTTTGATCTTTGTTGCTTGAGAGTCTTCCTCTTTGATGCTCTTCAGATCCGTGAAGGTGTGTGCTTGATGAGAGTTTTTGTAGCGAGGATCCTTCACGTGAAACTTGGGACGAAGGATTCTAGATCATCATGTTGGTAGCCTTCAATCTGTGTACATGAATTTCTTTTGATCTCCTCTGAAGAACTCTTCTTATCAATAAGTTGGGATGACCTCTTCCTTCCCTTTAGACGGCTAGGGCGAACTCCTCTTTCAAATTTCGTGAAAAACCGTCCCACGAAACTCAAGTTCGGGCTGTTTTAAATAGAGAAGACATTGCAGGAAGCTATCGCGGGGCGGTAACTAGTTATAGAGCAGCGGTAACTTCCAGAGAACAAAAATCTTCCTTTTTTTCGTATGCTTGCAACCGAACAACTCCTCGTAGTCGTTGCAGTCCTTGGTTCGCTAGAGATCTTGGTGCGCTTGCAATCGATTGACTCTTCGTAGTCGAAGTAGATCTTAAATCGCCAGAGTCTTTCGATCGCGTACGTTAGAGAGATGACTCTCTTCTTTAAAGACGAAGACAATCGGAATGGA
Source organism: Platanthera zijinensis (assembly GCA_039513925.1). Classification (NCBI taxonomy): domain Eukaryota; kingdom Viridiplantae; phylum Streptophyta; class Magnoliopsida; order Asparagales; family Orchidaceae; genus Platanthera; species Platanthera zijinensis. The sequence goes on from CM077084.1 coordinate 172,401,044, forward strand.
TGCAAGGAGGCAACTGAACCCTATAGTGCAGGAGCTTCTGTCTAATTTCGTCTTGGTTCAAAGGCACAGAAACCGAAGCGGCCTTTTATACATCTTCATGAAAATAGGCTACTGCCGATGGTAAGACTAGCACCAGGCGGTATGTTCGTGCGCTTATTGTGCAAGCTGTCATCCAAATCTGGAATAATATTTCAAATTGAATCTTCCTTTTTTTTCAAAGAGCTAGCGCCCCGCATTAGAAGGTAGCGCCACGCGGTAGGTCAGTAGATGATGACCCCTTCTCATGAAACGGCTAGCACGACATTATAACCACTGTCACCTGGCGGTAAGTCAGTTACTCGAGAAATCCTTCTCGTCATTCGTTGAGAGGCTAGCACGGCGCGGTAACACCTATCGCCTGGTGGTAGATCGGTTACTCAAGAAATCCTGCATTCATCGAGAGGCTAGCGTGGCGCGGTAAGCACTACCTCTTGGCGGTAGTTTCCCGAGAGACTGGACAAAATAATTCCTTGCTTTAGCGCGGGCAGTAGGACTAGCGCGGATCGGTAAGTTACCGAGAACTCTGTCCAATTAATTCACAGCTACCGCTCGACAGTAACTTCTACCGCTCGGCATTAGTGTCCATAGGAGTCTTATTGTTCTTCCCTTGCACCTGTCAACCTGTACACTCTATCAACACAAGACATGATAAAATACAACCTGGGATTTTATATTCTCGAACACAGGGAATGTGAAACATCAGTTCCAACTGGGCCCGTTTGCTTGAGGTAGGTCTTTGGCTTGAAAGTAGGATCCAGTTTGGATCTGAGGTAGGGATTTTGAGCCTGAGGTAGGAGAGTCCTTCTCTCTGAGTTGTAGGGAACTAGTGCCTGAGTTGTAGGATCCTTTGGATCTGAGGTAGGGCCTTTGTGCCTGAGCTGTAGGAGATTCATTCTCTCTTAGGTAGGGTTGTCCTCCCAGCCTGAGTTGTAGGGACTTTGGGCATGAGATAGGTGATTTTTGGATCACTGAGTTGTAGTGTCTTGTGCCTGAGCTGTAAGTCTTGGAAGAATCTTAGGGGTCCTGCGGGATCATGTTGTAAGCTCTTAGGAGTCGAGATTGGAGAAGTGCCTTGTCTAACAAGGTGTTAGAATGGTGGGAGGGAAAGTGGGCGTACCCATAATCTGGGGAACCACTATAAGTTCTGTGTGTGATTGTTGTGTTGTTTTTTATTGTAGGTTGTGTGTGTCTTGAAAGAAGAAAACTACCAACTCACAAAGCACTTAAAGAAATAAAATTTAAGATAGTCACAAGAGACTAAGAAACCTATTCACCCCTCTCTAGGTGATTTAGCTATCCTTGAAACAAAAGACTTTCAAGTGGTATCAGAGGAAGGTTGCTCAAAAAGGACTTAACAGTCCGAGTGATCTCCAAGGATATCAAAAAGGGTTATTCTTATGAGTTTAGGAGTGAACCATAAGGAGTGGAGCTCAATGAAGCTTCAAGTCTGCAGAAAGGAAAAGACCTATAATGGGTTGTTGTCAGCTGTTGTAGATGAGAAGACTATCCTGTTGCCAGGATAGGAATATGAGCCACACTGTCCTCTGTGTTTAGTGACAGTGATATAGATGATGTCTATCCAGATGCAAGAATAAAGATCAGGGCCCCTTTGTCACATTCAAACAGTGATTCAGAGGAGGATGGTGATGGGGAAGATGACTACAGAAGTTACGGACTAATAGACATGATAGAAGAAGAATCCTACCAGGATCAGCCTGGTCTAGATCAAAGCAAGGTACATTCCTTATCTAGTACTTCATATGAGTCTGGATATGAGACTAGTTCAGATTCAAATGCTTCTTCTTCTAGTGATGAAGAGGGCTCAATGTCTGATGAATATGTCAATCAATTGATTGACAAGTATGGTGAAATTCTGGAGGCCTTGAGAAGAAGCAAGAAGTTGGCTAAAAAGCAGACTGAGGAGATTGCTTATCTTCAACTAGATGCTTCCCAGCAAGCTGATACAGCAACCCTACTGGAAATGAAGGCAAGGGAAGTTAGCCAACTAAAGGCTATCTCAAATCTCCAAATTGAGACCATAAGCTAGAAAGACAAGATCATCTTGGATCTTGAAGAGAAACTCCTAAAGCAGAAAAAGTTTTTGGCTGATTTCAATAAGCCCAAAGTTGTGTTGCCACTGATTGACTCCTTTATCTCTCAAAAAGATGAGAGAGGTTTAGGGTCTAAGAGGAATTCTAGAGTTGACCTTTCCAAAGGGAAAGACAAAGCTCTTATAGTGCATCAGGCCACCTTTCACAAATTAATCCTCCCTTCTAACATGTATGATCAAGAATGCATGTATGGTAACTGGAAGAATTGGAATTTTACTTATAAGAGTACAAGTGTACCTTGTAATGGAAGAAGGAAGGGCATGGGTTTGAGTGCACAGAAGGCTCCCCATGAAGAAGTCCAAATTGCCCATCATGGAACATTTGTATTTGGTGCTTCTACCCCTACACTCAAGGAGAAGGGAGTGGCCTATTCTCAGGATCTTCTAGCAATAACTCAGTCCAAGGGTAAGTGTCACAACCCGCATTTTCTTTGTATTAAATAATACATCAGAGTAAGAGAAAATAAGCGCCGTGATTCCACGCCATACAAGGGACAACTGCAGGAGCTCAGACAAAAAAACCTAACTCTATTACTTTTCATGAAAAACCCATGAATTATAGTTTGAAAACATGATATAATTAAGTTAATAACTATGTCCCTCGGTTCAGTGGAACGACCAGTCCACAAGTAAAGATGTGGTTAGAATTAAGCAGCGGAAAATACTTGTTTTGTTCACTTATTATCCTATATGAACACGACAAACCAATGCTATTACAAGATATGCAGACCTCTAGGTTTAGTATAAGTACAAAAAGAGCTTGTTATGGTATTCAAAGTAGGGTGACGTTCCTTTTAAAAGATGTCATGCAATACTAGTATAAGTCTTTTTATATTCAAAATATCTAACATGCAACCCTAGCATAAAACTTCCCAGAGAGCAAGTAACTATGCAAAAATCAGCAAATGATAAACTAGCAGCTAGAATAGTGCCTAATACAAGAAAACCCTATGGGTGTCAATGACCTGACACAAACCCACAGACCACAATAGTATATCTGAACAAAGTGAACAAAACCACACAAAAAAACTACCTCACAACGGTGAGGGAGGGGATCTTGGCTGCAACTGCAACGCTGCAAATTACCAACTCAAGCTCCACTACCTGCTACTGCTCTGAATCTGAGGCATTCCAAAGATAGAACACCTCAGCAAGAAGATACAAGTAGTGGCAGAAAACAAGTAAAAGTAAACAAAGGTCAATAGGGGGGTACCAACCCAAGACAAACAGTACTGAAAGTAAAGTATGAAAAGAATAGTACATAAAAAAAACACTTACGTGAATCGTCACGTACACTATACTACACCAAGCACACGAAGCTATAAGATGGAAACATGAATAAATCATTAGAAAAATTTTAGATAATTTATTAGCCACTTGTGAACACCGGAAATGCCCGGTGACTAAGGGGGAAGGCATTTCTGCCAGTGCCCCCAAGGAAATCAAACACTACCAGGAACATGGGAGAGGTGGTCTCACATCCTAACACACCCCCACGGATAAATATCCGGCAACTACGGTGGGAGATCGCTCTAACAGTACGCCGACAGACACCTAAGCCAAAACTAGGGTAGAGTTCCAGAGGGGACCAATTTAATGAAAACGGGCACAGCAGAGGTGGTCTAGTCCACTAACACTCACATCCTAGAAAACCTTGACTTATACCTCAAGACTTGGCATATCGGACCCGACTAGACATCACTAGACTTAAAGAGCAAATTTAACCAAGGTAATCGTGTCATGCCAAAAAAAAAATCAACTCGACTCGCCGAACAATCTTGACACACAAGCTTCGCTAACCGGAGGCCCACTTAACAAGTGAACAAACTTTACGATGAATTTAAGAACTTAAATACACTTTACCAAGACCTACATAGCTGTCAAAGGACGATCAAAATCCAATGAACGTAAATCATTTTAGGAAACACAACATAAATATTATTAGCGATGCTACGTAGTTAGTTTTGCATAACAAAAATAGTTCTACGAGTGTATTTCAAGTGGAAAAATCAAGACATACATACTAATCAGAAAGAATCAGAATGACCATCGATATTTACAAAAACGAAGAGCGTTTGAAAACGTAATCTAAGCATGGCAACATGTCAAAAACAATTTATTAATGAAGAATAGAAGGTTTTTTCCATGATCAAAAGAGGAGGTAGGAGGGAAAAACCACCACTTGCCTTGGTTTTGCCGGAAACGATCTCTGAATCGCTCCTCGTCGTAGATCGGGGCAAGAGATGACAGGAGGAGTTGAAATCCACACAAAAACGGACGAAATAGAGGTTAGGGCAAAAAAAACCTAAAGAGAAAAGCTCATGAAACGGGAAAATCTTACCACAATTGCGTAGCTCTCGTCGAGAGCTTTCTGGATCTATGCTTCGTTGAAGATTTCGAGCACCGGAGCTCCGTCAGGGACCACCGGAAGATCCACGAAAATCTCGTTCTCGGTCTCTCCGCTCTGGTTCGGCTCAAATGAAGAAGAAGAAGTTTTGCCCTTTTTTTTACATACATATATATAAGTATAATATTAAGAAAATATTAATTATTATACATAATATATTTTTACATTAAGCGCAGACGTGCGTGAAACAAAAATAGAGACTTAAGATGACTTTGAATCGAAAAGTGATCAACATGAAAGTGGTAGATCTCGTTGAGACGAACAACTTTCATGATAACCATTTTTTTATTTGATGCCATTTTGACCCTCAAAATGGCGCCCTAAAGTTCACTAAATGTGCAGGCTAAAACGAATTTCTCGAGAACTAATGGATTTCTCGAGAAATAAAAAAATATAAAAAAATTTCTCGAGAACTAATGGATTTCTCGAGAAATAAAAAAAAATTCTCCAGAACTAATGGATTTCTCGAGAAATGGTTTTCTCAAGAAATCAGTGGATTTCTAGAGAAATCAGTTGGATTTCTCGAGAAATCACTTGGATTTCTCGAGAAATCAATGGATTTATCGAGAAATCAGTTTTGTCTTTTATTCCGGGATAAAATGACGATACGGGGGGCTAAACGCACCCCGATTTGAACGAAATGTGCACCGTAGGTGAATGTCGGCGTTACGAATCTAACGACGAAGTCAAAACTAAAATCTGACGTACTGTTCTCGAGATATTAATTTATAAAGTTTACGACAAACGTAAATAATACAAAACTACAAACGCGCACCGAGACTCCAAAAAATGCTCGGATCGCGACGAAACTTGACGAGCAAGTCCAAAATTATTTAACTTAATTTTCCAAAATGAAAAATTTCAGTTTTCGATGAAAATCCCAAAATCTGATCAGTCAGACCTAACAGACACAAAATTACACTAACGACATCGCGCTGTTAACTTGACGTTAAAAGTAACCCCTTGACGTCATAAATACATCATTATTGAATTAAATAATTACCGGAAAATCGGAGGCATTACAGTCACCCCCCATAAAAAGAAGCACTCTGATGCGCTCAAGAATTTGAAAAGGTCCCACGTACCTGGGATCCAACTTGTGGTCCTTCCAAACCTTTTAACATCTGACATCGGAGAGACTTTCAGAAAAACCTTGTCCCCAACAGCGAACTCCAGATCAGACGTTTGTTGATTAACATACTTCTCATAATGCTCTTGAGCTACCCAGAGCTTTTCACAAATGTGCGTTACTGAGATACTCATTTCTTCTAGGGCTTCCGGACCGAACAGTGGTCTCTCTCCAACTTCGGCCCAAAATATGGGAGTCCTACAATGCCTCCCATACAAGGCCTCGAATGGGGCCATCTGCAAACTCTCTTGATAATTGTTATTATAAGCGAACTCCATCAGTCTGAGACGTTGATCCCACGCTCCACCGTTATCTAGGATGTAACATCTTATCATATCCTCCATATTCTTATTAAATCTCTCCATTTGACCATTGGTCTGCGGATGATAAGCGGTTGAAAACCTACGGTCAGTGCCCAACGCTCCTTGCAAGTTCTGCCAGAATCGCGACATAAACTTGGAGTCTCGATCTGACACGATACTTACGGGCACTCCATGCAATCTGATGACCTCATCCAAATACAGCTCGACAATCTTCTCCAATGAATAACTAATCTTGTAGGGCACAAAATGAGCACACTTCATCAATATATCAACGATCACCCAAACAGAATCGTGCCACTTCCAGCTTGGAACACCTGGCAATGTTAATTTACCACTAGGCCTTTTATGGTCAGCCTTAACACGCTGGCACGTGTAACATTCCGGCACAAATTTCGCTATATCATTCTTCATACCTGACCACCAGACAATTTGCTTCAGATCTCTATACATTTTGGTGGAACTAGGGGGTAGACAACATTGGAACCATGCGCTTCACTGCAAATTTTAGCCTGAATATCACCAAAAGCGGGGATGCAAAATCTACCCCGGTACTTCATTGTGCCTTCTTCGTCTATAGAGAAATTGGGCAATTCTCCCTTCTCCGTTCTTCCTCTGAGATGCTGAAGATTAGGGTCTTCTCTCTGATGTAACCTGGTGAGCGTAATCCAGGAGGGCTCTTCTGTTTCTACGCTAGAGGGCATATAACTACTCCCGACTGAGATGTCCATCAACAAGAACTCTTCTACCAGGGACTGCACAAACAAATTGAAGATTTTAGCGGTCTTCATACTCAAAGCATTGACTACCATGTTAGCCTTGCCCGGATGATAGAGAATCTCTACTTCATAATCAACAACATATTCCAACCACCAATGCTGGCACAAATTCAGCTCCTTCTGAGTGAATACGTACTTCAAGCTCTTGTTTTCTGTGTAGATCTTGTACAACACACCATATAATAAATGTCTCCAAAGCTTCAACGCATATATTACAGCCGCAAATTCTAGGTCATGCGTATGGTAGTTTCTTTCATTGATCTTCAATTGCCTCGATCCATATGCGATCACCTTTCCTTCTTGCATCAGGACATTACCAAGTCTGATGTGCGATGCATCCACATACATAACATACTCGACTCCTTCAGTAGGCAAGGTCAAGACTGGAGCAGTGCACAATCTCCGCTTCAACTCCGTGAAAGCTTCCTCGCACTTATCACTACAAATAAATGCGGTGTTCTTCTGTGTAAGTCTAGTCATCGGAACAGAAAACAAAGAGAACCCTTCCACGAATCTTTTATAATATCCGGCCAGCCCTAAGAAGATCCTAATCTCCTTAGGTATAGTAGGCCTCTTCTAATACATTACAACAAAAATCTTGGATGGGTCCACATAAATTCCTTCCTTGCAACATGACCCAGAAAGGATACCTGGGGTAACCAGAACTCGCACTTACTTAGCTTCGCATAAAGCTTGTGCTCTCTTAGGGTCGACAAAACTAAATGGAAGTGTTTGGTATGTTCCTCAATACTGCGAGAATATACTAGGATTTCGTCTATGAACATGACCACAAATTGGTCCAAGAAGTCCTTGAACACTCTATTCATCAAGTCCATGAAGGTAGAGGGTGCATTCGTCAAACAAAAGGACATCACCAAGAACTCAAAATGTCCATGTCAGGAATGAATGGCCGTCTGTGGTATATCAAACGCATGGACCCTCAACTGGTGGTAGCCTGAACGAAGGTCAATCTTCGAAAACACAAAGCATCCCCAAAACTAATCAAATAGATCATCAATCCACGACAATGGATATCTGTTCTTTATGGTTACTCTATTTAACTCTCGATAATCGATGCAGAGCCTAATGGAACCGTATTTCTTTTTTACGAAAAAAACTTGAGCACCCCAAGATGAAGAACTTGGTCTTATAAAGCTGCACTTCAACAACTCATCTAGCTGGGTGCGCAATTCTTCTAACTCACGTGGTGCCATGCGATATGATGCCTTAGCAATTGGGGGATTACCTGGCTCGAGGTCTATTACGAACTCCACCTCTCTCTCAGGAGGAAGTCCTGGAAGACTATCAGGAAAAACATATGGAAACTCTCGCACCACTGGGATATCCTCGACACATGGTGTAACCAAATCCATTTCCATAGCAGAAATAGATACAAGATATGCCTCGCAACTAGACTCTATAGCTTGATAAGCACGTACTGTAGAAAAAATAGGGGTACCCTTGCCCCGAAGACCATATACGCTCATAGACTGACTGTTATCCATCTTGAAGTCCAGTCGCTTTGCCTTGCACTGGATGACCACATCATACTTAGACAACCAGTCTATGCACAAAATTACATCAGAGTCCACCAGATACAGCACCTTCATATCCGCAAAAGCTAGGAAACCACCTAGATAGATAGGGCATTTCTGAACACCCTGATTTGATATCACCAGATCTCCGAAGGGAAGCTTGACATTAAAAGAATCTTCTAACTGATCCACGTCCAAACGATGTTTATCTACGAAACTCAGAGCTACAAAGGAATGGGTGGTACCCAAATTGAAGAGAACATGCGTCCACCTATTCTTCACCTTAAACTCACCTATAACCATAGAGTACGTAACTAAATGAACAAGAAACTAGGGCAAACAACTAAGGTTAAAAGTTAGACTAGAATCTAACCTAATATCACCTAAGTGGAGGTTTGAGCTTCCTCACTGGTCACCATATTCTGCTTTCCTTTCCCCTTATCTTGCTATTACGATGACGACAAAGCTCGAAGCGGAGCATGCTACAATGGAGGCTGAGTCTGGAGGCATGAAGACTTCAGGTGCCTATTCTGCCCGCACTGGAAGCAAGCCTTTTCCTTCAACCAGCATTGACTCACATCATGTCCCTTTCTTGCACAAAATGTGCACACCATATCTCCTTTGGGTGCACCTTGGATGGTGAGCACCCACTACAGCTCCTGAGCTGCATTCCTCTTGTAACACTTTTCATAAGGGTGGCCAGGATGACCACAGAAGCTACATGCTTCTCCATCTTTCGTCTTAGAAGTGGGGCCAGATGCCCTAGAACTTCCATCATCTTCAGCCTTTCCCTTTTCGTTTCTTAATACAGCACCCCAATTCTTGGCATTATCGATCACCTCAACTGTCAGAGCGGCTTCCACTGCCTCAACCTAACTTTCAGCTCTATAAGCGCATGCCAACTGCTGAACATCACTTCGAAGTCCTCTGAGGAAATGCTTCACTCTCCCCGCCTTTGAAGCAACCATATCAGGAGCAAATATGCTCAATTTACTAAATTCGATCTCATAGTCGCTCACAGTGAGCTGTCTCTGCTTCAGATGCATGAAATTGTTCATCAGGCGGTCTTGTTCTATCAATGGTAGAAACTTCTTTAGCAGCATCATCTTGAAGGATTCCCAAGAGCATCCTTCCGTCAAGCTCTCCTTCTCTCGGATCCACCAGCTCTTCACCAGACCTTTTAGCTGGTAGGCAGCAATCATCACCTTTTGGGCTTCTATGATTCCCGAATACGAGAACATCTCTTCTATGACGATGATCCAGTCATCCAAGGCCATAAAGTCGGCTCTCCCGTCATAGGTGGGAGGTCCGAATCACTGGAAATGCGAAATGAAGTTCATCTCTTGAGGTAGTGAAATTGGGGGCACCAGAGGAGCAAGAGTAATGGGTACGGCTTGACCAACAATAGGGTCTTTTACCACAGGTTGCTGCACGGGAGTGGTAGACAACAATGACTGAATCTGCGATTGCATCGCAACTAACTGCCTTGACAGAACCTCATTTCTCTAACGCAGACTCTCGATCATCGCATCACTTTACGCACCCGACAACTCACCCTCAAACCGGGGAGTCGACCTCATCACATGACGTTTTGCCGGTATTTCTAGTTATACAAATAAATGACTTATCAAAATCCTAGCTTATTACTAGGACTACATAACTTAGTTTAGACCATACTTGAATAGACACTTGCTCTTGTTGCAAACTTTTTCTGGGATTTTATAAATGATGCTATATCCTACTTAGGATCATATACTCTCATCCTATTGACTCTTGTGCCTATGATATGAATTCTTTATTCTTATTTAAAACCATGCGTGTACTTGTGTCATCATGTAAATCTTAAGTTAACACACGTGCTTATGCGATGATATGTTATGTATACAGTGTTATGCATTCTAAAAAGGCCTTAATGCATGTTAAGAATGACGTACACATGAAATGTTATGCATCCCATACTACATAACATCGCATGCAACAAAAGAGAAAACATGCTAATAGGCATCCATATGATGGTGGTTATGCATCCCATACTACATAACCGTCACATGTTGCCACGTATGGTGGATCCATATACAAACACATATTATGCATCCAATACTACATAATATGCCATGTATACTTCTTATCATACTATGCGTGTAGTGACTATGCTTCAGCTAAGACGTACTGATGACACATCAGTGTTTGTATGCAAATGAATGAAGGAATTAAAACTTTATCAGATTGGCTGGTTCGACCAACTTGTCAAACCAACCTCCCTCTGATACCAACTGTCATAACCCGCATTTTCTCCGTATTAAATAATACGTCAGAGTAAGAGAAAATACACGTTGTGATGCCACTCCGTGTAGGGCACAACTGCAGGTGCTCAGGCAAAAAAACCTAACACTATTACTTTTCATGAAAATCCATGAATTATAGTTTGAAAACATGATTTAATTAAGTTAATAACCGTGTCTCTCGGTTAAGTGGAACGACCAGTCAACAAGTAAAGATGTGGTTAGAATTAAGTAGCAAAAAATACTTGTTTTATTCACTTATTGTCCTATATAAACACAACAAACCAATGCTATTACATGATATGCAGACCTCTAGGTTTAGTATAAGTATGGAATGAGCTTGTTATGGTCTTTAAAGTAGGGTGACGTTCCTTTTAAAAGATTCTATACAATGATAGTATAAGTCTTTTTATATTCAAAATATCTAATATGCAACCCTGACATAAAACCTCCCAGAGAGCAAGCAAATATGCAAAAATTAGTAAATGATGAACTAGCAGCTAGCAGAGTGTCTAACACAAGAAAACCCTATGGGTGTCAACGACCTAACACAAACCCACAGACCACAACAGTATGTCTGAACATAGTGAACAAAACCACAAAAAAACTACCTCACAATAGTGAGGGAGGGGATCTCGGCTGCAACTACAATGCAGTAAATCGCCAACTCAAGTTCCACTACCTGCTACTTCTCTGAACCTGAGGCATTCCAAAGACAGAACACCACAGCAAGAAGGTAGAAGTAGTGGCAGAAAACAAGCAAAAGTAAATAAAGGTCAATAGGGGTAGCAACCCAAGACCAACAGTACTGAGAGTAAATTACGGAAAGAATAGTACATAATAAAAAAAACATTTACGTGAATCATCACGTACACTAGAATACACCAAACGCACGAAGCTATAAGGTGGAAACATGAATAAATCATAAGGAAAAGTTTAGATAATTTATTAACCACTTGTGAACATCGGAAACGCCCGATGACTAATGGGGAAGGCATTTCTGTCAGCGCCCCCAAAGAAATCAAACACTATAAGGAACAAGTGCGAGGCGGTCTCACATCCTGACACCCCCATGGATAAATATTCGGCAACTGCTGTGGGAGATCGCTCTAATAGTACACCGACAGACACCCATGACAAAACCCGGGTAGAGTTCCACAAGGTACCAATTTAAAGAAAACGGGAACTGCGAAGGTGGTCTAGTACACTAACACCCACAACCTAGAAATTCATGACTTATACCTCGAGACTTGACACATCGGACCCGACTAGACATCACTAGACTTAAAGAGCGAATTTAACCAAGGTAAGCGTGTCATGCCAAAAAAAAATCAACTCGACTCGCCGAATAATCTTGACACACAAGCTTCGCTAACCGGAGGCCCACTTAATAAGTGAACAACCTTTACTATGAATTTACGAACTTAAATACACTTTACCACGACCTACATAACGGTTAAGGGGCGATCAAAATCCAACGAACGTAAATCGTTAGACGAAACACAACACAAATATTATTAGCGACGCTATGTGGTTAGTTTAGCATAATAAAAATAGTTCTACGAGTGGATTTCAAGTGGAAAAATCAAGGCATACATACTAATCAGAACGAATCAGAATGGTCATCAATATTTATAAAAACGAAGAGCGTTCAAAAATACGATCTAAGCATGGCAACATGTAAAAAATAATTTATTAACGAAGAATAGAGGGTTTTTACCATGATCGAAAGAGGAGGGAAAAAATACCACTTGTCTTGGTTTTGCTGGAAAAGATCTCTGAATCGCTCTTCGTCGTAGATCGGGGCAAGTGAAGGCAGGAGGAGTTGAAATCTACACGAAAACGGACAAAATAGAGGTTAGAGCCCAAAAACCCTAACGATAAAAGCTCACGAAACGGGAAAAGATTACCACGATTGCGTAGCTCTCGTTGAGAGCTTTCCGGATCTATGCTCCGTTGAAGATTTCGAGCACTGGAGCTCCGTCCGCGGCCATCAGAAGATCAACGAAAATCTCGCTCTCGGTCTCTCCGCTCGGGTTCGGCTCAAATGAAGAAGAAGTTTTGCCTTTTTTACATACATATATATAGGTATAATATTAAGAAAATATTAATTATTATTCATAATATATTTTTTACCTTAAGCGCAGGCGCGCGAGAAAAAAAAATAGAGGCTTAAGATGACTTTGAATCAAAAATTGTTCAACATTGAAAGCTGTAGATCTCGTCGAGACGAACAACTTTCATGTTAACCATTGTTTTATTTGACGCCATTTTGACCCTCAAAATAGCGCCCGATTGTTCGCGGAATGTGAAGGATGAAACGAATTTCTCGAGAACTAATGGATTTCTCGAGAAATAAAAAACATTTCTCGAGAACTAATGGATTTCTCGAGAAATCAGTTGGATTTCTCGAGGAATCAGTTGGATTTCTCGAGGAATCAGTTGGATTTCTCGAGGAATCAGTTGGATTTCTCGAGGAATCAGTTGGATTTCTCGAGGAATCAGTTGGATTTCTCGAGAAACCAATGGATTTCTCGAGAAATTAGTTGTCTTTTATTCCGGGATAAAATGACGATACGGGGGGCTAAACGCACCCCGATTCGAACGAAATTTGCACCATAGACAAATGTTGGCGCTACAAATCTAAAGGCGAAGACAAAACTAAAATTCGATGTATCGTTCTTGATATATTAATTTCTAAAGTTTACGACAAACGAAAATAATACAAAACTACAAATGTGCGCTGAGACTCCAAAAAATGCTCAGATCGCGACGAAACTTGACGAGCTAGTCCAAAATTAATTAACTTAATTTTCCAATGTAGAAATTTTCAGTTTTCGAAAAAAATCCCAAAATCTAGCCAGCCGGGCCTAACAGACACGAAATCGCACTAACAACGTCGCGTCGTCAACTTGACGTTAAAAGTAACGCCCTGATGTCATAAATATGTCATTACTGAATTAAATAATTACCCAAAAAATCAGGGGCATTATAGTAAGTCAGTCAGTAAGGCTGACTTGGCTAGCTCTAAGGCCATTAATAACATGTCAACTACAAAGAAGACTGTTGTTAATAAAACTCAGAGTAAACCAAGTACTTCTACTAGCAGTCTCACCTTTAGTCAGATTCTTGCTGAGAGAAACAAGAAGAAGGCTACAACACTCCCCTCTAAACAGGCAGCTAATGATGGCTTGCACTTTTCAAAGACAATTAAGAAGAGGAGATATAACATCCATGAGTGTTGGTGTTGTGGCAAAGTGTGCCACTTTGCCATAGATTGTTGGCACAAACCTAGTGTGATAAGGGCATGGGAAAGTCTTCATGACAGAGCTAGTGTTAGTCTTCCTATCAGAAAATTTGCAAGAAGGCATGTGCATTTTTATGCTAATCAGAACCTAGGGCCCAATATTTATTTAGGTCCTAGGATAAGGTAAACTATATTTTACGGGATAGTCCAAGTGCCCATACCCCCATATGGTATTTAGATAGAGATTGCTCCAGGAATTGGACTGGATAAAGGGTGCTATCTTGAGGATCATACTCCAGTGAGAAATGGACTTAAGATCTTCAATTGAGAAGTTAAAGATGGATAACTTGACCATCAAGTTCCTCCTACTACCCAAAAGGAAGAGGATGGTGTGATGCTTTGTGCATTCCTGAAAGTGGATAAAGCACATACTTGTTGGGTAATGTCCTTCAAGTGGTATTTGATTGGATAATCAGACTAGCATAATCAAGCCTTTAAAGCCTTAAGATGTCTAACTGATGGGACATGGTACTGTTATAACTTCAGTAGAATAGTGAAGAGAAGAACCAGTAGGCTGTACTCATCACTGAGGAAAGCACTAGAAGTAGATCTTCTGAGAGCAGCAAGAAAGGAGTACATAATGCTCAGGTGAAAAGCTTCTCAAAAGGTATCCTCGGCTGTCAAACTCTTCTAAAGAAACAAGAAGAGAAATGGATGCTCAGGTTTTAGTGTCTTCTGAACCTGTAGCAAAGCATGTCCAAGTAAGTGGGATTTATGGACAGGATCTGTGCAAATCTTAAGGGGAAGACTGTCAAGCTAGATTCTCCTATTTGGGGAGCATGTTAAGTTAAGGTTGCTGGACAAGCTTGAGTCTTATCTAGAGTACCTCCAACACTGAATAGATCAGAACGACTGCTGAAGTTCAGCAATGTCTCTATGGACAATTCTAAGATTGAGGGGGAGATTCCATCAAATCTCCCAGCTTAAGATAATGAGAGTGTCATTGATATGCCAATAGATTCTTCAAAGGATAATGATCCATCTGGATGAAGAGATAGATCAAGAAAAGATCTCCCTGTCCTATTTGAAGTCATAAAGAGGGAGAAGGCAATGAGAGATGCCCATGATTAAGAGGGAGTATGTTGGAACACCCTATTACTAATTTGGGCAAGGATCACTATGTTTTTAGGAAATCAGTTTGACCTAGATGTATAGTTGAAAAGGTCAAGTTAGAATGAGTCTAGGGCTTAGAATTTAGGTTTGAAGCTTCCCCCAGGACCATTCAAGGATTCAGACTTAGAGCTGAGACAAAGACAATTTTCGTCGAGCTCAGGTCGACGAAACGTCGAACTCCGTTCGACGTTCTCTGAGCTCAACTCAGCTAAGTCATTGAACACCGGTCGACGATCTTCAAGCTCAGATCGACGATCTGCCTTCAGCTTGTTTCCAAGTCTCTGAGCTCAAGTCGACGATCGTAGAGCTCAGGTCGACATTTTCTGTCTGATGTTCAATCCAATCTCTGAGCTCAGTCGATGATCGTAGAGCTCAGATCGACATTTTTCCTGAGAGATCGACGACTTTGAGGATTCAAATTCAGTCAGCTTTTGGAATGTTTTTCAAATTCTCTCAGCATTTATTTCAAGAGATCTGCTAGCCGTTTTCATTTATTCTGGAGCAAGTTTCAAGGGATTTATCAGAGAATGTTTATTGGACTTTCCTCCAGAAGACAAAACATTTATGGAAGACAATTATTGACTGCTAACGGCTATCTTGGACAGAGAATCTTCAGAGAATAAAACATCTTTCTTCTCTAGTCTGATATACAACAAGATACTACACAAGAATAGACAATCTACAACAGGAGAAAAAGAAAAAGAAATTCTCAGTACAGATTCACAGGATAGTGAGATCAACTCAGAAAAATCAAGTGATCAATCCTGGAGAATTAGTTGAACATTGGCATACTGAAAAGTGATCATAACTTCAACATCAAGGACTCCAGACAATTCATATTTCAGCCTCTGCTAAAACCATCTTCTGCTGGAGATCTGAAGCTTCTGAAGACCTATCACCCTAGCAAAGCTCTCATCTCTGAACCATCTACATCTCAGGGGGAGCTTTGACAACACAATCAATCCACTAAGTCTTCTCTCAGTGATTGAGACAGAGAAGAAAACTTCACCTCTTCCTTTTTCTTTTCCTGCTGTAAAAGGGTTATCAAGACTCCCTTCAAAAGTTTTGATTCTGGTTCTGAGAGCCTTGTCAAAACTCAGTGGTGGCAAGACACCTGATCAAAAAATCCAGTTTGGTTTTTGAGCACCTTATCAAAAGCTCATTGGTGCCCAGGACACCTGATCAACTCATCCTGCAGTGGATTCCTACCAAGGGTGGTAGAAGAGTTGATGTACCCAGGTTTTTGGGGAACCACTATAGTTCCTTGTGTCTTCTGGTTTCTTGTGTATATTCTTTGCTGTGTGCTGTGGTTTTTATTTTACTGCTTTAGTTTTATTTCTACATCAAAACACCTTACACCTATACTTAAATAAAGCCTTTACTGCTGTGCAATTTTGAATTGTAAATTTACTTTAAAATACTCTATTCACCCCCCTCTAGAGTTAAGATAGATCTTACCCTCACTTTCAATTGGTATCAGAGGCAGGTTGGTTGTTCATACAGGCTAACACCTGAACCAAAAGATCCTTGATAAGATCAATCTTTTAAGAGGGTTATTTTCATTATATTTAATTTTATATAAAGACATGGCACAGAATAAAGATTATTCAAGCACCAGGCCTCCAGTGTGCAATCTATCCAAGTTTGCACTTTGAAAAGCAAGGATTAGACTTTATATGAATTCTATTGATGAAGACATATTTAATTCTATTTTGACAGTGTGCCCAAGTCCACCAGCAAGCTCAATAACAAATGCTGTTCCACCTCCTTCAGGAACAGATGCTGAAATAAAGAAGTGGAAGACTCAGATGCCAAGGCCATGAATATCTTAGCTCAGACAATGTCTGATGAGATATTTCAGAAGGTAGCTGAATACAACTCAGCCAAAGGAATTTGGGACAAACTTTCTGAGATTGTCTCAGTATCTGCTGATGAGAGAAAAGATAGAAGATCCCATCTCATATCCCAATATGAGAACTTCAAGAAAGGAGAAGCTGAGTCAGTTGCAGACATGTACAACAGATTAAGTCTGATTGTCAATGAGTTAAAGACTCTGGATAAAGAAATCTCATTGACTGAGCTGAATGACAAAATCCTAATGTGCTTCCCCAGCACTTGGGATTCAAGAATCTGGCCAATCAAAGATGCAAGAAGTCTAAATGAGATTACAACTAAAGCTCTCCTAGGCAAGCTCAAATCTTATGAGCTGCTCATTAAAAATAGAGAAGAAGAACAGAAGGCTGCCTCACCAGCCACAAGGAAAGAGAAGACCATAGCCTTCAAAGCTACAGAAGAGGAGCCTGAAGATAAAGCTACAGGAAATGATGAGCTCCTAAGTCTACTGGCCAAAAGATTCTACAAAATGGCCAGAAAAGACTTCAGAAAGAGATCATACAAGGGACATGATAAGCCAAGGTATGATAAATCAAATAACAACAAAGAAATTATATGTTTTGGTTGCAGGAAACCAGACCATATTGTGCCTGACTGTCCAAAAAACAAAAACAAGGACAAGAAAGATAGACGAGAAAGAAGAAAGGAGAAAGACTTCAAGAAGAACACCTCAGACAAACCCTCCTACAGCAAGAACACACATACAAGGAAGGGATTTGTTGCTGAGACATGGAGTGAAACTGAAGAGGATTCTGAAGCCTCATCCAGCTCCAGTGATGATGAGGATGATGCTGATGAAAAGGAATTTTGCATGATGGCTATCAATGCCTCTCAAACAGATTCAGAAGCAGAAGAGTCAGAATCAGATTCAGAAGTTCAACTAGAAGAAGATCAGGTAATCAATTTATTTGATTTTAGTTCTGAGGACTTTAGACATGAGTTTAAAGTATTATGCCTAGATCTGTTGGTGTCTGAGAAGGAAATCACTTCCCTCAGAAAACAACTGTCTGAGTATAGCACTTTAAAATAAGAGAACCTCAAACTCTCTAAAGAGTTAGAATGCTATAGGGAGGAGATAGCTTCACTGAAGAGTGAACTATCCAAGGCCAAGCAGTTTGAAGAATCCCTTAATGGGAGAAGCATCAAACTGATGGATATCACAAGCACAGTGAACTCTAGACTTAATAGTACACTGGGATTGGGAGCTTCATCCAGCCAGCCTATAGTTCTGACAACTCCAATCAAATTTATCTCTGATAAAGGGAAGGAAGTTTTAGAGGTAGCTAGGAAGAATGCAGATTTGCCAAAGAAAGATATAGTTCAACAGAATGCATCGAACAGAGCTCGACGATCGTCGAACGGCGCTCGACGATCCAAGAAACGATCGTCGAACTCAGCTCGACGACACCTGAACTCTGAACTCCAGTACAGTCGATCTTCGAACAGAGATCGACGATCTAACCCAAGATCGTCGACCTCAGCTCGACGATCATCGAACAGAGATTAGGACTTTGAACAATCCTTCAAAGGTACATCTAGATTCAATCCTAGAAGTCCTACATCCCAAGGTTTCAACCCCTATACTGAATGGATAGTACCTCCTAGGAGATACCATCCTGAAGGTTATAAGAGTCAACCTTGGATGTCTTTCATTTCTGAATTTAAGGGATATCAACCTAAGCCCAAGATAAACTGGGTCAAAAACATATAAGCTGTTTATGTGAAGGTGAAGACCTATCCAACATCAAACCAGCCATGGTATCTGGATAGTGGGTGCTCAAAACACATGATAGGGAACAAGGACATCTTCACATCCTTTAAAGCCAAGCTTTGACCCAAAGTAATTTTTGGTGATTCAAACTTTGGAACAACAAAAGGATATGGTGCAGTCCAAATTGGAACAGTCACCTTCAAGAAAGTAGCTTATGTTGAAGGACTCAAGCACAACTTGATAAGTATCAGTCAACTTTTTGATGAAGGATATCAAGTGACTTTCAACAAAGCTATATGCAAGGTCAAGTCAGAGGACAACACAACTGTGTTGACAGGTAACAGAAAAGGTAACATTTACTTAGTAGATTTTCATTCATCTAAAGTAGATATTTTCCTGTTCAATTCCATATCTAGACCTAATATTCTATGGCATAAGAGACTAGGACATATTAACCTCAGAACCATTGCTAGGCTATCTAAGGACAACCATTTTTAGAGGCCTACCTTCTGGCCCCTACAAGAAGGAAGGACTTTGCAAGGCTTGTCAATTAGGCAAGCAAACTAAAAATAGTTTTAAGTCACTTAACAAGAGTGATTCACCTAGGATTTTGTATCTGTTACACATGGATCTTTTTGGACCCATTACAATACAAAGCCTAGGAGGGAAATCCTACACTTTAGTGGTTGTAGATGACTTCTCAAGATTCACATGGGTGTTTTTTCTGAGGAAGAAGTCTGATAACTTCAAATGTTTGACAGAGTTTCTCAAATGTATACATAGTGTGTTCAACACTAATATTGCCCTGATCAGAAGTGATCATGGGACCGAGTTTGATTCTCTTCTTATGCAAGAGTTCTGTCAGAGTGAAGGGATCAGACATACATTCTCAGCTCCTAGAACTCCTCAACAAAATGGGGTAGCAGAAAGAAAAAATAGAACCCTAATTGAATCTGCAACTACATTATTGACAGATGCTCACCTTCCTCTATCCTTTTGGGCTGAGGCAGTGAGCACCTCTAATTATGTGTTGAATAGAAGTTTGATACATAAACTGAAGGGCAAGACTCCCTATGAATTACTCAATGGGAAGAAACCTAAAGAAGATTACTTCAAAATCTTTGGTTGCATTTGTTATATTCACAACAATGACAAGAGATATATAGCAAAATTTCAAGCAAAAGCTGATGAAGGAGTGTTTCTGGGATACTCCATGATCAGTAAAGCTTATAGGGTTTATAATAAAACTACTCTAAAAATAGAAGAATCTGTTCATATTTCTTTTGATGAAACTAATATGTCTTTCAAGGAGAAGAATGCTTCTACCATAGAACATTTGCAGGTACATTCTCTAGCTGAAGACTTGGACAGATTGCAAGTTACTCAAAAGGATGAAAGTAGTGAAGATGAAGAAGCTGCTCAACATCTGGAAGAAAATCTTCTTGAAGAGCCAGTTGCTGTTCCACAAGAGGAAACAGCAACACAGGTTGGTGAACAATCAACACCCCCTGTTGATTTAGTAACATCAAGAGATCATCCAATCTCCCAAGTGATTGGAAACATCTCAGCTGGTGTGCAAACCTGAAATCAGGTCAACCAAAACTTGATGCACACTTGCTTTCTCTCTCAAATTGAACCTCAATCCATTCAAGATGCAGAGCAAGATCCACACTGGATCATTGCTATGCAAGAGGAGTTACATCAATTTGAAAGAAACAAAGTCTGGGAACTAGTGCCTAAGCCAAAGGATCATTCCATTGTTGGAACAAAATGGGTGTTCAGAAACAAATTGGATGATCAAGGAATTATTGTAAGGAACAAGGAAAGGCTAGTTACTCAAGGATATTATCAAGAAGAGGGGATAAACTATGACCAGACCTTTGCACCAGTTGCAAGGTTAGAGGCCATAAGAATCTTCCTGGCTTATGCTGCTCACAAGGGATTCAAAGTCTACCAAATGGATGTGAAGAGTGCTTTTCTCAATGGGGAGATCAAAGAAGAAGTCTATGTCAGACAACCCCCAGGTTTTGTCTCTCCAACTCATCCTGATTATGTTTTAAAACAACATAAAGCATTATATGGTCTAAAGCAAGCTCCTAGAGCATGGTATGAGACCCTAGCATGCTTTCTTCTGGAAAATGATTTTATTAGGGGGAGAGTAGACCAAACTCTTTTTATTAGAACCCATAAGTCCCATACCCTACTAGTACAAATTTATGTAGATGATATTATATTTGGTTCTACTGATTCAAACTTGTGCAAAAAGTTTTCCAAGCTTATGCACTCTAAATTTGAAATGAGTAGCATGGGTGAGCTATCCTTCTTCTTAGGATTGCAAGTCAAACAACATGCTGAAGGCATATTTATTTCTCAAACCAAGTATGCAAAAGAACTGGTTAAGAAATTTGGTATGTCCGATGCATCATGTATGAAAACACCCATGCCTACCAATGCTGTATTGGATGCTTATGAACATGGGAAACCAGTTGATCAGACAACATATAGAGCAATGATTGGCTCTTTATTGTACCTTACAGCTAGTAGGCCTAATATAATGTTTGCTACATGTATATGTGCTAGATTCCAAGTTAGCCTTAGAGAGTCACACTTAACTTTAGTAAAGAGGATTCTTAGGTATGTTAAAAGCTGTCAAAATCTAGGACTCTGGTATCCAAAAGATTCAGCATTTGGCTTAACTGGATTTTCAGATGCTAATTATGCTGGATGCAGAATAGACAGGAAAAGCACTAGTGGAACTTGTCAGTTTCTTGGTGATAGACTTGTCTCATGGTTTTGTAAGAAACAAACATCTGTGTCAACTTCAACTGCTGAAGCTGAATATATGGGTGCAGGTAGTTGCTGTTTACAAATCTTGTGGATTCAAAATCAACTCCTAGACTATGGTTACAACTTAGAGAAGTCTAAAATTTTTTGTGACAACACCAGTGCTATTTCCATTGCACAAAATCCAGTCCTCCATAGTAGGACAAAACACATAGAAATTAGGCATCATTTTCCAAGGGATAATGTTGAGAAAAATAAAATTGAACTTTAATATATCCCAACTGATTTGCAAAGGGGAGATATTTTCACCAAGCCTTTGGATGAAAAGAAACACAACTTCTTCCTCAATCAGTTAGGCATGTTAGATTTAGGAAACCTAAAATAAATTACAAGATTTTGAAAAGCTAAAAATAGACAAAGATTAGGCTAAAAACTCATTTCTTTTTGTGTCTGTAGGATAGTTTCTGTCTCTGAACTGCGCTCGACGTTTTCCCTAGAAATCGTCGAATGTCGATCGACGGTTTCCCGAAAAACGTCGAACGGAGATCGATGTTTTCCCAAAACATCGACCAGAGTTCAGAGCTTGTCAGATAGTTGTATACTATCTCTTTCAGGCCTTCGATCGTCGAACTGAGCTCGATGTTGTCTAAATCGTCGAACTGAGATCTACGATGTTGAAGACCTTTCCGCTTCCCTTAGGAGTCCTGATCGTCGAACGGAGATCGACGATCCTTCCTTTTTCGCGTCGAACCCTAATATAAAATCATTTTTCGTCCGCCGCTCGTCGTTTATGCTTTCATACTCTCTGTAAATTTTTCTCTTTCCCTCCAAACTCTCTACACTTGGTCGTGTTTGTTGAATATTTGCAGGTACAGATGGCAGTGTCGGTCGCCGCTCTCTCCAAAATGAAATTTGATACAGGTTTTGACATAGATATGAACTCCTTCGATGGCAGTGATCAGCGGTTCAAAGATATTCTGAATCTTTTCCGCGAACAGCAGTTAGTTCAGTTGATGACCACCAGAATAAAGATTGCAGCAGATGAAATAAAAGAATGGGTTTTTACTACCACTAATGAGAATGAAAACTCTATAGTCAGCACCATTAATGGAACTCAGGTAACAATGTACCCCGCTCTTTTGACAGAAGTATTCTCCTTAAGTACTGGGAATGACTCCATTGATTTGTCTGGAGAGGAATATGATTCGTTGTTAGATCGAATGGGTCACTATGCTGTGAACCCTAATAAACTGCTGAAAAAGAATTTATCAATTGAATTTCAATTTTTGGCTGATGTTGTTGGGAAAGTGCTTCTGGCAAAGCACTCAGCTCATGATACAATCTCAAGGTATTAGTTATGCTTAATGGGAGCTTTAGTTGATAAGAAACATCTGGATTGGGGATCTATCTTCTTTAATTTGATCAAGAAGAAAATTAGCAAAAGCTGTGTCAGTTTGGGGAGGATTATAGGGGTTTACCTACATTTCAGGTGCCCTGATCTACTGGTTTCAAGTGGGATGCACATCAATGCATCCAAAAGGCTCACCTGTGCCCTTTTCAGCAGGTGGGACAGGCAGATTATCAACCCCAACAGGGATGCTACAGCAATATCTGCTTCAGGCACAAGGACTTCCTCAATCACTCCTCCTCAGGTCTATGCCCCAGCAGAAGATTTGCCTGCTTCTCCTCCTCCTCCAGCTGTCTCTGCCTCAGTCTCCACATCAACCACACCAGTCATATCAACCTCACCACTCATCTCAACCATAGCCATATCTTCCCCCTTTACAATCTCATCAACTATTTCACCTCCTCCAGCCACTACCTCAGAACCATTCCATCCTTTGTACTACTATCCACCTGTCACCACTCTATCATTTCATCTTCTGGACGACTCCTTCATGGATGATTCTCCTCCTACTCCTCCTGAGATTCCATCTACATCTTCCTACCAACAACTTATATAGGACATACTCTCTCAATCATCCTTCACCCCATCCTTTTCCTCTCCCATATCATCCATCTCCACTCCAGTAACAACAATCTCAACAATTCCTACTACTGAGCCATCCATCCCTATACCTCCTACCTCCACACCATCCAGTTCCAGCCAACATCATTCCATCTTCATCAACTCCTACCTCTACTCAAGCCCCTCTTGAGCATGTAGATCTTTCAGCCTTGACAGACAGGTTGTATGAGCTGCTAGCCCCCAGGCTAACCTCATTGCTGGAGACCACCTTGGCTCCACTTCTGAAAAATGTTCAGGAGCTGTCTACCAGGCTATCCCTCTTCCTCTCCTATCAGGCAATCCCTTCCTCTGGGTGCCTTGATCCAGTTTTCACTGAATCCAGGCAGGGGGAGATGCCTAATGAAGCTCTGGATTTGCCCGAGGCTGCTGAAGTTTCAGAACCTTCTCCAGTATTTGCAGTGGATCTTTAGAGCCTGCTGTCAGTTTTTGATACTGTGTAATTCAATTCTTTGCCAGTTCAACAAGTTAAAGACCTTACTAAGGCCATTATGCCTATTTTAGAATGTGATCCCAGTCTGATTGCATCATATGTCAACTCTTTCAAGGCTGAGGATGTTGTTGCTTCTATTTTTACTGCTGCTGCTGCTACTGCTGTTACATCTATTGGATCTTCTGACATTGAAATGCTATCTGTTGTTGCTGATGCTGCTGCTGTTGACGAACTTGCTACTTATCTAGAAGAACATGAACCTGCTGCTCCAATTACTTCTGCTCCTATTGCTGCTTCAATAAGTTGTGTTTCTGCTGCTGCTCCTGCTCCTGCTCTGACTCCCGAACAACTGAAACAATAAGAGAAGTACATCAAAAGCATTGATGATCTGTATGATAGACCCCAGAGCTCAGAAAGTGATCAGTTTCACATTGACTCTGATGACTCTTCTGGTACCATTGCAAAGAAAAGGAAGGCCAGAAGCAAGGCCATGATGAAGGTCCCTCCTGCTAAGGCCAAGGATGCTAATGATATACCCTACTATATTCTGCATGATTGCCAGATAACTGAACCATGGATGCAATATTCTAAAAACCAACTAAAGGCCACGAAGAAGAAAAGAAAGTTTGATAAGTATGAGAAAGGTTCATCCCAGTTTCAGCCTCCTCCTCCTCCTCAAGATTCAGGATCAGGTGGAGGCTCAGCTTCTCAAACCTCAGCTCCAAAGCAAAGTTCCTCCCAATCTTCACAAAGATATCATCCCAGGAGGCAATATCAAAGGGGTTATCAGTCCAAAAGGGGACAATATAGAGGAAATCAAAGAGAACATAGATTTCAAGCAAGGGAAGGACAAAGACACATGGACTCAACTCAAGGTCCTTTCCCTTATAAACTCAGAGAAACTATTGATACAAGAACTCCTACTGCTTCAAAAACTGTCAACAGATATGAGCCTGCAGTTCCTTTTGAAGATCCAGAGAACAATCCATTATCATGGACTGCTAGGATGAAGGAACTTGCTGCCTTAGATTAGCTGAAGAAGGCCAGAGAACAAGGGAAAGACACTTCCAACATTACTACTTTGTCAGATCAAAGAAATGCAGAACTGGAAAGGTATGCATCAAGGAAATTCTTTGACCCAGTGGATTACATGAAACTGCATCCTGAGGTTGTGGTTCCCAGGCCAAGATCTCAAACCTCCTTAGGTGCAGAGGATGATAGAAGGTCAAAGAAAGAAGCTCTAAATCCCAACAGGGAAATCTTATTTAAGAAGGGAAGTGAAAAGAAATGACATTTGTAAGCAGACAGTATACTCATTTTGAACTCTTGCTGATATTCCATCTGATTGCTGCTATGTTGCATGATCTGCTCTATTGTGTTAGATTTTTGTTTTCTGTATGTTGATTTTGTATTTTTTACTGAGTTCTGTAAATAGTAATCCTAACCCAAATAGGGGGAGATTGTTGGAACACCCTATTACTAATTTGGGTAAGGATAGCTATGTTTTTAGGAAATCAGTTTGACCTAGATATATAGTTGAAAAGGTCAAGTTAGAATGAGTCTAGGGCTTAGAATTTAGGTTTGAAGCTGCCCCCAGGACCATTCAAGGATTCAGACTTAGAGCTGAGACAAAGACAATTTTCGTCGAGCTCAGGTCGAGGAAACGTCGAACTCCGTTCGACGCTCTCTGAGCTCAACTCTGCTAAGTCGTCGAACTCCGGTCGACAATCTTCGAGCTCAGATCGACGATCTGCCTTCAGCTTGTTTCCAAGTCTGTGAGCTCAGGTCGACGATCGTAGAGCTCAGGTCGACGTTTTCTATATGATGTTCAATCCAATCTCTGAGCTCAGGTCGACGATCGTAGAGCTCAGATCGACATTTTTCCTGAGAGATCGACGACTTAGAGGATTCAAATTCAGTCAGCTTTTGGAATGTTTTTCAAATTCTCTCAGCATTTATTTCAAGAGATCTGCTAGCCGTTTTCATTTATTCTGGAGCAAGTTTCAAGGGATTTATCAGAGAATGTTTATTGGACTTTCCTCCATAAGACAAAACATTTATGGAAGACACTTATTGACTGCTAACGGCTATTTTGGATAGACGATCTTCAGAGAATAAAACATCTTTCTTCTCTAGTCTGATATACAACAAGATACTACACAAGAATAGACAATCTACAATAGGAGAAAAAGAAAAAGAAATTCTCAGTACAGATTCACAGGATAGTGAGATCAACTCAGAAAAATCAAGTGATCAATCCTGGAGAATTAGTTGAATATTGGCATACTGAAAAATGATCATAGCTTTAACATCAAGGACTCCAGACAATTCATATTTCAGCCTCTGCTGAAACCATCTTCTGCTGGAGGTCTGAAGCTTCTGAAGACCTATCACCCTAGCAAAGCTCTCATCTCTGAACCATCTACATCTCAGGGGGAGCTTTGACAACACAATCAATCCACTAAGTCTTCTCTCAGTGATTGAGACAGAGAAGACAACTTCACCTCTTCCTTTTTCTTTTCCTGCTGTAAAAGGGTTATCAAGACTCCCTTCAAAAGTTTTGATTCTGGTTCTGAGAGCCTTGTCAAAACTCAGTGGTGGCAAGACACCTGATCAACTCATCCTGCAGTGGATTCCTACCAAGGGTGGTAGAAGAGTGGATGTACCCAGGTTTTTGGGGAACCACTATAGTTCCTTGTGTCTTCTGGTTTCTTGTGCATATTCTTTGCTGTGTGCTGTGGTTTTTATTTTACTTCTTTAGTTTTATTTCAACATCAAAGCACCTTACACCTATACTTAAATTAAGCCTTTACTGCTGTGCACTTTTGAATTGTAAATTTACTTTAAAATACTCTATTCACCCCCCCTCTAGAGTTAAGATAGATCTTACCCTCACTTTCAGAGTATGCTGTGCAAGAAGAGATGGTATACAAAAGAGAAAAAAATAGTCTAAGTGGTGTACAACCAACTCAAACAGTTAGGTAGCTAGAGCCAAAGGAAAATCTATTGCTAATGAAGTGGAAGAGATCTTGCTTAGCAAGAAGAGACTTTCAGGTGGTTGGTCACTGAAAGAGGTCTGGCTCAGCTAAAAGTGAAAGCTGTGAAAGAACAAATCTTCCACCTCTTCACATTATAAGAAAGAACACAATAAATCTGGGATGATGCTCTCCAAAGGAGACATGTATGCTCATAAACCCAGAAAACATATTTCTACAACATAATATGTTACTGTTGTAGCAAGGCTGGGCATGTCAGAGCTGACTGCCCAGTCAGATGAAAGGATAACAGGTGAGAAGAAGCACCTCCACCATATGGTGCAAGGAAGATAGGATAAGCAAGGATAGAACCTGTCAATTCCTAGGAAAAAGACAAACTACTTGGAGCAGTAAGAAAAAAACTAGTCTTGCAATCTCAGCTCAACAGTATCAGGACCATAACCTCCAGATAAGTAGAACTCCTGTATATTAATATTCTACTAGTGTAATCTAAATTGCTAGGAATCCTGTCTATTATAGTAGGACTATGCATATAAAGATTAAGTATCAGTTAGTTAGGGAGCATGTGGAAAAGGAAGAACTCAGTCTTGAGTTTGTCCCCACAGTCATGATAGTGGCTAATATCTTTATTAAGCCACTAGTTGAAGTCAAGTTCAACACCTACAAGGTTAAGTTGGGTATGTTGAACTTGGTATAGCTTTAGTTGCTCCCGGTAATACTTTTGTTGTAGGATTTACTTTTCTTGCAGGTGACAAGTCTCCAAATGGTATCAAGACTGTCAAGTCTAACATTTGATATCAAGACTCTCAAGTGATGTCAAGTGGTATCATGACTGAGATGGACTCAAGTGTCCAGTAAGGGGAATGACAACAGATGCTCCTATTGAGGGGGAGAAAATCTAGGATTTGCAGGAACAAATCTTCCTAATTAGAGGCAGCTAACACCTGCAGTGGATCAAGAATCATCACAGCTGATCAACAGGTCCTCAGGACTATGCACTGTTTGAGGGGGAGATTAACCCTAGTGGATTGCTGCTGCTGTGCAGTCACTGCTGCTAGTGTAAAGACATGCTGCTACAGGTCAGGAGGAAAAGCTAGCATCTCCCTTACTACAACTCCATTCTGCATAAGCTTTAAGTGGTATATGGAGTTGCATTGACTCAAGTGAAAATATGTTAGAAGCTAGCTCAAGTGCTGTAGGGATGTGTTGTATCAATGTATCAACACAAAAGGTATGACTCCTAATCAAGTGGTTTGATCACTAGACTAATTTCCTTAGTGGTATCAACGTGGGACTTTGGCTAGGATCAAGAGATAAATTATCCCATGATCCTTTCACCTCCCTCAATATGCCTATTGAAGAAGCCAGAAAGGGGGAGCTATGTGGCAATACTGGAGAAAGGAGGAAAGGTGTGGAAACACTTGTAATGGGGGAGATTAGAGATATAGAAACAATACTTGACATGATTAGGCCATGTTGAGTCAGTTCATATTACTTGGAAAGGTTAAAGTAGTATGAGAAATGGAATGACTACGTGTTGAGCCATGATTGAGACAGTGCATATTATAAGGTAAGTGCTTCTAGTGGTGCTCCATTTAAGTATTAAGTGGTATAAAGGAGAGTGCATATTACTTGAGTAATTGTTCAAGTTGTATGACGATGCATTGACTTGACATGTTGAGTTAATGTAGTTAAATGTAGTACATTGAATTGATATGTTGGAAATTCATGTAGCATATGCTAGCAGACATAGCTTACAACTGCATTATATTTATATGATGTTCATGATAATGCTTCTTTGTATTGTTGCGTGTTCTGACTTCTTCAAATAGGCAGAGATTGTTGGGAATATTGCCCTCAATGTTCCCTAGACTTGATTTGAAGAGGCATCACCCACAACATTAAGAGCATAGTTGTATTTGATGTTGTTTAAGCTCATCATGTGTAGGATGTTCCTTAGAACAAGGTTAGACAAGTTGTCTAAGTGATGGTGATAGGTGGTCACAAGGTAGGCTGGTGGAGATGCAGAAAATCTATATAAGACCACATGCATTGAGTGAAGCAAGCTCACTCAATGCCAAAAGAAAAGAGATGTCAACATGCATTGAGTGAAGCAAGCTCACTCAACGCTAGAGGCAAAGATGTGGTTCAAGTACACAGGGATTGAGTGAAGCAATCTCACTTAAAGCCAGATACCAAAAAGTGCTGAAAGAAGACAAGTCAGTAAAAGCCTGACTATTTCCAAGGCAGAAAAGTTGCCAAGTCCACAGATGTTGAGTGAAGGCCGCTCACTCAATGGCATACTGCAAAAAGCATTGAGTAAGGCTTAGATAGTCAAAGCTTTGTCTTTGACAGTAAAGAAATCTGGCTAAGTAAAAAAGCATCAAGTGATGAAGGCTCATTCGACGCCTAAGCAGTTAAGACTACAAAAGTCTAGTGTTGGAACCAACAAGGTCGATTCCTCCTAAAGCTCAGAACTAAAGAGGCATCTCACGCTTACTCCATTAGGATTACACTCAAGGCCAAGAACTAGACTGGAGGCTTTAGTGAGGAGGTCCCACCTCGTACCTGGAAGAGGCTAAAGCTCTCCCCCTCCCTAGCCAATGCTGAGCTAGGTGCCTTAGAAGAAGTGAAAAGAGTCGAGAAGGCTTGCCCTTCTAAGGCACCTTACCGGTCTATTTATAGGCTTCTGAACTGGAACTGTAAATAACCCACTTTAACCGTCCTGAAATTACTAGAATACCCTTGGCTAGGCCTGCCAACAGCCAAACTCCGCTGTTCTTAAGGGCTAAATGCAGACCACCCGGGGTAAAAGAGTAAAACACCCCTGGGGCCCAAAAGGGTGGGCCCGACCCTATCTGAACCGGCCTTGAACCAAAATGGCACCTGGCGATAACTCCCCTATAGGGTCCTCTCGCTTGATGAGAGGACCGCCTTTTGGCGAGAGCTCCACCCCTGGAGTCCTCTCGCGTGGTGAACTGGCCACTCGTCGGGAAAGCCTACCCTCTCGGCACTCACTCGCCAATCTCCTGCCACATGGCACTTAGGCCGTCTCGCATAACACCTCTCGCCTGGCTCTCCTTACCTGGGCCCTCTCGCCTAGCTCTCCTTACCTGGGCCCTCTCGCCTAGGCCCTCTCATCTGGGCCCTCTCGTCTGGGCCCTCTTACCCGCGAGCCCGAGGTTGTACACAATCCCCACTCTTTTCGAGGTTGTTTACATACTCGGAAAGATAGTGCAACCGTGGCCCGTGATCGTACAGTGAATTTATTGAGGGAATATTTTGGTAGGCCCCTTGCCTAATCTATAAATACGGAAATTGCCTCCCCGTAAGGGGCTGTTCTCTTTCCTCTATTCTCTTTCAGCATCTGTCCCCCATGTCTCTCAGCCAAAGTTTTCGGGACCGCATCGCGGCCTTGCGCAAGCGGAACAAGGCGACGACGGCGGGTCTGAACAAGATCCCTATACGCGATCCTCCTTCGCTACCGCCATACACGTCTCCTCCTAAAAAGGCAAGAGTCCCTGATCCTCCTCTCCCGGCGGGAGAACCTTCTCGCTCCTTCCGGGGGGGGGGGGGCGTACCTCCTGCTCTAGCTAGCTTCAAAGGAAAGGAGGTAAGCCCTTCCGGCCTGTTACGATTTCAATCTACCCCACACCTTTTACTTACCACTTCTACCCAGAAAATCCCAGCGCCTCCCCATCGTCCAGAGACCATTCGTATCAACGTTTCGGAGCTCTTTTCCTGGCCCCTCTCGCCTCAAGCTTGCACTCCTCCCTACACTCCTATGGCGAGGAGGGATGATCCCTCTACCACTTCGGGCTCCACTCGCCGATTTGGTAAGAGGCCTCACTTCTAACTCCTGCTCTCTTCTTCTATCCGTCTTACCCTTTTGGCTCATCCACGGGTATGAGTGGGGACCCTGCCGAGGACTCGCTGGCCGCCGACTCGCCGGTCTAAGATTACTCTATGCAACTGACCCCTTCGCCTCCTCCTCCTTTAGATGAGATCGAGGATTATCTGGGCGACCCCATGGACCCCCTAGAAATGAAGCGTAGGGTGGCCAAGATGTTGCGGAAGCATGCACGCATCATTCAGGCGCTGGAAAAAGGAAAGCAAGCCGCATACCTCTGGATCGATTGGCTAGAGGTGGAATGCGCTCGTTTATCTTCTGAGATAGATGCCGACATCGAGGTGGACTAGACGGACCCCCAGGAGATCTTGAGCGACGTCGAACAACAGCTCAGTCTCTCCCGTCATGGTGTTGAGACGGCTCGCGCTTTCCACCTCCCCAGCCGCCCTCCATGTGTGAGAGGCCGTGGAGGACGATGGAGGTGGGACAATAACTGACGAGAGCTCGGGCCTTCTCTCCTCTCGCCTTTTTGACTCTTTCGTTCGCTTGTTGTAAAATGTTCTGTCTGTCTCGCGCCCTCTGCGCCCCTTCGAACTTACCACCCGCTTCATGCGCGATTGAATCATTACTTTGTTTGATCTGTTTTCTTGGTCTGATGATTTGTCTACTTATTTAATGGTTGCGACAGCCTCCAAATTTCTTTATGCTACATTTTTTAAATCTCTGTCAATTTTTTAATTTTGGGTAATGTTCTTCCCCCGCCTAATTGGGCTGGCGGCCCACTCAGGACTCCGCTGCCCGAGGCTCGGAGGGAGAGAGAGAAAATGCCTACCGGCTATTGCCCTTCCCCGGTACAGCTCCCTATTGACCTATCCTCTTATTTCGGTGAGGGTTATAAATACCCCCGCTGCCAGGGCTGAAAGCACGCTTTCCTAGACATAGGTCTGCGGCTCCCTCTCGCTGATTCCCCACTCGCCAATTCTTCCCCACTCGCCAATTCTCCCTCTGTCTCGCGCACTTATGGGGAAAAGAAGACCAGAGGAGGGTGAGGGACGTAGCCGCTGCGGGAAGAGGTTCACAGACCACAATTTTCCTCCCGGTCGCCTCCCTGCTGACGAGTATGAGACCTTCCGGAGCGAGTACCTGCCGGAGGGCTTTGAGTCACGCCCTCCCAAGGTTGGTGAGAGCGTAAACACCTTCTATCCTGGGGAGCTCGCCTTCCCCGTCTCGCACTTCGAGGCAGGGCTCAGGCTTTCCCTCTAGCCAGAGGTGAAGCAAGTTCTGAAATACTTCGGCGTCGTGCCCTCCCAACTAAACCCTAACGCGATATCGGTTATGGTCGCATTCGCGTGCTATATGCGGCGAGAGAGGATAGAGTTCAGTCTCACCGTCTTCCGCAAAATGTTTGTCTACCACGCCAACCAAGACGGGGTGTCCTTATTTACTAGGCTGAGTTTGAAGGTATGCGAGACGCCAAATAAGAATCATCATTGGCTGACTTGCTTTGTCTTCATTCACGGGAACCTGGGCGGCGTCCCTCTTGCGCCCGTCTTGCCCGTGGAAATCTTCTACGCCACCCCGCAGGTCGGCGACACGGACAATCTTCTCTGCGAGTACCTTGCTTGGAAGAATTTCGAGGTCCAGTATTTGAGACGGGGCCTCGACTCGCTGCTTCCCGTGTCCTCCGGAGAAGGTATGCTCGACCCCCCTTCTTTTTCTTGCCTTTAACACTTTCCTTTCGCTGACATCCTTTCTCTGACTTCTTCTCCCGACTTTCCGTCTTGCCTTTACCAAGAGAGAGGAATGTGCCGGTGCACCCTCCTTACAGAAGCAACATCAAACCATCAAGGAACGTGGCTCTTGCCACTATGGAGGCCGAGGCGGCCAAGGATTCGCTGACCCCTTCTCTACGGATGACGGCGGCCGAGGACCCGGCTCCCTCTCGCCTCAGCCCTTCGAAGAAACTGAAAATGAGGATGAAAAAGGTCGTCTCCTTCCCCTCCGAGAAAGACAAGGTCCCTGCGAACACGACGACGTCGGGATCCTTAAGTCCTATCTCTCTGGGAACCCAATCCCCTCACTTGCCTCCCTTAACTTCTCCGCACGGGGCCGTCTCGCTTCCTGAGGAGGCGACCCTTCTCGCGCCGCCTGCGAGTTCTTATCACCCCTCTTCCAAGTCCCGCTCTCGTGAGGGGGCTCCTTCTCACTTCCCTGCACCGTCCGCCCACATCAACTTCAACTTGGGCCCGTCCATCCCCGATAGTTCCAACGAGCCCTCGCTCATCTGGGATAAGGGAACACACCGGGTTTCCATCTCCACCCTCCTCCCCTCATGGAGGGAGCAGGTCCAGCCGACCGCCCACGCCTTCTCCCTAAGCTTCGACCTTTATGGAGGTCTCGCCCCTGATGCGCTCGACGCGATCACCACGCGAGATCTAATCCTGAGGACGGTGCATTCTCAATTGCGCACCCTAGAGCTATCCCACCGACTCTCGCGCCGCCTCATCTACAACACCCGATGTTGGAAATAAATCGACGCCAACCTTGCTGCCGAGCTCAAGAAGTCAGGAGATCTCGCGAAGATCCTGGAGGTGGCCGAGAGCCTTCTCGCCAAGGCCAGCGGCGGAGTGGTGAGTTGTTACTTGGCAAGCTTTCTTACCTCTCTCTCGCTTGTTTTAACGACCTTTCCTTGCAAGATGCTGAGACGGCGGAGAGGTTTCGCTTGCGGGTGGAAGCGCTGGAGAGGGAAGTAAAGAAGCTGAAGACAGAAAACGGCCAGCTCAAGGAGACCTCCACCTCTCGCTCGAAGATTCCTCCACATCCCCCTTCTCATTATACTCATGACGAGGTCGAAGTCTTTTGCCGAGACGCTAACATCCGGACCGCCGAGCTCATCCTAAAGATGATGCGCGAGATGGGCGTCGTTAGAGATGACTGCGAAGATATTACGGCCCGCGACCTCGTGCCGGAGATCTATGGTGAGGATGAGGCCCCGTCGGCGAGCGAGAAGAACTAGGGCACCTTGAGCACAACTTCTTTCTTCTCTTTTTTTCTTTTTGCTGTAATCCCGACATTCCTTCATTTTTGCATATAATTTTTGTATTTAAAACGTAGATGTGATTACTACCTAATTCATACGTAAATATATGTTTTGCTCGCGCATCACTGGGACTAGCCTCTTCTTCCTTTCTTTTTTATTCTTGCCTGGACTACTTACGAGATTTGCAGGTTCTCTTATTTGCGAGAGGGGGTCGTTAGCGGACATGACTCAGGGGGCGAGCTGGCCAACCCCCGTCGCTCTCGCGGATCGTGAGGACACTCGCTCCGCGCTCTCGCCTTGCCTATAGGTACCTCTCGGCGCGAGTGGACCTGGAGGGTGAGCTCCCCCCTCTTTTTCCTTCTTTATGCAGGAAGTTTTCTCGAAGTGCCCCCTCTTCTGTTATTATGCTAAGGGTCGGTGTTTCTTTTTCTGTTTAACCAGCTTTTACACCAAGACACCAGTTACCTGACTCCGATAAACACCCTACTCAAATTACAGTTGTTCGACACATTTCTGATCCAAAATTACAGCTTCCACGTCCATATCAAGCATAGAAATGAAAATAAAACCTTGTTCACGAAGAACTGTAGCATGGCAGAGTAAGGAGATGAGTAAGGAGATGAATGGGGATGGAGAGGAGACAAACCTCTCCGTGGAAGGGGACCTGACTCCTCTTTCGTTATTCTCCTCCGACAACCGAGTGAGCCTACAGCCCTGCCAGCTTGATGAGAGCCTGGTCAGCGGGTCTGCTCGGGGTCCCCTCTCCTCTTTCTCCTCCGACAACTGAGTGAGCCTACAGCCCTGCCAGCTTGATGAGAGCCTGGTCAGCGGGTTTTCTCGGGGTCCCCTCTCCTCTTTCTCCTCCGACCACCGAGTGAGCTTACAGCCCTGCCAGCTTGATGAGAGCCTGGTCAGCGGGTCTGCTCCGGGTCCCCTCTCCTCTTTCTCCTCTGACCACCGAGTGAGCCTACAACCCTGGCAGCTTGATTAGAGCCTGGTCAGCGGGTCTTCTCGGGATCCCCTCTCCTCTTTCTCCTCCGACCACCGAGTGAGCCTACAACCCTGCAAGCTTGATGAGAGCCTGGTCAGCGGGTCTGCTCGGGGTCCCCTCTCCTTTTTCTCCTCCGACCACCGAGTGAGCCTACAACCCTGCCAGCTTGATGAGAGCCTGGTCAGCAGGTCTTCTCGGGGTTCCATCTCCTCTTTCTCCTCCGACCATCGAGTGAGCCTACAGCCCTGCCAGCTTGATGAGAGCCTGGTCAGCGGGTTTGCTCGGGGACCCCTCTCCTCTTTCTCCTCCGACCACCGAGTGAGCCTACAACCCTGCCAGCTTGATGAGAGCCTTGTCAGCTGGTCTGCTCGGGGTCCCTTCTCCTATTTCTCCTCCGACCATCGAGTGAGCCTACAACCCTGCCAGCTTGATGAGAGCCTTGTCAGCGGGTCTGCTCGGGGTCCCCTCTCCTCTTTCTCCTCCGACCACCGAGTGAGCCTACAACCCTGCCAGCTTGATGAGAGCCTGTTCAGCGGGTCTGCTCGGGGTCCCCTCTCCTCTTTCTCCTCCGACCACCGAGTGAGCCTACAGCCCTGCCAGCTTGATGAGAGCCTGGTCAGCGGGTCTACTCGGGGTCCCCTCTCCTCTTTCTACTCCGACCACCGAGTGAGCCTACAACCCTACCAGCTTGATGAGAGCCTGGTCAGCGGGTCTGCTTGGGGTCCCCTCTCCTCTTTATCCTCCGACCACCGAGTGAGCCTACACCCCTGCCAGCTTGATGAGAGCCTGGTCAGCGGGTCTGCTCGGGGTTGCTTCTCCTCTTTCTCCTCCGACCACCGAGTGAGCCTACAACCCTGCCAGCTTGATGAGAGCCTGGTCAGCGGGTCTGCTCGGGGTCCCCTCTCCTCTTTCTCCTCCGACCACCGAGTGAGCCTACAACCCTGCCAGCTTGATGAGTGTGAGAAGTAGCGAACACACGACTAAAGTAGCGAACAAATGACTAGAAAACAAGCAAGAACTTTGAATAATTGAAATATTATTATCCAAAAAGATATCATTTACAAAGGTATGACCTCCCTTTTATAGAATGGAGGAGAGAGGATAGAGTACAAACTAACAATGTCGGACTAAAGCTATACAACAGGTCTGGGCGGCTAGAACAACAGACCGGAACAGGCCGCGCGGTTAGACAATGTTCTAACCGCTCGACAATACCAGAAGCAAGAGAGAGATGCGGTAGGATACCGCTAGACCGCCTGATTTCCAAGCCGCCAGAGATAAACCGTCAGACCGCCGGACACCACACAGCAACAGCCTGAATATCAACCCGCCAGACTCAAACCGCCAGATCGCCCGATCTACAACCCGCCAGGCTCAAACTGCCAGACCGCCTGGTCTCATACTTAGACACTCCCCCTCAAGCTTGAGCATAGATATCAATCATTCCCAGGTTGTCACAAATGTGGAAGAAGGAAGTAGAAACCGGCTTGGTGAAGATATCTGCCAACTCTTTGTCAGAGGTGATGAACAGAGTGCAAATCTGTCTCTTCAAGACCTTTTCTCGGAAGAAATGGCAGTCGACCTCTATATGTTTCGTTCTCTCATGGAAGACTGGATTTTTGGATATGTATATAGTGGCCTTGTTGTCAAAGAATATAGGCATTCCCCCGAATGAACCTCCTCCAGCACCTTTGATGCTTCCTTCTCGGACACACACCGGGCTAGTAATCCAGACAATGTTTTTCGGTAAAGTACCCCTTCCTTCAATTAGTAAGCCGACTTGTATCTAATCCGCTTCCTCTCGAGATCCCCCTCGGGTAGACCTACCGACGCCAAGAAGGTCACAAAAGGATCCATCCAAGACACCTCCTGGTCTACCTCCATTATCTCCCCTCTTCTATGGAAGGCCTGAAGAGTTCGGTCATAGTCCCCCCGGCCTGAGGGCCATGCTTCGCTAGCAGGTCTGCCCTAGCACTCTCTTCCTTAGGAACGTGCTGGATGGAGAAGCTATGAAACTGCCCAACGATACCCTTTATCTTTACCAGGTACAACTGGAGGGTTGGTTCCCTCACCTCGAACTCTCCGTTAATGTGCCTTGCCACCACCAAGGAGTCCGTGAAGACTCTGATATCCTGTATGCCTAACTCCTTGGCCAGCCTAAGCCCGACGATGATTGCTTCGTACTCGGCTTGATTGTTTGTGAGGGTAAAATATATCTTCAAGGCTTGCTCGATCCTAGTCCCCTCGGGACTTGTCAAGATGACCCCTCCCCCAAAAGAATTCTTACCAGAGGTCCCATCTACCAGCATCTCCCAAGCCACCACGGGAGATACCCCCACCTCCTCGGCTTCTACCATATAGTTTGCTAAGAAATCCGCCACTACGTGCGCCTTAATAGCCTCTCGAGGGACGTAGGAGAGGTCGAATTCACTGAGCTCTATCGACCACTTGGCCAATCTTCCCGAGTGCTCAACCCCTCGAGGATGCAGCGAAGAGGGTTGTCCGTCATGACCTGAATTGCATGGGCTTGGAAGTATGGCCTAAGCTTTCGAGCCGACACGATGAGAGCGAAGGCTAATTTTTCCAAGATGGGGTATTTCAGCTCCGCCTTTTTGAGGACCCTGCTCACGTAATAAATAGGGAACTGCCTCTTCCCTTCCTCTCGGACGAGGACCGAGCTAACCGCCCCCGTCCCTACCCCAAATAGAGGAACAAACTCTCCCCTTCCCTCGGCCTTGAAGTAGCGGCGTCTGGGTGAGCTGCTACTTTAGAGCCGCAAAGGCCCTTTCGCATTCGGAGGTCCACTCAAACTCCCTTCCTCCCCTTAGAGTTCGAAAGAAAGAGGAGCACCTCTCTCCTGCCCTAGAGAGGAACTTGCTCAACCCTGCCAACTTTCCAGTGAGACGCTGGACCTCATTGACATTCTTAGGAGATCTTAGCTCCAGGATCGCCTTTACCTTGTCTGGATTGGGCTCCACCCCCGAAGGGGTAAGGAGATGTCCCAAAAACTTCCCCCTGTTGGCCCCGAATACACATTTCAGGGGGTTAAGTCTCATCTTATACTTCCTTACAGTTGTAAAAGTTTCCTGTAGGTCCAAGAAATGGGACTCGAGGTCCCGACTCTTGACCATCAAATCATCCACATAGACCTCGAGGTTCCGCCCCTTCTGCTCCCGGAATATCCGGTCCATCATCCTATGATAGGTTGCTCCCGCGTTTTTTAGCCCGAAGGGCATCATGTTGTAACTAAAGCACCCATCCTCCGTGATGAAGGTGATGATGTAGGCCACTCCCTAAATGGAATTAAGGCACGAAAAAGACGAAAGACTCCTAAGGGGAATTTGAGCGAACACGTGGTGTGCGCGCAAAACTCAAAATTTTGGCAGAGTTTCGTTTGTAAATGCGCGATTTCACAACGGGGAAAATCTCACCCAAACCTGCACGAACATACACAATTACATTTATCATATCCTAACCATACATCTATCATCACATCATCAACATTTCCATTCACAAAGAGGGCTTCCGGACTAAAGATTACAATTCGGAAAGTAGTCCAAATATATCCCTCAAAACAAAACCATACGAGGATATACCAAATCCTCTTGATTCGCTCGAAACCAAAGGCTAAACAAACCCCGGCTTGCAAACGTCCAAGGGGACCTACCCTTACGGAAATCTTCGCGAAAATCGGATAACAAAATGCAATAACAAATTTCAGATTTTAAGCATGCACTTGAATCAAAATTTAGGATGAAATATGAAATCACAATCTCCACCAATCTCACAATCTAGCTAGAAGAAACACACAAGTGTAGGGGGAGGAAGATCGTTACCCACAACTTCTGAAATTAAAGAGGAGGAGAGGAGGAGGAGGAGGATAGCTATGGAAGAGTCGCACTTCCAAAAAGGGTCACCAGAATCACACCGGATGATGAAGAGCCGAGCCGCCTTCTTCGGAGTCACACCGGAGGAGGATGGAGGTAGCCGGAGCAGCAATATCACCACCGAAGGGAGGGGGCGGCAGCAAGCGAGCGGCGGCTTTGTCCAGGCGTCGGGTTCGGCCAGGCCGAATAGGGGCGGCGGTTTTGGGAGCAAACCATGCACTTAGGTTTTTAGGAGAAATTCTTTTTTTCTTCTTCAAATTACCTTTCCCACTCCATATACATATATATATATATATATTAAAGCTACACCACTCCATCCAACCCTTCATCCAAAACAAACAAATCCTAGCCACTAATGATACTTAACAAAATTAAAAATGCTAAAATTATGAAATAAATGCTGAAATTAAAATGCAGGAATTAAGCAATCAAATCGCCGCTTGATGCGTAGATGCGGCAGAGATTTTGACGCGGCTATGGCGGAGGTTGTCGTGGCTTTTGACGCGACTTTGGCGGAGGATGTCGCGGCAAAGTCCCAACCTTCAAGCTTGCGGCAACGGTCATCAAAAGCAACGAACATGTAGCGGCGGCGATCAAAAGAGGGGTCCATGTGATGGAGGCGACGATGGTTGCGGCAACGACCGTCAATATCCTCGAACACGTAGCGGCGACGATCAAACGAGAGGTCCATGTTGAAAGTGTGGAAGAGAGATCTACCTTCACTCTAGAGGGGGGGGGGGGGGTGAATAGAGTATTTTAAAATAATTTTCAGTTTAAAAGAAATAAGGCAGATTAAGATTTAATTTATATTTAAGTGTATATGTGCTTGCTATGAAAAAAAGATAGAATAAAAACTAAAGAAACACATAACACAAAGCAAAGATAAACACACAACAAACCAGACGACACAAGGAGCTATAGTGGTTCCCCAATAACTTGGGTACGTCCACTCTTCTACCACCCTTGGTAGGAATCCACTCAGGAAGAGTTGATCAGGTGTCCTGACACCAAAGAGCTTTTGATAAGGTGCTCAAAAACCAAAACTAGATTTTTTGATCAGGTGTCTTGCCACCACTGAGTTTTGACAAGGCTCTCAGAACCACACTCAAAACTTTTGAAGGGAGTCTTGATAACCCTTTTACAGCAGGAAAGTAAAAAGTAAAGAGGTTGATGTTGTCTTCTCTATTCTCAAATCAAATGAGAGAAGCACTAGAGGATATGATGAAGACGTCAAAGCTCCCCCTGAGATTAGCAGTAGGTTCAGGAGTAGAGGCTTTGCACAGGGTGATAGGCCTTCAATGAGACTTCTCCAGCAAATGATGATTTCAGCAAGGCTGAAATGTGAGTTGTCTGGAGACTTGAATGATGAAGCCTTTTAGCACTTGAAGCAGATCTTTTAGTCACAGAAGATGAAAACTTGATTAGAGAATTCTTGTTGTTCTTCTTCTGTAATGCAATTCTTGTGTCTCTTGGTGTTGGTGTTGAATGATCTGTCTTCTTGTGTCTCTCTTTTCTTCAGCTCAAAAATCTCCAAGAGAACTGAGAGAATAATAATGAATTCTTGACTTGAATGGCTGAATAAACAGTCTTGAATGATTTCCAAAACATCATTTGTCTCTAGGGAAAGTCCATTAGCAATATTCCATTTTTACCTTCCTTGACATTTGCATCAGATAGCTTGAAACGGCTAGGAAATCTTTTGCCATTAATGCAGCAATTAACTCTGAAAGAATTTGAAATAATTCCATAACTGATATTGACTTGATAGCAGAAAACGTCGACCTCATCAAGAAATAGTCGATCGGAGATCGACTATGGTCGACCAGAGCTCAGAGTTAATGAAATTG
This sequence comes from Platanthera zijinensis, assembly GCA_039513925.1. Lineage (NCBI taxonomy): Eukaryota > Viridiplantae > Streptophyta > Magnoliopsida > Asparagales > Orchidaceae > Platanthera > Platanthera zijinensis. The sequence continues at coordinate 172,441,523 of CM077084.1, forward strand.
AACTGGAACAGAAATAGTCGATCTGAGCTCGGAGAAAATGGAGATAAGCAACAGACAGAAAGCGTCGACCTGATTTGGACATAAATCGTCGACCTTAGCTTCAACAGAAAACGTCGATCTGAACTCAGGGAAAAAGCGTCGACCTGAGCTCACCAGAAAACGTCGACCTGGCTAAGGCAGAAATCGTCGACCTTGCTAAGGCAGAAATCGTCGATCTAAGCTTGACGACAAAGCGTCGATCTAAGCTCAGCAACAGAGCGTCGATCTAAGCTTGACGACAAAGCGTCGTTCTAAGTTTGACGACAAAGCGTCGATCTAAGCTCAGCAACAGAGCGTCGATCTAAGCTTGACGACAAAGCGTCGATCTAAGCTTGACGACAAAAAAATAGCTGAAGGCCGGGCGCTGATCCAAGCTCGACGATCGTCGGACTGAAGCTCGACGATAGTCGACCTGAGCTCGACTATTTTTAACATTTGTCTCAGCTTTGATTCCTGATCTTGAATGGTCCTGGGGGCAGCTTCAAACCTAAGTTCTAAGCCCTAGACGCATTCTAACTTGACCATTTCAACTATATAACTAGGTCAAACAGATATCCTAAATACATAGTGATCCTTGCCCAAATTAGTAATAGGGTGTTCCAACAATCTCCCCTATTTGGGTTAGGATTACTATTTACAGGACTTAGAATAAAATACAATCATCAAATGCAATCAAGCAATAAAAATTAAAGCAACAAATAGCATAGCAGCAATCTGATAGAACCTCAGCAAGAGATTTAAGAAATGAATGAGCCATCTGCATACAAAAATCATTTCTTTTTACTTCCTTTCTTGAACAGAATTTCCCTGTTGGGATTGAGGGATTCCTTCTTTGATCTCCTGTCATCTTCTGCACCTAAGGAGGTTTGAGCTTTTGCTCTAGGAACCACAGCCTCAGGATGCAGCTTCATATAATCTACAGGATCAAAGAATTTCCTTGAAGAATACCTTTCCAACTCTGCTTTTCTTTGCTCGGACAGAGTGGAGATGTTTGAGGTGTCCTTGCCTTGCTCTCTTGCCTTCTTCAGCTGGTCCAAGGCAGCAAGTTCTTTCATCCTGGCAGTCCAGGAAATAGGATTATTTTCAGGATCCTCAAAAGGAATAGGAGCTTCATATCTGTTAATGGTTTCAGGAGCAGTAGCAGTTCTTGATTCAACAATTTCTCTGAGCTTATATGGGTAAGGACCTTGAGATGAGTCAAGTTGCCTTTGTCCTTCCCTTTGAGTTCTGTAGTCTCTTTGATTACCTCTATACTGTCCTCTTCTGGACTGATTGCCTCTTTGAAAATGCCCTCTGGGAGGATATCTTTGAGATGGTTGAGAAGGGCTTTGCTTTGGAGCCGAAGGTAGAGAAGCTGAGCCTCCACCTGATCCAGAATCTAGAGGAGGAGGAGGAGGCTGAAACTTAGATGAGCCTTTCTCATACTTGTCAAATTTTCTCTTTTCTTCATTGCCTTCAATTGATTTTTGGAGTATTGCATCCACGGCTCAGTAATTTGGCAATCATGCAATATATAGTAGGGTACATCATTTGAATCCTTGGCTTTTTCGAGAGGAACTCTTTTCAGAGCTTTGCTTCTTGCTTTTCTTTTCCTTACAATAGTACCATAAGAGTCATCAGATTCTGTTTGGAACTGATCACTTTCAGAACTTTGAGGTTGATCATACAGATCGTCGATCCTTCTAATATAGTCTTCTTGATCTTTGAACTTTTCAGAGACAGCAAGAGCAGGAGGAGAAGGTACAACAGCAGAATAAACAGTATCAGCAGGAGCAGAAACATCAACAATCATATCATCAGCAGCAGAAATCTCAGCAGACAAAACAACAGCAGCACAAACAAAACCAACATCCACAGCTTTAAGAGAATTGACATAAGATTCAATTATACTGGGATCACATATTGAAAGAGGCACAATGGCCTTAGTAAATTCTTCAGCTTTCTGAACAGGAACTGGTGCAATTTGATGGTAGATAGAATCAAAACTACTCAGCAGTGACTTGAGGGCCACTATAAATAAAAGCACTGGAGCAGCAGTATCAGCAGCAGACAATATAGCTGGAGGAGCAGCAGCTTCAATAGCTTCATAAGGCATCTCCCCCTGGCTTGATGCAGACGGAGCTGGATCAAGGCACCTAAATGAAGGATTGGCCTGCGGAGAAGAGAGAGCGGAAAGTCTGGAGGATAGCTCTAATACCAATTGAAAGTGCGGAAGAGAGATCTACCTTCACTCTAGAGGGGGGGGGAGGGTGAATAGAGAATTTTAAAATAATTTTCAGTTTAAAAGAAATAAGGCAGATTAAGATTTAATTTATATTTAAGTTTATATGTGCTTGCTATGAAACAAAGATAAAATAAAAACTAAAGAAACACACAGCACAAAGCAAAGATAAACACACAGCAAACCAGACGACACAAGGAGCTATAGTGGTTCCCCAATAACTTGGGTACGTCCACTCTTCTACCACCCTTGGTAGGAATCCACTCAGGAAGAGTTGATCAGGTGTCCTGACACCAAAGTGCTTTTGATAAGGTGCTCAAAAACCAAAACTAGATTTTTTGATCAGGTGTCTTGCCACCACTGAGTTTTGACAAGGCTCTCAGAACCACACTCAAAACTTTTGAAGGGAGTCTTGATAACCCTTTTACAGCAGGAAAGTAAAAAGTAAAGAGGTTGATGTTGTCTTCTCTGTTCTCAAATCAAATGAGAGAAGCACTAGAGGATATGATGAAGATGTCAAAGCTCCCCCTGAGATTAGTAGTAGGTTCAGGAGTAGAGGCTTTGCACAGGGTGATAGGCCTTCAATGAGACTTCTCCAGCAAATGATGATTTCAGCAAGGCTGAAATGTGAGTTGTCTGGAGACTTGAATGATGAAGCCTTTTAGCACTTGAAGCAGATCTTTTAGTCACAGAAGATGAAAACTTGATTAGAGAATTCTTGTTGTTCTTCTTCTGTAATGCAATTCTTGTGTCTCTTGGTGTTGGTGTTGAATGATCTGTCTTCTTGTGTCTCTCTTTTCTTCAACTCAAAAATCTCCAAGAGAACTGAGAGAATAATAATGAATTCTTGACTTGAATGGCCGAATAAACAGTCTTGAATGATTTCCAAAAACATCATTTGTCTCTAGGGAAAGTCCATTAGCAATATTCCATTTTTACCTTCCTTGACATTTGCATCAGATAGCTTGAAACGGATAGGAAATCTTTTGCCATTAATGCAGCAATTAACTCTGAAAGAATTTGAAATAATTCCATAACTGATATTGACTTGATAGCAGAAAACATCGACCTCATCCAGAAATAGTCGATCGGAGATCGACTATGGTCGACCAGAGCTCAGAGTTAATGAAATTGAATTGGAACAGAAATAGTCGATCTGAGCTCGGAGAAAATGGAGATAAGCAACAGACAGAAAGCATCGACCTGATTTGGACATAAATCGTCGACCTTAGCTTCAACAGAAAACGTCGATCTGAACTCAGGGAAAAAGCGTCGACCTGAGCTCACCAGAAAACGTCGACCTGGCTAATGCAGAAATCGTCGACCTTGCTAAGGCAGAAATCGTCAATCTAAGCTTGACGACAAAGCGTCGATCTAAGCTCAGCAACAGAGCGTCGATCTAAGCTTGACGACAAAGCATCGATCTAAGCTTGACGACAAAGCGTCGATCTAAGCTCAGCAACAGAGCGTCGATCTAAGCTTGACGACAAAGCGTCGATCTAAGCTTGACGACAAAGAAATAGCTGAAGGCCGGGCGCTGATCCAAGCTCGACGATCGTCGGACTGAAGCTCGACGATAGTCGACCTGAGCTCGACTATTTTTAACATTTGTCTCAGCTTTGATTCCTGATCTTGAATGGTCCTGGGGGTAGCTTCAAACCTAATTTCTAAGCCCTAGACACATTCTAACTTGACCTTTTCAACTATACAACTAGGTCAAATAGATATCCTAAATACATAGTGATCCTTGCCCAAATTAGTAATAGGGTGTTCCAACACATGTGATGGAGGCGACGACGGTTGCGGCAATGACCGTTAATATCCTTGAACATGTAGTGGTGGCGAGCAAAAGAGAGGTCCATGTCGGCGCGAGCAAATGGCGGAGCATCCTCGCCATCAATCCTCCCCCGATCGAAATCACTCATCTCCGATGAGTTGGCCAGGGAGAGAAAAACAGGAGACAGCAACATCCACAGGTAGCATAGCAAGAGCGGACATCCACGGGGAAGGGCAAGCATTGCGGGCGTCCGCAATAGAACAGAACCTGTCATGAGCAAGTACAGCAGAAAACCTCATAGATGTGTCAGCATAAAGAAAAGCAGCGCAGTTCTTACCATCCAATGCGAGAACCAGGCAACCCAAATGGAAGAGCGACACGAAAAAAAATCTCACCTCTCAACCCACGATAATTTGAAGTGGAAGAGAGAAACGTCGGAGAAAGTCGCTCATATGGAGACCAGATTTGCAAAATTAAATCCGAAAAATTGAAATGCGGTGAAAAACCGATTGCATCGTAAAAATCCAAAGAAATTGCATTAAATCCAAAATTCTTGAAAATCATGAAAGGGTCGGCGCTCCACTGTAAAATTTTTGTTACGGAACCCGAAGGTATCCACTCGGGGGCTAACCAGACTAAATTAGAATCAACAATTCCGCAGTCAGATGCTCTCGAAGGTGAACGGGCGTGGAAGTGATGCAACTCATAGTCACTGGCATAAGGCAATGATATGTTTACGTGCAGTTCGTACTAGGATGGACGAAAGATATGTGCAATTTGATTTGATGGATAACAATGTCGTGAGGGCACCAAATCAATAGGCACAGTCGTCGTGAAATCAAACGCAGTTGCAAATGAAAACATGCCCGCCGGCGGATACTCACTAATACATAGCTCACTAGACATCTCAAGCGGAGGTGCTAATAACGACGGTTTAACTAAGTGGGTCGGACTAGGTAAAATCAAGTCGTGTCCTAACAAGTCCGCTAGCCGATCCAAAAGGGCGGATCCCTCGCAAGGTAAATCTTCCAACTCAGTAGGTACGTCAGCTAACTCTGGGCCATTGTACGGTTCCTCAACTAACATAGGAGACGAGCCTGAAATAAGGTCGAGGGGAGGTGGGCTAATCCATGGAAGAGATACCTCAGGGGAGACATCATCATCCAGATCACTAGGATATCCAATCTCCTCGTCGTCACTACAGTCGTCAGAACAATCGGCATCGCCCTCAGTGGCGGGCTCAGACGTCGAAGCTAAAAGAGCCAAAGCCCTAGGATTTGTGGGGCACTCCACGGCATAGTGGCCAATCACTCCACAAGCATAACATGTAGCGTTCTCTTTGCAACTTTTAACTATTTGCCTAGGCTGATCTCGCAGTTTTATGGCATCCCTAGTTGAGACAATGACAGGTGGCGGGACAGAGGACCTAACCCTTTCCTTCTCACTAACAGTAGGGGTACAAGTGCGTGAAATAGTCAGATCTTGGCGGAGCAAGGATCTAGCGTGAGGCTTACAGTCACTCCTAAGATCAAAAATGGGTCTAGTGCCCTGGCGCAGAGAAACAAAATCATGAGATATCCAAGTATGGGAGTACGAGGGGACATACTGGTTCGACGTAGGCAAAATCGCAGGCGTCAACTCACTCAAATAATCAGACGACGGAGAGCGGCGGTATGGAGGGTAATACTCATCCGTTAATAAATTTTTCATAATCCTCCAACCTACAAGTGAGTCGTCGAGGGACGTACCAAAACGTCGCTCCTCATTGAGCCAGAAGGTTTGTGCTCGACCAAATAATTGTAGTTTCACAACGGAGATCCTGTGAGGATCCACAATCCGATATCTCTCAAAATAGCGCTCCATATCCTTCACCCAACATAAAAATACACGTGGATCACCTAACCCATCATAGGTCGGAGTAGGATTTCTAACAGGCCTATAGGTGCGCGGTGAAGGTGTCATAATCGCTTGACTAACCCTCGAACTAGGAACAGGGGTCCTAAGCTGTTGCCTGGGGGCTCAAGATGAGGCGTTAGTAGCTGACCGCTAAGTTGCGCTATTAATCCCTTTAGGTCATCACATTGGCGGTTCATCTCCTTGCGAAATGCACCAACCGAGGAAAGTGAGGGAAGGCGATTCCCAACGTGCGCCATGACAGACCAATCGGAAACAACTCAAATTATTTAGAAACGTAAAACATATATATATATTTTTTTTATATATAACTAAAAATAAAATTTTAAAACCAACGAAAACGTGCCTAAGTGCAAGTGAGGGGTAGCATGGAAAGAGCGGATCGTTGCCAAGTTGAGAAATTGACAAACCTCCCTCTGATACCAAATTTGATGTAGGCCACTCCCTAAATGGAATTAAGGCACGAAAAAGACGAAAGACTCCTAAGGGGAATTTGAGCGAACACGTGGTGTGCGCGCAAAACTCGAAATTTCAGCAGAGTTTCGTTTGTAAATGCGCGATTTCACAACGGGGAAAATCTTACCCAAACCTGCACGAACATACACAATTACATTTATCATATCCTAACCATACATCTAGCATCGCATCATCAACATTTCCATTCACAAAGAGGGCTTCCGGACTAAAGATTGCAATTCGGAAAGTAGTCCAAATATATCCCTCAAAACAAAACCATACGAGGATATACCAAATCCTCTTGATCCGCTCGAAACCAAAGGCTAAACAAACCCCGGCTTGCAAACGTCCAAGGGGACCTACCCTTACGGAAATCTTCGCGAAAATCGGATAACAAAATGCAATAACAAATTTCAGATTTTAAGCATGCACTTGAATCAAAATTTAGGATGAAATATGAAATCACAATCTCCACCAATCTCACAATCTAGCTAGAAGAAACACACAAGTGTAGGGGGAGGAAGATTGTTGCCCACAACTTCTGAAATTAAAGAGGAGGAGAGGAGGAGGAAGAGGATAGCTATGGAAGAGTCGCACTTCCAAAAAGGGTCACCGGAATCACACCGGATGAGGAAGAGCCGAGCCGCCTTCTTCGGAGTCACACCGGAAGAGGATGGAGGTAGACGGAGTAGCAATATCACCACCGAAGGGAGGTGGCGGCAGCAAGCGAGCGGCGGCTTTGTCCAGGCGTCGGGTTCGGCCAGGCCGAATAGGGGCGGCGGTTTTGGGAGCAAACCGTGCACTTAGGTTTTTAGGAGAAATTCTTTTTTTCTTCTTCAAATTACCTTTCCCACTCCACATACATATATATATTAAAGATACACCACTCCATCCAACCCTTCATCCAAAACAAACAAATCCTAGCCACTAATGATACTTAACAAAATTAAAAATGCTTAAATTATGAAATAATTGCTGAAATTAAAATGCAGGAATTAAGCAATCAAATCGCCGCTTCATGCGTAGATGCGACAGAGATTTTGACGCGGCTATGGCGGAGGGTGTCGTGGCTTTTAACGCGGCTTTGGCGGAGGATGTCGCGGCAAAGTCCCAACCTTCAAGCTTGCGGCAACAGTCATCAAAATCAACGAACATGTAGCGGCGGACGATCAAAAGAGGGGTCCATGTGATGGAGGTGACGATGGTTGCGGCAACGACCGTCAATATCCTCGAACACGTAGCGGCGGCGATCAAACGAGAGGTCCATGTGATGGAGGCGACGATGGTTGCGGCAACGAGCGTCAATATCCTCGAACATGTAGTGGCGGCGAGCAAAAGAGAGGTCCATGTCCGTGCAAGCAAATGGCGGAGCATCCTCGCCATCAGGTGATGTCCTTGACGTCCGGGGGATGCATGCGTATCTGGTGGTACCCTGAAAAGGCATCTAAAAAACTCATTAGTGAAAAGCCGACGGCTGAGTCAACAAGCGCGTTGATTCGAGGCAGAGGGTAACAATCCTTCAGGCAGGCTTTATGAAAGTCCACCTAGTGTCAACTACCTTCACCTATGGGGGGGGGGGAATAGGTGTCTTGCAGCATATTTGCGGAATTAAAATTATACCTGCACAAGAAAACAAAACAACACAGCACATAAAGGACACAAGTAATTTATAGTGGTTCCCCGATTTGGGTACGTCCACTTTCCCCCTTTGACCTATCTCCCAACCAGGGAGGACTCGATCACTTCACCAACAGGATTGAAATCCAATCCTTGCACTATCGGAAGGAACCCTTCCATACGTAGGAGTCAACACTCCCACAACACGGGTTGCACCCAACCCTACAACTAGAGACCAATCGGTCCTTTATAAAGAATTGAAAATAGCTTGTAAGAAATACAAACAACGAATGGAGACTAAGGTGTCCCTCTTCGTTCGACGACGTGTTCTTGAAGTCAACGAAGAGTCCACAACCCTAGATCTCACTTGGATTGAACCTTCCCGAAACCGGCGGCGGCTTGGAGCGGCGGCTAGGTTCACGGAATAAGCGGCGGCGACGGAGAGCTGCTGCCGTGCAATCGAGATTCAAACTTCATAGCAAAGGAAGCAAGGTCTTCCAACGGTCACACTAGGATCGGTCGTCTCGATCGATTCGGAAGGGGAAGGTTTTTCCCGTTCAACGAATCAAGAGACAAGGGATCTCTGGTTATACGCGTGAGACGCTATGCTAGCCTAAGCTTCTGTCGCCGGAGATCTGGAAGAACTTCAGATCACAGCGGCGACCACGGCGCGAACGGCGGAGACGATCGGCGGAGCAAGATCGCGCTTTTAGGCTTAGTCGGCGGCTCGGCTTTTGTATCCTGTATCCGTCAACCACTATACACAAATACCTGTGTATTTATACAATAGGTCATGGAGATGACTGTTTTGGGCCCCACCAAAGCAAAGACCAAAGTCCGGTTCAAATAGCTGCAGGTAACATGGACCGGTCCAGGAATTCGGAAAAATCGCCCAAGGCAAAATCGGCGAGAATCGTAGGTGATTCTCGACGAATCGGCGAGAATCACTTACGATTCTCGCCGAATTCTACTTGGCGAATTCTGGCTGCACAGGTTATGGAGGCCGGGGAGAATCGGCGGGAATCACATTTGATTCTCGTCGAATCGTCGAGAATGCAAAGTCATTCTCGACGAATCGGCGAGAATCACTTAGTGATTCTCGACGATTCTGCCTTAGAGAATTTTCTGACTGCGTCGTGACAGCCGGCCCAACCCGACGAGAATCACTAGTGATTCTTGACGAATCGACGAGAATCACTTAGTGATTCTCGACGATTTACACTTAGACGATTCTCGTCTTTCAACCCGTGAGCTGGTCTTTGGCCCATTCTTGCTCCTTGTCTGCTCATGATCTTTCATGACCCTGTGCTTGGAAATAAGTACACTCCAATAGAGAGAGTACATGTAAGCCAACACACTGATTTGCTCAATGAGGGATTACATTGCACAGACCCGTGTATATTGATCTACTGCACCCTGGCATTGGTGTGTACTTAGCAATGAATAGCTGCAAGCACAACTAGAAGAAATTCATCAAATACATAGTGAATTCACCTTAGCTTGTTCAGGGGCTTCTTCAAATCAGGTACATTGTGGATACAATACCCAACAATCTCCCCCTATTTGAAGAAGCCTAAACCCTACAAGCTAAGGTGAATACAACGGCTTGGAAGAACAGAACTTAAAATAAAAAGTTGAAATTCCATACCGTTATCTTTAGAGCTTGTGGAGCTATCACCTAAGCACCTTAGCCGAGAGGGTAATGGTAATCTCCCCCTTTTCGGCTTCTGCAAATCGGGGACTGAAGCATGAGACACCATGCTCCCCCTTCAGTTCTTGTACCTTTGCTTTCACTAAATTCCTAGCAGAGGCTCCCCGTAGATGCATGAGCCTTGAGCTTCTGTAGTCTTCATTCCTCGTAGTTTAGCATCCCCAATTCAGTTTTGAACATACTGAACTTGGCCTCGTCAAGGGGCTTTGTGAAAATGTCTGCAATCTGCTTGTCAGTGGGAACATAGCAGAGAGAGATGTTCTTGTTCTCCACGTGCTCCCGAATGAAATGGTAGCACACTTCAATATGCTTCGTTCTGCTGTGCGATACCGGATTGTTGGCAATAGCAATTATACTGGAGGAGTCGCAGTATATTGGTACTTCCTTGAACTGGAGGTCATAGTCTGCTAACTAATTTCTGATCCATAGGAGTTGTGAGCAACAGTTGCCAGCCGAGATGTACTCAGACTCTGCTGTGGAGGTTGCTACACAGTTCTGCTTCTTGCTATTCCATGAGATGAGTCTTCTTCCGAGGAATTACACGTCCCTGAAGTGCTTTTCCTGTCATCCCTACTCCCAGGTGTTCAATTTGAGTATCCCATTGTAGATAGTACTTCATTTGTTCCAGATACTTGTTCCAATCCATTCTTGGAACATCTTCTGTCTAGCTCCCATCATGTTTACGGGAGCCTAGACTGCCCTGCACCAAAGAGTGTTACCTTACCTTAGGAGCCCAATATGTATTGGGTCCTAGGTTCTTGTTAGCATAAAACACGAGTGCCTTCCCTCAGAAATCCTGTCAGGAAGACTACCTCTACCTAGAGGAGGTGGAAACGCCCTTGCCCTTGACACAGAGGGGTTATGCCAACAATCTATGGCAAAGTGATCCACCTTGCCACAGCACCAACATGTGTGAATGTTGTATCTCCGTTTCTGACCTGACCCGGTGACTGAGGTAGTCAAGGACCTAGGTCTAAACGGGATAGAGCCGGATCTGCTCTCAAAATTGTCTTTTCCATCGTGACACTTGGAAGGGTGGAAGGAAGGCATGTAGTGAGCGTCATGAGGCCTGGGAGGTGGTGCCTTCCTTTCAGTCAGCACCCTTTTCAGAGGCCCCATGAGCACTAACTGCATGACTTCTAACCCCCCCTTTTTGTGTCCTAGGGTTGTGAGAGGAGCATTGAGAGCTGATATCAGCAGATTCATGCAGAGTTGGGGCTGTGGCCAAGAATACAAAGGTCTTGGTGGAAGCCTGAGGTATTCTCTCCTAGGTGGCCATGATAGCCCCTGCATTATGGGTGCCTCCACATGAGGGCAAATCAACCTTGTAGTGACCACGATTATTCCTGTGGTCATACCTGAAGGCATGATGAGTACTCTCCCTGCCTGAGATGGGGGGACGGAATATCGTTTCCCCATTTCTCCAAGACTTAATAATACGGGAGATCCACCCATTTTCTTCCTTTCTTTTGATAGCATCAACCTTGGAGAAGTTCGATACTATCCTTTTCTCATTTTCTAGATGACTCTCTAGATCTGAGATTTGAGCGTCCTTTATCTTGATAGATTCCAATTGGTGATCCATCAAGATCTTCAATCTAGCAATCTCCAGAGCTTGCTCCCCAATAAGTTGGTTGCTTTTCTGAAGAGCACACTCAAGGGAGTCAGGTGTTTCAAGCCATGGAGTAGGGCATTCCTTATCCTGGGCAACACTAGAGGGGCTATCCTCTGAACCATTCCTGTCTTCAGGAGTTTCAGAGGGAGAGGGGCAAGATGAAGGAGTTACCTGATCCTGACTTAGCTGTTCTGAGGTAACGTTCAGATTGACAGGGACATCTGCGTCATCTTCATCAGAGCAGTCTTCCTCGACTTCCTCCTCAGTCTCTGATAAGGATACTGGAGCCCTGATATAGAGAGATTGGTCATCACTGTCATCTTCTGAAATGCTGAACCCTACATAAGCCTCATCCTCTCGCTGGCAACTTGTTTCAGCAGATACTGATCCCTCCATGAGGTCTGATATTATCTGCCATAGGGACTGGGCTGTCCTACACCTTTCCAGTCTTGATCAAAAAGGTCCAGACCAGACTTCCATGATGATTCTACGGATCTCTTTATCTAAGTTGAATAAGGAGAGTTCAAGCTCTGACATCTCAGAGACATCCATAGGTGTTTGAAGACCCTTTCCAGAGCAGGAGGTCTTCTTTGGAATGAATGGACCCTCTTCCAGGATGATTGATGTCCGCGGGTCAATGGCCTCCAAGTAAAAAGATACCCTCATCTTCCAGATGGGGTAATATTCCTTTGTGCACGTAGGGAGTCTAAGCGGAGAGATATCATATTCCAGCTCCATCCTTGTTGACACAGGTGGCAGGATTCTACTCAAGGTGTGAACCTTTTTGATGAGTAACCACCCTCTGATACCACTTGAAAGTCTACCTAGTGTCAACTACCTTCACCTATAGGGGGGGGGGGAATAGGTGTCTTGCAGCGTATTTGCGGAATTAAAATTGTACCTGCACAAGAAAATAAAACAACACAACACAGAAAGGACACAAGCAATTTATAGTGGTTCCCCGATTTAGGTACGTCCACTTTCCCCCTTCGACCTATCTCCCAACCAGGGACGACTCGGTCACTTCACCAACCGGATTGAAATCCAATCCTTACACTATCGGAAGGAACCCTTCCACACGTAGGAGTCAACACTCCCATAACACGGGTTGCACCCAACCCTACAACTAGAGACCAATCGGTCCTTTACAAAGAATTGAAAATAGCTTGTAAGAAATACAAACAACGCATGGAGACTAAGGTGTCCCTCTTCGTTCGACGACGTGTTCTTGAAGTCAACGAAGAGTCCACAACCCTAGATCTCACTTGGATTGAACCTTCCCGAAACCGGCGGCGGCTTGGAGCGGCGGCTAGGTTCATGGAATAAGCGGCGGCGACGGAGAGCTGCTGCCATGCAATCGAGATTCAAATTTCGTAGCAAAGGAAGCAAGGTCTTCCAACGGTCACACTAGGATCGGTCGTCTCGATCGATTCGGAAGGGGAAGGTTTTTCCCGATCAACAAATCAAGAGACAAGGGATCTCTGGTTAGACGCGTGAGACGCTATGCTAGCCTAAGCTTCTGTCGCCAGAGATCTGGAAGAACTTCAGATCACAGCGGCGACCACGTCGCGAACGGCGGAGACGATCGGCGGAGCAAGATCGTGCTTTTAGGGTTAGTCGGCGGCTCGGCTTTTGTATCCTGTATCCGTCAACCACTGTACACAAATACCTATGTATTTATACAATAGGTCATGGAGATGACCGTTGTGGGCCCCACCAAAGCAAAGACCAAAGTCCGGTTCAAATAGCTGCAGGTAACATGGACCGGTCTAGGAATTCGGAAAAATCGCCCAAGGCAAAATCGGCGAGAATCGTAGGTGATTCTCGATGAATCGGCGAGAATCACTTTCGATTCTCGCCGAATTCTACTTGGCGAATTCTGGCTGCACAGGTTATGGAGGCCGAGGAGAATCGGCGGGAATCACATTTGATTCTCGCCGAATCGTCGAGAATGCAAAGTCATTCTCGACGAATCGGCGAGAATCACTTAGTGATTCTCGACGATTCTGCCTTAGAGAATTTTCTGACTGCGTCGAGACAGCCGGCCCAACCCGGCGAGAATCACTAGTGATTCTCGATGAATCGGCGAGAATCACTTAGTGATTCTCGACGATTTACACTTAGACGATTCTCGTCTTTCAACCCGTGAGCTGGTCTTTGGCCCATCCTTGCTCCTTGTCTGCTCATGATCTTTCATGACCCTGTGCTTGGAAATAAGTACACTCCAATAGAGAGAGTACACGTAAGCCAACACACTGATCTGCTCAACGAGGGATTACGTTGCACAGACCCGTGTATATTGACCTACTGCACCCTGACATTGGTGTGTACTTAGCAATGAATAGCTGCAAGCACAACTAGAAGAAATTCATCAAATACATAGTGAATTCACCTTAGCTTGTTCAGGGGCTTCTTCAAATCAGGTACATTGTGGATATAATACCCAACACTTTATTCAAAAGAGAGAAATCATTACACATCCTCCATTTCCCCTCCCCCTTTTTTACCATTATAACGTTGCTCACCCACCCCAGATACCAGTTGGCAGATATGAATCCTGCCTGGAGCAGCTTCTCCACCTCTTCTCTGATAGGTCTGGCCATCTTGGAGGTGATGGCCCTCTTCTTATGTTGGATGGGGCGGACCTTGGGGTCGAGGTTGAGACGGTGGCACGCCACGTCCGCGTCGACCCCCGACATGTCAGCTGCGCTCCAGGCGAAGACATTGATGTTCTCTTGCACGCATCTCCGGATCTCCTCCTGGTCCTTGGGAGTGAGTTCTCCGCTGATCTTGATCTTTTCCTTTCTTCCGTATTTTGTGAGGATCTCCATCTCTAGAACTTCCACGGCCGCCCTCAACCTCGAAGGTTCTTCTTCCTCTGGCTCCTTCAGGTCCTCCTCCAGCTTCTTTGACCCATACTCCTTCACTCCCAAGCCTTCCACTACAACAACCCTCTCCTGGGTCCTTCCTCTCTCTTCTCCCAGGCTCCCCTCTTATGATGCCCTCTTTCTCTTCTCCCCCCAACACCTCCTCCATTCCCCCTACGCTCCTGCTCCCCATCCATCTCTGACTCCACTGCAAGGCTTCCCTCCACACCTGCTTCCCCTCTCTCCAACTCCTCTCGTCCAGCCACTTACTCTCCCGCCATTGCTGGCTACACCGCACTACCTCTCTCCACTCCTACTTCCTCTCTCTCAACCTCCTCTCCTCCAGCCACTTCCTCTCCCACCATCGCTGGCTCCACTGATCCCGCCATCGCTGGATCCACCGCACTGCCTCTCTCCACTCCTGTTTCCTCTCTATCCAGCCACTCTCCTCCAGCCACTTGCTCTCCTGCCATCGCTGGCTCCACCGCACTGCCTCTCTCCACTCCTGCTTCCTCTCTCTCCAACTCTTCTCATTCCATCCTTTTCTCTAGCTCCTCTGCGTCACCCTTCCATGAGATGGTGTTGACCGCCGTCACCTAGCACTCCCGAGCCGCCTTTGGATCCCCCTTGCCCTGATCTCGGTTCCTCCCGAATTGAGCTTCAAGCACTGATGGAATGAGGATGGTACACACATAAAGGTGCTGATCAAAGGGTGCCCAAAAATCGCATAATAGCTGCTGGGGGCATCTACTATCACAAAACGGCAGTTCCTGGACAGCCCCCCTAAAGTCACCTGGAGTCCTACTCCTCCTTCGACCTCCTTCCTCTCTCCCGAGAAACCAAACAATGGCCCTTCCGCCGCCAACACCCTTCGGGCCTCCACCCTCATCTCGTTAAAGGCCTTCTTAAAGATTACATTGACGGAACTCCCGTTGTCCACCAAGATCCGGAACACCGTGAAGTTCTCAATGGCAGTCCTGATCACCAACGCATCGCAGAAAGGGTCCTCATGATCAGGTAGGTCCCTTCTGGAAAAGGTGATCTTCTCGTCTGGGGGCGGGGCTTGCGACGTCGAGGCAACGCTCTGACGGTACATGGTATGAAGATTGGTCTTCCGGGTGGCCTCGATCCCCACCCACCCCCCCATGAATCACCCTGATCCCTCCTCAATCTCCCGTGTCCGACTGATCCACACATCGGTCCTCCTCCGCGGCTCCTGGCATCTCCACTATCCGCACCGGTAGCTGTTGGTCCTCTCCTCCTTTCCCCCTCTTCAACTCTAAGAACTCCGGACAGGTGGCCATCGCATGACCCTCCTCCTCATGGAAGTCACAGTATGGCAAAACTCCTCCCCCACATCTCCCTTCTTGGGGGTTCCTCCTCCTCCCCACTCCTGCTCTCCCACGCTCTCTTCCTCTTCCTCTCCCTCGGCCAATGGCCATATCTTGCTGTGGCGGGGGTGGGAGTGGCCTCGGACCATGCCCCAACCTGAGCGGATGAAACCTCCCTAGTCCCGGATAATAGTTTCTTCCCCCTTGAGGAGGACCTCTTCCTGGTCCCGGAACTGGACCTCCCGGTTGCCGCCAGCCGAACTCTTGGTGCGCGGGCCCCCTTGGCTCCTCCCTTCTCCTTCCCTCTTGCTGCCTCGTTCCGCCCGGCTCTCTCTGCTCCACCTCCGTCAACCTTGCAAACTTCTTAGCAAATGCCGGGTTCGCTGCCTCCATGGCTATCTCCTTCGCTGCCTTTTCCATCAACCCCTCAAAGGAAAACGGTGCCTTCCGGGTTAGGCTCATCTTAAAGAATCCTTCCCTCAACCCCACGGTGAAGGCCATCTGGAGGGCGAAACCAGGCACCTCCTGGATGTCCAGAATCTCCTCCTGGAAGCGATCCACGTACTGAGCCAAGGACTCGTCCGCCTTCTGCTTGATAAAAAAGATAGACTCTGGATTCTTCTTCCTCTTCTTAGAGGTCGAGAAGCGCAACTGGAAGCTTATGCTCAGGTCTTCGAAGCAATAAATCAATCCTGCCGGGAGCTGATGGAACTAGTACCTGGCCTTGTCCTTCAAAGTGATGGTAAAGAGACGACACTTGAAGGCGTCCGTCATCGGTCTGATGGAGACCGCATCTTCAAACCATTGCAGATGCTTGAGGGGATCATCCTTCCCCACATAGTAGGTCATCTCTGGCTCGCGGAACCCCTCCGGAACGGGGGCCGAGAGGACCAACTCGCAAAAAGGGGACCCTCTCGCCGGTGGTCTCGCCATATCCCACTCGCGCGACTAGCCCCGCGGGCGAGACGACACTCGCCGGGCTGGGGAAAAGCTCCCTTCCTTCTACCTCTCGCCCACTCCCTTCCGCCTCCACTTCCTTTCCCAGTCGCCTCCCGGCTGCATCCTCGCCTACCCTTGCTGGGTCGGCCCCCTCGCAGAGCGCGAGGCCCAGCACCTGGGGCGGCGGGGTCTCGCACTCCCCTCCCTGTGTGATCTGCTTCAGCATGTCCATGATCCCGCCAATGGACGTCATGAACTCTGCCCTCCCGACGTAACTCCCCTGGCTTGGGGACCCCTCATCTTCTCCTCCTATATCTCCCGCCATGAGGTAACTTTACGTTCTTCCGCACAAGCTGCTGCTCCACGCTCACCGTACCAAAAATGTTGGAACTAACAAGGTCAATTCCTCCTAAAGCTCGGAACTAAAGAGGCAGCTCACGCTTACTCCCTTAGGATTACACTCAAGGCCAAGAACTAGACCGAAGGCTTAAGCGAGGAGGTCCCACCTCATACCCGGAAGAGGCTAAAGCTCTCCCCCTCCCTAGCCAATACTGAGCTAGGTGCCTTAGAAGAAGTGAAAAGTGTCGAGAAGGCTTGCCCTTCTAAGGCACCTTACCGGTCTATTTATAGGCTTCTGAACTGGGACTGCAAATAACCAACTTAAACCGTCCTGAAATTACTAGAATACCCTTGGCTAGGCCTGCCAACAGCCAAACTCCGCTGTTCTAAAGGGCTAAATGCAGACCACCCGGGGTAAAAGAGTAAAACACCCCTGGGGCCCAAAAGGGTGGGCCCGACCCTATCTGAACCGGCCTTGAACCAAAATGGCACCTGGCGAGAATTCCCGTATAGGGTCCTCTCGCCTGACGAGAGGACCGCCTTTTGGCGAGAGCTCCACCCCTGGAGTCCTCTCGCGTGGCGAACTGGACCCTCGTCGGGAAAGCCTCCCCTCTCGGCACTCACTCGCAAATCTCCTGTCACATGGCACTTGGGTCGTCTCGCATAACACCTCTCGCCTGGCTCTCCTTACCTGGGCCCTCTCGCCTGGCTCTCCTTACCTGGGCCCTCTCTCCTGGGCCCTCTCGCTTGGGCCCTCTCATCTGGGCCCTCTTACTCGCGAGCCCGAGGTTGTACATCTAGATGGCATTGAGTGATGAAGGTTCACTCAATGCTAGAGAAGAAAGCGTCGTGTTCACTCAAAGCTCAAGGAAAGAATTGAAAAAAAAACTATCTAAGTGTTTTGGCGTTGAGTCAAGCTAACTCACTCAATGCCTAGTGACAAAAAATCTGTCTAAGTGTTTTGGCGTTGAGTCAAGCTTACGCACTCAACTCCTAGTGATAGAAAATTTGTCTAAGTGTTTTGGCATTGAGTCAAGCTTACTCACTCAATGCCTAGTGACAAAAAATCTGTCTAAGTGTTGTGGTATTGAGTCAAGCTTACTCACTCAACGCCTAGTGATAGAAATCTATCTAAGTGTTTTGGAGTTGAGTGAAGCTTGTTCAATCAACGCCCATACTAATGTTCTTGAATTTTGACTAAATCTACAAATGCTGATATCAGCAAAAGTCAACAAAATATAAAATGAGGTTGGATGGCTACAACACGCGACAAACGGCGCTGCAGGCCTACAATATGACTTTTGGTTGTTAAAGTAAAAGTTCAACTATCAAATTCAGTGGGGCCCACTGGTCAAAATAACCGTTGATCGACAAAATAGAAAAGAATGAGTTCAGAATGAAGAGATTAACTTTCGAGATACCACTGGACTTCATCTTCTTCCTCGGCCATTGTTACAGAGCCTGAAGGAGAAGTTTAATATTCTGATCTGAGTGTTCAACTAGTTAGCTATTGAAATTAATATCCTCAACAGGAAGATCAGAGATATTCTCTGAGGAAGTAGAAGTAGCCAAGGCCTGAGCCAAGCTGTAGCTGATCTGAAGGCCATTAAGAGATGGCTGTTAAGAGAAACACATTCAACAAAAGGATTAGAGAAATTACCTGAGTAAACTGAAGCAGCAGGTTGTTACCCCAACTACAGCAATTGGAAGATAATCAAAGTTAGCTATTATCATCTCCACCATCAACCACAGTCATAGTAAATCTTTGAGAGAGAAGGTGCAATAAGTGATAACCTTAGCTACAACCACTTCATAGTTGCAGCTGTACAGTTCAGAAGAACATTTTATGGAGGCTATGAAGAAGAAGTTAGGACTGAGCTTCTAATTTAGTCCAAGAAGGAAATAAGAAGCAGAAAAGGGTTCTGCCGGTTACTTCCACACACAAATCTTGAAGATTTTCTCTTGTTGCTGAGAAGTTGATAGGGTTGAGTATTTCTCAGTTCAGGAAGCTGTAGACTCAGGAAATATATTCCTAGAGTCAAAGTTGGGCTGAGTTTATCTTAGTCCAGGAAGTTTGGCACAGAGAAATTTCTCTCGTGTCAAATCAACAACCCACTTCCATTCTGTAGGATCCTTTTGGATCCGAGTTATAAGGCAGATTTTCTTGAGAGTAGGATCTAGTTGTGGATCTGAGGTAGGGATGTTTAGCCTGAGGTATGATTCTGTTGAGAATCTAAAGTAGGGCCTGTGTGCCTGAGGTAGGGCTTTGGCCTGAGAGTAGGTCCAGTTTGGATCTGAGGTGGGGCTTTTGAGCCTGAGGTAGGAGAGTAATTCTCTCTGAGTTGTAGGGCACTAGCGCCTGAGTTATATGATCCTTTGTATTTGAGGTAGGACCTTTGTGCCTGAGTTGTAAGAGAGTCATTCTCTCTAAGGTCGGGCTGTCCTCCCAGCTTGAGTTGTAGGGCCTTTGGGCCTAACGTAGGTGATCTTTGGATCACTGAGTTGTAGGGCCTTGTGCTTGAGCTGTAAGTCTTGGAGGAGACTTAGTGGTCCTGTGGGATCGTGTTGTAATCTCTTAGGAGCCGAGATTAGAGTATTGCCTTATATAACAAGCTATTAGAAATGTGGGAGGGAAAGTGGACGTACCCATAATCTGGAGAACCACTATATATTCTGCGTGTGCTCTTTGTATTGTTTCTTTATTGCAGGTTGTGTGTGCCTTGAAAGAAGAAAACTACCAACTCATAAAGCACTTAAAGATAGAAAATTAAAGATAGTCACAAGAGACTACGAAACCTATTCACCCCCTCTAGGTGATTTAGCTATCCTTGAAAATAAATACTTTCAGTTCCCCTTACCATCAAGGCTTATACGGAGAAAAATTGGTGTGACGTCATCCCCATGGATGCTTGTCATGTTTTATTAGGATGTCTGTGGCTTTATGACCATGATGTTACTCACCTAGGACGTGTTAACACCTACGAGTTCAAATTTAATGACAAGACCATTATTTTGAAGCCCACTCCGCCTAAGGATCCTACTGTCACTTCTAAAGACACAATTATTCTGGTAGAGAAGAAAACATTAAGTCTGATAGGTCAGAAGGAGTTTGCGTGTGATACTTTTATAGATGGTGTCATGTATGCGTTAGTATGTTTACAAATAAAGGAAGATGTATCCACTTTTGATAATTTACCTCTAGCGTTGAGGAAACTTTTAGTAGAGTTTAAGGATGTATATCCGGACGAGCTACCGCCCATGTTACCCCCCATGCGGGACATCCAACATGCGATAGATTCCATTCTGGGTTCCTCTTTACCCAACCATCCTCACTACCGTCTAAAACCTTCTGTACACCTAGAATTGCAAGCCCAAATTTTAGATTTTTTAAGTAAGGGATTCATCCGCCATAGCAAGAGTCTGTGTGCCGTACCCGATTTATTTGCCACTAAGAAAGACGGCTCTTGGAGGATGTGTGTGGATAGTCGGGCAATCAATAAAATTACTATTAAATGTCGATTCCCCATCCCTTATTTGGACGATTATTGGACATGTTAGTCGAGGACACGATCTTTTTTAAATTGGATCTTAAGAGTGGCTACCACCAAATCCGGATTAGGGAGGGAGACAAATGAAAGACCACTTTCAAGTCAAAAGATGGGATTTACGAATGGTTAGTGATGCCATTTGGGCTTTACAATGCCCCGAGTACTTTCTCTAGGGTGATGACTCATGTCTTACAACCATGTTGACATTGATGACCGGGCAGTCTGGCGGCCTGTCTTGGCGGATTGAAGACCGCACGGTCTGGCGGTTTCCCTTCCACGGTTTGGTTGTTGTGTTGTTGCTGTCTGGAGTCCGAGCGGTCTAGCGGTTTGTCTCTGGCGGCTTGGAGACCGGGCGGTCTAGCGGTCTCCCATGGCGATCTCTCCTTCCTCTCAAGTGGTTGCCGAGCGGTTAGCCCTTCCGTCTAACCGCGCGGCTTGTGCGGGTTGTTTCTTTATAGACCGCTTAGTCCTGTAATTTTTTTGTCCCACATCTCTTATTTGTATTCTCTCTTCTCTCCTCCATTCTATAAAAGGGAGGCCATACCTTTGTAATAGACACCTTTTTCAAATAATGAAATTTTTATTATATCTCTTCTGGCTTGTTTTTTTGTTCGTTTCTTACATGGTATCAGAGGACTCGATCTTCTCCTCCTGATAATGTGTGCCTTCTCTATCCGTGTGACCTGTCTGCATGGCTTGCTTCTTCTTCTCATGACCTGATCTCGCGACATGTTTCTTCCGCCGGCTTGCGCCCTATTCGCGAGACTTCTTTCTCTTTTTATCATTTCCCTTTGTGTGCGCGACCTCTTCTTCTCGCCGCGACATGTGCTTATTCGCCGCGACCTCTCCTTTAGTCACTGCGACCTGTTGCTGTGACCTGTTTGTCTTGTTCACCTTGTTTGTCTTCCCGCGGTCTTATCTCTAACCGCGTGGTCTTCTCTTTCTTCTGTTCGTGCGGGCTGCCTTCTAGCCGCTCGACTTCTTCCCCTCTGTTTGGTTCTGCGGCTTGGTCGTGGCTTTTCTGGCCGCTGGTGTTTGTCATCGTGACCGCCGCAGATCTCTTTCTTCTAACCGCTGCGATTTCTCCATATTCACGCGGTTTGTTTCCTAACCGCGCGGCTTCCTGTTGTTTTCTTCTATGGCTCTTTATGATGCTTCTACTGCTACCACTCCTGTCGCCAATCCGGCTCCGCCTCTTCCTCCTACTCCTTTCGGGAACCTTGACATCGTTTCGAAACTTGTCGGCTCCAACTACCTGGATTGGAGCGTCTCCTTCATCTTTCTCCTTTGCTCACAATGCAAATGCCACCATCTTGTTGATGACCCTCCTCCCACCACATCACCTCTCTTTGATGACTGGGATGCGAGTGACCCCCTTGTGCGTACTTGGCTCGCTAACAGCCTCTCTGATGAATACCTCCCCGTCATCCGTCATGATGAGACGGTCAAGGCCGCTTGGCTTCATCGTGCCACTCTGTACTCAAAGGGGGCTCATATGTCCCGCATCTATACGTTGTATGCGGACCTCTATGCCCGTCCTACATTGTCTACTGTTGCTGCCTATCAACAGGTTCAGGCTCTTGGGGCTGAGATTCTTCAGAATCGCCCATTTTCTGCGGATTTGGCTCAACAACACAAGCATTTCCAGGAGCTTCTCGTTATGTGTTATCTACTCCGACTTCCTGATACTTATGATATGATCCGCCGGCAAATTATGGGTGAGGCAGAATAACCTACCTTAGATGCCACCGCTGCCCGCATCGCTGCTTTCACCTCCCTCCTTCAGCGCCCTCTTCTGCCTGCTCCTTCTCCACCGGACAACTATGCTCACCAAACTCAGGGGAGTGGCTCTGGTAGCCGCAGTCACCAGTCTGGCGGACGTGCTCCTTCCTGCTACCTTTGCTCTCACTGTGGCCGCACCGACCATACTATGGAACGCTGCTGGACGAAGCATCCCCATCTTCGCCCCTCGGGTGACTCTTCTGCCTCCTCTTCCAAGCCGTCTGCATCCGTAGTCACATCATCAGGTAGTGCCCACGTGGTGACCCAAGGTAAATGGCTTATCTACTCTGGTGTAACTAATCACATGATTGACAATCCTCAGTGCTTCTCTCTACTCAAATAGCATGATGGGTTGCCTCCTGTCCTCATTGCAGACAGTTCTCCCTCCTTGGTTCATGGGTCGGGAGTGGTTCATGTTACTCCGTCTCTTCGCCTAGCAGACACTCTCTATGTGCCCAAATTTCCGTGCAATCTATTGTTGGTTACCTCTTTATGCAAACATCTTCAGTGCTCTATGACGTTTATACCGACTTCTTGCTCTTTTCAGGATCCGAGCTCTTAACGGACGATTGCTACTGGGACTAAGAGCGGCGGACTCTACTTCCTCGATAATGTTTCCGCCTTGTCCGTCTTCTCCTCTTCTTCTATGAATCTTCTCTAGTGGCATCTCCGCCTCGGTCATCCTCCTCCGCGACTTCTACATCAGCTTCTGCCCCACATCCCTCCTTCCAGTACTCCACTCAACTGCGACACTTATCAACTTGGCAAGCATCACCATTCCTCCTTCCCGTCGAAGCAAGGTCGGGGCTCTACCAGTCCGTTGGATCTAGTCCACTCTGATGTCTGGGGCCCTGATCCTACCCTCACCATTGGCAAAGTAGTTCTTATTTTGTAACTTTTATTGATGATTTTTCTAGATGTACTTGGGTGTATCTCTTATGAGATCGCTCTGAACTTTTGGATGTATGGATCTCTTTTTATCAATTAATTAAAACTCAGTTTGGTATTTGTATGAAAACATTTCGCTCAGACAATGCTAAAGAATATCCGAGTCATGCGTTTACATCTTTATGTGTGCAACATGGCATTATTCATCAGACTAGTTGTGTTTATACCTCCGAACAAAATGAGGTGGCGGAACACAAAAACCGTCATCTCCTCAATGTCGCTCGTACTTTGATGACCCAGATGCATGTTCCTCGCTCCTATTGGGGCTATGCTGTTCTCCTTGCCTGCTACCTCATCAATCACATTCCCTCCACAGTTCTCCACGGGAAAACCCCATTCTCTATTCTATATTCGGGCAATGAGACCTTCCTCCTCCCTCTCCAAATCTTTGGGTGCATTGCCTTTGTGCATGCCCCATCTGCCACCCGAGATAAGCTCTCCCCTCGCTCCACCAAATGTGTCTTTCTGGGGTACTCCCCAACTCAGAAAGGCTATTGTTGCTTTGACCCCATTCTTCGTAAGCAGTTCATCTCTGCTGATGTCACCTTCTTCGAGAATGCCTCCTACTTCTCGGTTGAATCCTCTCCTCTCCCTCTAGCTCTTGATACTCCTACTATTCTCTCTGTTCCCTCGTCTCCTACTGCGATCTCAACCCCTACTCCATCTCCGTCCACTCCTCTCCCTCCGCCTCTTTCTCCCTCTTATCCACCACCATATCCCTCATTCTCTGCCATTGTCGCTCTCTACTCCCGGGCCAGCTCTCTCTGCAACAGATGCTCCGGATGCCGAGGGACCCGTCGACCTGAATCTTCCTGTAGCTCTTCGTAAAGGGGTGCAGACATGTACTCTACACCCCCTTGATGTTGTTGTTTCATATGATCGCCTTAACTTTTCTCGCAGGGCCTTTGCTCTGTCTATCTCTGCCACTACCACACCCAGTTCCTACCAGGAGGCCCTTGCTATTCCTCATTGGAAGATGGCCATGGATGAGGAAATGGCGACCCTAACTGAGCAGGGTACCTGGACTTTTGTTCCTCCTCCCTTCGGTACTGATGTTGTTGGCTGTTGCTGGGTCTTTGTGGTAAAATTTGGCCTGAACTGCACTGTGGATCATTATAAGGCCCGTCTTGTTGCTAAGGGCTTTACTCAGACCTATGGGGTTGATTACTTTGACACCTTCTCTCCCGTGGCTCATCTTAGCACTATCCAGGTCCTACTCTCTGTGGCCGTCAATCGAGATTGGCCGATTTATCAGCTGGATGTCAAGAATGCCTTCCTTTATGGTGATCTTCAGGATGACGTCTACATGGAGCAACCTTCTAGGTATGTTGCTCAGGGGGAGACACGAGTATGCTAGCTGAAGAAGGACATCTATGGCCTCAAGTAGATCCCTCGAGCTTAGTTTGACAAGTTCAGCGACATCGTGGCGGCCGTTGGTTTTACACTAAGCTCTGCCGATCACTCGCTATTCATTCGCAAAACCTCCTCGGGAGTGGTAGTTCTTGCTGTGTACGTCGATGATATTCTTCTCACTGACGATCACCAGGAAGGGGTGGCCTTGACAAAGCGGCATCTTCATCAATATCTGGTCACGAAAGATTTGGGCTCTCCGAAGTACTTTTCTGGGGATTGAAATCTCTCGGAAGCCAAACTCCTTAGTCCTCTCCCAACGTAAGTATGCTCTTGGTCTATTAAAAGAGGCAGGATTGACTGGAACAAAACCTGCCCGATGCCCCATGGCAACTGGAGAAGACAAAACCTGGACAGATGATTCGCCTCCTCTTTCAGATATTACGCGATACAGGCGTTTGGTTGGTAAGCTCATATATCTCACAGTGACCAGGCCCGACATTTCCTATACTGTGGGCAAGGTGAGTATATTCATGCAAGCACCTAGGGAGTGCCATCTACAGTCTGCCTTACGGATCTTGGAATATGTCAAAGCAGCACTTGGGAAAGGATATGCCTTACGGGTCTTGGTATCTGGTCCTTGAATAAGGGTTTGATAAAGGAGGTCCCGGGATCAAGCCCCGGGCCTCAACAACCTACCTGAGATTAAACCGAGGTGGAGCCCAGGGGATTTAGTTTGGGATGTTGCTAGATTGCAGTTGGCCAGGTGTGTCCGGTCAACCCAATGTGGGCTCGACTTGGCTTCTTCTAACAAAAGATGGCCATATTTTGTTAGAAGAAGCCAAGCCAGGCCCACATTGGGTTGACCGGACACACCTCGCCGACTGCAGCTCAGTTGGGTATCTGGTCCCTGAATAAGGGTTTGATAAAGGAGGTCCTGGGATCAAGCCCCGGGCCTCAACAAACTACCTGGGATTAAACCGAGGTGGAGCCCAGGGGATTTGGTTGGGGATGTTGCTAGACTGCAGTCAGCCAGGTGTGTTCAGTCAACCCAATGTGGGCCCGGCTTGGCTTCTTCTAACAATCTTTAGTGGTATAAAGATTATGGATACCAAAGTGTCTATTAGGAAGATGTGATAGAAGATGCTCTTATTGAGGGTGAGAAATTAAAACAGCTGCAGAAGCAGGTTCAGCCTTGTAAAGAGATGAAGTTAGTAGCTGTATCAGTTGATCTCCTACACACAGCTAGGGGGAGAAGAAGATCAAAGGAAGCGATACCTTCCTGACTATTCTACAAAAGTCAAAAAGAGGGAGAGAAGCGGTTGATCAAGTTATGGATCAAGTTGTGTCTAGGCTAAAAGGATTGATTAAGCAAGCTCAACTTTGGAAGTAAGACAGGAGGAGCAGGGATGCTTCTAAACAGGGGGAGTAGTAAGGATTGCTCAAGCAAGCTTCACTGTGGCATTAAGACAAGGGAGCAGGAAGGCTTCTAAATAGGGGGAGTAGGTAACCTTCCTATAACTGTCTTATTATAATGTTTTATTGCTGCAAATATGGTGTGTATGTCATTGACAAAAAATTGAAGTGAGGTTTTGATTTCTTCAAAAAAGGGGAAGATTGTTGGGTTCATAGATTCAAATGATTCTGATTTGTAAGAAGTAAGGCAATTCAATGATATACACAAGTATGTACTTGATGTATGGTTAAGTTTCATGTGTAGGGTGAAAACTTGAAGAAATGACTAAGTACAAAAGTGTCGACACACTTCACAACTATGTCTACACTTTATAAGAGAAGTGCTGAGTACAAACTTGATGTAAGTACAAAAGTGTCGACATACTTCACAACTATGTTGACACCTTTGTAGGAGAAGTGTCGAGATCAGAAAGATATAAGACAGCAGTGTCAAGACATAACACTTCACTCGACAATTCAGATAGCTGTGTCGAGACAATGCAATTATCTCGACACCTTGAATATCAAGTCAGCTGAAGGAAGCTGGATGAAGAAATATAGCTAAGTACACAGGCAATGAGTGAAGGCAGTTTACTCAACGCCATAGCACAAAAAGTGATGAATAAAGCTAGTTTTTGTCAAAGCCAAAGCAAATCTGTAACATAATTATTCTAAGTCCAGAATAGTTGAGTATAGTCAACACACTCAATGCTATCAGGCAGAACAAAATTATTCTATGTCCAGATCGTTGAGTGTAATCAACACACTCAACGCCATCAGGTAAAAAAAAATTATTCTAAGTCCAGAATCGTTGAGTATAGTCAACACACTCAACATCATAGTTGCAGAAAGGGCTGAAGATTAATATAAGGCAAAAAACGTTGAGTGAAGCTTATACACTCAATGCTCTCATTGACTGGACAAGCTAAAGAGTTGACTAAGTTAAAAAGCATTGAGTGAAGCTTACTCACTCAACGCCTAGTAGAGCTGAAAATTTTTTAAGTTCAGATTCGTTGAGTAATGCTTGTTCACTCAACGCACTCAACGCCTGGGTACTTGTCTGAAATTTTCTAAGCCCGAA
The DNA here is from genome assembly GCA_039513925.1 of Platanthera zijinensis. Taxonomy (NCBI): domain Eukaryota; kingdom Viridiplantae; phylum Streptophyta; class Magnoliopsida; order Asparagales; family Orchidaceae; genus Platanthera; species Platanthera zijinensis. The sequence continues at coordinate 172,468,513 of CM077084.1, forward strand.
ATGGCTGATGTCAGTAAAGTCAAGAAAAAGTCAACAAAGTTCAAAATGACTAAGGAAGAGCTGTTATCCATTATTAACAGCATCGTCAATCTCATTCTGTAAAACTAAGGATATAATCATCTGATTAAGCAGTGACATGTGTCAATCATCTCGCTGGATTACGGGATTATAAATAGAGGATTAGATCTGGATCAAATTAACATTCTGACAGATCAATTCATTTCACAAATAGAGGAGCGGGAGTTTGTCTTCTTCCCCTGCCATTGTTGCAGAGACAAGAACTTTAATTCGACAAATCTGAAGAGTCTCTGACATAGCTGCTGCAATCAACATCTTCTACAACAAGATCAGAGGGTTACTCTGAGGAAGAAGAATCAGTTTTGGTAAGCTCTAGCTGAAGTTGCCTCTCGATTCAAGCAGAGACAAATCAGAAGATCAATCTCTGGATCGGTGAAGAAGAAATCTGATCTGGGTTTTCTCAGAATAAAAGGAAAGACTGAGCAATTGAATTCTGCCTTACAAGTTAGCTGATTGAGGACTATCGATCACATTCTTTCCTTCTTCATCAGCAAGATCAGAATTAAGATTCTGAGTAACTTCCAACACAAGCAGCAGATCATTGAAGATTGTCTTTCTTGTTGCTGAGAAGAAGATAGAGCTGAGATTCACTCGGCTCAGGAAGCAGTTGATTCAGAGAACAAAATCTCTTGAGTCAAATTTATATTAATCTTTCAAATTCTATGGATATATTCATGATCTGTGTTATAATGCCTAAATTAAAAAGGCTGTGTATGGATCTATGAGATCAGTGTTTTAAAGCCTAAGTTATAAAGGTTGAGAGTTGGATCCAGTGTAGGATCTGTGTGTTAGGCTTGGTCTCTCAGGATGTATTGAAAGGCATTTGTGCCTGTGTGAGGTGATCAAGTGATTACTTTATGGTGGGGCTGAGTGTCTGTGCTGTAAGTCTCAGTGGAGACTGAGTGATCCGGTGAGATCGTGTGGTAATCTCTGAGGAGCCATGTTATTGGAGAAGTGCCTTGTCTAACATTCTGTTAGAAAGGCGGGAGAGACAGTGGATGTACCCATGTACTGGGGAACCACTATAAATATTTGGTGTGTTGTGTGTTATTTTCTTGAAAGCAGAACTAAGCAAACACAATAAGACCTAAAACAGTATAAGGTTTTAAAGAGCTTAAAAAGACCTTAATAACCTATTCACCCCCCTCTTGGTGATTTTGATGTAGGGTGGGTCGAGACACGCGATTATTTACTCTAACGAACAACCAACATCACAGAACATGAAAATAAAGAGGAGGGCTCCGACCAACAGCGAACGAAAAGGGGGTCGGTTGGCTCCCAAAAATCTGGGACTCGATACCACGTCCTTAGGACCTACCTCTCCAACAAGCACACAACTCACCGTAAGCCAGAATCGATACAACGTCCTTAAGACCTACAGAAAGTGAGATCTATCCTAGAGATTAGAGCAAACACACAACAAGAATAATAAAGAAAAGAAATAAAGGCAAACCTGACGACACAAGAAATTTATAGTTGTTCCCCTAAACTTGGGTAGTCCACTCTTCTACCACCCTAGGTAGGAATCCACTGCAGGAAGAGTTGATCAGGTGTCCTGGGCACAAATGAGCTTTTGATAAGGTGCTCAAAAACCAAAATGGAATTTTTTGATCAGGTGTCTTGCCACCACTGAGTTTTGATAAGGTCTCAGAAACCAAGCAAAACTTTTGAAGGGAGTTCAAGAACCCTTTTACAGGAGGGAAGGGAGAGTTGATGTTGTCTTCTCTGTTCAACAATAAAAGAGAAGCACAAGTGGATTTTGATGATGTTGTCAAAGCTCCCTCTGAGATTTGCAATTGTTCAGGAAGGAGAGCTTTGCATAGGGTGATAGGTCTTCAATGAATGACTGCTCCAGCAAATGATGATTTCAGCAAAGGCTGAAATGTGAGTTTTCTTGGAGTGTGAATGATGAAGCCTTGATGATGTTGATCTTCCAGTAAGCCTTCAGACTGATGTAGAGTTGTTGTCTCTTCAGGCTTCCTGGAACAGTAGATCTGAGAAGAGCACTGGCTGTACAGGTGATGTTGTGTTCTTCCTAGAACTCTGATTCCTGTACTACTTTCTTCTCTCCACTATTCTCTCTCTTCTTCTTATTCTTTGTGTTGTTCCTCTATAACTTTGTGTATATATAAGATAGGAGGCCAATGGTCATTTGAATTCTTGCATTTATTACTGCTTCCTCTTAGTTACTCCAACGGCTATAATCTCCCTAACTGCATTCTTGTAACTGTCCTATAATAAAGCTGTGTTGGAATATGAACAGCTCACTTTGATTGGACCCAGAATATCTTGAAAATCTGCCTGGGAACTTGTGTTCAGAGAGATGGCATAAATCGTCGATCTCAACAGGATGATCGTCGATCTGAGCTCGACTATCGTCGATCTGAGCTCGACTCTCGTCGATCTGAGCTCAGAGATGTTGGAGCTAGTCTGGGACAGAAAATGTCGATCTGAGCTCAACTATCGTCGATCTGAGCTCAGAGATGTTGGAGCTAGTCTGGGACAGAAAACGTCGATCTGAGCTCAACTATCATCGATCTGAGCTCAGAGATGTTGGAGCTGGTCTGGAACAGAAAACGTCGATCTGAGCTCGGAGATCGTCAAACGGAGTTCGACGCCTCGTGGAACTGAGCTCAGAGATCGTCGATCTCAGCTCGACGCCTTAACTCATCTCGTAGATCTGAGCTCGACGCCTAGGATGAATTCTGAATTCTTCTCTGACTTATTTCTCTTGGCTGATTTCTTCAATCTCAAAGAGCCTCCGACTTAGCACATCCTATGACCCTTAGCTATACATTGATGGGTCTATCTAATAGTCCTAAAGACATAGTGATCCTGACCCAAATCCAAACTAGGGTATTCTAACAATCTCCCCCTATTTGGGTTAGGATTACTATTTACATAAAAATATTATAATTAATATTACAAAGCATAAGATATAAAAAGAGAAGCTTTGCATAGCTGACTTCTGTTGCTGTTAAAACTTACTGCTGCTGGCATTACAATCTCCCCCTATGTTGATGCAGTAACTGTGACTGTAGGAGGCTGGGATGACTTTAAAAATAGGATTTTGATTGAGTCATCCAGCTAACTTTTGTAGATGGTACCTGCAGAAGGCTATGGTAGAGATTGCTCTCTCCTTGAAAAGGATATGTTAGCAGAAAATGACATTTGTCCAGCAAATTTTATTAGGATTCTGAATCTAAAAAACAAAGTCTGATATCTTTCTTCCTATAGAATTTCTTTTCATCAGAAGAGATTCAAACTCAGTGCCATGATCACTTTTGACCAATGCAACTAGAGTAGAGGACTCAATCTAGATGAATTTAGAAAAAGATCTATAAGAAATATAAAGTTATCTGACAGAGAATTCTCATACAGAAATCCTAACATAATTTTGAACAAGATATCAAAAGGATAGAAGCAGCCCTAAGAAAAGATGTTTCCTAATAAATTTGTTCCAAATAGAAAAAGGATTTAAGAATATTTTAAATAGTTTATCCTTATAATTATAAATCAAATTTGTGAAAAAGCAGACTGAGTTCGACGATTTGAACTCATTTCATCGATTAAAATGTTTCTTCTTCCTTTGAATATATTCTGAAAACATTCCTCTGAGAAGTTTTGTTTCCTCCTCAGCTTTTATTGAATCTTGGCAGCAAAATTGAAGTTCTAAGTTAACTGAACTGAAAACAAAGTTAGATAATACCTGATCCTCTTCAGGTTTTGATTTTCCTTCTGTTTGTTAAGACTTGAAACTACTGCAGGAAGTATTGATGGCCATTAAGCAGAATTGTTTGGCCCTTGCTTCCTCCTCTTCATCTTCAAATGATGATTAATCATCTGATACATCCCAAATGACATCTAGGGATACTGATTCTCCTTCTTCAAATAAGATGTTGTGGCTTCTTTCTGTTGTTCAATCCACTAGTTTAGAAGCCATTTGATGAAGTGAATCCCATATCTCCTTAACTGTTGAGTATTCAATAACTTCCTGGAACAAGTCATCAGATAATGACTGTGCTAAGATATTCATGGCTCTTGCATCAGCTAGTCTGCCTCTTTTAGTTGTTGTTGCTGAGGTTGGGAGACCTGTCATAATGGCACAAAATATTTCTTCATCAATATTTTCCATGAATGACTTAATTCTTGTCTTCCAAAGTGCAAATTTGTTTATGTTGCACTTAGGAGGTCTGGTGCTAGAATATTCCATATTCTTGCTATGTAAAAAAACAAAATGATTAATCTAACTAGGATGGATCAAAAGAGATCTTTTGGTTCAGGTGTTAGCCAGTATAAACAACCAAACTAGTGAAGATCTAGTTATTGAATAACCAACCTTCCTTTCATACCAATTGAAAGTGAGATCTATCCTAGAGATTAGAGCAAACACACAGCAAGAATAATAAAGAAAAGAAATAAAGGCAAACCAGATGACACAAGAATTTTATAGTGGTTCCCCTAAACTTGGGTAGTCCTATCTTCTACCACCCTAGGTAGGAATCCACTGCAGGAAGAGTTGATCAGGTGTCCTGGGCACCAATGAGCTTTTGATAAGGTGCTCAAAAACCAAACTGGATTTTTTGATCAGGTGTCTTGCCACCACTGAGTTTTGATAAGGTCTCAGAAACCAAGCATAACTTTTGAAGGGAGTTCAAGAACCCTTTTATAGGAGGGAAGGGAGAGTTGATGTTGTCTTCTCTGTTTAACAATCAAAGAGAAGCACAAGTGGATTTTGATGATGTTGTCAAAGCTCCCTCTGTGATTTGCAATTGTTCAGGAAGGAGAGCTTTGCATAGGGTGATAGGTATTCAATGAATGACTGCTCCAGCAAATGATGATTTCAGCAAAGGCTGAAATGTGAGTTTTCTTGGAGTGTGAATGATGAAGCCTTGATGATGTTGATCTTCCAGTAAGCCTTCAGACTGATGTAGAGTTGTTGTCTCTTCAGGCTTCCTGGAACAGTAGATCTGAGAAGAGCACTGGCTGTACAGGTGATGTTGAGTTCTTCCTGGAACTCTGATTCCTGTACTACTTTCTTCTCTCCACTATTCTCTCTCTTCTTCTTATTCTCTGTGTTGTTCCTCTATAACTTTGTGTATATATAAGATAGGAGGCCAATGGTCATTTGAATTCTTGCATTTATTACTGCTTCCTCTTAGTTACTCCAACGGCTATAATCTCCCTAACTGCATTCTTGTAACTGTCCTATAATAAAGCTATGTTGGAATATGAACAGCTCACTTTGATTGGACCCAGAATATCTTTAAAATCTGCCTGGGAACTTGTGTTCAGAGAGATGGCATAAATCGTCGATCTCAACAGGATGATCGTCGATCTGAGCTCGACTATCGTCGATCTGAGCTCGACTCTCGTCGATCTGAGCTCAGAGATGTTGGAGCTAGTCTGGGACAGAAAACGTCGATCTGAGCTCAACTATCGTCGATCTGAGCTCAGAGATGTTGGAGCTACTCTAGGACAGAAAACGTCGATCTGAGCTCGACTATCATCGATCTGAGCTCAGAGATGTTGGAGCTGGTCTGGAACAAAAAACGTCGATCTGAGCTCGGAGATCGTCAAACGGAGTTCGACGCCTCGTGAAACTGAGCTCAGAGATCGTCGATCTCAGCTCGACGCCTTAACTCATCTCGTAGATCTGAGCTCGACGCCTTGGATGAATTCTGAATTCTTCTCTGACTTATTTCTCTTGGCTGATTTCTTCAATCTCAAAGAGCCTCCGACTTAGCACATCCTATGACCCTTAGCTATACATTGATGGGTCTATCTAATAGTCCTAAAGACATAGTGATCCTGACCCAAATCCAAACTAGGGTATTCTAACAATCTCCCCCTATTTGGGTTAGGATTACTATTTACATAAAAATATTATAATTAATATTACAAAGCATAAGATATAAAAGAGAAGCTTTGCATAGCTGACTTCTGTTGCTGTTAAAACTTACTGCTGCTGGCATTACAATCTCCCCCTATGTTGATGCAGTAACTGTGACTGTAGGAGGCTGGGATGACTTTAAAAATAGGATTTTGATTGAGTCATCCAGCTAACTTTTGTAGATGGTACCTGCAGAAGGCTATGGTAGAGATTGCTCTCTCTTTGAAAAGGATATGTTAGCAGAAAATGACATTTGTCCAGCAAATTTTATTAGGATTCTGAATCTAAAAAACAAAGTCTGATATCTTTCTTCCTATAGAATTTCTTTTCATCAGAAGAGATTCAAACTCAGTGCCATGATCACTATTGACCAATGCAACTAGAGTAGAGGACTCAATCTAGATGAATTTAGAAAAAGATCTATAAGAAATATAAAGTTATCTGACAGAGAATTCTCATACAAAATCCTAACATAATTTTGAACAAGATATCAAAAGGATAGAAGCAGCCCTAAAAAAAGATATTTCCTAATAAATTTGTTCCAAATAGAAAAAGGATTTAAGAATATTTTAAATAGTTTATCCTTATAATTATAAATCAAATTTTTGAAAAAGCAGACTGAGTTCGACGATTTGAACTCATTTCATCGATTAAAATATTTCTTCTTCCTTTGAATATATTCTGAAAACATTCCTCTGAGAAGTTTTGTTTCCTCCTCAGCTTTTATTGAATCTTGGCAGCAAAATTGAAGTTCTAAGTTAACTGAACTGAAAACAAAGTTAGATAATACCTGATCCTCTTCAGGTTTTGATTTTCCTTCTGTTTGTTAAGACTTGAAACTGCTGCAGGAAGTATTGATGGCCATTAAGCACAATTGTTTGGCCCTTGCTTCCTCCTCTTCATCTTCAAATGATGATTAATCATCTGATACATCCCAAATGACATCTAGGGATACTGATTCTCCTTCTTCAAATAAGATGTTGTGGCTTCTTTCTGTTGTTCAATCCACTGGTTTAGAAGCCATTTGATGAAGTGAATCCCATATCTCCTTAACTGTTGAGTATTCAATAACTTCCTGGAACAAGTCATCAGATAATGACTGTGCTAAGATATTCATGGCTCTTGCATCAGCTAGTCTGCCTCTTTTAGTTGTTGTTGCTGAGGTTGGGAGACCTGTCATAATGGCATAAAATATTTCTTCATCAATATTTTCCATGAATGACTTAATTCTTGTCTTCCAAAGTGCAAATTTGTTTATGTTGCACTTAGGAGGTCTGGTGCTAGAATATTCCATATTCTTGCTATGTAAAAAAACAAAATGATTAATCTAACTAGGATGGATCAAAAGAGATCTTTTGGTTCAGGTGTTAGCCAGTATAAACAACCAAACTAGTGAAGATCTAGTTGTTGAATAACCAACCTTCCTTTCATACCAATTGAAAGTGAGATCTATCCTAGAGATTAGAGCAAACACACAGCAAGAATAATAAAGAAAAGAAATAAAGGCAAACCAGATGACACAAGAATTTTATAGTGGTTCCCCTAAACTTGGGTAGTCCATTCTTCTACCACCCTAGGTAGGAATCCACTACAGGAAGAGTTGATCAGGTGTCCTGGGCACCAATGAGCTTTTGATAAGGTGCTCAAAAACCAAAATGGATTTTTTGATCAGGTGTCTTGCCACCACTGAGTTTTGATAAGGTCTCAGAAACCAAGCATAACTTTTGAAGGGAGTTCAAGAACCCTTTTACAGGAGGGAAGGGAGAGTTGATGTTGTCTTCTCTGTTTAACAATCAAAGAGAAGCACAAGTGGATTTTGATGATGTTGTCAAAGCTCCCTCTGTGATTTGCAATTATTCAGGAAGGAGAGCTTTGCATAGGGTGATAGGTCTTCAATGAATGACTGCTCCAGCAAATGATGATTTCAGCAAAGGCTAAAATATGAGTTGTCTTGGAGTGTGAATGATGAAGCCTTGATGATGTTGATCTTCCAGTAAGCCTTTAGACTGATGTAGAGTAGTTGTCTCTTCAGGCTTCCTGGAACAGTAGATCTGAGAAGAGCACTGGTTGTACAGGTGATGTTGAGTTCTTCCTGGAACTCTGATTCCTGTACTACTTTCTTCTCTCCACTATTCTATCTCTTCTTTTTATTCTCTGTGTTGTTCCTCTGTAACTTTGTGTATATATATGATAGGAGGCCAATGGTCATTTGAATTCTTGCATTTATTACTGCTTCCTCTTAGTTACTCCACCGGCTATAATCTCCATAACTGCATTCTTGTAACTGTCTTGTAATAAAGTTGTGTTGGAATATGAACAGCTCACTTTGATTAGACCAAGAATATCTTGAAAATCTGCCTGGGAACTTGTGTTCAGAGAGATGGCATAAATCGTCGATCTCAACAGGATGATCGTCGATCTGAGCTAGACTATCGTCGATCTGAGCTCAGAGATGTTGGAGCTGGTCTGGGTCAGAAAACGTCGATCTTAGCTCAACTATCGTCGATCTGAGCTATGAGATGTTGGAGCTGGTCTGGGACAGAAAATGTCGATCTGAGCTCGACTATCGTCGATCTGAGCTCAGATATGTTGGAGCTTGTCTGGAACAAAAAACATCGATCTGAGCTCAGAGATCGTCGAACAGAGTTCGATGCCTCGTGGACCTGAGCTCAGAGATCGTCGATCTAAGCTCGACGCCTTAACAAATCTCGTAGATCTGAGCTCGACGCCTAGGATGAATTATGAATTCTTCTCTGACTGATTTCTCTTGGCTGATTTCTTCAATCTCAGGGAGCCTCTGACTTAGCACATCCTATGACCCTTAGCTATACATTGATGGGTCTATCTAATAGTCCTAAAGACATAGTGATCCTAACCCAAATCCAAACTAGGGTGTTCCAACACCTACCTCTCCAACAAGCACACAACTCACCGCACCTACACAAGCATCTAAACTTTCAACTTGAGCCGTTTCAAACACAGCAAAAAGCTTTATTTAGGAGCAGCAAAAACTTCAAAAGGCGGTTGAGTTCAAGTTGAGATTAAATCTCTTATTAACAAAAAGAGTGCCAAACTTGGAGAGCAAGCCATGACTAGGCCTAGTTTGCTCCCGCAATGGATCTTCCAATCCGGAATACAAGAGATTCAACAACAAAAAAATCGAATCAAACTTGCGAGCGATGTATTTAAAAATCACGGAAAAGACGGTTCGAATACAACCTCCACAAATCTCACAAGAAGAAAACACTAGGGAGGAGAGGGATTACCCAACCAAGAAGATCAAACACACAAGATAAGTGGGAGAATCACTCTCTCCACGGAACCACCGACGTCACACCGAATGGGGCTGCAACCTTCTTCCTTGGAGTCGCACCGGAGGAAGCCACGCCAGAGTCACACCGAACGGGATGGAGATCACAAGGGGGCGGGGGAAGGCTTCACACCTTGGGGGCGGTAAGAGGAGAGACCTCCTTGGCCGAAATTTCACAAGAGTGAAGTAGGTTTTTTTTTCTTCTTCAATGCTTTAACTCATCATAATTGCCTCCTTATATAGGAGTTACAAAACAATAAAAATAATACAAGTCTGGGCGGTTAAATACACACCAAATATTCAAATGCAGGAAATAAAAATAATACAAGTCCTCAAGTGAATATAAAATTATTAACCAAGTATGGAATAATTTTATATTAAAAAAAATAAATAAAATACTAAAACATGATATTTTAAAGAAATTAATCTTCAAGTGGGCCTAGCACGCCACAGACGGAGGTTGTAATGCGGGCTTCCGTTAGCATCATCATTTCGCCTAAAGTCTTTATGTTGTAGCGCCTCTGCAACCGGGTCATCATCAGGTAGCGTCGGGGGGGCCGCGCCATCAATCCTCCCCCACTCAAAATCACGTATCACTGATGCGTGGTCCGAGAGATAGCAACATAGAAGCTCGACATCCAAACGTTGAAGCTCAGTTGCGAGGACCCATGAGTCTTCTGAAGAGGGGCGGTCACGCCAATGGATGAGGAAGCGGTAGGTAGCACCATTAGGAGTAGTAAGTGGCTCAGCAGCGAGAATCACATCTAGAGTGAGAAATGTCTTAAGGAACCTGGGAAACATGTCAGCAGTATGAATAAAAGAATGCAACTTACCATCCGATGTTATACCTGCAGGGACCGAAGGAGAGAGATCATCCGAACTACCACTCCCCAACCCATCAGAATTTTTAGTGGAGGGAGAAGATGACAAAGAATCCAACTCTTACGGAGGCGAAACAAATGGCGTCAAATCTGAGACATTAAAAATAGGGGAGATACCCCAATCAATAGGCAAATCCAACACGAAAGCGTTGTCACCTAGGTTCTTTATAATCAGAAAAGGGTCGGAGCGCTTTGGTGCTAACTTTTTAACGGTGGCAGTTGGCATTCATTAGGGAACTAACCGGACTAAAACCAGATCACCGACTTTAAAGTGTGACAATCTCCTATATAGATTAGCCTGCTTTTGATAAGACTCGTATTGATCAGTCAAGGTAGCTCGTATACGTGCATGTAAGTCATGAATATGTTGGGAAAATGATTGTGCAAATTGACTTTTTTTGTACATTGGAGGCAATGGGACCAAGTCAAGCGGGATAGGGGCCTTGTACCCGTGAACAATTTCATTAGGAGACATACCCGTGGACCTATTTTTTGAATTATTGTAGGCCAATTGGGCATGTGGAAGAAGTAAATCCCAAGTGCCATTGTGATCGCCAACTAGACATCTAAGAAGGTTTCCAAGTCTCCTATTGACTACTTCCGTCTTCCCATCAGTTTGCAGATGATAAGCCGCGGAGAATAAGAATTTTGTTCCCATAAGAATCCACAAGGTTTTTCAAAAGTAGCTAGTGAATTTTATGTCCCTATCCGAGACAATAGTCTTCGGCACTCCGCGGTGACTAACGACGTCCTAAAAATACAGCTTCGCTATGTGAGAAGCGTCGTTGGTCTTACTACATGGAATAAAATATGTCATTTTAGAGAACCTATCCACAACGACGAGAATAGAGTCGTGATGTCGAAGGGTGGGGGGAAGGCCTAATACGAAGTCCATGCCCACGTCTTCCCACGGCATGGACGGGATAAGTAGCGGTGTGTACAAACCTACATTGGACTTGGTACCCTTAGAAACTTGACACGTACGGCAACTGTTCACTACCCTCCCAACCATCGCCTTTAGTTTAGGCCAATAGAATTTCTCTTCTACGAACGTAATCGTTTTGTCTCTCCCAAAGGGTCCACTCAAGCCACCACTATATAACTCCCAAATGATGTGGAGTCGTAAAGAGGAGTGAGGGATACACAATTTCCCGTGCTTGAACAGATAACCGTCCCTAAGTGAAAAGGTCGTGATGGTCGTGGGAGAGCTATCCTGGGCAGATAAATATGGCTCCTGAAAATCAGGGCATGTGGCGTATTCATCCTTTATGCGCTCGAACCCAACCACGTGGACTTGCATGGAGGAAAGCAAGAGGGTGAGGCGACTGAGTGCGTCGGCGACTCGATTTTCGGACCCCTTAAGGTGCTTAAGATTAAATGTGTATTCCTGCAAGAAGGATACCCATTTAGCGTGGCGCGGGCTGATTTCGTGCTGACCGTTGATGAATCGTAACGCTTCATGATCAGATAGGATGACAAACTCCTTAGAAAGGAGATATTGCCTCCAATGATGTAAACACCTAACGATCGCATAAAAATCCCTATCATAATTGGAATAATTTAACTTAGCGCCTGCTAATTTCTCACTAAAATAACTAATCGGGTGACCCTCTTGACTCAAGACACCTCTAATTCCTACGCCAGATGCATCACACGTAAGCTCGAAGACCTTGGTGAAGTCAGGAAGACGCAACCCCGGTTCTTCAGTCATAAGCTCTTTAATACGACGGAATGCAAACGTGGCGGATTTAGTCCATGTGAATTCACCCTTCTTCATGCAGTCAGTAATTGGCGCCATAATGCTACTAAAAACGCGTATGAAACGACGATAGAAGGTAGCTAATCCGTGGAAACTACGCACCTCTCGAAGGCTAGTGGGCTCGGGCCAGTCTTTAATCGCTTGAACCTTTCCTGGGTCAACACGAATACCTTCAGAACCAACTATATAATCCAAGAATTCGACCTCCGAAACATAAAATGTGCATTTCTTAAGGTTTAGGAATAAGGTTTCCTTCCTTAAGGTGGTGAGGATCACTTTGATGTGGGAGATGTGTTTGGCGGGGGAGGTGCTAAAAACTAGGATGTCGTCGAAATATACTACAACAAACTTCCCCATATACGGCCTAAAGATGTGTGTCATCATCTGGGAGAAGGTGTTGGGGGCATTGGATAACCCAAAGGGCATCACCAGCCACTCATAAAACCCATCCTTAGATTTGAACGATGTCTTCCACTCATCCCCTTCTCGGATCCTAATCTGGTGGTAACCACTCTGTAAGTATAACTTCGAGAAGATAGTGGAACCCGAAAGGACATCAAAGAGGTCATCTAGTCGCGGGATGGGAAACCTATATTTTATAGTAATTTTGTTGAGAGCCTGGCTATCAATACACATGCGCCAGGTGCCATCCTTCTTAGGGGCAAGAAGGGCTGGGACAGCACATGGGCTCATACTCGTCCTAATGAATCCCTTACTCAGTAAATCCTCTATTTGGGTTTGTAACTTTTGTGGGAGGCGGGATTAAGCCTATAGTGAGGTTGGTTGGGTAGGGACGATCCAGGGATAAGTTCTGTGGCATGTTGTATATCTCTAAGAGGTGGCAACGACGAAGGTAGCTCATCCGGGTAAACGTCCCTAAACTCATCCAACAATACCCATAGCTCTCGAGGTAAATCATCTAACACGCCACTGTCAGTCTTTGCACTTATGAGAACGAGAGCGTACATCATACCCTCAATGAAGGAATCCTTCACAAATTCTTTCCTACCAACTAAACTCAACGCCTTCCTCTCTATAGGGACGGTGGTATCCTTAGCCAACACTATCAGCTCTTTCGGCACAGTCAGTCTCAAGGTGATGGTCTTGCCATTGAATTTGAACTCATTTGTGTTGGCGCGACCATAGTGCGTCACGTCACGGTCGTAGAGCCAGGGGCGGCCTAACAATACAAAATAAATGTCCATTGGCAGGACGTCGCACCAAACCTCATCCATGTAGGATTTGAATGACAGGGGGACTAAGCATCGTTGGGTTACTTTAATAGTAACCTTACTGATCCAAGCAACCTGATAGGGGGTCGGATGCGGTTCAGCAGTCAAGGACATACGCTTAACGACGTTCTCAGAAATGGCGTTCACACAACTACCACCATCAATAACTAGTTTCCAAAGCTTCTCGCCACTCTTAAAGATCAAGGAGAATATACTTGTCCTCTTCCAGTCGTCTACGGGACGAGGGGTTGTCAAAATACAATGCATCACCATAAGGCGGTGATCGTCCTCCAAGTCACTAGGGACTCCTTCTGGGTCGCTCTCCTCTGCGGCCTCGTATACATAATCGTCAGGGTCGGCAGCTGGCTCTAATAAGGCTAGGACTTTCATCTTTGTTGAGCATTCGTAGGCATAATGGCCTTGAACGCCACAAGAGTAACAAGTGGTGTTAGCCTTGCTAACCTTCCCTATAGGGATACGCTAATTCGCAGGGTTCCTAGTGTTCCTAGCGGTGATCAAGACTGACTTCGACTCGGTGGATTTGAACTTTCCCTTATCAGGATATGTGGAAGAAGATGCCCTAGTGGTGGACTTGTTCTTCACATGTGCGTAACGGGAGTAAGCGTTAGAGGCTAGGTGTTTTTCAATGTCCAGGGCGGCATTGAAAGTCGTGTTCAAATCCGTATGCCCATATCGCAAGAGCTTCCTTTGGATATCGGGGTGAAGCCCATTTTGAAATCTAGATAAAGTGACTTCGGGGATCTACCAAAGATCACATCGCACCATACGGTCCTTAAGTTCACCCATATATTCAGCCACCAACATTGAGCCTTGCCGAAGGGTGGCAAGCTCATCGAACATCTGCGACCGATGGTACGCGAGGACGTACTGATCAGTCAACAGTTCTTCATCACAGCCCATCCAATAAGTGGGACCCCGTTCCTGGCTCCTAGCCTACGCTCTTCATTCAGCCAATAAGTTTTGGCACGTCCTGTTAACTTCATCTGGGGAACTTGGACCTTTTGGGGATCCGTCAGGTTGTGCCACTCGAAGTAATCCACCGTCTAGTTAAGGAAGATCTAGGGATCTCCCATGCCATCGTAAGTGGGGGAATAAATCTTAATGACCCTCGTGATATCAAACCCTCTCTCGTGGCGGTGTTCTCGATGGGGTGCTCGAGGGGAGTCCTCATCGAAATCCGAATCAGAGTTTTGTTGGTGCCGGTTGGGCTACCAAACATTAACTGGAGGTGGGGGTGGCCTTTCTTGAATTTTGAAGGATCTGTGCTAAAATGTTCCTAAGCTCGGTCATTTCGGTACGTAGACCTGCTATAACCTCGGTGTTGGGATCACCATGCTCATTCGCATAGCCATCCTAGACGTAGAAGGTGTAGAGTATTCCGTTCCTAGTCTAGTGCGCATGCAGGTGTAAAATATTTGGAAAGATGAATTTTTCTATGGCTGACCCTACATGAAAAATAGAATATTTTTATTGTTGCCCGATGTGACGAGAATGTGGAACGTTAAAAAATTTTGTTTTTAACTTTTCGCTGAAAATTGCAGATTTTAGAGCGCTATTGGCAGGCCAGAAATTTTTTTAAGTGTTTTTTTGTGTGTGCCGACAAGACTAAAGCGAGGACGTTCAATCAGAAAATTGACATGACCGCCTCTGATACCAAATTGATGTAGGGTGGGTCGAGACACGCGGTTGTTTACGCTAACGGACAACCAACATCACAGAACATGAAAATAAAGAGGAGGGCTCCGACCAAAAGCGAACGAAAAGGGGGTCGGTTGGCTCCCACAAATCCGGGACTCGATACCATGTCCTTAGGACCTACCTCTCCAACAAGGACACAACTCGCCGTAAGCTGGACTCGATACAACGTCCTTAAGACCTACCTCTCAAACAAGCACACAACTCACCGCACCTACACAAGCATCTAAACTTTCAACTTGAGCCGTTTCAAATGCAGCAAAAAGCTTTATTTAGGAGCAGCGAAAACTTCAAAAGGCGGTCGAGTTCAAGTTGAGATTTAATCCCTTGTTAACACAAAGAGTGCCAAAATTGGAGAGCAAGTCAAGGCTAGGCCTAGTTTTCTCCCGCAATGGATCTTCCAATCCGGAATACAAGAGATTCAACAACAACGAAATCGAATCAAACTTGCGAGCGATGTATTTAAAAATCACGGAAAAGACGGTTCGAATATAACCTCCACAAATCTCACAAGAAGAAAACACTAGGGAGGAGAGGGATTATCCAACCAAGAAGATCAAACACACAAGATAAGTGGGAGAATCACTCTCTCCATGGAACCACCGGCGTCACACTGAATGGGGCTGCAACCTTCTTCCTTGGAGTCGCACCGGAGGAAGCCATGCCGAAGTCGCACCGAACGGGATGGAGATCACAAGGGGGGGGGAAGGCTTCACACCTTGGGGGCGGCAAGATAAGAGACCTCCTTGGCCGAAATTTCACAAGAGTGAAGTAGGGTTTTTTTTCTTCTTCAATGCTTTAACTAATCATAATAGCCTCCTTATATAGGAGTTACAAAACACATCCAACCGTCCAAGATGGAGATGAAATCTCATCCATCCGGGCAGTTAAATACACACCAAATATTATACTGCAGGAAATAAAAATAATACAAGTCCTCAAGTGAATATAAAATTATTAACCAAGTATGAAATAATTTTATATTCACAAATAGATAAATAAAATACTAAAACATTATATTTTAAAGAAATTAATCTTCAAGTGGGTCTAGCATGCCGCAGACGGAGGTTGTAATGCGGGCTTCCGTTAGCATCATCATTGCACCTAAAGTCTTTATGTTGTAGCGCCTCGGTAACCGGGTTGTTGGTACCCTAGTTTGATTTGAGTTTAGTCTTGTCTTTTTAGTCCCTTGACCCAAGAAATATCTATGGTAAATGGTTAGTAGTCTAGCTGTAGAGTCCTGACTTTTCCAGATTGAGAATTTGGTTAAGTAGTTTGTTCGTTCGACTATCGTCGAATGCCGCTCGACTATCGTCGACTAACTGTTCGACGATCGTCTATCAGTTGTTCGACTTTCAGTCTGCGTGGATAGTTCGACTATCGGTTGATAGTTCGACTATCTGTGTGCTTTGATAGTTCGACTATCTGCTTTTGATAGGTCGACTATCTGTTCTCTGCTTTGATAGTTCGACTATCTGATAGTTCGACTATCTGTTGATAGGTCGACTATCTGTTTGTTCTTGATAGTTCGACTATCTGTTGATAGGTCGACTATCTGATAGCTCGACTATCTGTTGATAGCTCGACTATCTGTTTTGGCCCGATAGTTCGACTATCTGTTGATAGGTCGACTATCTGATAGTTCGACTATCTTCTGGTAGTTCGACTATCTGCTGTGATAGTTCGACTATCTTCCTTTGATAGTTCGACTATCTGGATCGTTCGACTATCTGTCCGATAGTTCGACGATCTCCGTGCGTCGTTCGACGATCTCCGAAGGTCGTTCGACGTTTTTTGCCTGCCTTTATATTTTGTATTTATTTATTATATTTAATTAATTAATACATTATCTGGCATATCTTTTCAGTTGTTTTATGATAATATTTCCAGGCAATATATGCTCCATCCTTTTTGCCTGAGTCAAATCTTTTCAGATAAAGTTGTTTGTCTTATTAGCTGACTTTGTATTTTACTTTATCTGCTGACAGTCCTTTATAGCCGTTAGACTGAAAAGTCTTCCTTTTGCTATAAAGAGTATTTCTCTGATGTGACTTTATTTAGTCCTTCTGTTATTTGATTTGTTCCTGCAGCTTCTTAGAAAGAGGTTTATTCCTTTTATAGGATGTCTTGCTGCAGAGTTTGTTTTGCTGTGTGTTATTTGCAGCCCAGGTCTCAAGTTTCAGAAGAAGACAAGTAATTCAAAATGAAGAGAGCCGTTGCTTGCTGCTGTTATAAAAAGGACCCTTTGAAGAAGGATTCAAGCTAGCTAACTAGTTAACCTGTTCATCTGCTTTCAAGCCTTCAAAAAGATCAAGTTATCTGCTCTCAGCAATACTCATCCAACTGAGAAGTGTTAAGATCTTCTACTCTTCTTCAACCTGAGTTCTCCTGCTTTCAGGAAGTTCAAACTCAGAGTTCTTTTGAAGAAGAAGAAGAAGAAGATAGCTGCTTGAAGATCTTTAATTTTATTATTTATTATCTTCTTGTAGTTTTTCCTTCAGAGCTTTCTGAAGAATTTTCTGCACTAAAGCAAGACTTCACCTGGACATCTTTGAGCCAGGGGGAGCCTTGATTCTTTAGAGCTTTCTAGCTCAGTGTAAGTTTTTGTGCTTCTCTAATCTATTGTAAAATAGAGAAGACATCTTAACCTTCTTCCCCCTCCTGTACAGGGTTATTACTCCCTTCAAAAGTATCCCTTGGTGGCAGGGCACCTGATCAAAAACCTGTGCTTGGTTTTTAGACACCTGATCAAAAGTCTAAAGGGTTTCTGGATCTACCTGAAGCAGATCTTGTTGGTGGCAGGGCACCTGATCAAAAACCTGAGCGGATTCCTACCTTGTTGGTAGAAGAGTGGACGTACCCAAGTTGTTTGGGGAACCACTATAAATTCCTTGTGTCGTCTGGATTGCCTTGTTTATTTCCTGCATTGTGGCTGTGAATAGATATAACTAGGTTGCTAGTTGCTGATTAGGATTTCCAAGCCTTAACTGTAATTACAGTTAGCTTGAGTTTGTGCACAACACTTGTGTTAGGCTATAGGGTTAATTCTATATCTATAATCTTTTAATTCCGCAATTCACTCCAAGGGAGTTGGGTAGACCTTCAAGTTTTGTCTAGTGCAAAATTTGATAACTCTATTCACCCCCCCCTCTAGAGTAGTATCTATCCCTTCACTTTCAATTGGTATCAGAGGGAGGTTGACTGACTGTATAGGCTAACACCTAAGTCACAAGATCCTGATAGATACCAAAGCTTATAGATATTCACTATCATGGCTCAGTCCAAGGATTATTCTAGCACCAGACCTCCAGCATGCAACTTAGCTAAGTTTGGCATCTAGAAGGCAAGGATAAAATTATATATGAATTCTATTGATGAAAGCATCTTTGCTTCTATTTTGTCAGGTCCCCCAAGAGCACCTGCTGCTGCCACTGCCTCATCATCAACTGATATGAGTGCAGTGCCTCCTCCAGATTACAATGATGAGTACAAGAAGGCCAAGATAGCAGATGCCAAGGCAATGAACATACTGGCTCAGACAATGTCTGATGAGGTATTCTAGAAGGTTGCTGACTGTCCCTCAGCAAAGGCCATGTGGGATACACTGAACCAGATTGTAGCTGGTTCAGCTGATGAAAGGAAGGACAGGAGGTCCAACCTTATCTCACAATATGAGAACTTCAAGAAAACTGATGCTGAATCAGTTGAAGCCATGTACACCAGGCTCAGCTCAATCATCAATGAGCTGAGGATCCTTGACAAGGACATATCATTGACAGAGGTCAATGATAAGATTCTTATGTGCTTCCCTAGCACATGGGATCTAAGGATCTGGCCCATCAAGGAAGCCAGAAGTACAAATGAGATCTCCACTGAAGCTTTTCTCGGCAAGCTCAAGTCTTTTGAGCAAGTGCTGATGACAAGGGAAGCAGAAGCAGAAGCAAAGACCCCTACTCCAACAAGAAAAGAGCAATCTCTAGCTCTTAAGGCTGCTGATGCTTCTGAAGGCAGCCAATCCAATGAGGAGCTGATGGCATTATTTGCCAAGAGGTTTCTCAAGATGGGGAGAAAGGAGTTCAGAAAGAAGTCTTCACGCTATGAAGACAAACCAAGGTATGATCGTTCACCTGCTAAAGAAATTATTTGTTATGGTTGCAGGAAGCCTGGACACATCTTACCAGAGTGTCCAGAGGAGAAGAACAAAGACAAGAGAAAAGAAAAGGAACAACACAGGAAGCACTCCAAGCCATCCTCCTACAAAAACAAGAAGAAGGAGAGAGGTTTCATTGCTGAAACCTGGAGTGATTCTGATGAAGAATCCTCCTCATCAAGCTCCAGTGAGGATGAGGAAGAGAAGAAGGCAAAAGAAGTTTGCCTGATGGCAATAGATGCCTGCAGCAACCACTCAGCTGCAGAGAGTTCAGATTCAGATGAAGAGATGCCAACAGAAGATGAGGTACTATCTTCTTATGACTTTACTTCTGAAGAATTTAAATTAGAATTTAAATCTTTATGCTTAGATTTGATTAGCTCAGAAAAGGAGATAAAAGAACTTAGAAATAAGATAGCTGACTCAGAATTAATTGCTTCAGAAAATATTAAGCTAAAGGAAGATCTCACTACTTGTAGTGAAGAAATTAAATTTCTTAAAATGGAGTTAGCTAAGTCTAAGAGATTAGAAGAATCACTTAATGGTAGAAGCCTTAAGTTGTTAGAGATTACCAGCATGACCAACACTAGGTCAGGTAATGACAAACTAGGCTTAGGAGCTTCTCCAAGTGAACCCCCAGTTATTCTTAAAAATAATCTTTCAACTCCAGTGAACTTCATTTCAGCTAGTGGAATGAAGAACACTGAGCAAGTAAACCAAGTTAATAAAACTTTAAATAAAGCTAAGAGAGAAAAGCAAAAGAAATTTTTTAAAGAAATGCAAAAAGCGTCGAACGCCGCTCGACGATCGGAAGCTCAATGGTCGAACGAAGCTCGACGATCTGAGCGCCCATCGTCGAACGTCGATCGACGATTTCAATATGATTTTCAAAATCATCATCAGTACCATAGAAACCTAAATGAAAATAGAAACCCTAGGTTTGTTGACCCATCATCTGCATGGAGAATCCCACCTAGGAGATCTCACCCATTAGGTTACCACCCTCAGCCTGCATTTTCATATATTTCCAGTTTTTCTTATGTGAAAAACAAGGGACCCAAGGTTACCTGGGTCCACTCTGTCTAAATGAAATTTTTGCAGGTGAAGACCTATCCTATCACTCAAAATAAGTGGTATTTGGATAGTGGATGCTCTAAGCATATGACAGGAAATAAAGATCTTCTGTCAAAGTTCAAAGCTAAGCTCGGCCCAAAGGTTATCTTTGGAGACTCCAGCTGTGGTCAGACAGAAGGCTATGGCAAGATCACAATTGGAGCAGTTACTTTCAAGAGAGTTGCATATGTCAATGGACTGAAGCATAATTTGATTTCAGTCAGCCAGCTATGTGATGCTGGCTACCAGGTTTCATTTTCTAACTCTTCTTGCAATATTACTATAAATAATAATGTTGTTTTAGTAGGCATTAGAATAGGTAATATTTATTTAGTAGATTTCAATTCATCTCACTCTGAAATCTGTTTGTTTAATGAAGTAACAATTAATAATAATTCTTTGTGGCATAAGAGGCTTAGTCATGTTAACCTTAAAAATATATCTAGGTTATCTAAACACAACCTTGTTAGAGGTTTACCTTCTTGCCCCTATAAGAAGGAGAGCCTATGTAAGGCTTGTCAGCTAGGCAAGCAAACCAAAAACTCTTTTAAATCTGTAAATAAGAATGATTCTCCTAGAATCCTGTACCTATTACATTTGGACCTATTTGGCCCAATAAATGTACAGAGTTTAGGAGGGAAGTATTACACCTTAGTAATTGTAGATGACTTCTCTAGGTTCAGTTGGGTCTTCTTTTTGAGAACTAAGGCTGATAACTTCAAAGCCCTTACAGACTTTCTACTATGTGTGCAGACTGAGTACTCTACTCATGTGGCCTTGATCAGAAGTGATCATGGTACTGAGTTTGACTCTCTTCTCATACAAGAATTCTGTGAGAGAGAAGGTATCAAACACAGTTTCTCAGCTCCTAGAACTCCCCAACAAAATGGGGTAGTTGAAAGGAAGAACAGAACACTCATTGAAGCTGCTAGTACATTGTTGGCAGATGCTAACATGCCTCTCTCCTATTGGGCAGAAGCTGTTAGTACAGCCAATTATGTCTTAAATAGAAGTTTGATACACAAGCTTAAGAGTAAAACTCCTTATGAGTTGCTTAAAGGAAAGAAACCTAAAATTAATTATTTTAGAATATTTGGTTGTGTTGTTTATATTCATAATAACAATAAAGAATACCTTAGAAAATTTGAAGCAAAAGCTTCAATGGGAATCATGCTTGGATATTCCCAAGTAAGCAAAGCTTATAGGGTTTATAACAAATCAACCTGTAAAATTGAAGAATCTGTGCATGTATCTTTTGATGAATCTCAGATGTTTTACAAGGAGAAAGAAAATTCTCCTTCCTTTAGTTCATTGCAGGTACCTGATGTCCCTCAAGAAATTCTTCAACTATCAACTCTTCAGATCACTGAATCAGACAGTGATGAAGACATTGCTGAAGCTGTTATTGTACCATCAACAGTAGATCAAATTCCTCCTGAGGAATTAATCCCAACTGTTGCTGAAGATCACATCCCACCTGCTGATATTGTCACACTTAGAGATCACCCCACATCTCAAGTGATTGGAGACATATCAGCTGGTGTGCAAACAAGACACAAATTAAGACAGGATGTGATGCATGCTTGTTTCCTCTCACAGGTTGAGCCCCTCACCTTTAAAGATGCAGAGCTAGATCCCCACTGGATCATTGCTATGCAAGAGGAACTCAATCAGTTTGAGAGATGTAAAGTTTGGAATTTGGTTCCATGACCTAAAGGCCAACTGATCATAGGCACCAAGTGGGTGTATAGAAACAAGTTGGATGCAAATGGAATTATTGTAAGGAATAAAGCAAGGCTTGTAGCTCAGGGCTACAGACAGGAGGAAGGTATAGATTATGACCAAACCTTTGCTCCTGTTGCAAGGCTAGAAGCAATAAGGATCTTCTTGGCCTATGCAGCCTACATGAAGTTTAAGGTGTTCCAAATGGATGTCAAAAGTGCATTCCTGAATGGTGAGCAAAGGAAGAGGTGTTTGTTGAACAACCACCAGGGTTTGTTTCTTCAACTCAGCCCTCACATGTGTTTAAGTTACAGAAAGCTCTATATGGACTAAAGCAAGCTCCCAGAGCCTGGTATGAGACTCTAGCCAGTTTCCTTTTAGAGCACAACTTTACTAGGGGAGTAGTTGATAGAACCCTTTTCGTCAAGCATCACAAGGACACAATCCTGTTAGTTCAGGTGTATGTAGATGATATTATATTTGGCTCCACTGATCCCAAACTTTGCAAAAGGTTCTCTGACCTGATGCACTCTAAGTTTGAGATGAGTAGTATGGGTGTGCTGCCTTACTTTCTTGGTCTCCAAGTTAAGCAAGAT
The DNA here is from genome assembly GCA_039513925.1 of Platanthera zijinensis. NCBI lineage: Eukaryota > Viridiplantae > Streptophyta > Magnoliopsida > Asparagales > Orchidaceae > Platanthera > Platanthera zijinensis. Next base: position 172,490,963 of record CM077084.1, read on the forward strand.
GCTGATGGTATCTTCATCTCCCAATCCAAATATGCCAAGGAATTGGTAAAGAAATTTGGGATGGCTGATGCTTCAGCAATGCCTACACCTATGGCTACTAATGTAGTTATTGATTCTGATGATCACGGCAAGCCAGTTGATCAAAAGAATTATAGGGCCATTGTTGGTTCCCTATTATATCTAACTGCAAGTAGGCCTGATATAATGTTTGCTACATGCCTTTGTGCTAGATTCCAGGTCAACCCCAAGGAATCTCATCTGATTCTTCTAAAGAGAATCCTGAGATACCTGAAGGGATGTCCAGATCTAGGACTTTGGTACCCAGCTGAGTCAGAATTTGAATTAATTGGATATTCTGATTCTGATTATGCTGGTTGCAGAGTTGACAGGAAGAGCACCTCAGGAACTTGTCAGTTTCTGGGAGGAGAGATTGGTCTCTTGGTTCTGTAAGAAGCAGGCTTCTGTCTCAACTTCAACTGCAGAGGCTGAATATATAGCAGCTGCTAGTTGTTGTTCACAGATCCTGTGGATTCAAAACCAGCTTGTGGATTATGGTTACTCACACAAGAATACCAAAATCATGTGTGACAGTACCAGTGCTATCTCAATTGCACAAAATCCAGTGCACCACTCTAGAACGAAGCACATTGAGATTCGGCACCATTTCCTGAGAGATTGTGTGGAAAAGAACAAGATTTGTCTTGAGTTCATATCCACTGAGTTTCAGAGAGGTGATATATTCACCAAGCCTTTAGATGAACAGAAGCATCTGTTCTTTTTAGTTCAACTAGGCATGATCAATGGACGAGACTAAGTGTGACTATATCTGCCTATGTTGAAACCTGCTTAAAGATCGTCGAACGATGATCGAAGATCGTCGAACGGATAAAGCCTATCGTCGACCTCTGGTTAATGATAGCTTATCTGTTTGAAGATCGTCGACCGGCGTTCGAAGATCGTCGAACAGGTCGAGCTTATCGTCGATCTCTGAACGATGACAGTTTGTTGTTTGAGAAGCCAGAAATAGTCGAACGATGGCTCGACTACTCTGCTTCTGGGCCGATCGTCGAACGGCCGTTCAACTATCGGGTCTAGTATCTTTTTAATAGATCGACTATCTCCGGTCTAATATAAAGTCGATAGTCGACCTAGGTTAAAAGATCTTTTGTTCTATCGTCGACGGAGCGTGACTTTTCGCATTCTGTCTTCCCACTTGCGATTTTCTGCCGCTTCGTCCCCTTCGTCTTCCCCGTCCTTCTCGCGCTTTCTCCAGCAATCAATGGCGATTTCTCCCGCAGTGTTAGCAGTTGTGAAGTTTGATGCAGGCTTCAGCGTTGATTTTGACGCGTTCAGTTGCTGCGAAGCAGGGATCGTGGAAGTTCTTCAGCTGTGCCGGGATTAAGGATTAGAGAGATTAATGTCATCAAGGATTAAGTTAAATATACCCGAGATCAAGGAATGGGCTTTCACTTCGTCATCCACCGACGATTCGATGACTGGCACCATCGGCGGAGAAGAGGTAATTTTAACTCCGGCCGTTCTGACTGATGTTTTTGGTTTGATAAATGGTGAAGAAGATTATGAGCAAGATGCTTAAGAATTTGGAAGGATGTTGACTGAGCTGGGACATGTGGAGGGCATTCCCACCAAGCTGCTCAAGGTCAACTTTCCCTTTAAGATTAAATTTCTCGCTGAGTTAGTTGGAAAAGTGCTCCTCGGAAAGCACTCTGCTCATGACAATATAATAAGGCAACAATTTGCACTGATGTGTGCAATTGTTAATTAGAAAAAGATTGATTGGGCAGGGGTAATGTTTGATTTGATAAGGAAAAAGAATAGTAAGAAGGAAGTTACCCTCGGAAGGGTTATTGGAATTTTCCTAAAGGAAAAGTATCCTCATCTGCTGGTCTCCGCCGCAACAACAATAAATGCAAGCAAGAAGATGGACCCAAACCTGTTCTCCAAGTGGAAGAGGACCTTTGTGAAACCCGCTCTCACAGGGGTTGCTCCAGCGACATCAGAGAGCACCAGGACTGATTCGGTCGCTCCTCACCCTGTTGAAGCTGGCTCAGCTCTTTCCCTTCCCTCATCTTCTGCTATGCAGTCTGCTTCAGTTGAAGTTCCATCAACTTCAGCTGAAGTACGACTTTCCCCTTCTCCTGTTAGAGAAACAACCACGGTTGTTCTTCCTTCCCCTCCAGCATCTCCTCTTCCTTCTCATCAGGCTAGGATATCTGCTCCTAGTTTTGATCTGTTAGGATCTGAGAGGATTCCAACTCCTCCTCAGTCTCCTATTCATTCTCCAGTTAACACTCCTGTTAACTCTCCAGCTCCATCTCCAATTCAATCCCCAGTTCACACCACTTCTCATCCCAACACTACAACCATCTCTGCTGCATCTCCATCCACTACACTTCCATCATCTTTTGAGATCACCCCTCAATTCATTTCTAGCATTTTGGAGTTGATTACCCCTTCAATCAAAATTATGATTGAAGAGGCAATTGCTCCACTTGCCTCCTCCATTGCCACCCTGACTGCTTCCATCCAATCTCTTTCCAAATCTGCTGAGCCCTCTTCTTCAAGGGGCCTGGTTTCAGTTTCCACTGAAATCAGGCAGGGGGAGATGTTCTGTGAAGATGCCTCAGAGCCTCCAGCCTCCCTTCCAGCAGTTCAAGAAAAGACTGATGCAGTTCAAGTTCAAGATAAATCAGTTCCTGTGTTATCGGAAAAAGAAATATCTGATGCTATTATGTTATCTGAATTTGCGATGAAAGTTTGCATAGAAGATCTCACCACTCCCGTGGTTGCACATTTCCTAGAAGGGATTATTACATCCTACCTAGATGAATCTTGGGAGTTGGTCAAGTATGAAGGTAATTCACTCATTCGCTTTATTGACGAGTCAATTAATTTGATAGCTTGTGAATACCTAGAAGGAATGATTTTAGCTTATTTAGCAGATCTGTATTCATAAATCTACAGATTATATTAAAGAAGACTTAGCTGCTCAAGTTATAGAAATTATTTCAGAAGCTGATCCAGTTGTTCCTGATACTCAAGTAGATCCAGAATTGGATTCATTTTTAGATGACATGGAAGATGTATCTGAGAATCAAGAAGAAAAAGCAAGAGTTGCTTGGAACCAAAGAGTTCAATCTTTGTTAGAAAAAGAAAAAGATTTGCAAGTTGAGAAGTCAACTATTTGGGATGATTCACCAGGGTTGGATTTGGATGTCCTTCTGGCTCAGGATGCCATTGAAGAAGAAAAAAAGAAAGCTGTTTTAAAAGAAAAGGCTGTTTCTGAAGCCTATGATCCTTATGATAATCCTCCTTCATCTCACTCTGAAGATGAAGAGGATTCTGATTTATCTGAAAATTCGAAGAAAAAGAAAGCTGCTCAGAAGAAAAGGAAAGCAATTGCTCCTCCTCCTCCCAGCCGTGACAATGATACTCCGTACTATATTCTTAAAGGAATTGACCCCAAATCAAAGGAATTTCAACATTGGATGTGGTTCTCCAAGAACCAGCAGAAAGAGAGAAAAAGATCTAAGAGGTATGATAGTCCTGTTTCAAGATGGACTCCCAGAGGTCCTCCTCCTCCACCTCCCAGTGCAGGAGCCTCTGCGAACCTTTCTGCTAATCCATCTGCCTCTTCTGGAAAATCTGCACCTTCTCAGCCTCAGCCAAGGAAAAGCTCTCAAAGTTCCCAAGGCAGATCTTATTCTGGTTCTCAAAGACAAGTGAAGGAGGTTGTGCTTCAAAGACCAACTTTTTCCCCTCCTCCTTCTCCAAAGAAAAGAGTTCCATCTCCAATACCAGTGCAGTCTGAAAAAATGACTTCAAAAGGTAAGTAGTTTATTTTGTTTAAATATTCTAGCAAGAACTTTGCTAAGTCTGCTCCCATGTCTTATCTAGTTAATCAAGATAAAGAGGTTGCTCCTTCTGAGAATGCTTATGAAAGTCCTGAGCTTGATCCTAACTTTAGGATGGCTCGTTTTCACGAATTGGTTGGAGCAGCCCAAATCAGAAAAGCAAAAGCTGAAGGAAAAGATACTACTGGCTTAACCACTATGTCTACTTTCAGAAAGAAAGAGTTCGAAAAGTTCCAGGTTAATCCTGATGTATTTGACCCCTCAAAGTATATGGAAAAGCACCCTGAAGCAGTTGTTCCAAGGGCTGCAGAATTGAAAATCATTGGTGTGCAGGACTTGAAGATGTCAAAGAAAGAGGCTGATGATCCTCTGAGGAAAATTTCTTTTGTTCCAAGTTCTTCTGACTCTTTGCCAGATTCTGTAGACTCTTAATTTTTGTGATTGACTGCTGTTTTATATCTATCTGTTTGATAATTGCTAGTTAATTGCTATCTATTTTCTGTATTGATTATAATGTTCTATAGCTTACTCTGTGTTTTAGTTTTTAAGAGACTTAACTCAAATAGGGGGAGATTGTTGGTACCCTAGTTTGATTTGAGTTTAGTCTTGTCTTTTTAGTCCCTTGACCCAAGAAATATCTATGGTCAATGGTTAGTAGTCTAGCTGTAGAGTCCTCACTTTTCCAGATTGAGAATTTGGTTAAGTAGTTTGTTCGTTCGACTATCGTCGAACGCCGCTCGACTATCGTCGACTAACTGTTCGACGATCGTCTATCAGTTGTTCGACTTTCAGTCTGCGTGGATAGTTCGACTATCGGTTGATAGTTCGACTATCTGTGTGCTTTGATAGTTCGACTATCTGCTTTTGATAGGTCGACTATCTGTTCTCTGCTTTGATAGTTTGACTATCTGATAGTTCGACTATCTGTTGATAGATCGACTATCTGTTTGTTCTTGATAGTTCGACTATCTGTTGATAGGTCGACTATCTGATAGCTCGACTATCTGTTGATAGCTCGACTATCTGTTTTGCCCCGATAGTTCGACTATCTGTTGATAGGTCGACTATCTGATAGTTCGACTATCTTCTGGTAGTTCGACTATCTGCTGTGATAGTTCGACTATCTTCCTTTGATAGTTCGACTATCTGGATCGTTCGACTATCTGTCTGATAGTTCGACGATCTCCGTGCGTCGTTCGACGATCTCCGAAGGTCGTTCGACGTTTTCTGTCTGCCTTTATATTTTGTATTTATTTATTATATTTAATTAATTAATACATTATCTGGCATATCTTTTCAGTTGTTTTATGATAATATTTCCAGGCAATATATGCTCCATCCTTTTTGCCTGAGTCAAATCTTTTCAGATAAAGTTGTTTGTCTTATTAGCTGACTTTGTATTTTACTTTATCTGCTGACAGTCCTTTATAGCCGTTAGACTGAAAAGTCTTCCTTTTGCTATAAAGAGTATTTCTCTGATGTGACTTTATTTAGTCCTTCTGTTATTTGATTTGTTCCTGCAGCTTCTTAGAAAGAGGTTTATTCCTTTTATAGGATGTCTTACTGCAGAGTTTGTTTTGCTGTGTGTTATTTGCAGCCCAGGTCTCAAGTTTCAGAAGAAGACAAGTAATTCAAAATGAAGAGAGCCGTTGCTTGCTGCTGTTATAAAAAGGACCCTTTGAAGAAGGATTCAAGCTAGCTAACTAGTTAACCTGTTCATCTGCTTTCAAGCCTTCAAAAAGATCAAGTCATCTGCTCTCAGCAATACTCATCCAACTGAGAAGTGTTAAGATCTTCTACTCTTCTTCAACCTGAGTTCTCCTGCTTTCAGGAAGTTCAAACTCAGAGTTCTTTTGAAGAAGAAGAAGAAGAAGAAGATAGCTGCTTGAAGATCTTTAATTTTATTATTTATTATCTTCTTGTAGTTTTTCCTTCAGAGCTTTCTGAAGAGTTTTCTGCACTGAAGCAAGACTTCACCTGGACATCTTTGAGCCAGGGGGAGCCTTGATTCTTTAGAGCTTTCTAGTTCAGTGCAAGTTTTTGTGCTTCTCTAATCTATTGTAAAATAGAGAAGACATCTTAACCTTCTTCCCCCTCCTATACAGGGTTATTACTCCCTTCAAAAGTATCCCTTGGTGGCAGGGCACCTGATCAAAAACCTGTGCTTGGTTTTTAGACACCTGATCAAAAGTCTAAAGGGTTTCTGGATCTACCTGAAGCAGATCTTGTTGGTGGCAGGGCACCTGATCAAAAACCTGAGTGGATTCCTACCTTGTTGGTAGAAGAGTGGACGTACCCAAGTTGTTTGGGGAACCACTATAAATTCCTTATGTCGTCTGGATTTCCTTGTTTATTTCCTGTATTGTGGCTGTGAATAGATATAACTAGGTTGCTAGTTGCTGATTAGGATTTCCAAGCCTTAACTGTAATTACAGTTAGCTTGAGTTTGTGCACAACACTTGTGTTAGGCTATAGGGTTAATTCTATATCTATAATCTTTTAATTCCGCAATTCACTCCAAGGGAGTTGGGTAGACCTTCAAGTTTTGTCTAGTGCAAAATTTTATAACTCTATTCACCCCCCTCTAGAGTAGTATCTATCCCTTCACTTTCACGGGTCATCATCAGGTAGCGTGGGGGGGGGTGCCATCAGATTTGCTACCCTTGTATTCAAAGAATTTCAGTATATAATCTTGGCCAGCAGAAGGCCATAAAGCAATGCGACATGGTGACAAGCTTTGTCTTAATCTTTGACTCTCTGACGAGAGCACTATTCAATACATGAGCTTCTCACTCCTTTCTATCTGATGACTTCGTGTTGCGTATAATAGTGCCTTCTTCTTTGTTAAAAGATATATTGGATATATTGACACCTAACAGATGTGTGATGCGTGTGGAAAGGTCCTGTTGTGTTTAGGTGCGGATAGGGTGTCAAGAATTTTGATTGGAAGCAATTATACTGCCAATTTCTTAGTTCGATGTAATCTTTAGCATGGGCTGGCTCTCGGAATAGCATGTCTGCATTAATTCCAACTCAAAGAAAGTCACACTAGGATAAAATAATGCACGCATGACTAAATATGCTGGTATGCATGGATCGAGCATGATACTGATGTTTGCTCTCTAAGGGGTCAAGGAGGTTCTGAAGGGTGCAAAGTTATTCTTCACGTTGTTGGAGGCTATGAAGCCGAAAGCCATTTTGAGTGATGTCACTATTGTGTTAGAGTTTGTAGATGTTTTTCCTATATATCTCCCTAGGATTCCACCTCAGCGTGATAATGACTTTGTTATTGAGTTGGTGCCTGGTGTGAAACTTATGTCATGCTCACCGTACCATGTGACGCCAAAGGAGATGGCGGAATTGAAGGCCCAGTTGTAGGAGTTGCTAGAGGAAGGCTATATACAACCAAGTATGTCACCTTGGAGTGCACCGGCCTCTTTGTGAAGAAGAAGGAAGGAAGCTTGCATCTATTCATTAATTACCGTGAACTGAACAAACTAACGGAGAAGAACAAGTATCTAATTCTGAGAATTGATGATCTGTTTTATCAACTGGCTAGATAAACCGTCTATTCGAAGTTGAATTTGAAGTCCTACTATTACCAGTTGAGGATTAGGGAATGTGATATTCCCAAGACAGTGTTTGGCATACCCTATGGGCATTATAAATTTATTGTGATGCCTTTTGGGCTCACTAATGCACCATCGGTGTTTATAGTCTTGATGTGCATGATCTTTAGAGAGTATTGGAACCTGTTTGTGATCGTCTTTATTGACGACATATTGACATACTCTCAGTCGGAAGAGGAACATGTGAATCATTTGATATTGGTTCTGCATACCCTAAGGAGGAATCAACTATATGTCAAGTTCTCTAAGTGTGAGTTTTTGCTATCTTCAGTGGAATTCCTTAGTCATGTAGTTAGTGGAGAAGGTATTGCTGTAGATCCAGCAAAGATAGTTACGATACGAGACTTGCCTGTACTTTCTTCTATAACGGAAGTTAGGAGTTTCCTTAGACTTGCCGCCTATTATAGGCGCTTCGTAGAGAACGTTTTGAGAATTTTTTTACCTCTCACTACATTGACAAGGAAGAATCAGAAGTTTATTTTGATGTCTGAGTGCACGCGAGCTTTTGTAGAGGTTAAGAGTCGTCAGACCACGACGCCTGTTTGGGCTCGCCATGTGGAATAAAAGTTTTGAAATCTATAACGATGACTTAGGGAGCGGCTTAGGCTGCATTCTTCAGCAGTTTGGAAAGGTTATAGCCAATGGATCTCGCCAACTGAAAGTGCATGTGAGGAATTATCTGGTCCATGATTTGGAGTTAGCGATCGTGATATTCTCTCTTAAACTGTGGTCATGCTACTTATTTGTCGTGAAGATCGATATCTTTATGAACCTTAAGTGTTTGAAGTATTTGATAGATCAGAAGGACTTGAACATGCGACAGGGGATGATGTAGGCTCACACATTGACACCTAAAAATTATGGATAAACACGAATTTCTCTCTACGTCCTAATTCTACGTTCGCACAAAACTTTCAGCGCAGCACACACGTTATTCAGTTTTATCAATAAAATGCTAACGTACAGGTAGCCACATCATTTGAGATCGAATATAAACTATAGGCCAATATTCTCTCAGGCTAAAAGGACCCACCCGGTCCGAATGAGCGAAGGTTGTACCAAAAGAGATCCACCAAAATTTACGATTTGGAAAAAGGTAGATCTCTCCCAACAAAAAGTAAATAAGGTTCGCCAATCCTCTCAAACTTAAATAAAATTAAGATGAACAACAATCTGATCGGAGAAAACCACGAGAAATCCAACGCTATCAAGAGATCACGCTAAAGTAATTTCACCACAAGAAAATCTAGAGGGAAACACACAAAAAGGTAGAATTTTCGTTACCCCAATCATAATAGATGATTCTGATTTACTAAATTGGGTCGCACTTCAACGGTTCCGTCGGAGTCTTGCCGAAAGGAGAGAAACTCGTCTGCCTTCTTTGCTTCATGCCGGAATTGATTTCATAAGATGGGATCTTTTCTCCTTGGCCGAAATCTTCAAGGAGGAGGTCGGCCAAATTTTCCAAATTGGAATGGGAGGGGTGGCGGTTTGAGGTTGGAAAAAACCCTAAGGGGCTTGGGGAGTTCGGCGTCTTGGAGAAAGAGGGGAGAGAGGAGGGGGCTGGCGGCTTGGAGAAAGAGGGGAGAGAGGAGGGGGCTGGAGGTTTGGAGAGAGGGAAGAGGGAGGGTGGCCGAATTACTAAGAGGGGGAGAGGGTTGCCGGCGGCTAAGAGGAAGGAGGAGAGGGAATTCTCAATTTTGAATTAGGTTTTCAATTTTCATTCATCAACTTATTATTCCTTTACATGAGATGGCCTTTTATAGGCTTACAACAGAATCTAGCTACATGCAGCCTAAAAAGAAAATAAAATAAAATACATAATTTTGAAACACCATAAAATGAAATTGCAACTAAAAATAACATAGAGATTCAAATAAATTTTAATAAGCCGTCTTGCACCGATGACGGAGATTATTGCTTCGCTCCACAAGGTCACCACAACGCCATAAGTATTTGGTTGGAGACGGAGAAGGATCATTCGCAAGCATGTCGTTATCATCTTCAACATATTGGGGGTCACCGCCTCCATCAGGGGAGGTTGATGGAGATCCTCGGGGACTACACCTTCAAGATACACTATATTCCTGGCAAGGGAAATGTGGTCGCAGATGTGCTGATTCGCAAGGATCCAACACAAGCAAATTAGTTACGGATGCATGATGAGCGTCTGAGTCATGACATGGAGGTGTTGGGCATCTCTTATGTCTAAAAAAATGCTACGGTGAATGAATGCTTGAACTGGACGGAGGTTCAGTATGACCTTGTAGACTGGATTTGATAAGTATTGGAGCTTGATGAAAGCATGAAGCGTTGTGTATCGGAGACCGTAGATAGGTCTAATGTTGAGTTTTCATTTGAAGATTGTCTTTTTCTTAAAGACGACAGTTTGTGGGTCCCGAAGTTTGGCACATTGCTTGAGGAATTGATGTACGAGGCACATTTTACCAGGTACTCATTCCATCTAGGGAGCACCAAAAATATATAAAGACATAAAAAAGTTGTTCTGGTGACCAGGGTTGAAGAAGGACATAATACTCTATGTGGCAAAGTGCCAGACTTGCGCCCTAGTGAAGGCAGAATGTCAAAAACTCGGTGGTTTCGTAAAGTCGTTACCAATACTAGAATGTAAGTTTGATGATATATATATAAATATTGTGCACGGTTTACCGAGATCGCAATGCGGGAACGATTCCATTTGGGTGATCGTGGACCGGTTAACTAAAGTAGCACACTTCATTCTAAATCGAAGGGAAGATTCAGTGGAAAAGTTAGCCGAACTTTATGTTGGACAGATCGTACGATTGTACGGTGTGCCCCATAGCATTGTTAGTGTCCGAGATAGGCATTTTACATCTAATGATTGGATGCTTATTCATCAGCTATTGGGTATCAATTTGAAGTTCAACATGACCTTTGTAAAATCCCACAAACAACAAGACCCCTAGGGAGTTTTTCTCATGATTAGGCCATGACAAATCTCTAAGAAGACCAAAAGGACCATGAGTGCCTAGGTAAATAGGTGAAATTACCTTTGTTTGCAAATAGAAATTTCTTGTCACCTAGCCTAGGGTTTTGTTCTGGGTCCCAACTTGACTATTAGACCCCACCATAATACTTTCAATCCTATAAGGCCCCTTTAGTGCTATAACTATCCATTTGTGATCAACCAAAGAGGTCAAGTTAACTAGAGTCAACCCTAACCCTAGTTAGCTCAAATTGCCCTAACTTGACCCAAATTGATTGCACCAAGCCACAATTGGACTTAGGTGGTGGCAAGGGACTTGAAAGTTTTAATTACAAGGTAGCTAATCACCTAGAGGGGGGCGGGTGAATAGGTTTTTGGTCTTTTATAATTTCCCCTCTACTTAGTGTGTTGTGGGTGAGTTAAATATTGCTTTCAAGATAATCACACAAAACACACACAAGGTTTATAGTGGTTCCCCCGATTATGGATACGTCAACTTTCCCTCACCTTTCTAACAGCTTGTTAAACAAGGCCCCTTCTCCAAAACTCAGCTCCTTAGATCTTCCAGCACAGATACCTCAGGATCTCTCAGTCTCTTCCAAGACCTACATCTTAAGCACAAAGCCCTACCCCAGAGCAAGCTTGCTCCAAAACCTCGGTGGTCAAAAGACCACTTACCTCAGACTTGAGCACAAGTCCTACAACTTAGGAAATGGAGGTTAGCCCTACAACTCAGAGAGTAACACTCTCCTACGTCAGATCTGTTAAGATCCTACCTCAGGCCAAAGGCCCTACCTCAGGCATACATACCCTACACTCAAGATCCACACTAGGATCCTCTAAACTCAGGCTCAACATCCCTACACTCAGATCCATACAAGGATCCTACAAACTCAGGCTAAACAGCCCTACACTCAGATCCACACTGGGATCCTACCTTAGCCTTTATAAATCACACTAACAACTCAAATACAAAAGGATCCTACAGAAAGAGTAGTTGGTTTGTGTGGTTGATTTGGCACAAGAGAAATTTCTATATGTCTGCCTTCCTGGACTGAGTTAACAGCCCTAACTTTCTTCACAGTAATAGAAAATATATCTTCAATAATAAGCTGCATGTGTTGAAGAACCTCAAAAACTTATTTTTTAACTTGTTGAAGAGGACTGATGATTAGACAGATCTTGAGTTCTTGAATCAGCTAACCTGGACCAGCAGGAACTCGAACGCTCTGCTCCTTCTTCTTAATCAGATCCTTCTCTGAACTTATTGTAGCAGAAGAAATTAGCTACAATAACTTGAAAGAACTTTTAGATCAGCTGATTTGACTTCAAACATAAAGCTCGACAATAATGATGAGGAAGATGAAGTTCAGCCGCAACTTTTCGAAATGAGATAACCCTAAAAGTTAAAGTTCCTTCAGTCCATCTTGAACTTTTATCTTCCGCTGATTAACGGCTCCAAGAAGTAGTGGGGACAACCTAGGGTTGACACCTAGGGAGGGCCATCTACAGTCTGCCTTACGTATCTCCCTTCATTGCGCTGTGAATTTTAAGAATATGCTAGAGTTAGGTCGCTTGCGCCAAAGCTAGGAAGCTTGCGCCAAAACCAAGAGGCTCGCGCCAATGAGAGGCGATCGTTGACTGCTGTCATCCTGAGGGGGAAAACCGAGGCGTCGCCGGTTCAGATCGTGACAGCTGTGCTCCGCCGTCATTTTTCTCTCTCTATCGGACGGAGCCGCCACGATCATGGTTCCCTATAAATAGGGAAGCCTACCAACCGCATTTATTTCTCTGATCCGGAACCTCAACTGTAACGCCCCGTTTTTTGTTCAGCGATTATTTTTATTCTCGGTTGGCGTTACGATGACGCGTTTCCGTGGCTTGTGCCATGTGTGGAGTATGGTTTAGCTCCTTAGAACTGAGTGCCCTGTTTGGTAGCCTGTTGGCAAGATCTCCCTAGCAAACCGAGTCGTTTTGGTGACCGGTGTGGCCTCTCGGGGGGATGTTTGTGTTTGGCTTCGTTTGGGTGTAACTCGAGTTCTGTTCGTCGAAAGTTAATTTCGACTTCGCCGTTGTGTTCGTAGCGTGGATATTTTGCTACGGTGCGAATTTCGTCGAATTCCGAGGTGAATCGGTTTTCGAGTCGATTTGGTGCTTTATGTAATTTTGTAATTAATAATATAATTATATAATTATATATATATATATAGAATGAAGGAAAAGCCATCATCTTCTTCACGATAGAAAACCGCCGGCCCCTTGTACGAGAGAAACGAGTAACCGCCGAGCCTTCCCTTCGGACGCCGATTCCCGGAGCGTTTGTGGACGGAATTCGATTCCGAGAGTGGATACGGATTGCTCTCGTCGAGACCTTCATTCCTGCGGTAAGAAATTCGATTTTCGTGGAGTTTTGGAAGGGTTGGAATTTTCGGTTTTGGAAGTTTTCCGCCATTAATGGCCAAATCTTTGTTCTAGGTGTTGCGGCCATTTTGATCCGTGCGAAGAGGAGGAAAGCAGTCCAAAGCTTCGCTGAGATTTGAGGCAAGTGGTATTCTTGCCCTTGCCAAGTGTTTTCTCTGAATTTATTTGCTGAAATTGAAATCCCGGTTAGCCCAGGTTAGAGGCCTTGTTGTTCTCATTTTCTCGCTAACTATAGGGCTTAGTTCTTCCTACTGAAACCCCCCTATGTTGTGATGTTTGGAATCCAAATTGTCGGCGTGGAGCCGTTGTTTTCCTTTATTTTTGAATGTTGCTCTGGTTCGGGTATAGCCGAGAGGGAAAGTTAGGAGGGGGGGTGTGGTTGCCAATTTCCTTCGTTAAGGTATTATTCGAATGGTTAGGCATAGTTTGAATGGTAGTAGCGTGCGGCGTTGAGAGTTGTCTACTGCTACTGCAGTGGCGTGAGTCGTGTGCGCGTTCCGGTGTCGTTCGGGAAATTCCAAATGGTGCAGGTTGACCGCGCACGGTCATCAACCTTTAGGGCGCACGACCACTGGTCGTGTGCCTCTGTTCATGCGTGTATAAACTTCAGTTTCCAAAGTTCTGTCTCGGGCAATCGCACGAGCGCTGACATCAGTGCGCACGACCACTGATCGTGCGACACTGATCGTGCGCAGTTGCTAGGTTTTCTGTCAGGTTTTCCAGGTTCGTTTCGCACGATCATCAGCCGATGAGTGCGCACGACTACTGATCGTGCGACACTGATCGTGCGCTTTGTATATTTTCTGTTGATAAGCGAATTTAGATGGTTTCGAGTGCGGGAGTTTAGATACTCAAGTGGCAGGCAACTACTCGAGTTCTGGATCTTCTGCCTTGGTCGTTCGACTGTCGTCGAGCTCCGCATTCTTTAGTGGGCTTGTGGGTAGTGGTATAATTTTGGCGGTGAGTGAGGCTAGCTCACTCAACGCCAAAGTTTAGGTAGGCGCTGAGTGCGTTTCACTCAACGCCTAGTCGTGTTGGTTTATTTCAACACTCTTCCTTTACCTTGTATTTCGTTTCCGAGTGGATTTTCCAGTTGTATTTCTGGGTTTTCCTTGTCGGCCGTTTTCTTTATTTTTCCTAAAGGCCGAATCGTGGGTCGTGAATAGTAGTGGTGGTTGTAGCTCTTTATGGGGGTGGAGTTGTGTGATATAGCCAAGGCCACCCATGGATTTCTTGCTCCAGGTACGGGCTGGGCATGTCGGGTGGAAGGTCCCTTGTGTTTTCACGTGTTGACCCTCGAGCTTTTGACTTGGACATGGTGGATTGGGGGACTGCGTTTGCCTTCGATCCGGTTCCTCGTTGTTGTTTTTGCTACTATCACTTCCCGCAGATTAGGGTGTTAGAAGTTTCTTCTTTGGTAGTTTGCAGCATTCTGGCTCTTGGTAGCCTAGTAGGCCCTGCAGGATGTGGTTCTTGGGCTGGGTCGTTGCTGTTTCTTTGCACGTTGTGCATTTCTTGTGGTCCTGTTTGGACAGTTGTGACTCTTTCTACTGCATGTTTTCTGTTATTTTGTCCTTTGGTTGACTCTTTCATGCAGTTTTACCTTGATTTTTGCTTGCTGAGGTATTCTGTTTTCTTTTGGAATACCCCAGGTTCTGAGCTGTAGCCAGTCTGGTGGCTAGTTGGAGGTGGTGTTGTTGGTGGACTTCCGGACCTTTGGAGTTCTGTTTACCTTGTTTGTGAGGTTATTTTCAGTACTTTCTTACAGACATATATGTGTGCTGGTGGGTTCGTGTCAGGTTGTTGGCGCCCACTAGTAGTTTTTACCTTGTACTAGATATACACTATTGCTGCTACCATTTATTTTCTGGAGATAGTCTACTTGCTTTGAGAAGGTTTTATGCTAGGTTGCTAGTTATTTTTAAACTATAATTACTATTATAAATGAAGCTCATGATCAGCATGTTTTGTAAACTTAATCACTACTTTCCAAATCACGTACGAAAACCGTTTTCTTATATATATTATATAAACTAAGTGTAGTGTCTTGCATAGTATGAGTGGTTCTCTTGGGACCCTTATGCGCTCTTTAGGGTGTAAAACCTAATCAAAGTATTTTTCCGCAGCGTTTAAATATAGTTTTCTTTTGTGGACTAGATGATCCACTGAGCCGAGGGATACGGACTCTAAACATAACTGATTTTCTATTCATTAAGCACATGATTTCCTTGCATAAAGATTGTAGTTGGATTTGCCTGAGCGTCAGCAGTTATCCCCTGCTTGACGTGGCATCATGACGCGTGTTTTCTCTTACTCTGATAATTCTTAATTCGGAGAAAATGCGGGTTGTGACAGTTGGTATCAGAGGGAGGTTGCTTGACAAGTTAGTTGGGCAACCTTCCTTGGATGCTTTAGTAGTTCAGCATCATGTCATTCACACACCGATATGTCATCAGCACGTCTTGGCAAAAGCACGAACACTACACTCATAGCATAACATGAAGTATACGGGGCATATTATGTAGTATGGGATGCATAATATGTGTTCGTATATGGATCCACCATAGGGGCTACATGTGAGGGTTATGTAGTATGGGATGCATAACCTCACCACATGACTGCGACTAGCGCGTTTCTTTTTCGTTGCATGGAAATGTTATGTAGTATGGGATGCATAACATTTTCATGTGTACGCCGCTCATATCATGCATTAGGGCCTTTTTAGAATGCATAACACAAACATGCATATCATAACATTGCATAAGCACAACGCGCCGAGCTAAAGATTTGCAGGATGACATATGTACACACATAAATTTTCAAACTAACATAAGTTCATGCATCCGATCTAGGCACAAGAGTTGGTGAGGTGGTGGTTAACCATCCTAGGTTAGGGCATATCATCTAATTATTGTGAAGAAGATAAACTCTCAGAGCAAGTTTGGCAGCTTTAAGTCTATATCTACATATGTATTGTCTGTATTGGTAGTCGGTTCTCATCGTGGGATTTGGATCTGATTTGCGTTGTATTGATTTTTTTTAGGATGGCTAGGCGTCCTGCGACTCGATCGACTCCCCTGTCTGAGGGTGAATCTTCTGGAGCTCAGAACGATGCGGTGATCGAGGGTCTGCGTCAGAGTAGCGAAGCTATGGGTAGGCAGTTGGAGGAGGTGCAAGCCCAGATTCAGTCTTTGGTGGCAGTTGTGGCAGGGCAGGCTCAGGGTGCGCAAGTTCCTGCGGGGGGGTTAGCTGTTCCTCCTCCTCCTGCACCCTTGAGGCCTCCAGTGGTGGTGCCAGCAGAGATGGCCTTCATCTCGCAGTTTCAGAGGCTGAGCCCTCCCACTTATGATGGGAAGGCAGATTTCATGGTGATAGACGACTGGCTGATCTCCATGGAGGAGATGTTCTCGTACTCAAGGATTTCAGATGATCAGAGGGTGATGATAGCCGCCTATCAGCTTAAAGGTTTGGCTAAGAGTTGGTGGCTGAGAGAGAAGGAGAGCCTGGTAGCCGGATGCTCTTGGGAAGTGTTCAAGGAGATGCTGTTGAGGAAGTTCTTACCCTCGGTCGAGCGTGACCGCCTCATGAATGATTTCCTCTATCTGAAGCAAAGGCAGCTCACGGTGGGTGAGTATGAGATAGAGTTTAGTAAGTTGAGCCGTTTTGCCCCTGGATTGGTCAGCGTTGAGGCTGATCGAGTTAAGCGATTCCTCGGTGGTTTGAGGAGTGAGGTGCAGTAGTTGGCCAGTGCTTATGGGTCAGTGACTTATGCTGGAGTTGTAGAGGCTGCTCTTAAGGTTGAGGCCATTGAGACGGCGAAGAGCAGAGGCCAGCAGTTGAGGAAGGATAAGAGGAAGTTGGTAGAGGAGAAGAAACCCCTGGTACCCGATGCTGTTCCGGGAAAGAGGAGCAGGGTGGTGTGCAGTTTTTGTGGCCGGTCAGGCCATCCTGTTGAGAGGTGTTTCAAGAAGGCGGCAGCTCAGAAGAAGGAGCAGGTTCATGCTATTCAGGGTGCTCCTGGGAGAGATGTCTCCTGTTCAGTTTGCAAGCGATCCGGGCATGATGCAGCCCAGTGTTGGTCCAGGGATAGAGTCTGCTATCAGTGTGGGCAGAAGGGTCACGTTAAGTCGAGGTGTCCTCAGGTCCAGTCAGCTCTTCCTGCAGTTCCATTGCAGGCATTACCTCCACCTCAGCGTGTGGACAAGGGAAAAGGGAAGCTGAACGTGATTTCTTCCGAGGAGGCTCAGACTTCGGCCCAGGTGATCTCAGGTTAGTAGTTTGTTGTTTTCTTTCTAGCCTGGTAGTTTAGTTGCTAGTTTATTTGCGGTACTGTTGTGCTAGTTCCTTAGCTTTGTGCGTTCCTATAGGGAAATTTAAGGTGAAGAACCGCTGGGCGCGTGTTCTGTTTGACTCCGGCGCTACCCACTCGTTCGTGGCTAGAGCCTTTGTGGAGCGTCATCGGTTGTCTCTAGATCGTGTTCGGGATTCCTTCCGTGTCAAGTTTCCCTCTGGTGAATCTGTGTTGTCAGATTTGGGTATTTTGGATTGCCCGGTTTTGTTGGGGGATTTTCTTGCGAAGGCGGATCTGAAGATGATTGATCTAGAGGACTTCGATGTCATTTTGGGCATGGACTGGCTCTCTCGGTATGATGCGGTCATTCAGTGCAAAGGAAAGCGCTTGGACTTCATCAGGGACGACGGTCAGCCCGGCAGCGTGTATGCTGATCCGTGTCAGGATTCTCCTGTTCTCTCTGCGGTATGTGTTCAGAGATTGTTTCTTTCTGATTGTTGTGTTTGTTTAGTCTCGGCGGTTGGAACTGTTGATAGCGTGCCACGCTTGGAGGAGATTCCTATTGTTCGTGGTTTCGCCGATGTTTTTCCTGATGATCTTCCTGGTATCCCTCCTGAGCGGGATGTGGAGTTTGTTATTGATTTGGAGCCGGGTACGCGTCCTATTGCCAAGGCGCCGTACCGGATGGCCCCTCGTGAGTTAGAGGAGTTGCGAATTCAGTTAGATGAGTTGTTGGCTAAAGGTTTTATCAGGCAGAGTTCGTCGCCTTGGGGTGCTCCTGTTTTGTTCGTAAAGAAGAAAGATGGGTCGATGCGGCTTTGCATCGACTATAGAGAGTTGAACAAGGTCACTATCAAGAACAGGTACCCTCTGCCGAGGATCGATGATTTATTTGACCAGTTGCGTGGTAGCACGGTGTTCTCCAAGATCGATCTTCGTTCGGGCTATCATCAGCTCAGGATCCGTGAGGCAGATATTCCACGGACTGCGTTTAGGTCGAGGCATGGGCACTTTGAGTTTTTGGTGATGTCGTTTGGTCTGACCAACGCACCATCAGCCTTCATGGATATGATGAACAGGGTGTTCAAGGATTTCCTAGACAAGTTTCGTTGTGGTCTTCATTGATGACGTGTTGGTTTATTCTCGCAGTGCTGAGGAGCACGAGCAGCATTTGCGTTTGGTCCTATCAGAGTTGAGGAGCCACAAGTTATTCGCCAAGTTGAGCAAGTGCGAATTTTGGTTGCCTCAGGTTTCTTTTCTAGGCCACGTGGTGAACAAGGATGGGATCTCGGTTGACCCAGAAAAGATTGCAAGCAGTGACGGATTGGAGTAGGCCGAATACTCCTAAGGAGATCAGAAGTTTCTTAGGGTTGGCTGGCTATTACAGGAGATTCGTGGAGGGTTTCTCTTCTCTAGCCGCACCGTTGACCAAGCTGACTCAGAAGAATGTGGCATTTGTTTGGAGTGAGAAGTGCGAAGAAGCTTTTCAGGAGTTAAAGAGGAGATTGTGTACTGCTCCCGTTCTGACCCTTCCTACTGAGGGCGTGGATTATGATGTGTATGTGGATGCTTCGCATATAGGACTGGGATGTGTATTAATGCAGGATGGAAAAGTAATTGCTTATGGGTCAAGGCAGTTGAAAACTCATGAGCGGAATTATCCTACGCATGACCTTGAGTTTGCAGCGGTTATCTATGCGTTGAAGTTGTGGAGGCACTTACTTTATGGGGCTCAGTGCAAGATTTTTACTGACCATAAGAGCCTGAAGTACGTGTTCACGCAGAAGGAGTTGAATCTGCGTCAGCGGCGGTGGCTTGAGTATGTGGCGGATTATGATGTGGAAATCCAGTATCATCCGGGCAAGGCCAATGTGGTGGCCGACGCCCTGAGCCGAAAGACGGGAAAGATCTTTAACCTCTCCGCCGATCGATTAGTTGAGGAGTTCCTCCTTATGGATATTTCAGTGGGATGCTGTAGTTTGCAGAGTAGCTTATCAGTGGAAGAGCCGTCCTGGATTTCTTTGACTAGACTGCATCAGAAGGACGATCCGGATCTGTTGCACCTTTTTACCAGGACAGAGAAGGGAGAGTTGCCAGATTTTTCTATTGATGATGCGGGTACTTTGAAGTACCGCGGCAGGTTTTGCGTTCCCGCTGTTGGGGACATTAAGAGTATGATTTGCAGTGAGGCTCATGGTTCCAGCGTTGCCTACCATCCAGGATCTACGAAGATGTACCGTGACTTAAGGCAAATTGCTTGGTGGAATGGTATGAAAGGAGATATAGCCCGATATGTTGCTAAGTGTCACACTTGCAAGCGTATGAAGGCCGATCATGGAAGGCCCGGTGGTAAGTTGACTCCGCTAGATATCCCGACTTGGAAGTGGGAGAGTATATCAATGGACTTCATTACGGGTTTGCCAAAATCCCCGAGAGGATTTGATTCTGTTTGGGTTATAGTGGATAGATTGACGAAGTGTGCTCACTTCGTGCCTTATAAGATTGATTACCCGATGAAGAAGATAGCGGAGTTGTACTTGAATGAAGTCATCCGACTCCACGGTGTGCCGGTTAGCATCATTTCTGATCGAGACTCCCGGTTTACTTCTCGTTTTTGGCAGAGTCTGCAGGAGGGTTTGGGTACGGATCTGAGGTATTCTACTGCGTACCACCCTCAGACCAATGGGCAGACGGAGCGGGTCAATCAGATTGTTGAGGATATGATCCGGTGCTATATTTTAGACCACGGTGGAGCGTGGGATGAGCGTCTGCGACTCATGGAATTTGCTTATAATAACAGTTATCAGGAAAGCTTGCAGATGGCTCCGTTTGAAGCTTTGTATGGGAGGCGCTGTAGGACTCCGTTGTTTTGGGCTGAGGCTGGTGAGAAGCCTTTGTTGGGTCCTGATGCTCTGGAAGAGATGGAAGTCGCCGTGAAGCTTATTCGGGAGAAGCTTCGTTTAGCCCAGGAGAGGTATGAAAAGAACGCCAATCGGCGTAGGTCTGCCTTGGAGTTTTTAGTAGGGGATCATGTATACCTCAAGGTTTCTCCAATGGTTGGTGTAAAGAGATTTGGTAAAAACCGGAAATTGGACCCAAGGTATGTGGGCCCGTTTGAGGTTTTGGAGCGGATTGGTGTGTCTGCTTATAGATTGGATTTGCCAGCGAACTTCCCTGGTGTTCATAATGTTTTTCATGTTAGCCAATTGCGGAAGTGTGTGCGCAGCAGTGGGCAACTCTTGGATGTTGTGCCCCAGTTAGAGCCCAACCTCTCTTTCGTTGAGGTGCCAGTTCGTATTTTGGATACTCAGGAGCGTGTGCTGCGAAAGAAGTCCATACCGATGGTGAAAATTCTATGGAAGAATCAGGATTTGGAGAGCGCGACTTGGGAGCTAGAGTCGGCCATGAGGAGGGCGTACCCTCACCTGTTTCTCTGATTTGATCGGTATGTTTCCCTTTGTAACTTCTGTTTGTTACTTTTCCTTCTTTTGTAGGAGGGTTGTGCGTAAAGTTTCGGGACGAAACTTTCTTTTAGGGGGAGTGACTGTAACGCCCCGTTTTTTGTTCAGCGATTATTTTTATTCTCGGTTGGCGTTACGATGACGCGTTTCCGTGGCTTGTGCCATGTGTGGAGTATGGTTTAGCTCCTTAGAACTGAGTGCCCTGTTTGGTAGCCTGTTGGCAAGATCTCCCTAGCAAACCGAGTCGTTTTGGTGACCGGTGTGGCCTCTCGGGGGGATGTTTGTGTTTGGCTTCGTTTGGGTGTAACTCGAGTTCTGTTCGTCGAAAGTTAATTTCGACTTCGCCGTTGTGTTCGTAGCGTGGATATTTAGCTACGGTGCGAATTTCGTCGAATTCCGAGGTGAATCGGTTTTCGAGTCGATTTGGTGCTTTATGTAATTTTGTAATTAATAATATAATTATATAATTATATATATATATATATAGAATGAAGGAAAAGCCATCATCTTCTTCACGATAGAAAACCGCCGGCCCCTTGTACGAGAGAAACGAGTAACCGCCGAGCCTTCCCTTCGGACGCCGATTCCCGGAGCGTTTGTGGACGGAATTCGATTCCGAGAGTGGATACGGATTGCTCTCGTCGAGACCTTCATTCCTGCGGTAAGAAATTCGATTTTCGTGGAGTTTTGGAAGGGTTGGAATTTTCGGTTTTGGAAGTTTTCCGCCATTAATGGCCAAATCTTTGTTCTAGGTGTTGCGGCCATTTTGATCCGTGCGAAGAGGAGGAAAGCAGTCCAAAGCTTTCGCTGAGATTTGAGGCAAGTGGTATTCTTGCCCTTGCCAAGTGTTTTCTCTGAATTTATTTGCTGAAATTGAAATCCCGGTTAGCCCAGGTTAGAGGCCTTGTTGTTCTCATTTTCTCGCTAACTATAGGGCTTAGTTCTTCCTACTGAAACCCCCCCTATGTTGTGATGTTTGGAATCCAAATTGTCGGCGTGGAGCCGTTGTTTTCCTTTATTTTTGAATGTTGCTCTGGTTCGGGTATAGCCGAGAGGGAAAGTTAGGAGGGGGGGTGTGGTTGCCAATTTCCTTCGTTAAGGTATTATTCGAATGGTTAGGCATAGTTTGAATGGTAGTAGCGTGCGGCGTTGAGAGTTGTCTACTGCTACTGCAGTGGCGTGAGTCATGTGCGCGTTCCGGTGTCATTCGGGAAATTCCAAACGGTGCAGGTTGACCGTGCACGGTCATCAACCTTTAGGGCGCACGACCACTGGTCGTGTGCCTCTGTTCGTGCGTGTATAAACTTCAGTTTCCAAAGTTCTGTCTCGGGCAATCGCACGAGCGCTGACATCAGTGCGCACGACCACTGATCGTGCGACACTGATCGTGCGCAGTTGCTAGGTTTTCTGTCAGGTTTTCCAGGTTCATTTCGCACGATCATCAGCCGATGAGTGCGCACGACCACTGATCGTGCGACACTGATCGTGCGCTTTGTATATTTTCTGTTGATAAGCGAATTTAGATGGTTTCGAGTGCGGGAGTTTAGATACTCAAGTGGCAGGCAACTACTCGAGTTCTGGATCTTCTGCCTTGGTCGTTCGACTGTCGTCGAGCTCCGCATTCTTTAGTGGGCTTGTGGGTAGTGGTATAATTTTGGCGGTGAGTGAGGCTAGCTCACTCAACGCCAAAGTTTAGGTAGGCGCTGAGTGCGTTTCACTCAACGCCTAGTCGTGTTGGTTTATTTCAACACTCTTCCTTTACCTTGTATTTCGTTTCCGAGTGGATTTTCCAGTTGTATTTCTGGGTTTTCCTTGTCGGCCGTTTTCTTTATTTTTCCTAAAGGCCGAATCGTGGGTCGTGAATAGTAGTGGTGGTTGTAGCTCTTTATGGGGGTGGAGTTGTGTGATATAGCCAAGGCCACCCATGGATTTCTTGCTCCAGGTACGGGCTGGGCATGTCGGGTGGAAGGTCCCTTGTGTTTTCACGTGTTGACCCTCGAGCTTTTGACTTGGACATGGTGGATTGGGGGACTGCGTTTGCCTTCGATCCGGTTCCTCGTTGTTGTTTTTGCTACTATCACTTCCCGCAGATTAGGGTGTTAGAAGTTTCTTCTTTGGTAGTTTGCAGCATTCTGGCTCTTGGTAGCCTAGTAGGCCCTGCAGGATGTGGTTCCTGGGCTGGGTCGTTGCTGTTTCTTTGCACGTTGTGCATTTCTTGTGGTCCTGTTTGGACAGTTGTGACTCTTTCTACTGCATGTTTTCTGTTATTTTGTCCTTTGGTTGACTCTTTCATGCAGTTTTACCTTGATTTTTGCTTGCTGAGGTATTCTGTTTTCTTTTGGAATACCCCAGGTTCTGAGCTGTAGCCAGTCTGGTGGCTAGTTGGAGGTGGTGTTGTTGGTGGACTTCCGGACCTTTGGAGTTCTGTTTACCTTGTTTGTGAGGTTGTTTTCAGTACTTTCTTACAGACATATATGTGTGCTGGTGGGTTCGTGTCAGGTTGTTGGCGCCCACTAGTAGTTTTTACCTTGTACTAGATATACACTATTGCTGCTACCATTTATTTTCTGGAGATAGTCTACTTGCTTTGAGAAGGTTTTATGCTAGGTTGCTAGTTATTTTTAAACTATAATTACTATTATAAATGAAGCTCATGATCAGCATGTTTTGTAAACTTAATCACTACTTTCCAAATCACGTACGAAAACCATTTTCTTATATATATTATATAAACTAAGTGTAGTGTCTTGCATAGTATGAGTGGTTCTCTTGGGACCCTTATGCGCTCTTTAGGGTGTAAAACCTAATCAAAGTATTTTTCCGCAGCGTTTAAATATAGTTTTCTTTTGTGGACTAGATGATCCACTGAGCCGAGGGATACGGACTCTAAACATAACTGATTTTCTATTCATTAAGCACATGATTTCCTTGCATAAAGATTGTAGTTGGATTTGCCTGAGCGTCAGCAGTTATCCCCTGCTTGACGTGGCATCATGACGCGTGTTTTCTCTTACTCTGATAATTCTTAATTCGGAGAAAATGCGGGTTGTGACATCAACCCCCTTTTCTTGCTCTCGCCCTCTCGCTCCTGCTTCTACCTCTCATAGGCTTCTCGCTAGCACCCATAAACTCAAGATGCCAGGCGAGAACGAGGGTCGCGCCCATTGCGCGGAAGCGTTCCGCAAGCACCTCTTCCCCTCCTGCACGCTTACCCTAGACGAATACAACCTGACCGTCGACCGTTTTATTCCTGCTGGCTTCTCGGCGCGGAACCCGGGCAATCACGACAAGGTGAATGCCCCGGGGGCTGGAGAGCTCGCCATCCCCCTCGATCATTTCGAGGTGGGCTTCCGCCTTCCCCTCTGGCCGGAGATTCGGCAAGCTCTCCGCTACTATGGGGTGGTTCCCGCCCAGCTGAACCCGAACTCTGTCGCGATCCTTGTAGCGTTTATATGCTACATGCGATCCGAGAGGATCGAGTTCAGTTTGCCGATCTTCCGCAAGCTGTTCAACTTCCGCGTGAAAGGAGGGGTGGTCTTCTTCTCCGGGCAGCTGCTCAAGACCACCAGTCTCGCCAACAAACACCATCGTTGGGGCGAGAAGTTCGTCTTCGTCACCGGGGACTTCGGCAACATCCCCCTCCAACCTGTTCAATATGAGAATGCCGCCTACAAGCCGCCTACTCTGGGGTCGCGCGAGAGCGCACTCCTGGAGTTCTTCGGAACCAAGGAGTTTGACGTTCTCTTCCTCCGGCGAGACGTCGACTCCCTTCCTCCCGTCCACCCGGGCGAAGGTACGGTCTCACCCTAGATTTGATCTCTTGCTAGAGTCTCCCATGTGCTGAATAGTGTTAACTTTGCAGGAGAGCGGGAGGTCCCTTTAGGCCAACCTTTCGCTGCCGCTCCAGGCGCCGGGGATCGGGCTGTGAGAGGCTCTCTTGCTCTTGCGGAAGCCAGCGCTCGCGCCTGCAGGGATGAACCCGCTCTGCCCTTGTCGACCGGAGCTAAGAAGCGGAAAGGCCCCGCTCCCGCCCCGCGGCCGCTGAAGAGACCGAAGCCATCCGCTGCGGACAAGGGCAAGGACTTGGCCGTCTCGCCTGCCCGTCATCCTGCCAAGGGCAAGTCCTTCGAAGGGCTGCTCCAGATGGCCAGCGAGATGGGTGCTTCCGCCAGGAGGCGTGCCGAGACTACTGCTGAGAACCCTCCAGCCACCGACATGGCGGGAGGAGAGGGAGTCGTCGCCGAGACCTCCGCCCGGACCCCGTCCAGGGAAGTGCCGAAAGGGCACAGGAATTATAACCTCGGCGTGAAGCACGTCGACGCGGAAGGGAAGCCTCTGCTTCAATGGGATCCCGAGACCAACAGGGTTTCAGTTTCAACGCTCCTCCCTAGCTGGGCGGAGCGGGATGAGGTTACCGGCGAGGCCTTCTCGCTGGGCTACGACCTCTATAGCCGAGAGGGCGCCAGTGTCTTCGACCAGACGCCCACCCGGCTCCTGGCCTTCGATGCTACTCGGTCCCTGCTTCGCGGGTTTGAGCTTACGCATATGTGCGCGCGCTGAAGCATCAACATCGACAAGAACTTCGCCGACATGTATAAGGCGAGAGAAGAGGCGGTGGCCAGAGCACGCGCTTCGGAGACAGAGCTTGCGATGGCTCGC
Organism: Platanthera zijinensis; assembly: GCA_039513925.1. Lineage (NCBI taxonomy): Eukaryota > Viridiplantae > Streptophyta > Magnoliopsida > Asparagales > Orchidaceae > Platanthera > Platanthera zijinensis. Next base: position 172,516,267 of record CM077084.1, read on the forward strand.
CAAGAGTTGGCAAAAGCTCAAGAGGCGTTGTCTCTATGCCCCGCCGTCGAGGTAAGCGAGATCTTCCTGGCCCCCCGCTCTCGCTTCTTGAAGTCATATTTGCGTAATATTTACTGAGCTGATTCCTTCTCCACAGGATTCCGCACAAGCCACGGTGCTTCGCGCGGAGTTGGCTGACGTTCGTTACGCGAACGTCCTGCTGAGGGACCAACTCCAGCGTGCGGAAGCGGCGAAAGGCCGGCCTCCGACGCTTGACGAAAGACTAAAGAGCCGCCAGTTCTCAGTGTACGACATCGACAAGCTGCTGCAGGCGAATGCTCAGGCCACCGTCAAGCTGACCGTCGAGACGCTGCGGGATGCGAAGCTGCTTCGGGAGGATGGCGCAACCATCAACGCTCGCCAACTCCTCCCCTGGCTGTTCGACCCAGTGCCGAAGCCCCCGGGCGCGCCGGACTCTCCTCCCTCAGATGTCCCGAAGTCTTCCACCGAGGCTGGCGAGACGTCTGAAGCGAGCTCTGGCGAGGACTCTGGCGAGAGCACCAGCGGGGACTACAGCGCATCCCCTTGAAGCGCCTTTTTACTTTTGATATTCTTTTGTAATGAGCGAGAAGCTCCTCACCCTGTAATTATTAAACATAATGCAATGTTTTATTCTCCACTGCTGTGCTTGCTTGAATGAATAGGTTAGACGGCCAAGTAGCTTCCGCGTGAGCTTCCGCCGAGACCTTTAGCCTCCTTTGGATCACCTTAGAGACTCGTTAGGCGAGATCCTTGTGCCATTGATTAAGTCGTCTTGCCCAGGTCTGCCGGGAGCCCCCCCCTTTTTTTTTAACAAAACCCCCCGGCCGAGACCTTACGGCCGAGACCTCTACTTGCCGAGGCCCCAACTGGCCGAGACCTTTTTGGGGGCTCTGTCCCTGATCTTGGCCAGGGTCGTGACAAGATGCCTTCCCATAAACCGGATCTATGCTCCACCGGTGAGCCTTCGGACCTGCCAGCCAGAGAGGAGCCTGCGCAGCAGGTCTGCCGGGGGCCGAGCCGAGCTCGAGGTGTTGATGAAGATCAAACCAAACCTCTCCCCCACAGGCGAGCCTTCGGACCTGCCAGCTAGATGGGAGCCTGCGCAGCGGGTCTACCTGGGGCCGAGCCGAGCTCGGGGTGTTGATGAAGATCAAACCAAACCTCTCCCCCACAGGCGAGCCTTCGGACCTGCCAGCTAGATGGGAGCCTGCGCAGCGGGTCTACCTGGGGCCAAGCCGAGCTCGGGGTGTTGATGAAGATCAAACCAAACCTCTCCCCCACAGGGGAGCCTTCGGACCTGCCAGCTAGATGGGAGCCTGCGCAGCGGGTCTACCTGGGGCCGAGCCGAGCTCGGGGTGTTGATGAAGATCAAACCAAACCTCTCCCCCACAGGCGAGCCTTCGGGCCTGCCAGCTAGATGGGAGCCTGCGCAGCGGGTCTACCTGGGGCCGAGCCGAGCTCGGGGTGTTGATGAAGATCAAACCAAACCTCTCCCCCACAGGCGAGCCTTCGGACCTGCCAGCTAGATGGGAGCCTGCGCAGCGGGTCTACCTGGGGCCGAGCCGAGCTCGAGGTGTTGATGAAGATCAAACCAAACCTCTCCCCCACAGGCGAGCCTTCGGACCTGCCAGCTAGATGGGAGCCTACGCAGCGGGTCTACCTGGGGCCGAGCCGAGCTCGGGGTGTTGATGAAGATCAAACCAAACCTCTCCCCCACAGGCGAGGCTTCGGACCTGCAAGCTAGATGGGAGCCTACGCAGCGGGTCTACCTGGGGCCGAGCCGAGCTTGGGGTGTTGATGAAGATCAAACCAAACCTCTCCCTCATAGGCGAGCCTTCGGACCTGCCAGCTAGATAGGAGCCTGTGCAGCGGGTCTACCTGGGGCCGAGCCGAGCTCGGGGTGTTGATGAAGATCAAACCAAACCTCTCCCCCACAGGCGAGCCTTCGGACCTGCTAGCTAGATGGGAGCCTGCGCAGCGGGTCTACCTAGGGCCGAGCTGAGCTCGGGGTGTTGATGAAGATCAAACCAAACCTCTCAACCACAGGCGAGCCTTCGGACCTGCCAGCTAGATGGGAGCCTACGCAGCGGGTCTACCTGGGGCCGAGCCGAGCTCGGGGTGTTGATGAAGATCAAACCAAACCTCTCCCCCATAGGCGAGCCTTCGGACATGCCAGCTAGATGGGAGCCTGCGCAGCGGGTCTACCTGGGGCCGAGCCGAGCTCGGGGTGTTGATGAAGATTCCTTTAACCAGACCTATTCTATCATCGAGACGAGGCGACATAGTTGGTTAAAGCAAAAATATGGTAAAGTAGAAAAGATCTATTCCTACGATAGCATTCTTTAGAGAGTCGATATTTTGAAAAGTTTATTTGGAAATGATAACATTTATTCATCATATTACACCACCTTCTCTCCCTTCAAGGGTAGAAACGTTTCAAGTCATCACCGTTCCAGGTGTAACTCAAGGTCCTTCCCTCCACATCCTGGAGGTAGTAACCCCCATTAGCCAGAGCCTTCTCTACTATGTAAGGACCTTCCCAACTGGGGTTGAGCTTGCCCACAGGGGCCGACCTTCCCGCTGCGTCGACCTTTTTCAGCACTAGGTCCCCCTCGGTGAATTGCTTAACTCTGATGTGTTTATCGAAGTACCTGGCCATTCGCCTTTTTATCTCTTCTTGCCTGATAGCAGCAACATTCTGTAGCTCTTCAACCATATCCAACGAGAGGCGCAATCCTTCCTCGTTCTCCAACCTCCAAGCTTCGCTTCCCTCACCTGCGGCTGAGACCCGTGGGGACCGAACCTCGAACTCCACTGGGAGGACAGCCTCACACCCATGAGAGAGCTTGAAGGGGGTCTCCCCTGTGGCCGTGTTCGGAGTTGTTCGCAAGGCCCACAGGACGGAAGGGAGCTGCTCCACCCAACTACCCTTCAGGTTCTCCACCTTTTTCTTGAGCAAGTTCACGATGATCTTGTTTGCCGCTTCCACCTGGCCGTTACTCCGGGGGTGATGTACAGAGGCAAACCTGAGGTCAATCCCCAGTTGGGCGCAGAAGCTGATGAATTCCTCGCTGGCAAACTGAGGACCGTTATTTGTTACTGTCGCTTGAGGGAGCCCGTGCCTGCATATGATTTCTCCCCAAACGAAGTTCCTGATGACCTGGGAGGTTACGTTGGCCAGAGCTCTGATCTCCAGCCACTTTGAGAAGTAGTCGATCATGACCAGGAGGAACATCCTCTGTCCGCTGGCCGGAGGAAAGGGTCCTACTAGATCCATTCCCCAGATGGCGAAAGGCTACGGGGCCGTGATACTTCGAAGCCTTTGTGCGGGTAAGAGCTGGAGGGGGGCGTGTACTTGACATTTTCAACATCTCTTCGCAAACTCGATTGTGTCCTTCCTCAAGGTCTGCCAGAAGTATCCTTGTCTTATCACCCTAGCCTCCAATGTTCTCCCCCCCCCCGAGTGACTGCCACACTCTCCCGAATGTACCTCTTCCAGGATCCTCGGGACCTCCTCCTCAGTCACACATCTCGCGAGGAGCCCCGATAGCATCTTCCTGTGCAAGCCCCCTTTCCACATCAGGTAGTGGGCTGCCTTTCGTTTGAAACTTCTTGCATCCTTAACCCCCTCTGACAGCTCGCCTGTGGTAAGGAAGGTCACCAAAGGGTCTACCCATGAGGATCGTCGGCCTACCTCCATCAACTCTCCCTCTTCAATCGCCGGTCGGAAGAGTTCAGTCAGGGTCCCTCCTCCCCGGGGCCCGAACTTTGCCAACCGATCAGCTGCTGCGCTCTCTTCCCTGGGAACATGTTGAATAGAAAAGGAACGGAACTCCCCGATAATGGCCCTTACCTTGGATAGATACTTCACGAGGGTAGGCTCCCGAGCCTCGAACTCCCCTCTGATCTGCGACGCTACCACCATCGAATCAGTGAAGGTCTCCACATCTTGTATCTCCAACTCCCTCGCCAATCGGAGGCCGGCTATCACCGCCTCATATTCCGCCTCATTATTGGTAACAGGGAAGTGGAAAGCCACCGCCTGTTCTATGATAACCCCCTGAGGGCTTACCAACACTACACCCCCTCCCAGAGAGTGTCTCCCCGAGGCCCCGTCGACCATCATCTTCCATGCCTCCTGGGGCTTTAGCTCCTCATTCTCAGCTTTAGTGACATAGTCTGCCAGAAAGTCTGCCACGGCCTGAGCTTTGATGGAGAGTCTCGGGACGAACGAGATGTCGAATTCACTCAGCTCGATAGACCACTTTGCTAGCCTTCCCGAGTGCTCTACCCCCTCGAAGATCTTGCAAAGAGGGTGGTCGGTGACCACCCTAATCGAGTGCGCTTGAAAGTATAGACGAAGCTTCCTTGCCGAAACGACCAAGGCGTAAGCCAGCTTCTCCAGGATGGGGTAGCGGAGCTCCGCCTTTTTCAGGATTCGGCTTACATAATAGACGGGTAGCTGCTTCTTCCCCTCTTCCCTAACTAAGACGGAGCTCACCGCTTCCACCCCCACTCCGAGATACAAGGCCAGGTCTTCCCCTTCTTTGGGACTTTGGAGCAACGGAGCCTGGGAGAGTTGCCTCTTCAGCCTTTGGAAACGCCTCTTCGCATTCGGCCGTCCATTCGAACACCTGATTACTACGGAGCACCTTAAAGAAAGAGGAGCACTTATCCCCGGACCGAGAGAGGAACCTGCTCAGTCCGGCCAACTTTCCCGTCAAGCGCTGGACCTCCTTGGCGTTGGGAGGTGATTCCAGGTCCAATATGGCCTTTACCTTGTCCGGGTTAGGCTCCACCCCCGCCGGAGTCAAGAGGTGTCCGAAAAACTTCCCACGACCGGCACCGAAGACACACTTCAAGGGGTTCAACCTCATCTTGAATCTCTGCAGGGTGGCAAACGTCTCCTCCAAGTCCCGCAAATGGGAATCCACGCACTTGCTTTTAACCATCAGGTCATCGACGTAGACCTCTAGATTCTTCCCCCTTTGGTCTCGAAAGACTCGATCCATCATGTGTTGGTATGTTGCCCCTGCGTTTTTTAACCCGAAGGGCATCATCTTATAGCTGAAGCATCCCTCCATCGCGATGAAGGAGATGTCTTTGACATCAGGAGGGTGCATCCGGATCTGGTGGTAACCTGAAAAAGCATCCAAAAAACTCATAACAGAGAAACCAACGGCTGAGTCAACCAGCGCGTCGATTCGAGGCAGGGGATAGCAATCCTTAGGACATGATTTATTTAACAAGGAAAAATCGATACGCATACGTCACTTTCCTCCCCCTTTTTTCACCATCACCACATTGGGGACCCAGCCTGGATACTGGATCTCTGAGACGAAGCCCGCCTCTAGAAGCTTCCTGACCTCCTCTCGGATGGGCTCCTCCAGCTTGGTGGCGATGGCCCTCATCTTCTGGCGTATGGGGCGAGTCCTTGGGTCCAGGTTCAAGCGATGGCAAGCCACGTCTGCGTCGATGCCCGGCATATCTGCCCTGCTCCAAGCGAAGATATCAATGTTGCTCTGGATGCAGGCTAGCATCCGCCCCTGGTCCTCGAGGCTTAAGCCTCCGCTGATCCGCACCTTCTGTACTTGCCCTGCCCTGGTAAGTACCTCCATCTCCACTACTTCCTCGGACCGGCTTTAGCTTCGGCCGCTCCCATCCTGCCCTTGCCTCCTCCTGCCTAACTTCTTCTTTGTTGACCTCGTCAACCCCCATCGCCTCCACCGGGCCTTCCCCTTGCCTCTGCTCTCCTTCCTTTGCCTTTCCCAGGCCCATCTCTTCTATCTCCACTGCCTCTTCCACTGCCTTCTTCATGCTCGCTTCCTCACCCTCGACACTCCCTTCTTGGCCAGCCATCTCTTCCTCCAGCTTCTCCGCCTCAGCCATCCACGACACGGTGTTTACCGCCGTCACATAACACTGCCTCGCCACCTTTGGGTCTCCCCTGATCCTAACCTGTACCCCTTCATTGCTGAACTTGAGGCATTGATGAAATGAGGAGGGGACACAGCGAAAGGCGCTGATGAGAGGACGCCCAAAGATGGCGTTGTAGCTACTCGGGGCATCTACAATCACGAACCTACAATTCCGCGAGACGCCCCCAAGCTTCACATGCAGACCCACTCCCCCTTCTACCTCCTTCCTCTCTCCAGAAAAACCAAAAAGCGGTCCGTCAGAAGCCAGGACCCTTTTTCCTTCCACCCCCATCCCGTCGAAGGCTTTCTTGAAGATCACGTTCACGGAGCTCCCGTTATCCACAAGTATTCGGGAGACCGTGAAGTTTTCCACCGCTGTCTGGATCACCAGTGCGTCGCAGAACGGGTCTTCGTAATCTGGCATGTCCGCAGATGAGAAGGTGATTTTTTCTTCTGGGGGGGGGGAGCTAGGGAGGTCGAGGCGACCCCTCTGCGGAACATGGTTTGAAGGCTCCCTTTGCGGGTTACCTCGATCCCTACTCCCCCATGGATCACCCCGATCCCCCCTCGGGTCCCCACATCGACCCTGTCTTCACATCTGTCCTCAACCTCTTCTCGCTGCATCTCCACGATCCTTGCAGGCGGATCTTGTCTCCCAGCACCTCTGGCCTCCCTCATCTCTAGAAACTCCAAACAGGTGGCCGTTGCGTGACCCCTCTCCTGATGGAAGTCACAATAGGGCAACGCCACCCCGCCTCCTCTTCCTTCTCCTCCCCTTCTCCCTGCTCCCGGATTCTTCTACCTCTTCCCCTTCCCACCTCCATGGCCTCCTGCGGTGGTGGGAAGTGACCCCTCAGTCCCTGCCTCCATCCTCCTTGCTCCAACCTTCTTGGTTCCCGGTAGTTGTCTCTTCCTTGAAGACCCCCTTGGCCCTGGGGGCGACCTTCCTGAGGCCTCCAACCCAATCGGTTGTTCAGCTCCCTGGCCCCCCCATGCTGCTGCCCCTGCCTTCGGGGTTCCTCTCCCCTCCTATCTTCCCTTGGTTCCCTCTGCTCCCTCTGCTCTCTCACTTCCCTCGGCCTTCCTGCTGCCGGCTCCTTTACATCATCCTCCGCCAATCTGCCAGCTTCCTCGCGAACGCAGGGTTTGCCCTCTCGAAGTCTATCTCCTTTGCCTCCCTCTCCATGAGCTCCTCAAAAGAGAGAGGGGGCACTCTCTTCAACTCCATGCTAAAAAACCCCGGCCTCAGTCCCAGGGTGAAGGCAAGCATCAGGGCGTACCCCGGGACCTCCTGGACCAGGAGAATCTCCTCTTGGAACCTATCAACATAATGACCCAACGTCTCCTCCGGCTTCTGCTTCACTGCAAACAGACTCTCAGCCTCCTTCTTCCGCTTCTTCGAGGTTGAGAACCTCAACAGAAAACCCCTGCGTAGGTCCTCAAAACTGTAGATCGAGCTCGCCGGCAACTGGTGGAACCAGTCCCTGGCCTTCTCTTTCAGAGTGATGGCAAAGAGCCTACACTTGAAGACATCTGACATCTGCCTTATCGACACCACATCCTCAAACCACTGCACATGCTGAACCGGGTCGTCCTTCCCGGTGTAGTAGGTCATATCTGGCTCCCGGAACCCCTCCGGCACTGGAGCCGAGACGATGAGTTCGCTAAATGGGGTCTCGCCTCCCGCCTGGCGAGAGGGCACGTCTCGCGTCCTCGGCTGGCTGGACCGATCTGCGAGACCATGCCCAGGGAAGAGTTCCCGCACTGTCGCCTCCTTCTCGCCCAGATCCGCCGGAACCTCCTTCCCGGGACACCGGCCTGGGAAAAGCTCCCGCGCGGCCACGTCCCTCTCGCCTGCCTCCACCGGGACTTACTTCCCGGGGCGCTGCCCTGGAGCGTTCTCGCCTAAAAGCGGAACCACCTCCACAGGAACCTGCGGCGTCTCCCACTCGCTTCTTGCCGAGAAGGCCAAGCTGATCGTCTGCATGACCTCTCGCCTGAAATCCTCTAACATCTTCCTCGTCGCTTCTTCTCCCTGGGTGGGTGATTCTCCTGTGCCAGATCCTTCACCTTCACCTCCCGTCATGGGATTTAACTCAAGATTTTCTTGCACCGACTGCTTCCGCGCTCACCGCACCAGAACTGTTGAAGCCAAAATTGACCCCAACGAGTGTTCACAAACCAAAGTACAGCCGACGCTTACTTCTCTCAAATCTCGACCCCTGACTAGCTGCAAAGGTCCTAAGACCCACCCAAAGACCCAGCTGGGAGGTCCCACCTCACGCCTGGAAGATCTCTGAGAGCTTCCCCTCCAAAACCAAAAGCTGGACTGGGAGCTCCTCAGAAAGCACTGGTGTTGGAGAATAATTACAGCCTGCCTTCCAAAGAGCCCATACGGGTCTTTTTATAGTCTCCTCTTGACCTGAAAATACTGAAGTACCCCTGATGGGTCTGCCAATAGCCGAATCCTGCTGTCATCCCCAGGGCACCAGGGTAATTTTACCTGTGAATAATGAAATAATGAAATAACCCTTCTGGACGCGGGACCCTACCACATGGGCCCACTTGGCGAGTACCCCGAACGAGAAGGCTCTCGCTAAAAACCAACTGGGCTTACTTCGGCGAGAGCTCCTGTCAAGAAGGTTCTCGCCCTTGATGGTCTTGATACCATTGCGGCTTAAGGCTCACTCAATGCCTTCTCGCCTGCCCCGGGCGAGAGCTACCATAGTCGAGTCACCTGCTTTGGCTAGGTCAACTATCTGCTCTAATAGGTCGTCGATCGGCCTTTGGCTTCACCGGTTCTCGCTTGCTCTTGGGCGGGAGCTCCTTCAAGGCGGAAGCTCATCTGGTCCGGAACCCGAAGCCTGGCGTGGCGCAAACGGTTTTGCCCCACGCCAGGCGGGAGCCCTTAAAGACGAGAACTCTATAAGTTTGTCCTAAGGTTAACCCAAGGCTAGCCTGAGGCTAGCCCCATCTTGACCACTGAACCCTTGGGGTTCCACCCAGCGAATATGGGGTTGTACAAGTGGTATCAAAGTCAGGTTGAGTGATGATAATTGTTTCAGAAGTTGCTAAATCTATTGTGTGTAGATCTGAAAATTTAGAAGTGTTCTAAATGCCCAAATCTATTCTTGGAATCCCGCCAAGAACGCATGTGATTTCTTTGTTATATCCTTATTTCTCCTTAATGATAACTATCCCTCTTGTTAGTTTATGAAACCAAGTGTGTAAGATTTTGAATCTCATATAGAGAGACGAGCTTATCTACTATGTAAGTAGAGTTAGCGTTTCTCATGTCCAATGCATGTAAATCTAAAAATTTAGAAGGGTTCTACATGTTTAGATTTAGCCCAATTCATCAAATGTTGATGATTTTTCTTAGTGCACATCTGGGATGTATTTGGATTATGAATGCTATAAATTTTTCTTGTGGATGTGCACATTGGTTAATTGTTAACCATGATTAAGTGTTAATCAATTATCTTAAAAGTCCCGTATGCAATATTAAGTATTCAGATGCCTTCTGATAGATGACACTCTTCCTGCCTCGATCAATGAAGTGCGGGCTTGCCAAAGCAAGGTGCATTAATCTATCTTAGTAAGGGTGTGAGCGGATAATTGTGGCATCCCTCTATCGACATCGGGCCAAACTTAATTGTGTGACCTCAAATTTTGAGTGCCCAAAGGCATAGCGTTACCATGTACCATATGATGGATGCAAATAAAGAGTTATTCACCAACCATACAAGAGTTGCAAAATGATGCAATCGGCAAACGTTGCCTACCTAAATAACTACTTTATGAGAGAAAAGCCAAAGCTGACTCATGGTGTTGGTGAAATATGGATCTTGTCCACTAAGAGAGTAGTTCGCATAAACTCTCCGAATTGATATTGAGGGTTATCAGTTTGATTAAAATAGTGAGAGTAATTTTAATTAAAGTCCTAATTTAAATAAAAATGTTTTTTTGAAATGTAGTACTGAGTTTTTCTTTGCATAAATCCTTGTAGAATTTTCATGGTAAGTGGATCTCACTCCACCCTGTCCCTCAGAATTATCCTTAAGAAGAAGAAACTAAGTGGGACAAATTATTTGTACTAGTACAAGAACCTAAGAATTGTTCTCAGGCAAGAGCGTAAGCTCTATGTCTTGGAAGAGGATTCCCCTGAAGAGCCAATCGGGAATGTGTCCCGAGATGATAAAGAAGCTTATAAGAAGTATCAAGATGACTCCTTGGATGTAGAATGTCTCATGCTTTCCACCATGAACATCGAGCTTTAGAAGTAATATGAGAACATGGGTTGTAAGGAGATTGATGAACACCCTAAGAAAATGTTTGAAGGGCAAGCTCGACAAGAGAGGTTTGACGTCACCAATACATTGTTTCAGTGTAAGATGAGAGCTCAAGACCTAGTAGGGACTCACGAACTCAAGATGATTGGGTATATAGATAACCTTGAAAGACTAGGTTTTCCGCTGGGCCAAGAGTTGGTTACAGACCCGATCCTACAATTATTGTCGGATAGTTACAAGCAGTTTGTCTTAGATTACAATGTTAATGAAATTGACAAGACACTACCCGAGATCTTAGGCATGTTGAGAACTGTCGAGATTAATATGAAGAAGGTCAAGACTGCTAGCCTCATACTGATGATGCATAAAGGCAAGGACAAGGACAAGGGTTTAAAGAAGACTAAGGTTTGACCTAAGTCATCTCTTGAGCCCAAGTCTTCAGCACTGAAGAAGAAAGGTTTGACAAAGGAAGGGAAATACCACCAATTTGGCAAGGGTGGTCATTAGAGGAGGAATTTTTCTTCTTATATTAAGGGTCTGCAGAAAATGAAGGGAGGTATGACTTCTACTTCAAGTATTTATGTTATAGATATAAACCTTTCTGCTCCTTCATCCTAGGTAATGGATACCGGATGTGGTTCTCATATTTGTATAAATGTGCAGGAACTGGGAAGAAGAAGAATGTTGAGTAAAGGAGAGGTTGACTTGCGTGTTGGTAATGGAGCAAGAGTTGATGTTGTCGTCGTAGGAGTTTACCGTCTTTCTTTGCCCAGTGAGCTTGTAATAGAACTAGATAATTATTATTATATTCCTTCCATAATTATAAACATTATATCCATATCATGTCTTGACATGAAAGGATTTTATTTATAATTAAGAACAATTATTGTTCAATTTTTATGAATGATGTTTGTTATGGTGTAGCTTAAATGTTTAATGATTTATATGTTTTAAACTTAGACCATCAGATTTATAATATAGAAAGTATTAAAAGACTAAAAACAAATAACTCAAACTCTATGTATCTTTGGCATTGTCGTTTAAGTCATATAAATGAGAAACACATATCTAAGCTCCATAAAGATGAACTACTGGACTCATTTTATTATGAATTATTTGAGAGATGTGAATCCTATTTGTTAGGCAAGATGACTAATGTCCCTTTCATTGGCTTCAATGAGAGGGTTGATGATCTCTTGGGTATAATATATATTGATGTATGCAGACCCATGATTTCTATAGCTAGAGGTGGGTACTTCTACTTTATTATATTTACTGATGATTTCAGTAGATACTGATATATGTATCTTATGAAGTGCAAATCCGAAACCTTTGAAAAGTTCAACGAGTTTAAGATTGAAGTGGAGAACCAGCTGGGTAAGAGGGTTAAAGCACTCTAATCTAATCGAGTTAGCGAATGCCTAAATCATGAGTTTTATGATCATCTGAAAGAGTGTGGTATTGTATCACAGCTCACTCCACCCAGAATGCCACAACATAATGGTGTGTCTCAGCAGAGGAATCATACTCTGTTAGACATGGTGTGATCGATGGTGAGTCATGTAGATCTGCATGTTTTCTTTTGTGGTTTTGATCTAGAGACTGCTGCTTTTACACTAAATCGTTCTCCAACAAAAACGGTTGTAAGGACACCATATGAGATATGGACTGGGAAGTGTCCTAGTATGTCTTTCATTAAGATTTAGGGCTGTGAGGTATACATGAGATGTCAAATGTCTGACAAGCTGGAACCCGAGTCAGATAAATGTTATCTTGTGTGATATCCTAAGAAAACTAAATGGTGTTATTTCTACCCACCGTCTTAGGGAAAAGTGTTTGTCGCGAGGACTAGTGTCTTTCTTGAGAAAGAGTTCTTAAGTAGAAAGGCTATCAGGGTAGAACTTGAAGAATTTCAAGAACCACAAACAGTGAATGAACCGGAATTGAAACCTGAGCAAGGACTATAAGATGTTGTAGCTAGAAAACCTGCTCAAGAAACACAAGTTCCACGTAGATCTAGTAGACTAAGGTTTGAGCCTGAGAGATATTGATTTCACGTGTCTCAAATAGGTAATGTATTGTTTATGGATCATGATGATGAGCCTGCAACCTACCAAGAGGCTATGTGTTGATCGGACTCTAAGAAGTAGCTTGAAGCCATGAAATTTGAAATGGACTCCATGTATGAAAACTAAGTTTGGACCTTAGTGAAACCACCTGAAGGGGTAAGACCCAAAGAGTGCAAGTGGGTCTTCAAGTAGAAGACCGACATGGATGGGAATGTACATACATTCAAAGTGAGATTAGTGGCTAAAGGTTTCAAGCAAATTCAAGATGTCGACTATGATGAGTCCTTTTCCCCTATTGTTATGGTTAAGTCCATCAGAATTCTGCTTGCTATTGTTGTGTATTATGACGACGACATCTGACAGATGGATATCAAAATGGCTTTTCTAAATGTAAACCTCCTTGAGGAAGTGTATATGACACAACCCGAGAGTTTTGTATCTCTAGGTGAAGCCACTAAAATATGCAAGCTATAGAGATCCATTTATGGATTAAAAGAGGCTTCTCAAAGTCGGAATCTTCATTTTGATGAAAAGATCAAAGAGTTTGGTTTTATCAAGAATGAGGATGAACCGGGTGTTTATAAGAGGATTAGTGGGAGCATAATTGTCTTCCTGATATTATATGTAGATGACATACTACTGATCAGGAATGACAAACCGACCCTACAAATTATTAAGAACAGCCTAGAGAACTACTTTTCTATGAAATACTTGGGCGAAGTGACTTATATTCTTTGTATTAAGATCTATAGAGATAGAATGAAGAAGTTATTGGATTTGACCCAAAGTACTTATATTGAGGCGGTGTTGAAACAGTTCAGCATGCTTGAGTCTAAGAAAGGATTCTTATCCATGTCTCATTGTATGAGTCTCTCTAAGGACCAGTGTCCTAAATCTTGTGAAGATAAGGACCGCATGAAGTTGATTTCATATGCTTCAGCAATTGGATCAATCATATATGTAATGATATGTACTCGACCCGATGTCTCTTATGCCTTGAGCATGACTAGCAGGTATTAGTCTGATCCCGGTGATAGACACTAGATAGTGGTCAATAATATACTAAAGTACATGATAAGGACTAAGGATGCGTTTTTGGTATTTTATGGAGAGGAAGAGCTCGTTGTAAAGGGTTACATAGATGATAGCTTCCAAACTGATAAGGATGACTCAAAGTCTCAGTCAGGGTTTATATTTTGCCTAAATAGAGGTGTTGTTAGCTGTAGGAGTTCCAAGCAGGAGATAGTTGTTGATTCTACAACTAAGACAAAGTATATCGCTACTGCAAATGCGGCGAAGGAGGATGTATGGATTAGGAAATTCATCGGCAAGTTAGATATAGTTCCTAACATTGTTGGTCCTGTAGTTCTCTATTGTGACAATAACGGTGCAATTTCACTTGCTTCGGAACCTAGATCTCATCAGCACTCCAAGCACATTCTTCGGCGGTTCCATCTTCGTGAAATTGTCGATCGAGGAGATGTGAACATTTGTAGAGTGCCGACTGAAGAAAAAATTGCGGATCCACTAACAAAGCCTCTCACATAGAAAGCATGATGGTCATGTTAGATCAATGAGTATTAGATACCTGAATGATCAACTCTAGCAAGAGTCTTGTGGGTTATATGTTTGTCAGTTGTAATAATTCATTTGATGAATAGAGTATTATACATTTCAATTTTATATTTATGACAAGTTCTTTTATTGTGTAAATTTATTTTTATTATGATAGATTAATTTAACGTAATAAATGCACTTAGAATGTTTGCTTCCATAGGAGTCAAGTGATGACTTGAATGTGAGAGCCAATGTTCTTAGAAGCTTGAAAGTCTTTAAATTCAAGATTAGCAAACACCTAAAGGGGGGGGGGGTGAATAGGTTTTAGGCCTTTTTATACTTTTCCTATTTTAGGTGAGTTATGATTTAAGGTATACTTAGCTTTCAAGACAATCACCAACAACACACATAAGATTTATTGTGGTTCCCAAAATTATGGGTACATCCACCATCCCTCCCACCTTTCTAACTGTGTGTTAGACGAGACACTTCTCCAAAACTTGGCTCCTAAGAGCTCACAACTCAGATCCCTCAAGATCTCTCAGTCTCCTCCAAGACCTACCTCAGGCACAAAGCCATATAACTCAAAGCAAGCTTTGCTCCTACAGCTCAGTGATCCAAAGATCACCTACCTCAAGCTAAGTTAATAGCCCTACACTGGCTAGGAGTATATCCCTACAACTCAGAGAGGAACACTCTCATACCACAGATCTGAAACAGATCCAACCTCAAGCAAGCTGCCCTATAACTCAGATCCATTCTAGGATCCTACCTCAGACTTGAGCACAAGTCATATAACTCAGGCTCACAGGCCTTACCTCAGATCCACACAGAGATTCTATCTCAGATCTAAAAAGATCCTACACTCAGCGTTTATAAAAAAGGCTTACGCTCAGATCCAAAGGATCCTACAGATAGAGATAAGTTTGTTTATGATGACTAGACACTAGAGATATTTTCTGTGTCTACCTCCTTCTAAATTAAAGTAGACTCAGTCCAGATATCTTCTTCTTCACAGCTCCAGAAAATGTTCTTCAGGAAAGATCTGCTTGTACTGTGAAGATGCTGCAGCTAGAGTTAGCCCTTACTGCTCCTTTCTCAGAGAGTTTCTCTAAACTTATTGTTCCAGGTGAGAATGAAAACAACTATCTTCATCAACTGATATATTGCAGCTAGGGTTAGCCTTGGCTGCTTCTTCTTCTATCTCAGAGAATTTCCTCTGAACTTACTGTTGTAGGTGAGAATGGTAACAACTACCTTCTTGAGCTCTTAGATCAGAAGTTTGAACTTATTCTTCAGGTTCTGCAATAGTGTCAAGAGGAATAAGATGAAGTCCAGCATTTTCAAAAATCGATCCAAAACTTATCTTCTTCCTTCTGATCAGAATTATTTTATTCCCGATGTACAACAGATCTTCTATCAGTGGGACTAGCAGTAGTTGTTGGTTGTAACTTTGCTTTTGCATTAAATGTAGTACAGAAGGCGTGCGACACCGTTTCTCGTGTACTGTGGACTTCCCGCAAAAATTTGAAATTCTGTTGACGTCATCACCTGTGTACTTAGTCAAAAATTAAAGATTCATCATAGGCATTGAGTGGATGACCTTCACTCAGCGCCAAAACACTTTGCCAATTTTCTATACCATTAGGCATTGAGTGATTAGTCATCACTCGATGAATTTGGACTTAGTTAATATTTTTGTTGAGGAAGTATTGAGTGAATGACCTCCACTCAACGCTTTTTTCCTTAGACAAACTTTCTGTTGATAGGCATTGAGTGTGTTTGCTTCACTTAACGTTTTTGTCCTTAACCAAAATTTTTGTTGATAGGCGTTGAGTGCATTGGCTTCACTCAAAGCTTTTGCCCTTGGACAAACTTTCCGTTGATAGGCGTTGAGTGAGGCTTCATCACTTAATGCATTCTTGACTTTCCTGTCATCTTGATGAGGCATTGAGTGAACACCCTTCACTAAACGCTTCTGTACTTAGTTGATTTCCATCTGTATGAAAGTGTTGAGTGACCTATCTTCACTCAACATTTTCTGCCTTTGCATGTCTTCTCGATGAGGCATTGAGTGAACTGCCTTCACTCAATGCTTCTATACTTAGCATATTTCTCTATTGAGTTGGCATTGAGTGAACTGTCCTCGCTCAATGCATTTGGGATTTTTCAGGCGTCGAGTGATTAGTTCTCACTCGACGCTTCTGGATATAGCCAGATTTCTTCTTTGCCAATCCTGAAGCTTTGACTGTCTAAGCTTTACTCAGCACTTCTTTCTTCAGGCGTCGAGTGAGCTGTACTCACTCGATGCTTCTGGACTTAGCCAAATTTCTTCTTTGTTAATGCTAAAGCTTTGACTATCTGAGCTTTACTCAATACCTCTTGTTATATGCCGTTGAGTGAACTGCCTTCACTAAATGCCTGTGGACTTAACCAAAATTCTTTTTTTGTTAATAGTCAGGCTTTGACTGCCCATGGTTTACTTAGTGCTTCTTGACATCTGGCGTTGAGTGAACTGGCTTCACTCAATGCTTATGGATTTAGAAAAAATTTTGTCTTCCCAATATTATTCCTTATATCCACCTGTCACTGTCACTTAAACAACCTGCCTAATCATGATATAGTAGACAACCTGCATCCATAAAACTTGAACATATATCAAACACAATTATGCTCTTAGTATTGATGGGGATGCCTCTTCAAATCTAGGGAACATTGAAGGGCAATATTCCCAACAATCTCCCCATATTTTAAGAAGGCAGAATACACATCAATACAAAGATGCATTAATACATAAAACATATCAATTAAGCAAATGTAAGCTAGCAACTACAGCTTGTCTAAAGTTCCCCAGTTTAATGCATTGACTTAATATATCAAGTCATTCCTCTCCTCATACCACTTGAAAGTTTACAAGTATTATGCACTAACTCAACAAGTAGTCATTGCTCTACTCATACCACTTGAATCATTTCAAGTATTATGCACTGACTCAACATTTCAAGTCATTGCTCTCCCACTCCTCCCCCTTTCTGGCTTCTTTAATAAGCATTCATTTATTGAGGGTGGAGAAAGGATCATGGGTGAATTATACTATTTGTCCTTTTGACAATCATGCTCAGGAAGAGTTGATTCCTCAGCTAACTGGGTGGATGGAATGACCTCATCCTAAGTAGGAATATGTGAATGCTCCCCCTCCACTACATCATTATTTTTAGAGGAACATCATTCTTATCCTACACTGTAACTTTCTTAGCTGATTCAGCTGATCTCACTGAAATTTAACCTAGCTAGTTAAAGTGATTAACTGCTAACTATCTATCTAACCTTGCTAAAGTTATACTTTAATAATAAGGCAGATAGACATCATTATGACTTGAAAACAAAAATATAGACATGTAGATCTATAATTGAAACACTTAATGTACATAAGTCATTCAACATTAAGCATTCCTAACTCAATTTTGAAAGAATTGAACTTAGCCTCATCCAATGACTTAGTGGAGATATCAACAACTTTATTTTCAGTGAGGACAAATTCAAGTTAAATGACTTCACTTTTTACATGTTCTCTAATAGAATGATATCTAATTTTTATAAGCTTAGTCATTCTATGTGAGATAAGAATCTTAGCAATAGAAATTGCACTGGATGAGTTACACTATAAGGGTGAATGACTTACCTTGATATTGTAGTCCTCTAGCTGATGTTGTATCCGCATAAGTTGTGCACAGCAGCTCCCTAAAGATATGTATTCTGACTCTGCAGTGGATAGAGTCATACTGGTCTGCTTCTTGCTACTCCATGAAATCAACCTTCTCCCTTGAATAGCCCTTCCTCTATCATTGTCTACCCTCTTTATGACTTCTTCAGATACAGCTGCAGTCAGGGAGGTATTGGACTGATCTATCTTTTCATCCAGATAGATCACTATCCTCTGAAATTTAAATGACATTCTCATCTTCTTGAGCAGGGAGTTCTGTTGAAATCTCCCCCTCAATCTCTACATTTCCCATAGGAAGTTGCTGACTTATATCAACTATAACTGGATCAATCCACCTGTTCTTAAATTGATTATACTTTCTCTCCCACAGCAGGTGCAACCATTTGGGTAGTCTCCCCCTCAACCCCAGCATTGTCCATAGGGACATTCAGATCTTCAACAGTATTCTTCTGATCTATTATGTGTTGGAGATACTCTAGGTAAGACTCAAGCTTGTCCAGCATACCAGACTGTACAATCTTCCCCTTAATAGGAGCATCTAGCTTGTCAGTCTCCCCCTCAATATTTACACAGTTCTTGTGCACAATACTTTCAGTTACCATTTTAGCTTCCTCTACTGGAATGTTCTTTGATTGGTAGACACTGACTTGGATATTCCTTGCTACAGGTTTAGAAGATATTGAAACATGAGCATTCTTATCTCTTTGTGTTTCCTCAGAAGAATCTAATAGCTGAGGATCATATATCTCTTCCTAACTGCTCTCAGAAGAGCTGCTTCCTGTGGATTCCTCTGTGATGAGTACAACCTTCTCTTTATTTTTTTCACTAGTCTGCTTATGTGGCAAAAAAACTTTGTCCCACCAGATAAACATCTTGAACATCAATGGCTAGATCTTGCTTGTCTTCAACCAAATCCTGTGTACTTTATCCTTTTTCAGGAATGCTGTAAGACCCCCTTTTTTCTGTTCTTTTTTAACCACCGGGGTCTTAGGCCCAGAACCGCCGCTTTGCGGTGACTCCTTCACGTCCTGAAGGGTCATCACCACAAGGCGCCGATTCTGCCGGCCAATTCGATCACAGAAAAGTAGCATAATTATTGAAGTAAGAACAATGCAGTCCACAATAATAAATCACATGTAAATAAGATAAAATCTCCACGAAGGGAGTGTCCACAGAAATCATCAGAGTACTATAAATACGGGCTTATGCCCGGTACAAAATGTCCTCACTACAAGTCTCTCATGCGGAAGCGAAAACCGAAACTACTCAAGGTCGAGACTCACGGTCCCGGCTGTGTGAACTCCAGAGCTAGACTGCCCCATCTCTAGGCGCACCGATCTCTGGGGCTGCTCCTCCATGCTGGGCTCCACGATCCCCTAAATGATGCGGTTCGAAAACCGTTAGTCATAAAGACTAAGCCCTATCATCCCCCACCCCTTCCCCCATGGCTCCTAGGTACCGAGCGGGGAGGAAGAAAGGGAAGGACATGATGGTAGAGATAAATCAAGAAACAGGTGACTGTGGACTTAATCTAACAAGTTGTATTCGGTGAGCAGTTAATATGATTGTTATAATAGGTCTAGCAGTAAGAAAAGCAATTATATGAATTTAAACCTTCACTTATGCGAGAACACATAAGCAAAAGGGATCTTTTGCAAGGCTCCCATCGTATAGAGTGTCCCATACCACTTATACGTTGGGGTGTCGGTTATCAAACAGCAATGGTTATTATATATTGAAATTAACCTTTGATTTATAAACTTGCCCACACAAGCTTATAGACCAAGGGGTCGTTTTGTAGGTCCTAATGTATAAGCGTCCCATACCACTTATACTTTAGGCGTCAGGGTTAAATGAATCGATTATGCTATGACATGCTAGTGGGTATGATGAAACATGCAAGTGCAACTCACACACCCGACTCTGTGCACACAGACCTTTAGTTCCCCCTTTCGGAGCCGTTACCTCCCAGGATACCTCCGTAGTGGCAGACGGAAGCGGTGGGTTGGGCCTCGCCCACCTCAAAACCAGTAAAAGCACCACTGGTCTGACCTATCGTACGCCTCAACGCTTGGTGCACTAAGCGGACGCCTGCGTACTCTTGCCGGCTGGCGCACCGGACTTCTGTTGGTGAAGTGCTAACCACCTTGCCGAGTCAACGATATCGGTGTCGGTGCAATCGAACTCCCCGATATCGTAAAACCCACCACCTTAACTTTTCCTATCTTATGCACATGCAAGTTTAATCGCAAACACACAAAAACCGAGCCGAAGCTCCCCGGACCAAAATGTCCGTCTCCAAAACAACCGAGCCGAAGCTCCCCGGACCATCCCATCCGTCTCCAAACCGACCGAGCCGAAGCTCCCCGGACCATCCCGTCCGTCTCTTAACCAACCGAGCCGAAGCTCTCATCAATCTCCCTGTGCCAACAGAGTTTGTGAAAAGTGCAGCCCTAGTTACCTAGTTACTCTTGTCGATTTGTTATTACAGTTTACGTTAGCCCAGGACTGCCCCCGGTATACCCCGTGAAGGGCTCTCAAGGGGCACTAGGAACCAAGACGGCGGCATTACGGCCCGAAGTTCCCTTTCGCAAGGCACTTATTGTTATTGGTTGATCTCCCTTAACCCGATTCCCTTCTCATATTTCGATAGACTATCCTAGGGTAATTTTTAACCTTCCTCTCTTCGGGAAAGGCGATCTTTCGCCGAACCCGAACACCTCTTAACTCTAGCTATCACCACTTCTCGCTACTCTTTTTATCTTCCTATTGCGATTTCCTCCACTATTGCCCATCCAAACAAAATGAATTATTTAACTCCAATGTCTTCCTCAGATCATGTCTTATTTCAATTCACAATTGCTATATGCAGACCGACCTAGACTTCATGTCGAACTGGTTATGCAATGGTCCATTACTCATCCAATTGCCCTAAATTATTTACTGGAGACTCACCATGATATAAATGACCTAAATCCAAAAAATGGAAATTTTCCTAATCTATTTGGCATTTAATTAAATTCCTCGAAAATCCCAAGGGCTACCGGTTTGAACATGAACTACCCTAAGTAATCATGTAAGATGTCCAGCAAATTTATGATAAATAGTAGGTTATCCCAATAGGTTAAATCCTAAGTATCATAATTTTTCTATCATTAAAAGGCATGAAGACTATTTTAGAAATAATCTCTAACTTCTGTTGTTTATGAATCAAGTACAGATAATATTCTTTCAAAAATTATAAATAATTTATGCCATGCAGATAAAGGCCTAAAATTAGCACTGGCCAAGTTTCATAATTTTCCAGCAACTAGTTTATCCATAATTAATTTTTAAACATAAAAGCCCTTCTTATCATCTGTGAATAAAGTACTAGATTTACTCAACATAAAATTCTATGAAAATTCAGGGATCAAAGTTTTACTAGTTAAGATCTAAATCCAGAATTTTAACTGATTATAATTAATTTAAAGCCTCCAAATAATTGAATCAACAAATCGGGCAAATAACCCTTTAACACATGAAGTATAATATTTATCAATCATAAAATTCCAGGAAAATTATCATAAGTCTAAAACATCTTAAAACTCCCTCCTCCCGAGTTTCATAATTTTTGGATTAGATTTAGTGCTTAAAATAACTAAAATACATATTAATCCTAAACCAAAATCTCAACTTCCGAGGTACCTAATTACCTCCAATCCCTTCACTATTTCAACCAGAGGGTTTTCATCATATCATCCCCCTCTCCTCCAAATTTCAAGGGCATACAAGAGCTTTTGCCCCTATGTCCTTCACAAACCTCAAACTCCCACCCATTGGATTTGAGCCAATCTCTTAGGGTAAAATCCACCCTAATCCACACCATGTTACCCAAGAGGGTAGGCATAGACTCAACAAATCAGTGGCCACAACTTCAGCCTCTTTTGAGGAGATTTGTCCACTCCATTTCCAATCGTACTTTTCCCCAAAGTACCCCTCACCAAGACCTATCTAGGACTTGATACTTCCCTATTCAAAACTCGACCAATCGAGTTGAAATTTTGTACAGATCTTAACATTGATGCCAGGGACCACCACCCAAAATTTGGGAGAGTTTGGACTTAGTTTCATCTCCTAATTAATTTTATAATGTTTATTAAAATTTTACAAAAACTTTAGGCAAAATTTCTCCAAAAATTCTCATTTTTAGACAGCCTTTCTATATACATATTATAGATCTCCAGTCCAAATTTCAAGTCATTTGGACATGTTATGAACCGTGGGCAACCATTTCAATTTCTGGTTAGCCTAGGTCTTGATCCCACCAAAATGAGTGTTGTGGTCAAACCACTCACCCAAATTGAATAAAATCAATTTTATATTAAAGTAGACCCAGAGGGCTACAACTTTTGTGACTGGTCATTTTTCCGAATTCAGCCTCTAATTGCCTCGTTTTGCAGCCCCAAAAATATGTTCAAATAATACATTTTCCCATTTTGTAATTTATAATAATCTGTATATTATAAAGTTTATCCTACTGTTCATCTTCTTCATGAAACCGAAAACAGATACGGAAAACCAATTTTCCTGTAACACTTCCGTGATCCGTCGCCGGCAGTCCGGTCACTTCCCTGGCTAGCCACCACCACCACCTCCTCCGTTGAGGCGATGGCTAGCGGTCGGCGGTGGTTTGGCCGCCGGAGGTGGCGGTTTCCGGCGAACTCAAAAATACCATTTTCATGGTTTTCCCATGAAAACAAGAGACGGGTCCGGCTCCGTTGAGCGCGAACTTCCTTTCTAAGAATCCTAAGATCTACCCATGAAAGAGAAGGAGCAGAGGAGGACCTTGTTCGCGGTTTGAAGGCGAGAAGAACGACGGGGTGCCATGGCGCGGTGGTGGCGTTGCTGAACTTCTCCTACAGCAAGAACAAAGATCTGATCCGATTACTTGAGCGTGTAACCTTCTCCTCTTGCCTCAAGTGGGCTTTTATAAGTCAGAAAGTGGGAAGATGAATGGGTAAAGCCTTAATGGCCATGAAGGTTCTCCCCTTAACGTTTCGGTTACAGTGAAGGGATAAGAAACGGTGGAAACTGAACAGGTGTGTCCAGCTGGCGGCTTCCTATTGGACCATATCTTCCTCATTTATTATATAATTACAGAAGGAAAACGGCCTGAAATTACTCCTGGTGTAACTTCCCACACCAGCATTTATTACCACGCGTGTTAGAATAATTTCGGGCCTGAACCGTCGTTTCGGCCAATGTCACGGGCGTGACACATAGGTCACGGGCGTGACAGGCCCGGATAGCCAATTCTGGGTTCGACGATCGTCGAACTGAGATCGACGATCGTCGAAGGATGGTCACGGGCGTGACACTTGGGTCACGGGCGTGACAGGCCCGAACGGCAGATTTTGGGGTCGACGATCGTCGAATTGAGATCGACGATCGTCGAAGGCTGGTCACGCCCTAGGTCACGGGCGTGACCTCTAGGTCACGGGCGTGACAGGCCCGAACGACAAATTTCGAGGTCGACGATCGTCGAATTGCGATCGACGATCGTCGAAGGCTGGTCACGCCCTAAGTCACGGGCGTGACACCATGGTCACGGGCATGACATGCCCGGGCCGCAAGGTCGACGATCGTCTCACGGCGATCGACGATCGTCGATGGGGTCACGCCCTTAGTCACGGGCGTGACACCTTGGTCACGGGCGTGACATGCCCAGACAGCACGTTCGATGATCGTCTCACGGAGATCGACGATCGTCGAAGAAGTCACGCCCAGGTCACGGGCGTGACGGGTCGGTCACGGGCGTGACCAACCCGTGTCCCGAAATCTCGGTCGATTTATTTCAATTTCCGGGCTTCCTCGGGTTCTGTCATGACCAACCGACTCCTAGGGGTCTAGCCGGAAATGGGATGGGTGATGAGAGTTGAAAGAACTCCATAGTTAAGCGTGCTCGGGCTGGAGTAGTACTGGGATGGGTGACCTCCTGGGAAGTCCCCGTAGTGCGGGCTTGACTATCGAGTTTGACTCATCTAAGGGGGGCTACGGCCACCAACAACCCGCCTGGATGGAGAGGGGTTGGGGTGCATTGGCCTGCAGGCTTGAATGTGATAGGCTTACTGCCAGTAGTGGGCCCGGGTCTGGACTACTGGTGGGCCGGCGGTGCCAGCTGGGTCCCGCGGGCTGGCGGGCCTGGACCGTTACAAAAAAGTGCACTTTTTTGTAACGGTCCAGGCCCGCCAGCCCGCGGGACCCAGCTGGCACCGCCGGCCCACCAGTAGTCCAGACCCGGGCCCACTACTGGCAGTAAGCCTATCACATTCAAGCCTGCAGGCCAATGCACCCCAACCCCTCTCCATCCAGGCTGGTTGTTGGTGGCCGTAGCCCCCCTTAGATGAGTCAAACTCGATAGTCAAGCCCGCACTACGGGGACTTCCCAGGAGGTCACCCATCCCAGTACTACTCCAGCCCGAGCACGCTTAACTATGAAGTTCTTTCAACTCTCATCACCAAGTGAGCTGAACCCGCCTGGATGGAGAGGGGTTGGGGTGCATTGGCCTGCAGGCTTGAATGTGATAGGCTTACTGCCAGTAGTGGGCCCGGGTCTGGACTACTGGTGGGCCGGCGGTGCCAGCTGGGTCCCGCGGGTTGTCGGGCCTGGACCGTTACAAATGCACACAACATCCTTTTCCTCTTGGGAAGTAGGAGGAGTATCCTTGATGGTCAATTTATCCATCTTCAACTTCCCAACTACAGATCTTAGGTCCATTCCTCACTAGAGTATGATCCTTAAGATAGCTCCTTGTTCTAGTCTTATGTTTTGAACAACCTCTGTCCAAGTACCACATTTGCATTGTGTGGGTACTTGAACTATCCTACAAAATAAGATTTAAGTTACCTTAGGACCCCAATTTTTATTGGGTCCTTGGCTCTGATTAGTCTGAAAATTAACTTGTCTTCCTGCTGATTTTCTGATAGGAAGACTACCACTTGCTCTGGGCACAGTTGGATTGTGCAAGAAATCTAAGGAAAAATGACCCACTTTTTCACATCACCAACACTCATGAATATTATATCTTCTTTTCTGAGTAAGTCTGGTAGCAACTAACTATTTAGATGGAAGAGCATCTTCCTTTTTCTTATTTCTCTCAGCCACAATCTGACGACGGTGAGCCTGCTAGTAAAAGAACTTGGTTTTTCTTGAGATCTACCAACAGTGGTCTTCTTTGCAGAAGACATACTATTGATGGCCTCAGAAATTCCCAAGTCTGGCTTGCTGATAAACTTTCCCTTGGTCTGAATGTATGCTGAGATATCTTGAGAAATTCCACTGCCTTATTCTTGAGAGCAGGGGCTGGTGCACCAAATAAAAATAGTCCATGATAGGCCATTTGAATTTCCTCATGGGGAGACTTAAAGGCAATCATCCCCTTGCTATATCTTCCACCATAGTTGTGAACATTTTTGTTCACACTTGTGGATCTTCCATTCAACTAGTGATCATAAATACTCTCTTGGTCATATCTGTTTGATGGTAACATCACCTTCTTAAAAGGGATGGGAGGCTTAGATGTCAAGGGCTGAATTTGGACTTTATCTTTCCCTTTGGGATGAGCAACTCTAGTGTTCCCCTTGAACCCCCACCCCTTCTTACTCATTTGAGAGGAGGAGTCTATCAAGGGTAACGCTGACTTAGGCTTAGAGAAGCTAGACACAATTGTTTTCCTCTTCTAGAGTTTCTCTTCAAGAACCAAAATGATCCTGTTCTTGTTGTTGATGGTCCCAATCTGGATGATTGAGATAAACTTTAGTTGGCTGACTTCCCTCATTTTCTATTCCAGTAAAGATGCTGAATCAGATTGTTGGGAAGCAGCTAGCTATAGGGAGATAATCTTCTCAGCCTACTTCTTGGCCAACTTCTTGCTTCTTTTCAAAGCATCCAGAAGGGCACCATACTTGTTAATAAATTGATTGACATCTTTCTTAGATTCTGACCCATATTCATCACGGGATGATGATGCATCAGAATTTGGACTAGTCTTATAATCTGAGTCAGAAGAGGAGCTAAATAGAGAGTATACCTTATCTAGACCAGGCTGTTTCTTGAAAGATTCTTCATCTGACATGCCCATCAACCCATAGCAGCTGTTGGCACCTTCATCCTCATCATTCTCCTCTAAGTCACTATATGAATGTTACAGAGGAGCCCTGATGCCTATCCTAATAGCAGGATAGTCTTCCTCTTCTTCAACAGCAATCAGCCCTATGTAGGCTTCTTCTTCTTTAGAGTCTGAAGAAGATGTGTCACTTTGACTCCAGCTCTTTCTAGTCTTGGTAAGGAAGTTCTTTTCCTTCTTGCCCTTGAGATGGTGGTGCTTCTTCTCACCAATCTCCTTTCTCTATACATGACAATCAGCTATGACATGTATTGGCTTGTTGTAGCAATAACAAATAACTTTAGAAGAAACATGTTTACTAGGTTTAGATTCATACCTGTCTCCCTTGGAGTGTTTCTTTTTAGCC
Organism: Platanthera zijinensis; assembly: GCA_039513925.1. Taxonomy (NCBI): domain Eukaryota; kingdom Viridiplantae; phylum Streptophyta; class Magnoliopsida; order Asparagales; family Orchidaceae; genus Platanthera; species Platanthera zijinensis. Next base: position 172,542,362 of record CM077084.1, read on the forward strand.
TTGTAGTGGTCCTTCTTATGATGAGAGGAGGAGCAAGGTCTCTCCTTGTAGGAGAGAGTCTGATGTGTTGTGCTCTAAGCTGTCTGATTCAGCAGGCCTCATTGGAGGAGAGGCAATCCTCTCCTTGCTCTTCTTGGTGCTCTCAGTTTTGAAGGCCACAGTCTTTTCCTTAGCCTAGGATTTGTTAATTGTCTCCTCCTCCTTCCTGGCAGATAGCTGTATCTAATAGGAGAGCAGCTTCCTAAATAGTGTGTGAGGTGAAGTATCAGCCAACTTTGCCACTTCTCTGATGGCACAAATATTTGTGTCCCATTCTCTAGTTAGAGACCTGAGGAACTTGTAATTGAGCTCATAATGGCTGAAGAACATCCCATAGGTCCTCAGCTAATTCACTTTTCTAAAGAATTTTTCATAACAATCAGATATGTTATCCCTCTTATTCTGCCTGAAGGCCTCATACTCTTGGTTGAGTAGGGATTTCCTGTCATCCTTGACTTCTTCAGTCCCTTCCATGTAGACCACCAAACTGTTATAAAGATTCTTGGGTCAGATGCTTCCATGAATAGCCTGACTCTCTCCTTCCAGATCCCAAAGCTCTCCTTCCTACAGATTGGAAGCTTCAGGGAACTCAGCTCCTTATAGTTTTCTATTAAACCCATAAGTATAATTCTTTTAGCTACCATTCGAGATCAACTCAGACTGTTAAGACCTTTTTGAGCAACCTCACTCTGATACCACTTGAAAGTCTTTAGATTCAAGAGTAGCTAACACCTAGAGGGGGGTGAATATGTTTTAGGCCTTTTTTTTATACTTTTCCTGTTTTAGGTGAGTTGTGATTTAAGGTATACTTAGCTTTCAAGATAATCACCAATAACACACACAAGATTTATAATGGTTCCCCAGATTATGGGTACATCCACTGTCCCTCCCACCTTTCTAAAAGTGTGTTAGACAAAGCACTTCTCCAATACTCGGCTCCTAAGAGCTTACAACTAAGGCCCTTCAGGATCTCTCAGTCTCCTCCAAGACCTATGTAAGACCCCCCCCCCTTTTAGTTTTAAAACCACGGGGTATTAGGCCCAGAACCACCGCTTTGCGGTGACACCTTTACGCGCGGGAAGGCCTTCACTAGAAAACGTCAATCCTGCCGGCCAAATCGATCATAGAAAAAGTAGCAAGAGAGTAAATAAAACATGTCCACGGAGATCCCATATATAATAAATAATCTCCACGAAAGGCGAGTCCACAGTAATAATAATAAAAGAAGTACTGAAAATGGGGCTCACGCCCGATACATCAATATCCTCACTACATATCACTCATCACGGAAGCTAAAATAAAATAACTACTAATGGTGGGGACTCACAGTCCTAGCTGTCTGAACTCTGGTGTTATACTGTCCCATCTCCAAGAGTGTCGACCTCGGGGGCTGCTCCTCCATGCTGGGCTCCACGGTCCCCTAAAATGATGTGGTTCGAAAACCGTTAGTTTAAAATACTAAGTCCTATCATCCCCTACCACTCCCCCCATGGATCCTAGGCATCGAGCGGAGATAAGGAAAGGAGAGGTAGTGAGGGTGGAGAATGAACATGAAGCAGGTGACGGCATAACTAATCTAGCAGTTCTATAAGTATATGTGGCAGTAATAAAGGTATGAAAAACTGAACAAGAAATAAGTAACCTTAACTTATATGAAAACACATAAGTTAAGGGATCTTTTGCAAGGCTTCTATCGTATAAAGAGTCACATACCAATTTATACGATAGGGTGTCGGTTTACAAGCAAGCATGTATATATCTACAGAATAAAAACCTTAACTTATAAGCACGCTCACACGAGCTTATAAATCAAGGGGTCGTTTTGCAGGGCATATTGTATAAAAAGTCTCATACCAATTTATACAATAGGTGTCAAGGGTTAAATGCAATGGTTATACTATGACATGTAAGTATGCTATGATGTGAATCATGCAAGTGCAACACACCCACTCGACTCTGTGGACACAAGCCTTTAGTTCCACCTTTCTGGAGCCTAACCTCCCAGGATACCTCCGTAGTGGCAAACGGAAGTGGTGGGTTGGGCCTCGCCCACCTCTAAACCGGTATTTGCACTACCAGTAAGACCTATCATATGCCTCGATGCTGGTACACTAAGCGGAGCTCCTGCGTACTCTTTGCCGGCTAGTCCACTGGACTAAATTTGTCGAAGTGCAAAACCACACTTCCCGAGTCAACGTATTGGCATCGGTGCATCGCCCTTTCAATACCGAAGATCCACCACCTTATAATTTATGCACATGCAACCTTGATGTATCAACCACCGAGCGAAAGCTCCCCGGACTAACCCGTCCTTCTCAACCAACAACCGAGCCAAAGCTCCTCGGACTAACCCGTCCATCAAAACCAACAATCGAGCCAAAGCTCACCGGGCCAACCTGCCCATCACCAAAACCACCGAGCCTACTGCCCGAGTGACCCAACCTAACATCTCGAGACTTTGAGGTGAGTGAAAGTGAATCCCTAGTTATACAAGTTGCTCTTGCAGTTTATTTTGCTTATATTTAGGTTAGCCCAAGACTGCCCAAGGCATACCCCGTGAAGGGTTCTTGAGGGCACTAGGAACTACGATGGGGTGAAGCCTATAGCTCCCTTTCGCAAGACACTTACTATTATTGGTTAATACCTGATTCCTAATCCCTTTAATTTTACTCTGGATCTAACCTTAGTGTGTTTTGACCTTCTCTCTCCCTCCACAGGAAAGGCGATCTTTCATCGATCCCGAGCACCACCTAATCTAACCCAACAATCTACTCATCCCAACTTCCATTGATATACTCAATTTCACTTCACCTAGACCAGCAAGCCACTAACCCAAATCCATATGCCCAAATCAATTACTATCAGATCTTCTGCAGATTTGCTACATGCAGACCACCTTATGCTATATGATGTACATAATAGGAGGTACTCTAAATCCTCATCCAAACACCCTAAGATAATTAATGGAGGTCTATCATGGAATTTATAACTTAAATCCAGAAACTTGGAATTTTCCTAATTTATCCGACATTTTATTTATTTTCCCTAAAAATTCAAATGCCCCGATTTGAATATGAAGTTGCCTTTACAGTCATGAAAAATACTCCACAAAATTATGATAAATACTAGGCAGCTAATTGATAGTAAATTAAAGTCTCCAAAAATTTTTTCTAGGTTTAAGCCTCTAATCCAAAATTTTAAATATAAATTCATAGTTAACAATTAAAGAAACAAGTGTTGCAAATAAGCTTCCAAAAATTAAATTCAAGCATGACTAAAATGACCTAAAAGCACTCCTGACCAAGTTTCCAAATTTTGCAGTGAATAATGAGCTCTAATTTTTATTTAGAATGATAATCCTCTTTCATAAATTAATGAAACAATTACTGAAAGTATTCATCTAAAAATTATGACAAAATTTCGTTATGAGAATACTAACCTAAAAACACCACTTAATAAGTTTCACAATTTTCTAACAAACATTGAGCTCTGAATCCATTATTTAATATAATTGCATAATTATAAGCTTGCGACGTAAGTACTAAAAATATGCATCTAAAAAATATAATAAAAATCTTGTATGAGCATAATGACCTAAACTTCCTCTACCAAATTTTCATAATTTCCCAATGAACAGTGAGATCATAAATAACAAGTGACTATCAAGGGCAAATCCATGTATTACAAAAGAGGTACTAAATTCATTATTCCAAAATTTCCAATAAAATTACCAGAGGCTCATATCAACCCTATGACCACATCACCCAAGTTTCACAACTTTTCATAAAGTTTTGATGGCCTATCTTACATGTATAATGTTTGTGCCCTAAACTAGGGTTAGGGTTTTGGGGATTCTAACAGCCTCTAAATCTCATATTATTTTAACAAGAAAAACTTGACTACCCTAAAGTCCTCTCCACCAAGTTTCAAGTCATTTCAAGGTCATTTGACCCCTTGACCACCAAACCCTAAGTTTGCACACATAGGACCTTGTTGGGTCCGACGTTCCTTCACTTGACTCGTGGAGCTTTGCTACTTATTTAAAAAATTAAGTAGCACTCTCTCCAACAGTCCGGGATTTTGGTGCAGGTTGGTATGCACTTGATCCTTCAATTGGTATCAGAGGAGGTCACGGGTTCAAGACCGGGGGGGCGCTATTAAATCCTGATTTTTCCCTTCTACCTGTGTGGGTCCAGCGGGTCAGACAAACTGTGGACATGTGGTAACCCCACATCTGAGCCATGTGGGCCATGTGGTAACCCCACCTCTGAGCCGACGGGTTGTGCTGGACGTCGTGGGGGAGGGGATTGTTGGGTCTGGCGTTCCTTCACTTAACCCGTGGCGCTTTGCTACTTATTTAAGAAATTAAGTAGCGCCCTCTCCAATAGTCCGGGCTTTTGGTGCAGTTGGGTATGCGCTTGATCCTTCAATTGGTATCAGAGGAGGTCACGGGTTCAAGACCGGGGGGGGCGCTATTAAATCCTGATTTTTTTCCTTCTACCTGTGTGGGTCCAGTGGGTCAGGCAAACCGTGGACATGTGGTAACTCCACCTCTGAGCCATGTGGGAGATGTGGTAACCCAACCTCTGAGACGACGGGTTGTGCTGTGTAACACCCCTATCCGTCACATAGTATATAACAGTAGGTCCGGCCGGGCCCGACGCCATATAATACGGACAGACCGGTTGGTTACGCGTTGAAACCATTCAACCAATCACAACGTCCTACATAACACCTAGCGGAAGCAATTTATTAGAGTTGCAAAGAATAAAGAACCCTGCCAAGCATGAATGTCCACTACTCAAACCCATAGGAATGTATAATACACAAAACGGAAATAGCCTTATGGCCTTACAATAGTTTGCTTAATAAGAGCGTCTTCCAAACCTCGGCACGCAGGCCGGCCACACATGAGTACAAAAGGAAAAACACTCAAAACTTGGCCTTCGAGGGCCAGTACCGTAACTTGGGCTTTAGCCCGCTAATTTCCTCTCGGCTCCGCAGTACCTGCAAGCAACAATCCACCGCACGGTGGTAAACAAAGGCAACGGTCAGCTATGCTGACCAAATTATAACAATTCCGCCCCCAAACCGGGGCGGCAAAGCTTCTTCCCTGCACTTGTTAGCAAAACAAGCAACACAGTAAAACAAGCATCTCATCATAGGTGCACGCTCTCACGACCGTACACCCCGTGCTCTCAGGGCACTTACTCGGCGAAGCCAATCCAAACCCCGTCCGGTCCTCGACTCCACCACCATCCCCAGGGTGGCAATCTTTGTGAGCATTTAGTCTTCTCAGCCGCAGCCTAGACTCGATCTCCAAACCTCGGTAAGTCCCACGTAAAACTTTAGGTCGCTTTAACCGAGCAGGTGGAGCAGTTAGGGGTACACTAGCCCGTTGCTCACCCCGCCATTGCCATTTGGCCACTGACGCGGACTAAGCTTCCCCAGTCCCAAATAACGATCAAACATGGTACATAGCCCCGCTATGTACCCGGTTGGCTCTCAGGCCACCGATATGACAGAAATGCGTTTCCGTCCAGATTTCTGGGTGCACCTCGGGGTTAATCCCCCAGATTCCCTGATGCATTCTACCGCATAGCAACCCGAAAACAATCACAACGCTCGGAGTCTTCTCCGGCTAGAATATACATAGCAAAACATCACCGATCCGGAAAACACGTCCGGGTAGGCTTCACACAGCATGCCTATGTCCGTACTACGATTCCGGACTCTAACAAGGGGGACTTTACATATCTACCCCAAGGAACACCACAATCTCGCCGCACACTCGCGGGAGAGGGATTTTCCCATGCAAAGGAAGAAGAGCTTCACATGCTCAAGAAGAGAATCGTTACCCTTTCGCTTTTCCTCGGCGCCATGACGATCTAGTTGGATGGAAAGTACCGTATCGGCCTCGCCTTCGCGGATCCGGACTCGGATCGGGATTTGGAGCTCCGAAGCTCCGCCGGTGACCGGATCTAGCTTCTTATTCCTCCTCCAAGCTCTCTCCTCTCTCTAACTCTTAGAGAGAGAACACACCAAAGGGAATGAGGGTTTCTAAACCCTATTCCCGGATAAAACATCCCAGCAATTGCCCCCCACCGTTGGATCCAAATCCAAGGGAACGAACGGCCACGATTAGGCCTAAAATACAAAATCTGGGGCCGAACACGGGTTGCAACACGGCCGTGTGCCTGGCCGTGTCACCCATTCGCCGTCTCGACCGACTCGAAAACCAGCACACGGCATTCGACACGGCCTTCGACACGCCCGTGTCACCACTTGACACGCCCGTGTCGAGACCCGTGTCACGCCCCCCGTGTGCAATCGGCCCGCTTTCCCAACCCGAGAAGGACACGGCCTGTGACACGGCACCCAACACGCACGTGTCGAATTTGACATGCCCGTGTCAGGGCCCGTGTCATGGCCCGTGTGCCTTCCCCAGAAAATAGCCCAAAGTGACACGCCCTGGGACACGCCCGTGTCCCAGGCCGTGTACCTCAACACGACGATCTCCGACCGTCAAAACGTCGACCACATGACCGTGCCCGAACACGCCTGTGTCACGCCCGTGTCACGCCCGTGTCACGCCCATGATACGCCCGTGACACCTACTCCAAAAGTTCAGACTGGGCTTAAAACATCACCCGTCCCTCTTTTGAGTTTCGGGGTGTTACAACTCTCTCCCCCTTAAAAGAATTTCGCCCACGAAATTTACTAAAGGAAAACCATAGGAACTTAAAACTTTTAACGGTACCTGCACGGAATAACTCCGGGTACTCCTCCTGCATGGTTTGCTCCCGTTCCCAAGAGAGCTCCTCACGACCGCAATTGTCCCAACGGACCTTGACAATTCGGATCTCCTTGTTACGAAGTCGCTTAACTTCGGAGTCTTCAATACAAACGGGCTTGACCCTAGTTGTCAACCCTTCGTCCACCGGTACTGCATCAACGCGATCACCTGCGAAGGCTCTTGCACCGCCTTCCGCAATACAGAGATGTGGAACACATCGTGTAGTCCACTCAACTCTACCGATAACTTCAAACGATAAGCCGCTTCACCGACACGCTCCAGAATCTCAAAGGGTCCAAGGTATCTTTGGCTCAGCTTCTTCAAGCGTCTCACCCATGAAACACCCTTGAACGGCTTTACTTTCAAGTACACCCAATCGCCCACCGCGAACTCCACATTCTGATGCTTGGCATTGTAGTACTTAGCTTGCCGATCCTGAGCGATCAGCAAACGCTCTCGAATGATCCGCACCAAAGAAGTAGCACTCTCCACCTCCTGCTTCTTGTATAACCTTGCCTCACCCGTTTCTAACCAAGACAATGGCGTGCGACATTTTCTACCATATAGGGCCTCAAAGGGCGCCGTTTGGATACTCGCTTGGTAGCTAAAGTTGTATGCAAACTTTACCAAAACAGATGACCTTCTACTGCTTCCCGAAGTCCAGAACGCACATGCAAAGCACGTCCTCCAACATCCTGTTGACCCACTCGGTCTGCTCATTCGTCCGCGGATGGAAGGCTGTGCTGAACTTCAACCTAATCTCCAGCACTTTCTGCAACCACTTCCAATCATTGGACGTAGAACGCCCACCTCGATTGCTCGCAAAGTTGCGGGGCACACCGTGCCGTCTAATGATGTTATCCATAACCATTTACCAGTTACTCCACCGAATTATCCTTCCTATGCGGAATGAAGTGCGATGCTAGTGTCAACACAACTACGATCACCCAAACGGCGTCGTTACTTCACCGTGACTTTGGCAAACCATGCCCACAGTCCAGTCGAACTTCTATTCCGAACTAGGCAAGGATTCAAGAATCCCCGACACTTAGCACTCTGCCTTCACTAAGGCGCAAGGCTGACACTTAGCCACAAACAACGCTACGACTCTCTTGAGCCCCGACCACCAAAGCAATTTCTTAGGTATCGGCACAACTTGTGCCTCCTAAGCGAGTTGAGTACTTGGTAAGACGTATCACAACTCCACCCATAAATTACCCCTGCTTGGGTTGCACAAACGATTGTCTTTACTTGGTAGCCTACCCACCGACGTTGACCTGGGATTTTGACCCACCGAGCCGCACCCATGATTTCCTTTATGCAGCTACACAAACCATAGTCTGCCAACTACGATCAGCCAGGTCATACTGGACTTCCGACCAGTTCAGTTATGCTTCGACGCTAGTCTGCTTGTCAACGCAAGAGATAGCTAGCATCTCCAAATCTCGGGTTAAACCCTCAACATGAAACTACAACTAGTTGGCTTGGGCGGAAGCCCTGCGTCTCAACGCATCCGCAACACATTGCCTTACAACGAGCACAAAATAACTTTCGAACGTATGGTCCCCCAGGAACTCCATCCATTTTTGTTGCCTCAATTTTAGATCCTTTCGATCCCACCGATGCATCAGGCTCATAGGATCGGTACAGACACCGACTTTGTCACCATACACATAAGGCCTCCCTAGCTTTGGTGCAAAACACACGACCACGAACTCCAAATGACGGACTGGACAATACCCCTCGTGCTTTTGCAACTAATGCGAGCCATAGGCCACAACATTACCACGCTGCAGCAGCACGCAGTCTAATCCGCTGCCTAAGGCAGCGCCATAGATCTCACAGCTTCTGGTTCCACTCGGCGAACTTAACACTATCACCGCGGTTGACCAACTCTTTAACCCTTCACCGCTTGGGTGTACTCACGCATCTAAGCAATCCTTTCAAGCTTTTCCTTGACAACGATGCGAGGGGTAATACTATCCGCGGGAAGTCCTCTACGAAGCGCCTGTAGTAGCCGTCCACACCAGAAACTCTAGATTTCCGCTACCGAGACAACACAGGCCACCCTCGTATTGCGAATAACAATGCTGGACCCACACGCCCTCACTCTACCAACTAAAGGACCAAGAAGCGCTACGAGGATAACCCAAGACTCGAGTTCAGAGAACTTGGTGTATACAAGGTTCCTTCTTAACCTCCACAAAACCAAGAGTAGATATTCAGAAGCGATAACCTTCGCACTAAAATTACCCCCAATGTGTCGTCGATGAAGACGATCAAAAACTGGACTAGGTACTCCATGAACGTTCTGTTCATCAGATCCATAAACACCGATGGCGCATTAGTCAGCTCGAACGACATGACCATAAACTCAAACTGCCCATGTCTTGCGTTGAACACTGTCTTTGGGATATCACTTTCCCTGATTCTCAGCTGATAGTAACCAGACTTAAGATCCAACTTTAAGTACACTGATGACCCACCCAAATGATCAAACAGATCACCAATTCTTGGGATCAGGTACTTGCTCTCTTTTATCAACTTGTTCAGTTCTCCATAACCGATTCAGAGCCGCAAACTCCCGTCCTTCTTATACCCGAAAAGGACCGGTGTGCTCCAAGACGACAAACTTGGACGCACATACCCTTGCTCCATCAAATTTTCTAGTTGAACCTTTACTCCACTATCATCTTAGGCGTCAGCCTATAAGGAGAGCGTGACACAGGTTTAGCATCTGGCATAACTCAATCGTGAAATCGATCTCTCGCTACGGTGGGGCTCTAGGGAGATTGTTTGGGAACACATCGGGATGCTCAAAAACTCACTGGGATACTACCCAGAGTGGACTTAGGCATTACAGCCTCCACTAACGTGAAGAACAGCTTTGTACCGACACAAAACTGTCTTGACCACCGGGAGGGCAGACGTCAGTGTCCTGCTCGATCCCTTCAGTTCCGCAAATGCTGTCTCCTGCCCAACCCCCAGCTAGGTCTCCCTGCGGTTGCAAATGATAAAAGCCTTCTGCCCTAAAAGCTAGCCCAACAAAGATGACGTCAAACTCTACTAATGGCAACAGCGACGCTAGCAAGTCGAATCCTTGACTTTCAATAAGACTCTTACCGCACAGACTATATCTCCGCGTGCACTGGACGACTACTGGGTAATAACCCATCTGGATTGCCAAGATTCCAAAATAAAGCCTAGAACTTCAAGTTCTATGTAATCACACATAAGGCAAGAAGCAAGGTTGCTAACAATTAAACCATACCTGACGACCTGACGGTCGGTCACATGACCTCCTGCTGGCCAAGGATGTTCACTCCCGGTTGGCCCGGAGTAAACAGCGATGCGGCGGACGCCACCGCCTTGCCTTTCTCTTCAGATATCGACCCCGACTTCTTTTTGGACATTGGGCGTCCACTCCAACAATCCCGGGCATAGTGCCCCGGCTTTCCACAAACAAAGCATGCATCCGGGGTTTGAACCGTAGTCGCTCCAGATGTGCTAGAGGAAGGGACTAGACCCGACCTCCTAGACTTCTTGTACCACCTACGGTACCCAGATTTTGAGGTTGGCATTTTGAACATCGTTTCCTTTACACCAGAGGCTTCAACTGCTCCTGCCAAAACTTCCCTTGTCTTCGGAGCACTCTCCCAACACTCTCTGGCGAGATGCCCTTTCTTGCCACAATAATAACAATTGAGGGTAGTTCGGGTAGTGGATAACCCAGCCTCCTTTCTCGGCATCTTTCGATAGACAGTCCTTATAGGATCAGTAGGGTTTGGTACCCTATCCACTGGTACTTGGTGAGTTTTCCCCAACTCCACCTCCAAAGCTCTAGCCGACTCCACTAAAGCTCGGAATCCCAATAACTTTGGTCCTAGCAGTAGGATACGCAACTCGCTGCGCAGACCGTTATAAAATCTATCCACTATAGATTGCTCGCTTTCCCATTCAGAGCCTGGGTGGCGCCTTAACATAAGGAACGTCTGCAAATATGCATCAACTGAATGCTCTCCCTGCACCACAGTCATGCTCATCTGCTGCTCTAAAAGACCTCCAAATGCCCTTTGCTCCAACATACCGCCCGATGTTGGGGCCATCTCAGGGACAAAGGGTTGCACATTACTCCCATGTTGTGTGTTGGTCACAGCGAATACCGCTTCAACCACCCTTCTTATGGTTTCCAGAGATGTAGGGGTCTCAGGAACGTTACTTGGTGTCGTGCTTTGCTCTGCAAACGTGTGTTCAGACTGCCACGCTCCACTTCCGGACACCTATAGCCGTTCAAAACACCATAAGTGACTGAACAAAATTTGCAAAAAGCAATTATAGGAACACGCAAGTTCCTCAAACATGTGTATTTTCATTCCTAAGTGGACATTCATGGGTTCTTTTCATGTTATAACGATGACGCACACACATGTGCTCACCACCCCTTAAAGTGAATTCGCCCACGAATTCATTTAAGCTTGACCGAAACCAGTAGTCTGATACCAATTTGTAACACCCCTATCCGTCACATAGTATATAACAGTAGGTCCGGCCGGGGCCCGACGCCATATAATACGGACAGACCGGTTGGTTATGCGTTGAAACCATTCAACCAATCACAACATCCTACACAACACCTAGCGGAAGCAATTTATTAGAGTTACAAAGAATAAAGAACCCTGCCAAGCATGAATGTCCACTACTCAAACTCATAGGAATGTATAATACACAAAACGGAAATAGCCTTATGGCCTTACAATAGTTTGCTTAATAAGAGCGTCTTCCAAACCTCGGCACGCAGGCCGGCCATACATGAGTACAAAAGGAAAAACACTCAAAACTTGGCCTTCGAGGGCCAGTACAGCAACTTGGGCTTTAGCCCGCTAATTTCCTCTCGGCTCCGTAGTACCTGCAAGCAACAATCCACCGCACGGTGGTAAACAAAGGCAACAGTCAGCTATGCTGACCAAATTATAACGATTCCGCCCCCAAATCGGGGCGGCAAAGCTTCTTCCCTGCACTTGTTAGCAAAACAAGCAACACAGTAAAACAAGCATCTCATCATAGGTGCACGCTCTCACGGCCGTACACCCCGTGCTCTCAGGGCACTTACTCGGTGAAGCCAGTCCGAACCCCGTCCGGTCCTCGACTCCACCACCACCCCCAGGGTGGCAATCTTTGTGAGCATTTAGTCTTCTCAGCCGCAGCCTAGACTCGATCTCCAAACCTCGGTAAGTCCCACGTAAAACTTTAGGTCGCTTTAACCGAGCAGGTGGAGCGGTTAGGGGTACACTAGCCCGTTGCTCACCCCGCTATTGCCATTTGGCCACTAACGCGGACTAAGCTTCCCCAGTCCCAAATAACGATCAAACATGGTACATAGCCCCGCTATGTACTCGGTTGGCTCTCAGGCCACCGATATGACAGAAATGCATTTCCGTCCAGATTTCTGGGTGCACCTCGGGGTTAATCCCCCAGATTCCCTGATGCATTCTACCGCATAGCAACCCGAAAACAATCACAACGCTCTGAGTCTTCTCCAGCTAGAATATGCATAGCAAAACATCACCGATCCGGAAAACACGTCCGGGTAGGATTCACACAGCATGCCTATGTCCGTACTACGATTCCAGACTCTAACAAGGGGGACTTTACATATCTACCCCAAGGAACACCACAATCTCGCCGCACACTCGCGAGAGAGGGGTTTTCCCATGCAAAGGAAGAAGAGCTTCACATGCTCAAGAAGAGAATCGTTACCCTTTCGCTTTTCCTTGGCGCCATGACGATCTAGTTGGATGGAAAGCACCGTATGGGCCTCTCCTTCGCAGATCCGGACTCAGATCGGGATTTGGAGCTCCGAAGCTCCGTCAGTGACCGAATCTAGCTTCTTCTTCCTCCTCCAAGCTCTCTCCTCTCTCTAACTCTTAGAGAGAGAACCAACCAAAGGGAATGAGGGTTTCTAAACCCTATTCCCGGATAAAACATCCCAGCAACAGCCCCCCACCGTTGGATCCAAATCCAAGGGAACAAACGGCCACGATTAGGCCTAAAATACAAAATCTGGGGCCAAACACGGGTTGCAACACGGCCGTGTGCCTGGCCGTGTCACCCATTCGCCGTCTCGACCGACTCGAAAACCAGCACATGGCATTCGACATGGCCTTCGACACGCCCGTGTCACCACTTGACACGCCCGTGTCGAGACCCGTGTCACGCCCCCTATGTGCAATCGGCCCGCTTTCCCAACCCGAGAAGGACACGGCCTGTGACACGGCACCCGACACGCCCGTGTCGAATTTGACACGCCCGTGTCAGGGCCCGTGTCATGGCCCGTGTGGCTTCCCCAGAAAATAGCCCAAAGTGACACGCCCTGGGACACGCCCGTGTCCCAGGCCGTGTACCTCAACACGACGATCTCCGACCGTCAAAACGTCGACCACATGACCGTGCCCGAACACGCCTGTGTCATGCCCGTGTCATACCCGTGTCACGCCCGTGACACGCCCGTGACACCTGCTCCAAAAGTTCAGAATGGGCTTAAAACATCACCCGTCCCTCTTTTGAGTTTCGGGGTGTTACATGCTGGATGCCGGGGGGGATTGTTGGGTCCGGCATTCCTTCACTTGACCCGTAGCACTTTGCTACTTATTTAAGAAATTAAGTAGCGCCCTCTCTAACAGTCCGGGCTTTTGGTGCAGTTGGGTATGAGCTTGATCTTTCATTTGGTATCAGAGGGTGTGTTGTTGAAGGTTGTACAGGCTAACACCTGAACCTAAGATCTCTGATAAATATTCTCTTACTCTATTCCTCTTTATTATACCATGGCTCAGTACAAGGATTTTGCAAGCACCAGACCTCCAGTTTACAACTTGCAAAAGTTTGGAATCTGGAAAGCAAGAATAAGACTTTATATGAACTCTATTGATGAAGATATTTATGCTTCTATCTTAACAGGAGTACCTTTGCCACCAGCTGCCACCCTAATCACTTCCACAAATATGACTGCAGTACCTCCTCCAGACTACAATGATGCATACAAGAAAGCAAAAATTGTTGATGCAAAAGCCATGAATATACTGGCACAGACAATGTCTGACGACATATTTCAGAAGGTAGCTGAATGTGAATCAGCTAAGGCCATCTGGGATTCCTTAAACCAGATGGTTGCAGGATCAGCAGATGAAAGGAAGGACAGGAGAGCTCATCTCATCTCCCTGTATGAGAATTTCAAAAAGGAAGAAACTGAGCAAGTTTCTGAGATGTATAACAGACTCAGTATCATTGTTAATGAACTGAAAACCCTTGACAAGGACATCTCAGTCACAGAAATAAATGACAAGATTCTCATGTGCTTCCCCAGCTCATGGGACTCTAGAATCTGGCCTATCAGAAAGACCAGAAGCACACATGAGATGACCACTGAATCAGTCTTAGGAAAGCTGAAATCCTATGAACAGCTGTTGAAGACAAGAGAAGCTGAGCAACAAAAGAATGCTACACCAACAAGGAATGAGTAGAATATTTCTTTCAAAGCTTCAGAAGAATCAGAAACTTCTCCATCAAATAAAGAACTGATGAGTCTCTTTGCAAAGAGATTCTTCAAGATGGGGAGAAAGGAATTTAGAAGAAAATCATTAAGGAGTGATGATAAACCAAGGTATGATAAAACTCCTTCTAAAGAAATCATTTGTTTTGGTTGCAGAAAAGCTGGACACATTCTTCCAGAGTGTCCAGAAAACAAGCACAAGGAAAGGAGAAAAGAAAAAGACTCCAAGAAGCACTCCAGCAAACCATCCTCCTATAAACACAAAAAGAAGGAGAGAGGATTTGTTGCAGAAACATGGAGTGATACTGAAGAATCATCTTCCTCCAGCTCTAGTGAAGATGAAGAAGAAGTAAAGGCCAAGGAAATGTGCTTAATGGCCATCAATGCTTCAGGAAATGTCTCAGAAGAAGAAGAATCTGAAGAATGTTCAGATTGTGATCAGGTATTGGAAGATTTTTACTTTACCTATGAAGATTTTAAATCAAACTTCAAATTTATGTGTAGTGATCTAATTAGGTCTGAGAAGGAAATCAAACTTCTCAGAGATAGGCAAGTTAACTATAACACTTTAGTATCAGAAAACAACAAATTAAAAAATGAAATAGACTTGCATAGTGAACAAATCATTTTTCTGAAAATGGAATTAAGCAAGGCAAAACAGCTAGAGGAATCATTAAATGGAAGAAGTAAACAGCTAGAGGAAATAACCAGCACACTCAATGCTAGGCTTAATAAAAGTAAGTTGGGATTAGGTGCATCATCTAGTGAACCACCAGTCATCCAGAAAAATCATCTCTCACAACCCATAAAGTTTATTTCAGAAAAAGGCAAGAAAAATACAAAGCAAATTTAAAAGGTTAAAAAGGTTCTAAAACAAATTGAGAAAAATAAAGAAAAACAAACAACTAAGCCTCAAAAAAAATCGTCGAACCAAGATCGACGATCTCAACATTATGCGTCGAACGCCGATCGATGATCTCAGAACCCAGAGCTTGAGTTCAACCAATTTGCAAACGGTGATCGACGATATCACTATGTATCGTCGACCAGAGATCGACGATCGTGGAACCCAGATAATAGCAACTATTACTCTGAGAACCGAGATCGATGACATCAATGCTGGTCGTCAAACGCAGATCGACGATCTCAACCTAAAACATCGAACTCAGAACAGAGTTATCAAAACTTCAATTTCAACAGGAATAGAAATCCCAATAAGAATCCTAGCTCTAAATCATTTCATCCCTTTACTAACTGGATAATACCACCTAGGATATTTCATTCCTTAGGCTATAAATGTCAACCTGAATATTCTTATATTTTAAGTTTTAAGTATGAAAAGAAGCCAGGACCCAAGGTTACCTGGGTCCAAAATGGATAATCTGCCTTCTTGCAGGAGAAGACCTATTTTACCATACAGGATAGATGGTACCTGGATAGTAGGTGCTCCAAGCACATGACTGGAAACAAGGCCAACCTAAATAACTACAAGGCAAAGTTGGGTCCAAAAGTTGTATTTGGTGACTCAAGCTTTAGCCAAACAGAAGGATATGGAGAATTCACACTTAGAGATGTCACATTCAGGAAAGTGGCATATGTAAGTGGTCTAAAACATAACTTGATATCCATAGGTCAGCTATGTGATGCAGGTTATGAGGTATGTTTTACTGATTCAAAGTGCAATATTTCTTTAAATAACAGCATTGTGTTGTCAGGATATAGGTTAGGCAATATTTACTTAGTTGATTTTCATTCTGCTTATTCAGAAATCTGTTTATTTAATCAGGTTAGCAATAATAATACTTTATGGCATAAAAGGCTAGGGCATGTAAACCTTAGAAACATTGCTAGGTTATCTAGGGACAACCTTGTTAGAGGATTGCCCTCTTGCCCCTACAAGAAGGAAAGCCTTTGCAAGGCTTGTCAAGAAGGAAATCAAACTAAAAATAGCTTTAAATCAGTTAATAAGAGTGATTCACCTAGGATTTTGTATCTGCTTCATTTGGGGCTTTTTAGACCAATTGTTGTACAAAGTCTGGGAGGGAAGTTCTATACTTTAGTCATTGTAGATGACTTCTCTAGGTTCTCTTCTTGAGAAACAAGTCAGATAACTTCAAGGTTCTTACAGACTTTCTAAAATGCATAAAGATTGAGTACTCTACTCAAGTTGCATTGATCAGAAGTGATCATGGCACTGAGTTTGAATCTCTTCCTATGCAAGAATTCTGTGAGAAGGAAGGTATCAGGCATTATTTCTCTACTCCCAGAACTCCCCAACAAAATGGGGTAGTTGAAAGGAAAAAAAGAACAGTCATTGAAGCTGCAGGAACATTGCTTGCTGATGCTCACATGCCTTTATCCTATTGGGCAGAAGCTGTAAGCACAACAAATTATGTCCTGAACAGAAGTTTGATACACAAACTTAAGAGCAAGACTCCCTATGAATTACTCAAAGGGAAGAAACCTAAAATAGATTATTTTAGAATTTTTGGCTGCATTTGTTTTATTCATAATAACAACAAAGATTACCTTAGAAAGTTTGAAGCCAAAGCTACAATGGGAATTTTTCTAGGATATTCCCAAGTTAGCAAGGCATATAGAGTTTTCAATAAATTATCTTTGAAATTGAAGAATCTGTTCATGTTACTTTTGATGAAGCTAATATGTTTTACAAGGAGAAGGAAGCTTCTACCAGTAATCTCTTGCAGGTACCAAATCTATGTGAGAATTTGGATGAATTGAATTTCACCCAAAAGGTGATATCTCATCCCACTCCCCAAATTAATGAAGATAGTGAAGAAGAATCTCTAGAAACTGCTGAAGGCTCTCCAACAGCAAACTTAATTCCACAAGAGGAATTAATTCTTGATGCTGCTGTTGTTGATCAAACTCTACCTCCTGACTATGTTACACTTAGAGATCATCCCATATCTCAAGTGTTAAGAGACATGTCAGTGGGTGTGCAGACAAGGAATCAACTCAATGAAGATATGATGCATGCCTATTTCTTATCTTATATTTAACCCTCATCCATTAAAGATGCAGAGCAAGATCCACACTGGATTATTGCAATGCAAGAGGAGCTAAATCAGTTTGAAAGATGCAAGGTTTGGAATTTGGTTCCTGGACCCAAAGGACAGCTAGTAATTGGAACTAAATGGGTCTTCAGAAATAAATTGGATGCTCAAGGCATAGTTGTCAGAAACAAAGCAAGATTAGTAGCACAAGGCTATAGGCAAGAAGAAGGTATTGACTATGATCAGACCTTTGCACCTGTTGCAAGGCTTGAAGCTATCAGAATTTTCTTGGCATATACTGCTCACAAGAAATTCAAGGTATATCAAATGGATGTCAAAAGTGCCTTTCTCAATAGGAAACTTAAAGAAGAAGTATATGTGGAACAACCACCAGGTATTATCTCTTCAACTCACCCCTCCCATGTTTTAAAATTGCATAAGGCTCTCTATGGTCTAAAGCAAGCTCCAAGAGCTTGGTATGAAACCCTAGCTAGCTTTCTTTTAGAGCATAAATTTTCTAGAGGCACTGTTGATAGGACTTTATTTGTTAGACATCATCATGATATGATTCTGTTAGTTCAAGTATATGTTAATGATATTATATTTGGATCTACTGATTCTAAACTTTGCAAAAGGTTTTCTGACCTTATGCACTCCAAGTTTGAAATGAGTAGCATGGGTGAACTCTCTTACTTTCTTGGTCTTCAAGTAAAGCAAGATCCTGATGACATCTTCATATCCTAGTCCAAATATGCTAAGGAATTTGTAAAAAGGTTTGGGGTGGCTGATGCCTCAGCTATGAAGACACCTATGGCTTCTAATACAGTAATTAATTCTGATGAAAAGGGAAAACCTGTTGATCAGAAAAATTTTAGGGCCATTATTGGGTCCCTATTATATCTTACTGCAAGTAGACCTGATATAATGTTTGCAACATGTCTTTGTGCTAGATTTCAAGTCAATCCAAAAGAATCTCATTTAATTCTCTTCAAAAGAATTTTAAGATATTTAAAGGGTTGTCCTAATCTTGGACTTTGGTATCCTACAGAGTCAGAATTTGAATTAACTGGATATTCTGATGCTGACTATGCTGGATGCAGAATTGACAGAAAAAGCACTTCAGGAACCTGTCAGTTCCTGGGTGATAAATTAGTTTCCTGGTTTTGCAAGAAACAATCTTTTGTGTCTACATCAACTACAGAGGCTGAATATATAGCAGCTGGTAGTTGCTGTTCACAGATCTTGTGGATTCAAAATCAGCTACCGGATTATGGGTACTCTCTCAAAGATTCCACCATCATTTGTGACAGTACCAGTGCCATATCTATTGCACAAAATCCAGTCCTACATTCTATTACCAAGCATATAGAAATAAGGCATCATTTTCTTAGAGACTGTGTTGACAAAAACAAGATTAACCTCAAGTTTATCTCCACTGATTTGCAAAGAGGAGATATTTTTACCAAGCCTCTGGATGTGGAAAAACATCTATTCTTTTTGAATCAGCTTGGAATGATAAATGGAATGGATTAATCCTGAATTTTGTATGTGTGAAGATGTGGTCAACGATCATCGAATGGAGATCGACGATCTTCAAACTCATCTTGAGCTCAATCGTCGACCTGAGATTGACGACAGCTCTGTGTGAAGACAAAAATCGTCGACCGGAGATCGACGACATTGCTTCAGAAAACTAATCGTCGACCTCAGTACGACGATTGATTTTCCGATTGAGATCAGAGACCAAAGATATTATTTGCTTATAAATTAAATCTTTAACCTAAGATTGACATTTTTGTTTTTATCGCCGGCCAGAGATCGTCTCTTCATATTCCAAAAACCTATATGTAAGTTTCTTCTCGATCTCTGTCCCGTACTTTCATATTTCCCCTCTACTCTTGATTTTTGCTCTCTCTAGTTTACAGGTTTTCCATGGCGATCTCTGCAGCAGTTCTCGCAGTGATGAAGTTCGACACAGGATTTGATGTTGACTTCGTCTCTTTCCGTCATTGTGTTGTTGTGTTTCAGGAAATGCTGCAACTTTGCGACGGTCAGGGGTTGAAGAAACTTATGTCTACAAGGATAAATCTATCTGTTGCTGAGATAAAGGAATGGGTTTACACCTCCTCTGTCAATGATTCTTCGATGATTGGTTCCATCTCGGGATAGCAGGTTACTCTAAACCCTGCATCTCTTACAGAAATTTTTGAGCTAAAGAATGGAACAGATGATTTGGATCAGGACAGTGCAGAATATAGCAGGATGCTTCTAGAGATGGGTCATGCCGAGGGCATTCCATCTAAGTTATTAAAGAAAAACCTATCTGTAGGGTTTAAGTTTCTCGCGGATATAGTGGGCAGGGTTCTGCTTGACAAGCACTCGGCCCATGATAATATCAATAGGCAGCAGTTTGCCATAATGTCTGCTTTAGTAAACAAGAAGGTCATTGATTGGGCCAATTTGTTTTTCGATTTGATTAAGAGAAAGAATAACAAAAAGGAAGTCTATCTAGGAAGGATTATAGGAATCTTCCTTCAACAGAAAGCCCCAGAGCTTTTGGTTTCTCCAACTATAGCTATCAATGCCAGCAAAATGATGGATTCATCTTTTTTCGGGAAGTGAGAGAGGTCAATTTAGAAACCCTCCAAGGCAGGAACCTCCTCTCGCACATCTGAGGACACCAGGGCCGTCACAGCCACTCCTCACCCTACTGATGAAGTTCCCTCCCTTTCTCCAACCATCCCCAATGTCTCTTCTCATCCTACCACTGCCCTTCAAACTCCTCTTTCATCTCAAGCCACTCTATCCTCTCATACCCAGTCTCCTCAACACCATATTACATCTCAACTCTTCTCAAACTTGTCATCTCCAAATTTTGATCTGCTCTCTCCTCACTCTTCCCCTTCTCGTCAACCTAATTCACCAATCAACATTGAAGCCTCTCCTCACAACTCTCCTCAATATTCCCCCATCCATTTTCCTAGAATGTCTCCAACCCAGGATGAAATCATGACAGATTTCACTCCTCCTCCATCTCATACTTCTATCTCAACTCAAACTCCAGCTGACTTTCTTCAAGATGATCATCTCTCTCTCTCTCTCTCATATTCTTGAACTTATTACTCCTACCCTAAAATCCCTGATAGCAGAGGCAATTTCACCTCTTGGTCAATCTACTTCCTCTCTTTCTGCCCTCATCACTTCGTCTTTCTCTACTTCCTCTGTCCCTTCTGCATCTAGGGGCCTGATTCCAATCCTCACTGAAACCAGGCAGGGGGAGATGTCCCATGAAGATGCTGCAGGTCCAGTATCAGCAGAACTTCAGGTTCAGATTCCTCCAGCAGATCAGGAAGAAGAAGCTTTTCAAAAGTTTTTTCCGGACATAGTCCTATTTTCAGATTTACTGATGACGGATGAGGACACTGATGTGTCAATCCATAAGATCTCCAGTGGTCATTACTTTATTAACCCATCTATTGATTTGAAAATTCTTTTATATTCTTTCTCTATATTCAGAGCAGTTTTGTTTTCAGATGAGGCTATCCCTCCTAGTTCTCTCTACTCCAGAAATGATGAACAGCTTAATTCAACATGCTTTCAAGCTAAATCCACTCAGTTCAAATCAGTCATTGTATTGCCTCCTCGAGAAGATCAGCTACCTGTTGAACAGGAACTTGACCCAAACTTCAGGATGGCTAGACTTCAGGAACTGATTGGCCTTTCTCAGATCAGAAAAGCTGTAGAAGAAGGGAAAGATCCATCTTCATTCTCTACTATGTCATCTTTCAGAGAAAAGGAGCTGGATAAACTTCAAGTAAGCAAGAAAGTCTTCAATCCAGTTGATTATATGGCTTTGCATCCAGAAGAAGTTGTGCCCAGAGTCAACTCTCAGACATCTCTTGGTGGGCAAGACTTTATGACATCCAATAAGAATGCACCAACCCAAGCAGGAAGATAATTTTCTCAAAACCTTCATCTGTCTCTTCTTTTGATAAACCATAGTTTATGTTATTTGTTTAATGATTAACTAAATATGTACAATGAACTGTTATAACATATCTATTGATGGTATTTCATTCCTTCAGATATTTATGGTCTTTGCATTTCATTTCTTTTCAGTTTTGTTTTTGAGTGACCTCACACAAATAGGGGGAGATTGTTGGAACCACTGTTTGGCTTTGTGCTAGGTTCACTCTTAGGTTGTTTAGACCCTCTTGTATAGCCAGGGTCTCTGTCTTCAGTCTTAGTTAGATCCCTTTAAGACCAGGTGTGGGCAGACCAGCTTTGCAATGGACTCAGATTCAGAATACGTTGTGATTCATCTATATCAGTTCGACTATAGTCAAACTCTGCTCGACGATCGTCGATCTCCCATCGACGATCTCAGAGTCTCCTACTCTGAATTGATCTCGACGATCCCCGAGCTCAGGTCGACGATCTATTGTTTCTCTCCAGTAATCGAAGCTCGATGATCTCTTATCCCTAGTCGACGATCTCTGATCCGAGTCTTATGATTTTATGTTGTCTTCTTCTATCAGTTTTTCAGATCAGTCAGAAGTCTTTGTTTGGTTTGGCTATGGTCAATTATTTTAAGGCAAGATATATTCTGATAATAAATGCTGATTCTCCCAAGGATGATAGTTGTATTTCTTGAAGCATTTATTATGGCATTCACAGAATATTGTGTAGAGACAGTTATGGATTGTATTTATGACTGCCAGCCATTCTAGCCGTTTGGGCTCCTTATTTCTTGTAATAAATTATGCCTTGCCTTGGGAATTCAAATTCAGGCCATTTTTCTTCTCACTGACAGAACATATATCTGGATATAACAAAAAAGAGATTGAACACAAGCCAGTAATCAAAACAGAAAGAAAAGAATCTTTTGCTCTAAGTGGATACTGCATGCTTTGCTAAGAAGAAGAAGAAGAACTCTCCCTGAACAATTTTTCACCAGTCTTCTTCTCTCTTCAGTCTTCAAAGATTCACAGAGAATCTCAACATCAACCACTGCTATCAGATTCAAAAAGGTCTCTACAACCTTTTCACTTTGAAGACCTACACCCAGGGCCAAGCTTCATCCTCCTGAATTCATACAATATCCCAGGGGGAGCTTGGATCTTTATTTAATCCACATAATCTTCTAAATTGTCTGAGAAAGAGAAGATTCTCATATACCCAACTGCACCAAAAGCCCGGACTGTTGGAGAGGGCGCTACTTAATTTCTTAAATAAGTAGCAAAGTGCCACGGATAGAGTGAAGGAACGCCGGACCAAACAATCCCCCCCCAGGCATCCAGCACAACCCGACGGGTTGTGCTTGATCCTTCAGAACTACCCTAGTGTCCTAGGGCTCCACCCTTCAACTTCCACCCAATATCAGTGGAGGGGGTATTTTGTGTGCTAATATAGCTGAGTGCCAAGATCCATCACCTTTGGGTGAGGCTGGCCAACTCAAGTGCACTTAGGGCACTTAGCCCTAATTTGACCTAAAAGGGGCCAATCCTTGGCTACACAATTACCCTATCAAACCAAACCCAAAAAGGGTGAAATTTTTACAAGAGCCTAATAATACTCAACAAGATCTCCCTCCAAAATTTGAGGGGTTTAAGTCACCTAATTAAATTACACATGATTTATTTAATTTTTCCAAAAACTATAGAAAAAAGTGTCTCCTAAAATTCCCATTTTTGGACAGGACCTAGGTATAGGTAAGGGTTACTTCCTGTCCAAATTTCAAGTCAGTTGGACAAGGGATGAAGTAGGGCCACTCATTTTAGTCCCTGACTAACCCTAGGTATAGACCCCACTAAAATGAGTGCCCTGGTCAAACCAGACACCCAAATTGGTTCAAACCGATTTTAAAATAAAGTACACACCTAGGGATACAACTTTAATGTTTACTATTTTTCCTTTATAGGCCTTTAAGTATTTTTAATAATTAAAAACATTAAATACATAAAGTGTGACAGAATGTCACATGAAATAAATATTTAACATATAGTTTATTTTATAATAGCACGAATCTTGGCGCAATACTAGACAGCATCTGGTCATTGTCCCAGCATGCCAACAGCCAGGATTAATTCTTCCTGATCCAACTTCAAGCCGTTTCCGCTGGCCACCCGACCACCTCCCTGGCCGGCCACCACCTCCACCACCTCCATCGAGGTGGTGGTTTTCGATTGGTGGCGGCATGGCCTCCGGAGGAGCGGATTCCGACGATCTCGATAGGTGGAATTTTCATGGAAAAATCAGGAAAACACCATTCCCGATCAGGCCCAATTGAGCCCGATTCTAATCCCTAACGATTCCTACGATCTATCCACAGAGAGAGGAGAAGGGGAGGACCTTTGTGGTGGTCTGGAGTCGTGTCGATCGTTGGGTTGCCATTAGCGGTGGTGATGTCACCGGAATTCTGCAACAGTACAGTGGACAAGCTCGAAACCGCCGGGGGAAAGGTGGAAACACCTCCTTGTTGCCCAGTGGTGCTTTTAAAACACCAAAATAGGGTACGGGAAGGGTGTGGGTTGAATGGCCATTAAAGGCAATTCTCAACCATGGTGGTGGGGGGTGAACCTGGGCTGGAGTGGCCAGGAAAGGGCTGGAAACTTCTCCTCTTCTCCAGAGGAGTTGAATCCAGCCATTAAAGGTGGCCTTTGGCCTCCCTAAGCCATGAATGGCTTCTTCCTCCCTCTTTCTCTCTCCTCCATTAAGGGTGAGGTGGAGCTCTCTCTCTCTTCTAGTCACCAAGACTAACTTGTTCAACCCTTTAGACTATTTTCATCCCACTAAATCATATCATCACATAATTAAGAGTTGGTTAGCCCAAATGAAAGAGGGCTTGAGCTTGGGTTAGCCCATTTGGGCTAAGTTGACCTAAACTAGACTAGGGTTGACCTTAGTCCTTTTAACCTTTTGGGATTACCCCAATGGGTCCTTGGTGACCCATTAGCCTCCCCTAGGGTCTAGGTAGGGCTGGGTAGGGTTATATTGGCACTTGGGTGTCACTTGACCCTTAGAAAGGACACTTTGACCAAGTTAGGGCTAGAGTTGGCTTTGGTCAACATTACCATTTGGGTTGACCCCAAGGCATCCTTGGTGACCCCTTGACTACCACTAAGGTCTAGGAAGGGTTTTTTAGGGTTAACTTTGCACTATGAGGGTCACTTGCCCCTTAGTTAGGGCACTTTGACCACTTTAGGGCTAGGGTTTACTTAGGTCAACTCAGGCTCTAGGGTTGACCCCAATGGATCTTTGGGGTTCTAATGGACCTCCCCATAGGTTGGTGAGGTTGTGGTGAGGTCTTGGAGTCATGGAGAAACCTTGTTATCATCCCAACCTAGTGTTTAGAAACTTACTATTTGCAGACCATAGTGATCTCACCTATATTCCTAGGTCCACTTTGTCTCCCTAGGGTTTTATAGGGTTTTATCATGACCTAGTCATGACAAAACCACACCTAGTGGGTCTAGTTATATCAGGGATGTTATAACCTACCTCAGGCAAAAAGCCTTACAACTCAGAGCAAGTTTTGGTCCTACAGCTCAGTGATTCAAAGATCACCTACTTCAGCCTAAGTTAATAGTCCTACACTCAGTCTAGGAGGATAGCCCTACAAATCAGAGAGGAATACTCTCCTACCTCAAATCTAAAACAGATCCTACCTCATGCAAGCTACCCTACAACTCAGATCCATTCCAGGATCCTATCTCAAACTTGAACACAAGTCTTACAACTCAGGCTCACAGGCCCTACCTCAGATCCATATAGGGATCCTTCCTCAGATCTACCAAAGATGTTATACTCAGCCTTTATAAAATAGGCTTACACTCAGATCCAAAGGATCCTATAGAGAGAGATAAGTTTGTTGATGATGACTAGACACTAGAGAGATTTTCTCTGTGTTTACCTCCTTCTGAACTGAAGTAGACTCAGTCCAGATATCTTCTTCTTCACATCTCCAGAAAATGTTCTTCAGGAAATATCTGCTTGAACTGTGAAGATGTTGCAGCTAGGGTTAGCCTTTGCTTCTCCTTCTTTCTCAGAAAGTTTCTCTGAACTTGCTGTTCAAGGTGAGAATGACAACAACTATCTTCTATCAACTAATCTATTGCAGCTAGGGTTAGCCTTAGCTGCTTCTTCGTCTATCTCAGAGAAGTTTCTCTGAACTTGGTGTTGTAGGTGAGAATGGCAATAGCTACCTTATTGAACTCTTTGATCAGAAGTTTGAACTTCTTCTTCAGGCTCTGCAATAGTGTCGAGAGGAAGAAGATGAAATCCAACGCTTTTCGAAAATTGATCCAAAAGTTATCTTCTTCCTTCTGATCAGAATTCTTTTATTCCCGATGTCCAACATCTCTTTGAGTAGTGAGACCAGTTGTTATTGTGGGCTGTAACTTTGCTTTTGCATTAAATGCAGTACAGAAGTCGTGCGATGCCGTTTGTCGTATATTGTAGACTTCCCACAACAATTTGAAATTCTGCTGACGTCATCACCTGTGGACTTAGTCAAAAATAAAAGATTTATCATAAGCGTTGAGTGGATAGCCTTCACTCAACACCAAAATACTTAACCAATTTTGTGTACCATTAGGCATCGAGTGATTAGTCATCACTCGACGAATTTGTACTTAGCCAATATTTTTATTGAGGAAGCATTGAGCGAACGACCTTCACTCAATGATTTTGTCCTTAGACAAACTTTCTATTGATAGGCATTGAGTGCATTGGCTTCACTCAACACTTTTGTCCTTGGATAAACTTTCTGTTGATAGACATTTAGTGCGTTGGCTTCACTCAATGCTTTTGTCCTTGGAAAAACTTTCTATTGATAGGCGTTGAGTGCGATGAGTGAGCCTTCATCACTCAACACATACTTGACTTTCCTGTCATCTTGATGAGGCGTTGAGTGAAAAACCTTCACTCAACGCTTATGTACTTAGTTGATTTCCATCTATATGAAGGCGTTGAGTTAGCTGTCTTCACTTAACACTTTCTGTCTTTCCCTATCTTCTTGATGAGGCGTTAAGTGAACTACCTTCACTAAATGCTTCTGTACTTAGCTGATTTCTCTGTTGAGTTGGCGTTGAGTGAACTATTCTCACTCAACGCATTTGGACTTAGATAGATTTACTATCTACATCTTCTGATTCTTTGACTGAAGCTTGTTCTGTCGATGCTTTCTGAGCATGACGTTGGGTGAATTGTCTTCACTCAATGCTTCTGAACTTAGCCAAATTTCTTCTCAGTTTCTCTGTCTTTGACAACAAAGATCTTTACTCGACGCTTCTTTCTTCAGGCATCGAGTGATTAGTCCTCACTCGATGCTTCTGGACTTAGCTAGATTTCTTTTTTGCCAATGCTTAAGCTTTGACTATCTGAGCTTTACTCGACGCTTCTTTCTTCAGGCTTTGAGTGAGCTATCCTCACTTGACGCTTCTGGACTTAGCCATATTTCTTCTTTGTCAATGTTGAAGCTTTGAATGTCTGAACTTTACTCGACACCTCTTGTTATATGGCGTTGAGTTAACTGCCTTCACTCAACGCTTGTGTACTTAACCAAAATTCTGCTTTATCAACAGTCAGGCTTTGACTACCCATGCTTTACTCCGCGCTTCATGACATTGGCATTGAGTGAACTGACTTCAATTAATGCCTGTGGACTTAGACAAATTTCTATCTTCCCAGCATTCTTCCTTGTGTCCACCTGTCACCGTCACTTAGACAATATGTCTAATCATGGTATAGTAGACAACCTGCATCCATAAAACTTGAATATACATTAAACACAATTATGCTCTTAGTATTGATGGTGATGTCTCTTCAAATCTAGGAAACATTGAAGGGCAATATTCCCAACAAAGCTTCATTTATAAATGGTCACTGGTCGGCGTGTCATCTTAGAAGCTAAGGGTGATGATGATACATTAAGACTAGCATGTGTGTTGGCTGATGACCGATTCTCACAGGTCATAATATTGTGATATCAAGTCATCACATGTGTACTTATTATTGAACAAGTTATACTAGACAGACCCACCATGAGAATACTTTGTGGATTGTTATATGAATGTGTCACAAGTATGGCTCAAGTGGCAATGGTGTTTGTAGTCGTTTGACCTGAAGTCAAAATATTTATCATTGGAGGAAGAGCGTGCTTTGATGCTATCAAAAGTCCAGTCTTGAGAAAGTTGGATGATAAAGGTGGTTATTGGGTACGTTACGAATCATTTGGGTGTTTGTTTGTGGACAGAAATGAGATTTTTCCTCCTATATGACAGGAGTTGCATCCATGGGCCCCTTGATGGAATGGGACTGAGAAATGCATGGAAATGTATGGTTGAGTCAATATATGATATTAGACTCACTCATTTCTAGAAGTCCATTCTATATCAGGAAACTAGGATTGAATAATTATGAGGGTGTCATGGTCTATACCTCTAGTTCTATCTATATATAAGGGATGAAGATACATGCCAACACTGATACATTGCTCACAATGGATTTTGAGTTTTAAACTCTTATTGCTTGGGGAGCAATGATGCATTGCTAGATATCCCTCATTATTTATGAAACTTTTATTTGATACTTTCGAGATCAAGTGGGAGACTATTGGTGTTACCACTGTGAAATGGAAGTGATCGAGTATAGTCTCACTATCAACACAATATGAGCCTACATGGTCGCACATAAGAGCATTTGAGTGAGTCGAGACCACACTGTCAGGCATTGAGTGCATCGAGACCACACTGCCAGGCATTGAGTGCGTCGAGACCACACTACCAGGCGTTGAGTGTGTCGAGACCACACTGCCAGGTGTTTATTGCGTTGAGTCTACTCAACCAGGCATTGAGTGCATCGAGACCACTCAACGCTTCGTCGAATCAAGTGTTGATTCGTCGAGTGCTCACGTTGAGACCACTCGACACTTCGTCGAGTCAAGTGTTGATTCATCGACTGCTGGCATTGAGTGTGTTATAACCACTCGATGTTTCATCGATTCAAGTGTTGATTCATCGAGTGTTGGCATTGAGTGTGTTGAGACCACTCGACACTTTGTCGAGTCATGTGTTGATTCGTCGAGATAAATTCCATGTATTACGGGTCTTCCGATTGCAACGATTTTCTAGTGTTTATTCCTTTGGGTATAAATAGAAGATGTCTTAGGATTTTACTGTGAAAAATAGAGCCAAGTGCGACAGTAATGTAACACCCCAAAAAGTCTCAAAAATGGTTTTGAGGTGCAGGTTGGTTTACACGGCCTGGGACACGGGCGTGTCCCAGGGCGTGTCGGGGGTACATGGTCTGGGACACGGGCATGTCCCAGGGCGTGTCACTCAAATAAAATGCATTCTGAGTCAGAAGATTACACGGCCCGGAACCAAGCCTTGAACACGGCTGTGTCAGATTGGACACGGGCGTGTCCGATGCCGTGTGCCTACCCGTGTACTGCTGGTTGGGTTTGGAGCTCGATAAGGCAGGTGTGACACGGGCGTGTCCCATGGTTAACACGGGCGTGTCAGGTTCGACACGGGCGTGTCGATGCCCGTGTTCTGGTAAAGTTCAGTCGGTACGAATACCGCGTGTGCCGCTTAAGGGTACACGGCCTGTGACTCGGGCGTGTCACAGGCCGTGTCAGCCAAAAAAAATGTGATTTTGGGAAATCATGGCCGTTCATTTTTCTCTCTTTGGATCCAAGGGCTCAGGTGATTCCTGGCTGGATTTAAACAGCAGAGGCTGATGAAGAAAGTCATTCTTCATTTGATTAAGGAAGAGAGAAAGAGAGAGGAGGAAGAAGAAGGAGGAGGAGATCAAGCCACCGGCGGAGCTCCCGTTGTCCGATTCGCGATCCGAGGCCAGCATTGTGAAGGCAAAGCTGCTGCGGTTCTTTCTCACCGGCTAGTTTTCGATGGCTCCCAAGAGATCGACAAGGGTAACGATCTCCCTTCTTGGACATGTGAAGTCCTTCTTTTCTGCATTGCATAGGGAAAGCCCTTCCCCGCGAGTGTGCGGTGGGTTGTGGTGTCCCTTGGGGTAGATATGTGAAGTCCCCCTTGTTAGAGTCCGGAATTGGAGTACGGATCTAGGCATGCTGTGTGAAGCCCATCTGGACATGGTCTGGATTGGTGATGCTTGTTTGCATATCGGAGAAGGCTCCGTGATTATGGCTTGTGTTGCCTTGTGCCTACCTGTTGCTTGGTGCAGCAGGAAGTACTGGATGAAGTCCAGGAAATGAAGAGGGTTGGATGCAACTCTTGTGGCCGTGCGTTGCCACTTTATGAGTGGTTGAGCCGTTGGGCTGCAACTCGATGAAAGGCAGATTGCCGAACAGGAAAGGTGAAACCGACCCGCGCCTATAAATTTCCATGGATACTTCCGTATTTGAGGTGGCACAGCGACTTGAGCAACGGGGGGTGGCTGATCCGTACCTGCGTTAGGTCCGTCCGACTTGGAAGCCTGGTTATAGGTTTTGTTGGAGCGCCTAATGAGAGTCTTAGGCCCGCGCGCCGAAAAGACTAGAATGCTCAAATATCGTGTAGACGGTGGTGTTGACCCTGGTATTCCGGTACACCAAGAATGTGCCCTGAGTGCACGGACTGTCGGGTCGTGTGGCCGATAGTTGTGATGGCTTGAATGTGCCTGCGTGCACATAGTTGCTATATGATGATGCCATGCTATGCAGGGAAAGAATGCTAATGCCCCAAGAAAGGGGTAGGATTGTTATAATTAGGTCAGCTGAATGCTGACCGTTGCATTGTTTGCCATCGTTTGGGTGGATTGTCCCTATGCAGGTGCTGGAGAGCCAAGTGGTAAATGAAGGGCTGAAGCCCTACTGCTGTTGCTATTGCTGCTGCGGCTAGACCTTGAAGGCGAAGCGAATGTTTTTGCTTGTTTTCTTTTACTCATGTATGGTTGGCCTGCGCGCCGAGGTTTGTAAACCATACGGTGTGGAAAGAGGAACTGTAAGGCCTTAAGGCCAAACCTTTGTTGTACATTCCGTGGTTGTATATATAACTGTGGTTTATATATATATTGGACATTCCTGGTTAGAGTTCAATTTACACCTTAAAGCTTCCGCTAGAATGCTCTGAGTTAGGATTCGTGTATGGTTTGGTATTATCCTGGGACCTCACCGTCTGTTTGTGGCATATAGTGTGGGGCCCTGGCCGGACCTTCTACTATACGTCATGTAACGGATGGGGTCGTTACATTTTGGTATCAGCTTCGTTCGGTCTTCCTCTCTCGAATTCGTGGTCGAATTCTTTTATGGGGTGGCGAGCGCGTGTTTATGCGCCCTGCTGTAACGCTAATGAACTCTGGAATGTCCACTAAGGAATGTACAAAATCTTGTTTGAGGAATCTGCGCGTTCCTTTTTGTGTTGTTTTGCTTGCATACGTTCGCTAATGTGTGTCTTGTCCACCTATAGGTGACGCGTAGTGGTGTTGGGCAGTCTGAGCCCCAGCGCTCTGATGAGAGTGCGGCACCAGCTGAGGTGCCAACACCTCCTCCATCTGCGGAAACTGTTCGCTTAGTTGCTGAGGCTCTATTTGCCATGATTCAGCCGACCGGGCAATCGCAGCCGACAGTAGAACCAGTTCGTGTTGTTGTACGACCCGAGCCGGTTGAGGCTGTAGATCCACGAGCAGCTGACCGACAGTTGAAGCAATTCATGAGCTTCAGTCCGCCTACGTTTACGGGAATGGGATCCCCAACGCAGGCAGAGGATTGGTTATCGCGTGTCAAGCGGATAATGACAGCGATCAGGGCGGAGGAAACTCTAAAGGACACCTTGGCCAACTTCATGCTTGAAGGAGAGGCGCGGTTGTGGTGGGACGAGGTTGAGGTACACCATTTGGCGGGCAGGCAATTAACGCAAGTATCGATTGAGGAGTTCTCTCGAATATTTCTGGCGAAGTATGTCCCAGCGGCGCAACGTATTGCCATGGAAAATGAGTTCCAACGGTTAAAGCAAGGAGAAGATAGCGTGGATATCTACATTCATGAGTTTACCAGGTTGGGGCGGTATGCGGGAACAATCTTTGCGGATGACCAAAGGAAAACGAATCGGTTCTATGAAGGATTGCGGGATGAATTGAGATTCCTGCTTTTGAGTTCAGTGAACCAAGGGTTTCAGGCGTTGGTTGATACTGCGTGTGCGTTGGAGAAGGACATGCGGCGGGTACAAGGGAACAAGGGCTTGGTTGTGTCGAAGCCAGAGGTTCAAGCACCTCGCCCGAGCAAATCGTTTTACCAGAAGAAAGGGGGCAAGAGGTCCAAGCCGTCTGGGCAAGTGACTACGACCGTTGTGTCGGGGGCGACATCAAGGCCGGATTCTCGTACATACTATAACTGTGGCCGGGTGGGGCATATAGCCCGTGACTGTAGGGTTGTTCAGCCCAAAGGGGAAAAGAAGACGGGTGCGTCTTATGCTGAGAAGGGCAAAGCGGTGGTTGATTCCTCTGCATCCCAGGCACAGCCCCGAATCTATCAGCTTGGCCAGCAGGAGGCGATTAAGCAAAGTGACATCGTCACAGGTACGAGTTGATTATAGCTTACTTGCTTAAGTGCTATTGCTTTTGGTTATGTATAGCTTGTGCATGATGTGTGTGCTGCAGGCTTTGTCCTGATTCGGAATAATTTGGCGAGATCCCTGTTTGATACGGGTGCTTCGCATTCTTTTCTGTCTGAGGATTTCGTATCTCGCATTGGGGTACCGAGTCATGTGACGGTTGATAGTACAAGGGTGCTATTGCCGAATGGCTGTGTGATGCTTGCGGATAGGGCTTGCGATGTGGATGTGCAAATAGGAAGTCGGGATTTCGGTCTGAGTGCCTCTGTGCTACCGTTATCGGAGTTTGATGTGATCTTTAGTATGGACTGGCTCTCGGAGCAGCGTGCCTTTATTGATTGCAACTCCAAGGAGATTACACTGGGCCAGAATACCGGACTTGTGACGAAGTTCGCTGGTATGCGAGGAGTTGGCAGGACTCTATTGTCTGCGCTCCAAGTCGTCAATGCTGTTCGGAAGGGCGCGGAGTTATTCTTCACGCTAATTCAGGCTGTTGAGCCAAAGGCCAGTGTCGGTGAGGTTCTGGTTGTGTCAGAGTTTGCCGATGTGTTTCCTAAAGATCTTCCTGGGTTACCACCCCAGCGGGAGATTGACTTCTCTATTGAGTTGGTGCCAGGTGCGAAACCTGTGGCCCGCTCACCATATCGCGTCGCGCCAAAAGAGATGGCTGAGTTGAAAGTCCAATTGCAAGAGTTGTTGGAGCAGGGATACATACGCCCAAGTATGTCACCTTGGAGCGCGCCTGTTCTATTTGTGAAAAAGAAAGACGGTAGTTTACGGTTATGTATTGACTACCGCGAATTGAATAAGCTGACGGAGAAAAATAAATATCCGATTCCCCGGATTGATGACCTATTTGATCAGCTGGCAGGATCAACGGTCTATTCCAAGTTGGATTTGAAATCGGGATATTATCAGCTGAAAATTCGGGAAGGTGACATTCCCAAGACGGCGTTTGGAACACGCTACGGTCATTATGAGTTCATGGTAATGCCGTTTGGCCTATGTAATGCGCCTTCGGTATTTATGGACCTAATGAATCGAACGTTCCGAGAGTACTTGGATTTGTTCGTTATTGTGTTTATCGATGACATCTTAGTATACTCTCAATCGGAAGAGGATCATGCAAACCATTTGCGGTTGGTCTTGCATACCCTGTGGAGGAATAAGCTTTATGCCAAGTTCTCAAAGTGTGAGTTCTGGCTCTCTTTAGTAGCTTTTTTAGGCCATGTGGTAAGTGGAGAAGGTATCGCGGTGGATCCGTTGAAGATAAGTGCCATTCGAGATTGGCCAGTGATGTCTTCAGTGGCCGATGTCAGGAGCTTCCTTGGACTTGCGGGCTACTATAGACGGTTTGTGGAAAACTTCTCACGGATTGCTTTACCTCTGACCACGCTGACGAGAAAAGATCAAAAGTTCATTTGGACGCCAGAGTGCGCGCGAGCTTTTGAAGACTTGAAGAGTCGTTTGACCACGGCGCCTGTGTTGACATCGCCATGTGGTACAGATGGGTATGAGATCTATAGTGATGCTTCCGGGAGCAGCTTAGGCTGCGTTCTTCTGCAGTTTGGTAAAGTGATTGCTTATGGCTCGCGCCAATTGAAAGTGCATGAGCGGAATTACCCCGTCCATGATTTGGAGTTGGCGGCGGTAATCTTTGCGCTCAAGTTGTGGCGGCACTATCTTTATGGCGTTAAAGTGGATATCTATACAGATCACGAAAGCCTAAAGTATTTGTTGGATCAGAAAGATCTGAATATGCGACAACGAAGATGGACGGAGTTCCTTGGGGACTACACCTTCGAGATTCACTATACTCCCGGGAAGGGAAATGTGGTCGCTGATGCTTTGAGTCGGAAGACTCCGGTACGGGCAAGCTGGTTGCAGAGGCATGATCAGCGTTTAATCCAGGAATTGGAAGCATTGGAGATATCTTGTGTTGACAAGGGTACGTCAACCGATGCATGCTTGAACTGGAAGGAGGTGCAATATGACCTTACGGACAGAGTTCGGCGAGCAACGGAGCTTGATGAAAGTCTCCAGCGCTATGCTAAAGATGGGCCGGATGACCAATTCGCTTGGGATAACGGTTTGTTACGAAGAAATGGTCGAGTGTGCGTCCCGAACGGGGGTAAATTGAGGGAAGAGTTGATGTACGAAGCTCACTTTGCAAAGTACTCAGTTCACCCAGGGAGCACAAAGATGTACAGAGATCTGAAAAAGCTGTTCTGGTGGCCCGGACTAAAGAAAGATGTCGCACGTTATGTGGCTAAATGCAATACCTGTGCGTTGGTGAAAGCAGAATGCCAGAAGCCTGGCGGTTTCCTGAAGTCGTTACCTATTCCGGAATGGAAGTTCGATGACATTTCGATGGATTTCGTGCACGGGTTGCCGAGATCTCAACGCGGTCATGATTCAATCTGGGTGATTGTGGACCGGTTGACAAAAGTGGCGCACTTCCTTCCAAACAGAAGAGACGATTCAGTGGAAACCTTGGCCAAGCTTTATGTGGAGAAGGTTGTTCGACTGCACGGTGTTCCTCGGAGCATCGTTAGTGACCGTGATGGGTGGTTCACATCGAATGATTGGTGGCTAGTTCATCAAATGTTGGGTACAAAGTTAGCGTTTAGTACGGTCTTTCATCCCCAAACGGATGGCCAGACTGAACGAACCAACAGGATGATGGAGGACATGCTCCGCAAGTGCGCCCTAGACTTTGGTAAGAGATGCGAAGATTATATATTTCTTGTTGAATTTGCCTATAATAATAGCTACCAAGCGAGCATCGGTATGGCACCATTTGAGGCTTTATATGGTCGTAAATGTCGTACACCGTTAGCTTGGGCAGAAGCAGGCGAATCTAAGCTGAGTGGGAAAAAGGAAGTCGAAGAAGCTACCTCGCTCATACGCTCTATTCGGGAGAGGCTATTGATAGCCCAAGATCGTCAAGCAAAGTACTACAATGCCAAACACCGGAACGTGGAGTTCGCGGTGGGTGATTGGGTATATTTGAAGATCAAACCCTTCAAAGGCGTGTCCAGGATTCGGCGTTTGAAAAAGCTAAGTCCGAGGTATCTTGGTCCATTTGAGGTGGTGGAGCGAGTTGGGGAAGCTGCTTATCGACTAGCACTTTCAGCAGACTTGGGTGGATTACATGATGTATTTCACATCTCAGTACTTCGTAAGGCTGTGAAGGATCCAGCTCAAGTAGTGGAGAATGATCGGGTACCGGTCGAGTATGGGCTAACGACGAGGGTTAGACCCATTTGGATCGAGGATCGAGCCGAGAAACAGTTGCGGAACAAAGTGATCGGGATGGTCAAAGTCCGATGGGACAATTGTGGCCGTGAAGAGCTAACATGGGAGCGAGAGCAGACCATGCAAGCTGAATTTCCCGAACTATTTGTATAAGCTGTAGACCGTGTACCTTGTGTTATAACAGAGTTATCAAGTTATAGCATTGTTTTTCCTTGTTTCCTTACCGTGCAAATTTCGGGACGAAATTTTGTTAAGGGGGGAGGATTGTAACACCCCAAAAAGTCTCAAAAATGGTTTTGAGGTGCAGGTTGGTTTACACGGCCTGAGACACGAGCGTGTCCCAGGGCATGTTGGGGGTACACGGCCTGGGACACGGGCGTGTCCCAGGGCATGCCACTCAAATAAAATGCGTTCTGAGTCAGAAGATTACACGGCCCGGAACCAAGCCTTGAACACGGCCGTGTCAGATTGGACACGGGCGTGTCCGATGCCGTGTGCCTACCCATGTACTGCTGGTTGGGTTTGGAGCTCGATAAGGCAAGGGTGACACGGGCGTGTCCCATGATTGACACGGGCGTGTCAGGTTCGACACGGGCGTGTCAGGTTCGACACGGGCGTGTCGATGCCCGTGTTCTGGTAAAGTTCAGTCGGTACGAATACCGCGTGTGCCGCTTAAGGGTACACGGCCTGTGACACGGGCGTGTCACAAGCCGTGTCAGCCAAAAAAATGTGATTTTGGGAAATCGTGGCCGTTCATTTTTCTCTCTTTGGATCCAAGGGCTCAGGTGATTCCTGGCTGGATTTAAACAGCAGAGGCTGATGAAGAAAGTCATTCTTCATTTGATTAAGGAAGAGAGAAAGTGAGAGGAGGAAGAAGAAGGAGGAGGAGATCAAGCCACCGGCGGAGCTCCCGTGGTCCGATTCACGATCCGAGACCAGCATTGTGAAGGCAAAGCTGCTGCGGTTCTTTCTCACCGGCTAGTTTTCGATGGCTCCCAAGAGATCGACAAGGGTAACGATCTCCCTTCTTGGACATGTGAAGTCCTTCTTTTCTGCATTGCATAGGGAAAGCCCTTCCTCGCGAGTGTGCGGTGGGTTGTGGTGTCCCTTGGGGTAGATATGTGAAGTCCCCCTTGTTAGAGTCCGGAATTGGAGTACGGATCTAGGCATGCTGTGTGAAGCCCATCTGGACATGGTCTGGATTGGTGATGCTTGTTTGCATATCGGAGAAGGCTCCATGATTATGGCTTGTGTTGCCTTGTGCCTACCTGTTGCTTGGTGCAGCAGGAAGTACTGGATGAAGTCCAGGAAATAAAGAGGGTTGGATGCAACTCTTGTGGCCGTGCATTGCCACTTTATGAGCGGTTGAGCAGTTGGGCTGCAACTCGATGAAAGGCAGATTGCCGAACAGGAAAGGTGAAATCGACCCGCGCCTATAAATTGCCATGGATACTTCCGTATTCGAGGTGGCACGGCGACTTGAGCAACGGGGGGTGGCTGATCCGTACCTGCGTTAGGTCCGTCCGACTTGGAAGCCTGGTTATAGGTTTTGTTGGAGCGCCTAATGAGAGTCTTAGGCCCGCGCGCCGAAAAGACTAGAATGCTCAAATACCGTGTAGACGGTGGTGTTGACCCTGGTATTTCGGTACACCAAGAATGTGCCCTGAGTGCACGGACTGTCGGGCCGTGTGGCCGATAGTTGTGATGGCTTGAATGTGCCTGCGCACACATAGTTGCTATATGATGATGCCATGCTATGCAGGGAAAGAATGCTAATGCCCCGAGAAAGGGGTAGGATTGTTATAATTGGGTTAGCTGAATGTTGACCATTGCATTGTTTGCCACCGTTTGGGTGGATTGTCCCTATGCAGGTGCTGGAAAGCCAAGTGGTAATTGAAGGGTTGAAGCCCTACTACTGTTGCTGCTGCTGCTGCGGTTAGCCCTTGAAGGCGAAGCGAATGTTTTTGCTTGTTTTCTTTTACTCATGTATGGCCGGCCTGCGCGCCGAGGTTTGTAAATCATACGGTGTGGAAAGAGGAACTGTAAGGCCTTAAGGCCAAACCTTTGTTGTACATTCTGTAGTTGTATATATAACTGTGGTTTATATATATATTGGACATTCCTGGTTAGAGTTCAATTTACACCTTAAAGCTTCCGCTAGAATGCTCTGAGTTAGGATTCGTGTATGGTTTGGTATTATCCTGTGACCTCACCGTCTGTTTGTGGCATATAGTGTGGGGCCCCGGCCGGACCTTCTACTATACGTCATGTAACGGATGGGGTCGTTACAAGTAACCCGATAGGAAAAGGCTGACGGAAATCGTTTCTGAAAGTTCAGATCCCGTCGCCGTCCCTCAGCACGTTTTTGGTGCTCGTTGTCGCTACCTCTTCTGGAGCAGATCTAGCAGCCTGTGAAGACACATAGTGCTTTCCTCCAACCTAAATCTTGTATGACATGAGTCTAAGGGTTCCCCCGTTCGTGTGGATCACCAGTAGAGGCGTAGGCACAATTCTGCGCTCGGAACTCCAGCCGTTAGTGTTTTCCAAATTTCTTGGAGCATCTCAATTGAGTAGTGACTCAATCACGCAAAGGTAAATTTTATTTACAGCAACTTTACTCCTTGATCAATGTTCATCGCAAGATCTATTTCTTTTGGGATTTTCTTGTTTCCTTATTCCGCTGCGCACAAGTGTTGTGACGTATAGAAAACCCAACACTGCCTTCTTGGTTAATCGTTACAACGATCTGGCGACTATCAAAGACAGGCCACTTCTTGAGTTCTGGGTCAAATTTACTCAACCGTTATTTCCAGTCATGGTGGGCCTTTTTCTGTTTATTAGCTGCTAAGCTGGTGGAGATGACAATGTCGCTGGTCTCCGTGATAATCTGCACCAGATTTGACTTTAGAGGAGGAGATATTTACGGCCGCAGAAGCTTAATATCCATGGGTATAGGTTTAAGTTTACCTGGCTGCAGAAGATCAATTGTAGTCCTCAAGTCCGCCTCGTCTCGCTTGTCCGTGTTCTTCTTCTTTGAGTTCGCTTTCTCCTTCGCCGCATTCTCTACTGTGATCTTCTCCCTTAGCTTCTTATTCTCATCGCCCTTAGAAGTGATTTTGGAGGCCTACTTCTCACTAGTTCTAACCTCCAGCACCTAGACTTTTTACTCAGCTAGCAAGTCGTCAGAAGCGGTCTAGAAAGCCTCCAGTAAAGACTTGTTAATTTCGTCAAGCTTTTCCAAGTTATCAAAGTTTTAAATAATCCCATCAGTAGAGAGAATGACTGTTGAGAGTGAGGCATCACTTCCCGAAGCGGTACTCTCAGGAGTCACGAAGGCGGATTTGGGAGCTTCCTTGTCTTGCGGTCAGAATTATAAGCTTGCATCTCTAGCCCGTATAGAGACATTCGGCTCTTTCATTGAGTGAATTTTCTTGCTTACTCACTCAGCAACAGTGGATTTATCCCTTCTTCTCTTCTTCTCGGTCTTGCTTTCTTGCTCCCTATGATCTCGCTAATCTGCAATGGCCTTGCTAAGTCGTCGCAGTCTTTCTCGAATAGAGTCAACATAGACAGTAGATAAGGCAAAAGAAGTAGCGGTCTGGCTGTCAGTCCGCACCTCCTCCACTGGCATTTTTTTCTCAGTTCACTTTTATTCTGCGGATTGTCCCCTCTCCTCAACTATCTCTCTAGACATCTCGTTGTCGGGCTATAGAGCCCTAGGTGACTGAACCTCTCCCTCTAGATTCAAACTCTGCATTATCGTTCTAAAAGTGGACTGGAACACGTTCATATCCAAAGGGTTGTTAGAGGAGGCCGCCACAGGGTCGATGCCTACTAGTGCGCTGGAGAGTTTTTCCGCATCAACTAGGGGAGAGGTTATTGTATACTAAGAGGCCTTATTCTTTGTGGTTTTCCCCATACTAGAGGATTTGTCAGTGGTGCGGACATGAGTTTTGGGTTTCTTGGCAGACTTCTTCATTTTAGTCTGCGACTTGACCTTTTCATCCCATGCCAAAATAAAAGTAATAAGTATTCTAATTCCATACATTGTGGTCTGGTAAATGCTAACCACAAGAGGTGAATACTATAACACCTCCCCTATAATGAAGATATAATATGGGTCAAGTCGGGCCCCCACAATATATAGACGTCATAACTTTAGCATTATAAAGTTATATAAAAGTACTACCAATCTCAAAAATCAGAAAACATGATAGTTGAAACACAACAATAAGACTAGAAGTTATCCACAACTATAGGAGTCTAAAATGGCCTTAAGGCCTTACCACATTCAAATGTCCAAAACCACGTCAATACTACACATATCAATGTGTCATAGCACTCCTAGGCTACCTCAGCATGCAAGCCGGATTAGAAAGAATGAAACATAACATTAAAACATAAAGTACCGGCGAGCTCGCTCCAGCTTGCGATCCTTGACCTGTAAGAATTTTGTTATAATGTGGGTCAGCAAAGACCGGCCTCAACTATATAATAAATACATCTCCTCCCGGCCGTCTCTAGAGGACCTCGATGCACTCCATCACCCTACAGGTCAGCATTTCACATGCATATGTAAATAAACATGAATAAACATAGAAAGAAATAGGTTTGGGTGTCTCATACATCAAACATGTTTCTTTGTTGAGCATTTTCAATAAAGTGTCCTACAATGCAGCATGTACGCAAACTTGAGTTTCACCCAAGAAACCCTAAAACGCGTATGATTTGTTGGGTATTGTATTAATAATAACCTGATTTTAAAAATGGTCTCACTAAGCTAAGATGAATTGAGTTGTATTTAATGTTGCATGTTTAGTTTTGAACTTGCAGGACTACGTTGCTAAGTACACACTAATGTCATATTACAGTGGGTCAGTAAACACAGGACTATATAATATAATCCTTTATTATGTAGGTCAATGTGTTAACCCACGTGTAATCTCTCTATTGGGGGTGTACTTCCATTCCAAGTACAGTTGAAGGATCAAGGAAGGTCAAGCGGCTAGAATCAGAAGAACAAACAATTTTCCCAAGTAAAATTCGTCGAGTATCGTAAAGGATATTCGTTGAATTTGTCGAGTATAGTCATCGATACTCATCGAAATTGACTTATATATTTACTGGCACTCGTCGAATTCGTCATATCGTACTTGCGGTAAAATTTCTGGAAGTTGGAAAATCGGCCAAGTAAAAATCGTCAAGTATCATCATATATACTCGTCGAATTTGTCGAATGTGTCTATCGATACTCGGTGAATTTGTCGAATATACATGTCGATACACACCAAGTTCATCGAGTCATTTCGACTTTACTTCTCTGGATTTTCTAATTCAGATTCGTCGATTATCACTTGGTTAGGCGTCGAATGCGTCGGGTATACTAGGCAATACTCGTCGAATTCATCGAGTATACTAGCTGATACTCGTTGAATTTGTCGAGTATGTCTTCTGGCTGGTGTCGAGTGACAAGGTGGATCAAGACAAATTTCTCCAAGTACTTTTCGTTGAGAATCATTGCAGTTCAGTGAGTATACTCAACCATACTCGATGATAATCGACGAAAATGACTTAAGGCAAATTTCTTCCGTCTTTTTCAAACTCTCGGCTTGGGTTGAATGATACGCCATGAATAGTGATTTCGGAGGTCTGATTTGGAATTTATTTTATAGTCATTACCAAGGAGGATCTCTATAAATACCTAGGATGGATTTTTCATCATCCCTAATCGTGTTGATCATGCTCAAAACATTCCAAGAAAGATCCTGATCGAACATTTCCGTTGGCTCCTGTACTATTCGCAATTTCTGATCGGCCAACGCTAGCGTGCTACACGATTCGATCGTCCTTGACCTAATCGACTGGATTATTTCTCCCTGAAGACCTCTATTCTCTTAGATCCAGTCAATTTGTTATTTCAGATCTACGTCTTCAAGGATTTCGGATTTGCCTTGTTCTTCTAGAGTTTCAAGTTCGACCGTTTCGAAAAACGAAGGAGTGAAGACTATAGATATACATAGAATATTTGTAATCTTGTTTGTATTATTACCTTTCACTTTTGTATGGGGTTTTTATCTCCGAGTTATGGATCCGTATTTGGATTGAGTTGTAGATCTAGCTTTGGATCGAGTTGTGGGAGAGGTTATTCTCCGAGTGGTCAGAGCGTGTCTCCGAGTTACAAGAGTTGAGGCTCTGAGGTGTAAGATTTGTTGAAATCTGAGAAATGTGAAGTAACCGAATCTATCCCTTCGTGGTAGATAGGCAAGACGAAATAGTGGACGTACCCAACTCGGGAAACCACTATAAATCTCTGTGTTCTATGTGCTCTCCTTTTAAAAGTATTTTTATTCCACGAAAAGACACATACCTCACTTATTCACCCCCTCTAGGTGATTTAGGTAGACACTAGATACTTTCAATTGGTATCAGAATGAGGTAGTTAGACATAAGGTTAACACCTTGAAAAAGATCGCCCATCTAGTGTCAAGAGATTCTGCTTCGTGGCTATGTATAAGAGCAAGGACATGTCTTCTATGAAGTTACCTGTGTGCACCTAAGAGAACTTCCCTATGTGGAAAGAAAGAGTCAGATTCTTCATGGAAGTAGCAGATCCGAGGATGTTTTAGATTGTGGAAGAAGGAACTCATATTTCTACACAAGCCTTTGCTCTGAACCCTGCAGTTATTATCCCTAAGAAAATGATGGATCTAACTAAGGATGAAATCGCCCTTGTCTCCTTGGACAAAAAGGCAAAGAATATTATTGTCAGTACAGTGGATGACTTAATGCTTCAAAACTTATTCCACTGCAAATCTACCAAGGAGATGTGGGACTGCCTTGTAGTTTTGATGGAAGGAACCGAAGAAGTTAGGGACGATCGCAGATCTTTGCTCAATCAAGAATATAAAGCTTTCAAACAATGTGTCAATGACACGATTACAGATAGCTTCGAGAAATTCTTCAAGATCGTCAACAGACTTATAAATTACGGGCGCACTTTCAATAATGGAGAACTAAAGACAAATTCCTTAGATCCTTGACAAAGGATTGGGATACCAAAGTTATAGTTATTAGGGAGTTTGTGAAGCTGCCAGAGATTGACCCCCGAACCTATTTGGAAAGCTGCTCTCCTATGAACTTCAGATGAACACTAGAAAGAAAGTGGAGCAAAGTAGCAGGACTTTAAGCAGAGAGAAGTCAATTGCCTTGAAAGCTGAAGGTTTGAGAAAATCTAAAGCTGTGTCACCAGCTACGACACGAGCTCCAGATACTCTAGAAGACTCTGAGCCAAGCATGCCAGGCTCCGAGCTATCTGATGGAGAGTTCTCACTCATCTCCAAGCAGTTTAAGAGATTTCTCAATAAGAGGAGGCAAATGAAAGATCTGGCCTCCTCCTCTTATTTCAGAAGATCACATCGGGAAGGTGATCATTCCAAGAAGAGCTACAACCGAGAGGACAGGTATAAATCGAAATCGAACAAACATTCTTCCTCTGACATTATTTGTTACTATTGTAACAAGCAAGGACACATGATTGTGGAATGTCCCTATAAGAAGAAGGAAGGATCCAAGAGGAAGAAAAGCTTCGTCGCAAAGAATTCCAAGACTCTCAGCGACAGTGACTCAAGTGAGTCAAGTTTAGAGAATGAGGAAGCTTACTTCAGGCTCATGGCCCAATCATACAAGGAAGTAGGAGACTCTCAATACCATGGGAAGGTAAACTCTCACACCATCCTCCCTGAATCAGAAACATCCACAAATGGTCATGAAGACTACTCTTCTGGAGAAGATGAAGCTGACTTGAT
The DNA here is from genome assembly GCA_039513925.1 of Platanthera zijinensis. Classification (NCBI taxonomy): domain Eukaryota; kingdom Viridiplantae; phylum Streptophyta; class Magnoliopsida; order Asparagales; family Orchidaceae; genus Platanthera; species Platanthera zijinensis. The sequence continues at coordinate 172,585,396 of CM077084.1, forward strand.
GGCTCAGCATCAAGAAATTTTGAAAGCTTTTGACAAATGCCGCAAGGTAGTCAAAAATAATTAAAAGAGATTGCTTCTCTCAAGGTAGTGGAATCAAGCCTGAGGGAGAAAATTGTTGAATTGACTCCTCTCAAAAGTGAAGTCCACTCCTTGCAAGAGGAATTGAAATGCTCTACTGAAAATATTAAGTCAGAAGGATAAATACCTAGATGAGCTGGAAGAAAAACTCGTGGTGGAAAGAAATCTGGTTGAAAGCTACTCGAAGCCAAAGACCATTATTCCCCTCATTGATGAGTTTTCCACTTTGAAGAAGGGTAGTGGTCTTGGCCACATAGTGGAAAAAGTAAGGCTGCTAAGAGAGCAAGTACCAAAGACAAAGGGAAGGCAAATCAAAGTCAACACTCTTTTAAGAAGGTTATCTTCCCCACTATAAGTACGACTTTGAGACGTCCTATGGGCACTTTGCAAGGCCTACCTATGTAGAGCCTAAGAAGCGCTACCAAGGATGGACCCGTCCCCGAGACTTTGGGGCAAGTGTTTTCAAGGCTCCTTATGAAGAGATAACTCTAAAATACTATGGTCCTTATGTTCATGGACCAAGTGGTAAGAAGGCTCCAAAAGCTAACCTTATTGTTCCCAAGGCCAAGGAAACTGTGAAGCCTTGCGTATGCTGTAATCATGAGGCTTTTACTTCCAAGTTTGTGGTTCATGCTAGACCTCTCGTACAAAAGGTAAAGTAGGAATACAAAAGAAGGTACAATAGATTTGACTGTTGGTGCTGCGGCAAAATTGGTCATTTTGGCGTAGACTGTTGGTTTAACCCCGCAAATTTTGTAACTCCATGAGTTAACAATGCGAGACCGACCACTCGCAACATTAACATTCCAAGTGGTGTTAGACTAACAAGAAACCAAGGACCCAAATTTGTTTAGGTTCCTAAGGTAAACTTATTTATGGTTGCAGGTATGTCCAAAGGCCAATAAAACTCCAATGTGGTATTTGGATAGTGGATGCTCTCGGCATATGACTGGGACAATAAGCCTACTGCGAGAATTTACCCCAGTTGAAGACGGCCCATAGTTCATCTTTGGAGGGTCAGACATGAGAATCATTAAAGGCTACAGTATGATTTCCAATGACCTAGTCTCATTCATAGATGTGGCTTATGTTGAAGGATTACAGCATAATCTGATAAGCATAAGTCAATTATATGATAAAGGATATATCGTTGAGTTCTACAAGGACAAGTGTTTGATAAAATCGTCTGCAAATTTGGAGACAATCTTAACAAGCACTCGGAGTAGAAATATTTTCTGTTTAAATTTTCTATGTTTAGACAATTCTACATAAGTGTGCCTTTTGACTAAAGATAATGTGTCTCTTTATGGCCAATGACACAAGAGATTAGCACATATTAATTTCAAAACAATAAACATGTTATTTTCCCACAACTTAGTGCATGATGCCTCCAAAATTAAGTGCATTAAAGAGAGTCCATGCCACGCATGCCAAATGGGTAAGCAGACAAGGGCTACCTTAAAGGGTATTGCTGGAAAAGATTCTTCGAGAAGTTTATATTTACTTCATATGGACTTATACAGTCTTATGCCAATTCACAATTTAGGAGATAAAGTATATACGTTGGTATTTGTTGATGATTACTCTCGTTTACATGTGTGTTCTTTCTGAAACGCAAGTCATACACCTTTGATTCTTTCACTAATTTTATTAGGCAAATTAAGAACGAATTAAACTGCTCAGTGGTCAAAATCAGAAGTGATCATGGAACAGAATTTGAGTCTGGTGCCATGACAAAATTTTGTGGAAGTCAAGGTATCTTTCATGAGTTTTCCTCCCCGCGTACTCCACAACAAAACAGAGTTGCCGAGAGAAGGAATATAACCCTTATTGAGGCATGTACAACTATGTTGAATGACGCTTCACTACCAAAGTACTTCTGAGCCGAAGCAGTCAATACAGCTTGTCACGTGCAAAACAGAGCACTAATCAACAAACACCATCATATGACTCCCTATGAACTATTGAATGGCAGAAAACCTACTGTAACCTACTTTAGAATCTTTGGCAGTAAATGTTTCATACTTAACAATGGAAAGTATTATCACACAAAGTTTAGTGATAAGTGTTTTGAAGGTATTTTTGTAGGTTATAGTAGTTATAGTAAGGCGTATAGGATCTTTAATAAGAAAACTCTGGTGGTAGAAGAGTCAATAAATGTTATATTTGATGAGACAAACATGCTCCAAAGAAGCTCGTTTAGTATTGTTGGTGAAGATGCAGGTACTAGGTTCGAAGTACTAAGCTTAGAAGAAACAGTCAAGAAAGATATGCCAAGCTCAGTAAAGGTCGTCCATTCAAGTTTAGTGGATGAAGAACTTCTATATGGAGAACTGCCTCAACCTACAGAGGGTGCACCAGATGTTGCAGAACCTGCTGGTGGGAGAGAAAGAAATCTAGGGTTCATATACCTAAAAGATCACCCAGCTGATCAAATAATTGGAAAGCCAGGCGACGATGTTAGAACAAGAAGAGGTACATCTAATGAGATTCTAAATCTTAGTTTTCTATCGTAGGTTGAGCCAATGAAGTTTGAATAAGCAAATAAGGATGCCTCTTGGAACATGGCAATGCAAGAGGAGCTCGACCAGTTCAAAAGGTGCAAAGTCTGGGAGTTGATACCCAGGCCCAAAGGTAAGAATGTGATCGACACCAAGTGGATATTCAAAAACAAGCTAGACAAACAAGGAGTCATCATCAATAATAAAGCCAAGCTTGTAGTTCAAGGATATAGATAAGAAGAGGGGATTTACTTTGACCAAACTTTTGCTCCAGTGGCCAGACTCGAAGCGACCAGGTTGTTTCTTGCGTATGTTTCCCTCAAAGGCTTCAAGGTCTATCAAATGGACGTAAAATCAGCATTCCTCAACGGGAATCTGAAAGTGGAAGTATACGTAGCACAATCCCCAGGTTTTGTCAACTCTACTTTCCCTGAATATGTTTATTTTCTTAATAAAGCTCTTTACGGCTTAAAGCAAGCTCCTCGGGCTTGGTATGAGACGTTGTCTAGCTTTCTTCTTGAGAACAAGTTAACAAAAGGAAAGATAGACAAGACAATATTTCTTAGGAAAGTAAAAGGCAAGATTTTGCTAGTGCAAATATATATCGACAACATCATCTTTGGCTCTACGAAAGATAACCCTTGCAAGAAGTTTTCTAAACTTATGCAAAGGAAGTTTGAAATGACCAGTATGGGAGAGCTGAAGTATTTCTTAGGACTTTAGGTGAAACGATCAGAAGATGGAATTTTCATCTCTCAGACGAAGTTCACCAAATAGTTACTTAAGAAATTCGGAATGGAAAACGCAACCTCGATGAGGACTCCAATGGGTTCAACTATGTCTCTGGACAAGGATGGGAAAGGAAAACCTTTTGATGAAACCAAGTATAGGAGCATAATTGGATACTTGCTCTACCTCACTGCCAGTAGACCCAACATAATGTTTTCAACATGTGTGTGTGCTAGATTTCAGGTGAACTTGAAGGAATCTCACTACGTCACTGCAAAGTGAATTTTAAGATACCTTAAGGGTATACCAAATCTTGGCATATGGTACCCAAGAAGTAATGATGTCGAGCTAATTGGGTTTTCAGATACAGATTTTGCAGGTAGCAGGGATGATAGGAAAAGCACTTCCAGGACATGATAATTCCTCGGAAGAAGGCTTATCTCATGGAGCAGCAAGAAGCAAAATTGTGTGGCAACATCAACTTCTGAGTCAGAGTATATCATTACTGGTATTTGTTTCACACATCTTCTATGGATTAGGAATCAACTCAAAGATTACAACCTTAAGTTTAAAGAGATTCTGTTGTTTTGTGTCTCCTCTAGTGCAATAGCGATTGCAAATAATCCAGTCTCACATAGCTGGACAAAACACATTGAAGTACGATATCACTTCATCTAGGAGCATGTGGAGAACAAGGATAAAGCCCTCAGTTATGTCTCGACGGATAAGCAGGTCGCAGATATATTCACGAAGCCACTAGATGAGGTCAAGTTCTCATTTATCAAAATGGAACAGGGAATGCTAAACAAGGACTCGTGACGATGGCTAAGAAGACAGGAAGTCACTCGGGAAACCCATCAAAGCAGAAATATTTGTCCAAGGCAAATTCGTCGGATATCAGTCAACGGAACTTAGAGATTCGTCGGATATTCACGCCAAAACTCGATGAATTTGACTCTGAGTCCGGTGAATTTTGACGAATTCCACTTGGGTTAAAATTTTCTCTTTTATATTGGATCTGAAGAGTCACGGTTCAGGTACGCGCCATTCCCAATGTCAAATATATATATATATATATATATATATATATATATATATATATATATATATATATATATATATATATATATATATATATATAATAAAGGGTTAGGGGCAAACCATTCCACTTCGTCGAAAGAGAATTCCAGCTTTGTCGAACAAGCTCTTCGCAACGATTCATATCCCGCGAACAGCTTTGTTTCATCTCGACGATTTGCTCTTTGTAGATTGACTCCCTCGCTGATTCGATTCAGTGATAGCCATCCAAGCTCATTTTGACTGTCAGACGCCATTCAATCTCTTCTAGGTGATTTCCGCCGATCTGTTCGAGTAACTGCAGCTGACTATCCCTCCTAGCCAATTCCTCAAGTTCCCAATTTACTGATTCTCCATGGCTCCTCAAAGCACAAGTAGACTACTAGGAGGTGGAGAACTCGATCGAACCGGGTTTGCATCAACGTCAGATGAGTTCAGGAATGTTATCCTTATGTTGGAGTACTGGCCTCTCTTTTGTCCTAGAACACTCATGCAAGATACTGGATAAAGATGTTCTTGAATTCTTTCATCATGCAAAGCTTTGACGTGATGATTTAGTTATCAAAAGCAGAGTTCGCAAGAATAAGGTTAAGGTGAAGGCTTCTCTCCTCACGCAGATCTTGTTGCTTCCGGCTTGTAACGAGGCCGATCAGCTTGAAGAGGAGGACTTTACTAGAGTCATGATGTTCTGTGGATTGCCTAGAGGCACCAAAGCTGTTAAAAGGAAAGGCATGAACGAGTAAGGCAAGCTGCTGTCAGACATCATTGGAAAGGTGTGGGTATTCAAGATAGGATCTCATGACTACCTATCTTCAGAGATGTTCAAGCTCCTGGTGGCCATCATCTACAGTAAGAAATTGGATTGGGGTGTCATGCTGTTTGAAAAGATCAAGGATAGTCCCTGCACTCCCAATTTTGGAAGGATTCTCAGCTTATATCTTAACCAATTGGACAGAGACAAGTTTGATATGTCCAAGGGTGTACCTATCCATCACCTGAAGAAGATCGATTCCTCCATCTTCTCTAGGTGGGATAGAAGGATCCAAAGGCCGGGTGGAGCCAGGTTGCTGCCCGCAGTGGAGAAGGAAGAGAATATTCCTGAGGATAGAATCTCTACTCCTACACCCAATGAAATTCTTGATAGACTAAGTGCATGAATTGAGGGGGAGCCAGCTGATATACAAGTGGATACTGAGATAGTGCCCTTGATTGTTCCTACTTCTACAGTTCCAAATATCCCAATCTGCTTTGAGCCAGAGGTTCCAGTTTCAGCACCAGTCCCAGCTGCAGAGGTTTTAGTTTCAGTGCCAGTCCCAACTATAGAGGTTCCAGTTTCAGCAGCAGTCCCAGCGGTAGAGGTTCCAGTTTCAGTTCCAGTCTAAGCTGCAGAGGTTCTAGTTTCAGTGCCAGTTCCAGCTGCTATAGTTATAGATGAAGAGACAGTTGATCTGCTCTCTGAGGTTGCTGCTATAGGCAAGGCCGCAGCTGTTGAGATAGTGGCTAATGTGTCTGAGAATGAGACTGTTGATGATGTTTCAGCCTCCACTAATCTTGATATTTATGATGTTAATGTTGATGGTTTGGGTGATGCTGTTGATGTTGTGGATGAGCCAGTCGATGATACTGAGCTAGACAGTGCTGACTATGGTATTGCTGATGAGGATGAGTTCATTTCTGATGAGGTTATAGATACTACTGATGAGTCCAAAGTTTTGATAATGCTAATGATGGTTCTAAGTAAGATTTAGCGGAGAACATGATAGTGCCCATCCTAAAAATTCTTCCTGCTTCAGCTTTTGAGGGGGACACAACTCAGTCCTTTATCTCTGTCTCCACAAAGGTTGATAGGTTTATCTGCAACCTGGAAAAGAGAATTAGTAAGATATCAAGTGCTCCTCCAGTTGTTCCAAAGGACGTAGTCATTCTTTCTTACGAGGAAGGAGATGTAGAGGAGCATACTCCTGTCCTACCTATTGAAGATATCAGTTTGATGTCTAAGGCTTGTTTATATCCGTTAGATGAGTCCTCAGCAATTTAGAAATCCATGTAGATCTTGCATCTCTTCCCAGTGTTCCTACTAAAAATGTTCCCAGTTCAAGTTCAGATAGTTCCATTCTGAAGGCGATAGAAGCCATATTTGCTAAACAACAAGCAAATTTTGACTCCTCAATACAGAATGTTCTGAAAAAAGGTCAAGGAGACTGAGAAAGACTTGAATAACGGCCTTGCGAAGGTCAAGGTTCGATTTGACAAGCTGGACTCCAAGTTTGATTATTGGTTCGTTCGGGGTGGAAAAGCTATTGTTCATACCATGGCCGAGCTCAAAAGTAATCTGGACGTTGTTGTGAATGTTGATAAAAACGCAGTGAACACAATTGATGCTCACAATAGATCAATGGCTCATTTTGGCCAGACGATGGAATATTATGCCAATGTTATAGCTGTTGAAGTCAGAAAGGGGGAGGATGCCCTGAAAGATAAGGTAGATGTTGTTGAGGCTGCCATGGTTGGAAACTTCAAAGGAGTCAATTAGTACAGTTATGACAACTTATCTTGGCTATATAATAATATTTTTGGCAGACCAGGTCAAGTTGATGCAAGATTTCCAGTACCTATTGGGCCTGCACCAGTAGATGTTGAAGTTCATCCTGCTCAGGATTACTCTCAATACTTGTCAGACACAGGATTTTTCACATGATAGACCTGCTGCTGCTGCTGATATTCCAGATGCTCGAGTGGTTGAAGACATTTCTCCACTAGTTTACAAAAGAATAAAATATGGTGAAGGCCCATCTGCTGTGAGATCAGAGTCTGCCAGATAAATTCCCAACAAAGAAATGGCAAACCGAGAAATGGATGAGGTTTGGAGTCCGATTTCCAAAGGCATCATCTTAAACTCATTCACAATGGTTGACGTTGGAGGTGAAAGCAGGTGGAACCACTATGATCGAGAGGAGTTGCATAAGTATGAGGTGGCCAACGCAAAGAGAAGAATTCATTTCAGGAACCACTAACATGAAGATCCAATGACACCACTAGCTCAATCGAGATATTATCCGAAGCCCAAGGCTTATTTTGTCAGACAACGTCAGAAGAGCCAGGGCAGGCAAGGCTGATGATCTTATGTTTTGGCGTATATGTGTGGATGTTTGTTTCCCCACCAAAACTCTCATTGATATACATATATATATAATTTAAATGTTTGACTGGGATTGTGTTTTTTTCAATTTTATATATCTTTTCAGTTCATGATTTATTATTGTGTAATTCACCTTAGTTGTAAGGTTCTGACTTATTCAAATAGGAGGAGATTGCTTGTTATTGTATCCACAATAATGCTGATTTGAAGAAGGGTCCCATTAAGCTAAGATGAATTGAGTTGTATTTGATGCTGCATGTTTAGTTATGTACTTGCAGGACTGTGTTGCTAAGTACACACCAATGTCATATTACAGTAGATCAGTAAACACAGGATTATACAATGTAATCCTTCATTGTGTAGGCCAACGTGTTGACCCATGTGTAATATCTCTATTGGGGGTGTACTTCCATTCCAAGTATAACAGAAGGATCAAGGAAGGTCAAGTGGCTAGAATCAGAAGAACAAAAATTTTACCCAAGTAAAATTTGTCGAGTATCGTAAAGGATATTCGTCGAATTCGTCGAGTATAGTCATCGATACTCGCCGAATTCGTCGAATATACATATCGATACACGTCGAGTTCGTCGACTCATTTCGACTTTACTTCTTTGGATTTTCTAAGTCAGATTCGTCGATTATCACTTGGTTAGGCGTCGAATGCGTCGAGTATACTAGATGATACTCGTCGAATTTGTCGAGTTTTCTAGCCGATACTCGTTGAATTTGTCGAGTATGTCTTCTTCCTGGAGTCGAGTGATAAGGTGGATCAAGCCAAATTTCTCCAAGTACTTTTTGTTGAGAATCATTGCAGTTCTGCGAGTATACTCAAACATACTCGACGATACTCGATGAAAATGACTTAAGGCAAATTTATTTCGTCTTTTTCAAACTCTCGGCTCGGGTTGAATGATACGCCATAAACAGTGATTTCGGAGGTCTTGATTTGGAATTTATTTTATAGTCGTTGCCAAGGAGGATCTCTATAAATACCTAGGGTAGATTTTTTTTCATCAACCCTAATCGTGTTAATTGTGCTCAAAACATTCCAAGAAAGATCCCGATCGAATGTTTCTGTCGGCTCCTTTATTGTTCACAATTTCTGATCGACTGACACTAGCGTGTTATATGATTTGATCGTCCTCGACCTAATTGACTGGATTATTGCTCTCTGAAGACCTCTATTCTCTCAAATCTAGTCGATTTGTGATTTCAGATCTACGTCTTCAAGGATTTCGAATTTGCCTTGTTCTTCTAGAGTTTTAAGTTCAACCGTTTCGAAGAATGAAGGAGTGAAGACTATAGATCTACATAGGTTATTTGTAATCTTGTTTGTATTATTACCTTTCACTTTTGTAGGAGATTTTTATCTCCGAGTTGTAGATCCGTATTTGAATCAAGTTATAGATTCGGTTTTTGATCGAGTTGTAGGAGAGGTTGTTCTCCGAGTGGTAGGAGTGTATCTCCGAGTTGTAGGAGTTGAGGCTCCGAGGTGTAATATTTGTTAAAATCTGAGAAAGGTGAAGTAGCTGAATCTAGCCCTTCGTGGTAGATAGGAGAGGTGGGATAGTGGATGAACCCAACTTGGGGAACCACTATAAATCTCTGTGTTTTGTGTGCTCTCCTTTTTAAAGTATTTTTTTTCTGCGAAAAGACACAGACCTCACCTATTCACCCCCTCTAGGTGATTTAGGTAGACACTAGATACTTTCATGATTCTAGAACATCATCACACATCATGACATCGCATCATTCACACGGGTACTTCCAATTTCCCCCATCGGCGTTCAAGCCGCAACACAGAACTCTTGCATAGGCCCCACAAATGCATGGGACTCAACACCTAGGCTTGCCCACAAGCTCTTACTCTCACATTAGTTCCGTCACACAATCCAACCTTTGTTAAGAACCCTTTCTTGACCCTTCCCCTCATGGGCTCCATCACCCGGGCTTGTCCAAAACCTTGGCATTCTCGTCAGTTTCCACAGAAGGGGACTTGTCTTGCTGGGATAATCTCCACACGTTACTTGCAATGTCACGGGCTAGCCAGTTGACCGCAAAGACAAACCACGCCTTCTCATAACATTCAATAATCACATCATTTCCCGACCTAAATCATCATTCGTTCTCACATTAAAAATAGGGAATCGCAAACGGTGTATTCACCGCAATAAGATTTCTAGCAAAAATCCTTATAGTGCACGTCAAGCAACATCACCTAATCGGACTACCGGTCGCGATTACGGCTTCCCCCACAATGCCTAATTCATTGACGGAGCAGATCTCTAATGCAACAATATGTCGGGGACGGACTCAATTGACTCAGTGGCTCCTCTTGAACCATGGCGACCCGAACCCCTCTCATTTGAGAGATCTGATGCCTAAATGCTTGAAAAAAGCGTAAATGAAATGGATGTCATGCACGTGTCCTAAAAATAAGGAGGAGAAATGTCGTTACCTTCTGATTCCTCTTCCTAGCCATGGAGATCTTGATTATCATGGATGGAAGTATGCGCCTTCAAGCCCTATTCACGAATCCGGCCTCAGATCGAAGAACGGAGCTTCGGAGCTTCGTCAATGGCAAAAGATGCCTCTTCTTCCTCCTCCAAGCTCTCTCTCTGAAACCCTAACCTCTCAACCTAAATGAGAGAAAAAATGGGAGGAAAGAACCCCTCAGCCCTACTTAGGGCTCACAGATGGAGGATTCTTGGCCATACGATCAAATTTTAAGCAGATTGGAAGGCCAGAAATCACCGCTTATGAAATTATTTCCGCCTGCTACCGCTGGGCAGTATCTACCTACCGCACTGCGGTAGCTCAGATCCTCTATTCTCCGTAGATCGCCACTCTACCGTCAGCGATAGCATTATCGTCGCGCGGTAGCTACTCGACACTTTCTTCTCGACATTTTCGTCCGGACGCACTCGATGAAAAAGGGCTACCGTTTGGCGGTAACTAACTACCGTCGCACGGTAGCTTCCTGAACCTCCAACTTCTTTAATCAGGAAAAATGGGATGTTAGAACTTCACCCCATTAAAAAAATTTCGTCCTCGAAATTTAACATGCACTCGAAACAACAAGCATACCTGATGCAAACAGTTCCGAAAAGTCTAACCGCATCTCTTGCTCGTGCTCCCAAGAGAATTCGTCTCGCCCGCAGTTATTCCAATGCACTTTCACGAGCTTAACCTCTTTATTCCGCAGCTACCAAATTTTTTAATCCTCTACGCAAATCGGACGATCTCGTCCTCAAGTCCTCTTCCGCCAGCACCACCGCCGACTCGACCATAATACTTGCCTCCACTAAATCTTTCCTTAACACTGAGACATGGAAAACATCGTGTAATCCACACAGCTCTGCGGACAATGCCAACCTATAAGTTGATTCTCTGATGTGCTCTGTAACTTCGAATAACCCCAAATACCTCGGACTCAACTTCTTGAGTCGCCAAATCCGTGAAACATCTTTGAATGACTTAATCTTTAAATAGACCAAGGAGCCTACCACGAACTCCACATTCCTGTGATGGGCATTAAAATACTTCGCTTGCCGATCCTGAGAAACTCTCATGCGCTCCTGAATCGTACTCACCAACTCATAAGCATCGGCCGCCACTTCTTTTCCCAAAAGTTTGGTGTCTCTCGCCTCTATCCAATACATCAGTGTTCGACACCATCTTCCATACAAAGCCTCGTATGGCGCCATCTTGATACTTGCCTAGAAACTATTGTTATAAGAAAATTCCACCATGAAAATGTGGTCTTTCCACTTCTTCCCAAAATCAAGGGTACACATCCTCAGTATATCCTCCAATGTGTGATTCACCCTCTTTGTTTGACCATCGGTTTGGGGATGGAACGTTGTACTGAACTTAAGTATTGTGCCTAGACTCTTCTGTACTAGTCTTCAGTGAAAGTCTTGATTTCAAGATCAACTAAATACCTAGAGGGGGTGAATAGGTCCAATTTAATTCAAGGCTACTAAATAGTTAATGAAATCTGATTCTCTATCTTTATTACTATCTCTATCATATAAGGCAAGAAAGCTATTCAATAATTATAACTCAATCACAGCACAGCAATCACATCACATTACACATAGATTTATAGTGGTTCCCCAATTAATGGGTACATCCACTTTCCCCTTCGCCTTTCTAGAAATAGACTAGATTCGGCAAAACACCTTCTTCTTTCGTTCTCAGATCCTCAGATCTTATAGCTCAGAGCCCAACTGGCTCATATAACTTAGATTATACAAGTCTTACCACTCAAATCACCAAGATCCTATAGCTCAAGTTCTTCCCAAGAACTCTACCTCAGAGTGAATCCACACCTCAGGCAATCTTGCCCTACCTCAGAGTGATCACACTCCTAAAACTCAGGCAACCCTTGCCCTACCTCAACCTTTATAACACAGGCTTACAGCTTAGGCACTTAGCCTTACCACTCAGATTCAATATGAATCCTACACGGAATATCAAGGAAATGAATTACAGACACCAGAGAAAATTTTATGTGTTTGTCTACCTGGACTGAGCAAATATCAGCCCTATCTTCATTTTCATAGCAACAAGATGAGAGAGTGATCTTGAATTGAAACTCGGCTTGTTCTGGAAGCGACTAGCAAAAACCTCTACTTCTTCTTCTTCGGGAATCTATCCTGATCTGGACTGAGCACATATCAGCCCTCTCTACTTCTTCTTCAAAGATCCAGCGAATGATCTTATGATCTGGCACGTCTTGGATCGTGAAGATACTTTCAACTAGGGCTCGCCTAGACTGATTTGTCTTCCTCAGAAAAATACTCTGATCATGTTGTAGCAGATGTTAAATGCCTCAGCGAACTCAGAACCCCTTTAGAATTTCAGATTGAATTTCTTGGTTCTGCAATAATGGCGGATGAAGACGACGAACTCCGCTTCTCGTTTTTAGAATGAGTTAATTTTTTATCAGAAAGCTTCAATTTAATCTCGATCTCAGCTGCTATTTATAATCTCGTCAATTAGCGAGATGATTGATACGTTTCCCTGATTTAACAGCATTTAACACCTCAGTTTAATCAAATTGAGATTTACTGTATACTTACGGCGACGTTAATGTCGATTTGCAACGAATCTGAAATTTGTTGACTTATTGACTTTGTTGGCGTCAACATCATTCTGGACTTAGCCAAAATCAACTATCTTTCCAGAAGTTCTCTGTTCGACAAACTCCAAGCTTAGTTCGACAAACCCTGAGCTCAGCTCGACGAAACAGTGATAGAGATGGAAGCTGAGTTCGACAAATTCTGAACTTCGTTCGACGAAAACAAAGTTTAGCTCGACGAATAGTGGAGAAGCTGAGTTCGGCGATTCTGAAAGCTGAGTTCTTCTTACAGATGAAAGCTGATTTCAACGAATTCTGAACTCCGTTCGACGAAAGCAAAGTTTAGCTCGACGAATAGTGGATAAGCTGAGTTCGACAATTCTAGTCTTAGAAAATTTATTCAGCTCTGCTAGGCGTTGAGTGTGTTGACCTCACTGAACGCTATTTCCCTTTAGCCCATTCTTCAGATATCTATCTGATGGCGTTGAGAGCGTTGAGTGTATAAGATTCACTCAATGTTATTTGCCTTATCCATATTCTTCTGCTTTCCTTTCTACTAAAAAGCATTGAGAGCGTTGAGTGTATAAGCTTCACTCAACGCTTTTATACTTGGCCTGATTTTCTGTAATCTTGCATTCATGCAGAAGTTTGGAATTGAGAGCATTTAGTGAGCTTGCCCACTCAACGATTCTGGACTTAGTAAAATTCTGGTTTCTTCACAGAATGACTGGACTCAAAGATTTTTAACTTGGCGTTGAGTGATGAAGCTTCACTCAACGCTTTTGTACTTGTTGATTTTTCTGTCTCCTTATACATTGGCATTGACAGACTTAGCATGGCATTGAGTGATAAAGCTTCACTCAACGCTTCTGTACTTAGTCGATTTTCTGGCTTCCACTGCTTAGACTTTGACAAGATAACCTTGACTCAACGATTCTGGCCATATGACGTTGAGAGCATTGAGTGTATATGCCTCACTCAACACTTGTGGACTTATCCATATTTCTGTCTTTGCAATACTATAAGCGTTGACTTCCCGCCTACTCTCAGCACTATTAGCTATATGACATTGAGTGAGCTTGCCTCACTCAATGCTTTTGGACTTAGGCATTTTTCTAAATTTCAAGCCTCACCTTAAGTCCACCTGTCATTGTCTCTTGAACTATCTGTCCAATCATTGTGACAAAGACCAACCTGTATGCATGAACTTAAACATACATCAAATACAACTATATCTATCTCATTGACCTATTTGACATCATCAAATCAGGTCCATTGGAATCAATTACATTAGTCAATGAGATACACATCACATAGGCAGTACAAACTTATTAAATTCAGTTAGATGAATTTTACCTACTCCCCCTGGATTGCTGTAGGGTGAGTTGTACCTTAGAGGATTACCTCTCAGATTGATCTTTTCTTGCTTGATCAACCTCTTCTCCCCATATCTCTCGGCTTGATCTTTTCTTGCTTGATCAGCCTCTTCTCCCCATGTCTTTCTTGAGCTTGTCTCTTGTCTCACCTCCTTGGAGACTACTTGAATATGATCAATCTCTTCTATCTCTCCCCCTTTTTGACCTCTTCAGATAGGCAGGTAGGAGCATCAGTTTGTTCTATCTTCTTATGTTCTCCCTCTAGCTGATGTAGATGAAACCAGTAATGCAGCTGCCAACTGGCCCCCTTATATAGCCCCGTCATGTATACCACTTGAATGCCTCTAGTCCTGCAGCTGCTGGACTTGCTCCCACCTTAATAGGATCATTTGCTCTCATCTTGTTTTCCACTAGGTCTGCATCACTTGCAAGAAAAAACAAGCCTATACCAAACAACAACACCTTAGGGAGTACCTGAAGCTATTCTAAGTTCAACATACCCAATTCAATTTTGAAGGTGTTGAACTTGACTTCATCTAGTGGCTTAGTGAAGATATCATCCACTTGCTTGTCAGTGGAGACAAACTCTAGGCAAATGTCTTCTTTATCAACATGCTCCCTAATAAAATTATACTTAATTTCTATATGCTTAGTTCTACTGTGTGAAACGGGATTCCTAGCAATAGAAATAGCACTTGTAGAATCACAATAAAAAGGAGTTCTACTTATCTTAATGTTATAGTCTTCAAGTTGATGTTGTATCCACAGCAATTGAGCACAACAGCTGTCTGCTGAAATATATTCTGATTCTGTAGTTGAGATAGCCACACTGGTTTGCTTCTTGCTGATCCATGACACTAGTCTTCCACCTATAAATTGACATGTACCAGTAGTCCTTTTCCTATCTTCCTTGCAGCTTACAAAATTTGCATATGAAAATCTAGTTAGCTCAAAATCTCTATTCCTAGGGTACTATACACCAAGATCTGGTGTGCCCTTAAGATACCTTAAAATTCTTTTTGTAGTAGAATAATGAGATTCTTTAGGGCAGTCTTGATACCTAGCACAGACACATGTAGCATACATGATGTCAGGCCTACTAGCAGTCAAGTATAGAAAGGAGCCAATTATCCCTCTATACAAAGACTAATCAACAGGTTTCTCTGCCTCATCTTTGCCTATAAGCATACTTGATCACATTGGAGTTCTCATGGTAGAGGCATTTTCCATACTATATTTCTTAATCAACTCTCTGGTGAACTTTGACTGGGATATAGACAAGTCATCAACAGTCTGTCTTACTTGGAGTCCCAAGAAGAACTTGAGCTCTCCCATGCTGCTCATCTCAAACTTCCCTTGCATAAGTTTAGCAAACTTCCTACAATGGTTATCCTCAGTAGATCCAAAGATAATGTCATCAACATATATCTGGACAAGGATGATCTTGCCCTTAGATTTCCTTAGGAATAGGGTCTTGTCTATTTTCCCCCTTTAGAATTTGTTCTCAATGAGGAAATTAGACAATGTTTTATACCATGATCTAGGGGATTGCTTCAACCCATATAGAGCTTTCATAAGCCTATAAACAAAATCAGGAAGGTGAGGGTCTACAAAACCTGGTGGCTGATCAACATATACTTCCTATTTTATGTCCCCATTTAGGAATGCTGACTTCACATCCATCTGGTAGACTTTGAATCCTTGATAGGAATAAAATGCAAGAAATAGACTTATTGCTTCCAGCCTGGCTACTGGGGCAAAAGTCTGGTCAATGTCTATTCCTTCTTCTTGCATGTATCCTTTTTCCACCATTTTAGCCTTGTTCTTGACAATAATGTCATTCTCATCTAACTTGTTCCTGTAGATCCACTTAGTTACTATGACATTATGTCCCTTAGGTCTGGGAACCAGCTTCCAGACACTACACCTTCTAAACGGGTTAAGCTCCTCCTGCATGTCTCCAATCCAGAAAGGATCTTTGATAGCCTCTTCAAGCTTCTTGGGCTCTATTTGAGATAGGAAGCTTGAATAGAGAGTTGTAATGATGCTCTTGCTTCTGGTCTGGACTCCATGTCTTGCATCACAAATGATTTGGTGTGCTAGATGGTCTCTCAGATATCTCTCTGCAGGAGTCAATCTTGCTTTAGCTTGTTGTTCTTCATTTTCCTCAGCTGGTTGTACTTCATTGTCTTCAGCTGGCTGTTCTTCATTATCTTTAGCTAGCTATTCTTCATCCTCATCTTGTGAGTCTTGAGATCCCCCTGGACAGCAGCCATCTCCTATCTTATCTAGAACTTCTGGATTATGTTCCCTAATGGTAAGCTTGTCCATCACCTCCTGAAAACATGTAGAGCTAGAAGATGAAATAGGCAGCTCACAGTTAATCAGGTTTGACTCATCAAAGACAACATGGATCGATTCTTCTATAACTTGACTAGTCAAGTTGTAGATCCTATATGCCCTATTATTGTTGTTGTACCCAACAAGGATACCTTATTGGGACTTGGCAGAAAACTTGGTCACATAGGACTTACCATTGTTCAGTACATAGCACTTGCTACCAAAAATCCTGAAAAAGGATAAGTTTGGTTTTCTGCCTTTCAGAATCTCATAGGGAGTCTTCTTGTGGCTTTTAGGACCGGTAATCTCCTATACTCGGATTAAAGGATTCACTGAAATTGCAAAAGTTGTCTAGATTAGTCTAGCGGTTTGGTGATGGAAGCCCTGTTGAGGACATGACATGCAGTGCTTACTGCCTCAGCCCAGAAATATTCTGTGAGAGATGTGTCACTTAGCAAGGTCCTACCAGCCTCTATGAGGGTTCTATTTTTCCTCTCAGCAATTCCATTTTGCTGGGGTGTTCTAGGAGAGGAGAACTCTTGATGAATCTCATGCTCTTCACAGAACTTTATCATGCACTCAGACAGAAATTCAGTCTCATGGTCACTTCTGATTTTGACCACAGTACTGTTAAATTTATTTTGAATTTGCTTAACAAATGTCTGGAAGACATCAGGGGTTTCAGATTTCTTCCTTAGGAAGAAAACCCATGCAAATCTGGAAAAATCATCAACAATCACAAGAGTGTAGATTTTCCTACCTAGACTATGAACTGGTATAGGACCAAATAGATCCATATGTAGGAGGTATAAACACCTCATTGAGTCTTTGGTACCAAGGCACTAGAAGGAGGTCTTGGCCTGCTTTCCCTTTTGGCAAGCAGAGCAAATACCCTCCTTGGTGCACTTTATCTTAAGACTATTTCTCACTAACTCTTCACTAAAGAGTTTGTCTATGGTCTTGTAATTCAGGTGAGCTAGCCTCTTATGCCATTGGATATAATGTGAGGCTTTCTCATCTGCAACTAGACATATAGGAGAGTCCTTACTCCCACAAACAAAATTCAGACAATAAATATTTCCTCTCCTAGTGCCTGCCAAGATGACCCCTTGGTCACTAGACCTCCTAATTTGGCACTCGTCCTTGAGGAAAGAAATGTCATAGCCAAGATCACATAGTTGGCTTATGCTTATCATGTTGTGTTGCAAACCTTTCACATAAGCTACTTGTGTGATAGTGATTATGCCATTTGATATCTTACCAAACCCTTTGGTTACTCCCTTTTCTGAACAACCAAAGATGACTTTGGGTCCATTCTCTACTGGAGTATATTCCTTCAGTATGCTCCTTGTTCCAGTCATATGCCTGGAACATCCACTGTCGAAGTACCATATAGGGGTATGGCCACTTGGACTCACCTGCAAAAAATAAATTATCTACCCTTAGGACCCCAATTCTTATTAGGTCCTAGGTGTATGTTAGATTGGAAATAAACATGCCTGGATACAGCTCTTCTGACAGGTAAGCCGACATTATCTCTATGGATACTATTATTGTGCCAGCAATCAATAGCATAGTGGCTCACTTTGCCACAGTACCAGCACTCATAAATATTGTACCTTCCCTTAAGGGCTGTCTTATCAGCATTATTGTCAGCAGCTCTCAGTCCAGCTGGTACAACAACAACCTTTTTCCTATTTCTTTCAGCCAAAACCTGATTTGGGATATGTCTGGCAGTAGAGGTACTTGGGATATCCTTGACCCTATCTGCAGTTCCCTTCTATTCAGAGTGCATTCTCCTAATGGCTTCAGATATGCCCAAGTCAGGTTTGCTGACAGACTTTCCCTTGGTCTGATTGTGGACTATCAAACTTTAAGAATGGATTGCAGCCTTATTTTTGAGTGTTGGGGCCGGTACACCAAACACAAATGGTCCAAGATAGGCTATTTGGACTTTTCCATGGGTTGCCTTGTATGCACTAGAACCCTTGCCATCCATAACACCATACTCCCAGTGACCATAGATACTCTCATGTTCATACCTGTTAGATTGTAGCAGCACTTTCTTGAAAGGAATTTGAGTCTTGGAGACTCTTGGCTGCACTGGAGCTTTGACCTTCCTTTTAGAATTTGCAGCTCTAGTTTTTCCTTTGAATCCTAACCCCTTCTTACCCTTTTGGGACGAGAAGGAATCTATCAAGGGCAATACAGAACATGGCTTAGAAAACTTAGCCACTAACTCCTTCTTTTGGAGTTTACTTTCAAGATTCCTGATGTGGTCATTCTTGAAGGTGATTGTGCCCATCTGAATAGCAGTGATGTTTTTTAGCTTGCTGACTTCTTCCATCTTTAGGTCAAGCATGTTTGCTGAGTCTTAAGCAGCCAGCTTCAGAGAGGCAATCTCCTTTACCTACTTTTTGGCCAGGATCCTACTTCTCTTAAGTGCTTGTAGGAGTTCACCATAGTCATCAATCAATTGATTGACGTCTCCTTTAGATTCAGAGTCATCTTCATCTCTTGATGTTGATGCCTCTGATTCTGGACTTGTCACATAATCTGACACAGAGAGAAGAGAATGTACTTTGCTTGGACCAGGCTGCTCCTGGGTGGGTACTTCTTAAGTCAGAGCCATCAGTCCAAGGCAATGGTGGTCTTCTTTTCTTTCATTAAACCTGGCAGCAGCATCAGCTTCCACAGCAATAGCAGCAAGCATCTCTAAGAAGTCCGCCTCTACAGATTCTTCTTCAGTAGCAAATAGCCCAATATAGGCTTCATCTTCATCAATGGACCCAACATTCAGTCCTTGGACGTAAACCGTCCATCGCGATCACTAACAATGCTCTTTGGAATCCCGTGCAAACGCACAATGTTACAAAGATGCAATTCCACAAGCTTCTCTACGCTGTCCTCCTTTCGATTCGGATTGAAGTGAGCCACCTTGGTCAGGCGATCCACAACCACCCAAATCGCGTCGTTACCCTATTGCGGCCAAGGCAAACCATGCACAAAGTCCATGGAGATTTCGTCAAATTTCCACTCAAGGATAGGAAGAGGCTTAAGGAACCGACCCGGCCTCTGGCACTCAGCTTTCACTAAGGCACAAGTCTGACACCGGATCATATAAAAGCTACATTCTATTTCATCCCAGGCCACCAAAAAGATTTTTTAATATCCAAGTACATATTTGTACTGCCCGGGTGAATGGAATACCCGTGAAGTGGGCCTCAAACATTAACTCCTCACGGAGCTTGCTAAACTGCGATACCCAAACCCTTCCATCGCTCTTTAATATCTCATCAACCATCTCCAAGGTACTAGCCTCGCCTTTCTGAGCTTACACCACTAATGGCTATAACTCTACATCCACACTGGTTGCCTCCGATATACGATCGGATAAGTCGCACTGCAACTCAATCCAATTCAGTCGAACCATGCTAGACTCCCCTCTTGCTACACAAACAATGCCAAGGGACTCAAAGTCCAGCATCAGTTGCTCATCATGAGCTTTAAACCAATTCCCTTATCCAGAATATTTCCAACTCAAGGCATCAGCCACCACGTTGGCCTTGCCTGGCGTGTACTAAATAGCTACGTTGTAGTCCCCAAGGAACTTGACCCACTAGCGCTGCCGCATTTTCAAGATTTTTTGATCTAGAAGATACTTTAGGATTTTGTGGTCCGTGAAGATCTCCACCTTCGCACCATACACGTAGTGCCTCCATAACTTTAACGCAAATATTATCACCGCCAGCTCCAAGTCATGGACGGGATAATTCCTTTCATGAGGTTTCAACTGTCTAGACCCAAATGCTATCACATTATCATGTAGTACTAGCACGCAACCCAAACCGCAACCCGACGCATCGCTAAAAATCTAGAATCCTTCAGTCCCCTTGAGAAGACTTAGGATTGGAGCCGACATCAATCTTTCTTTCAAGGTTTCAAACGCTCGATTACACTCCTGTGTCCACACAAACTTCTGGTCCTTACGAGTAAGAGAAGTGAGGTGCAAGACTATCCACGAAATATTTTCCACAAACCTTCCGTAGTACCCACCTAGTACAAGGAATCTCCTGACTTCTGCCATGGTTCTCAGAATTGGCCAATCCCCGATGGCCTCAACTTTCGCCGGATCCACTGCCACCCCATCACCACTAATCACATGGCCCAAAAAATGTCACCTTCTCTAACCAGAACTCGCACTTCGAGAACTTAGCATAAACGATGGTTCTCTCTCAGAACCTGCAAGACTACTCTCAAATGAGTCTCATGATCTACCTCTGACTTGGAATACACTAAGATGTCATCGCTGAATACCACCATAAATGAGTCCAAGTACTCCTAAAACACTCGGTTCATTAAATATATTAACACTGATGGTGTGTTCGTCAAACCGAACGACATTACCGAGAGCTCGAAGTGTTCATACCTCGTACCAAATGATATCTTGGGAATGTCCTCATCTCGAATCCTCAACTGGTAATATCCCGAATTTAAGTCCAACTTGGAGTACACCACCAACCCCACCAACTGGTCGAACAAGTCATCTATCCGTAGAATTTAATACTTATTCTTGATGGTCAGCTTATTCAGCTCACGGTAGTCTATGCACAACCGCATACTGCCATCTTTCTTCTTTACAAACAACACTAGTGCGCTCCATGATGAAGACCTAGGCCTAATATACCCCTGCTCCAACAGCTCCTGCAGCTGCACTTTAACGGAGGGCGCGACACCGGCCTAGCCCCAGACACTAAATCAATCATAAAATCAATCTCCCGCAGAGGAGGTGCTCCTGGAAGCTCTCCAGGAAACACATCCTCGAACTCTGCCACCATCGGCACTTCTCTAATTGACAATTTCAAAAGGTGAACCTACAACAAAGCTACAAATGCTAACCCTCTCCGGTTTATTGCCCCCACCAATTACAAAGACAAAATCAGGGAGTAGGCCACTCCACTAAGGCCCTCATACTTGACTTCTTCCTTTGCCTCGCTCCTCAAGGTCACTACCTTTGATAGGAAGTCAATACTGGCCCATTGTTATGCAAGCCAGTTCATATCCCCCTATTTGGGTTAGGATTACTATTTACAAATAACATTAGGAAATGAATAAGCATTCATACAAAAACAAGAGCTAACCAAGCAAAGATATAGCAGCAAGCAGATCACAGAGGAAGAGCAGCAATTATCCAGAGGTGGATGAAAGTTTAGCTTACACAATTTTACTTCTTCTCAGTTCCCTTTTTAAACAAAATTTCTCTGTTAGGATTCAGGGTTTCTTTCTTTGATCTTCTGTCATCCTCTGCACCTAGAGAAGTTTGAGATCTTGGCCTTGGAACTACAGCCTCTGGGTGCAGCTTCATGTAGTCTTCTGGGTTGAAAAACTTCCTTGAAGCATATCTTTCCAATTCTTTCTTCCTTTGATCTGATAAAGTTTTTATATTAGAGATGTCCATGCCTTGCTCTCTGGCTTTCTTTAGTTGATCAAGAGCAGCTAGCTCTTTCATTCTTGCTGTCCAGGATAGAGGATTGTTCTCAGGATGCTCAAAAGGAATAGGAGGTTCATACCTGTTGAGAGATTCAGAAGCAGGAGGAGTCCTGGAAACAACTGTGTCTTTCAGCCTGTAAGGGAAAGGACCTGAAGAGGAGTCAGTGTGACCTTGTCCTTCCCTTTGATAAGATCTTTGTCCTCTCTGATTTCCTCTGTAATGACCCCTTCTGGATTGATATCCTCTTTGATGTTGTCCCCTTTGATAGTATCTTGGATAAGATTGGGAGGAGCTTTGCCTTGAAGCTGGAGCTTGAGGGGCTGAGCCAGATCCAGAATCTGGAGGAGGAGGAGGAGGAGGCTGATATTATGAAGATCCTTTTTCATATTTATCAAGCTTCCTTCTCTTCTTCATAGCTTTCAGTTGATTCTTGGAGTATTGCATCCATGGCTCAGAAATGGGGCAATCATGCAGAATGTAGTAGGGAATATCATTGGAGTCTTTTGCTTTAGCTGGAGGAACTGACATCATGGCTTTGCTTCTAGCTTTCCTCTTCTTGGCAATGGTATGGGCAGAGTCATCTAAGTCAGTCTGGAATTGGTCACTATCTGAGCTTTGTGGTCTGTCATACAGATCATCAATGCTTTTCAAGTACTTTTCTTGTAGCTTTAACTGATCAGAAGTCAGAGCAGGAGCAACAGCAACAGCAGACACTTGAGCAGGAGCAGGCATAGCAGCAGGTGTGGGATCTTCTAGGTAGGAAGCAAGTTCTTCATCAGCAGTTTCATCAGCAATAGTTACTGGGATCATCTCTATATCTTCAGCAGCAGCAGCAGCAGTTTCAACAACAGGAGGCACAATGGCCTTAGTAGCAGCATCAGGAATATCCACAGCCTTCCAGGAATTGATATAGGATTCAATGTGGTTGGGATCACAAACAGATACAGGCACAATGGCCTTAGACAGATCTTCAGTGAGAGGTACTGGCAGAAAGCTGAAATGAACTGTATCAAATTGAGATAGCAGGCTCTGAAGATTTAGAGCAAAAGCACATCCACTGCTTTCTGAGTGAGCTGGAGCTGGAGCTGGAGCAAAAATAGGAGCATCCACTGGCACATCCACTTCTTCATAAAGCATCTCCCCCTGCCTTGGTTCAAGGAGAGCTGAATCAAGGCACCCAGTAGAAGGGATTGCCTGGGAGGAGGAAAAGGAGGAAAGCTTGGTAGACAGCTCCTGAACTTGTTTCAGGAGTGGAGTCAGGGAAGTCTCCAACAGAGATGTCAGCCTGGGAGCTAGCAACTCATAAAGTCTGTCTGCCAACCTTGGAAGATCTACATGCTCAAGTGGGGCTTGAGCAGAGGTAGGAGTAAAGGTAGATGTAGGGATGTTGGCTGGAGCTGAAGGTGTGGAGGTAGGTGGAGTAGGAATGGATGGCTCTGAGGATGGAATTGTGGAGATAGAGAAGGTGGAGGTGGAGATAGGTGAAGCAAGAGAGGGGGTGAAGGATGGTTGGGAAAGAATGTCATTAAGCATTTGTTGAAAAGAGGAGGTAGAGGGTGGCTCAGGAGGAGTGGAGGGAGAATCATCCATGAAGGAATCATCTACAAGGGAAAAGGATGGTAGGGTGAAGGTTGAATAAGAGAAGAGAGGATGGAATTCCTCTGAGGTGGATACTGGAGGGGATGAAACTGGTGAGGAAATGGTAATTGGGGATGATATGGTTATGGTTGTGACTGGTGGTGAGGAGGAAATGGCTGGGGTAGATACAGCTGGAGGAGGAAGAGAGGCAGGCAACACTTCTGCTGGTGGAGTGACTGAAGCAGTCCTTGTGCCTGAAGGAAGTGGTGCAGTAGCTCTTGTAGGGTTGATGATTTGTCTGTCCCATTTGCTGAATAGGGCACAGGAGAGCCTCTTGGATGCATTGATGAACATCCCAGAGGAGGTTAACAGTTCAGGGCATCTGTAGTGCAGATAGACCCCTAAGATTCTCCCAAAACTCACGGCAGTCCTATTGATCTTCTTCTTAATTAAGTTGAAGAAGATGGATCCCCAATCAAGGTGTTTCTTATCGACTAAAGCTCCCATCAAGCAAAGTTGATATCTAGAGATGGTGTCATGAGCTTAGTGCTTGGCCAACAGCACTTTCCCAACTACATCAGCCAGGAATTGATATTCCAGAGACAGATTTTTCTTTAAAAGTTTGTTAGGGTTGACAGCATTGTGACCCATTCGATTAAGCATTGAATCATAATCTTCTCCAGATAATTCAATAGAATCTTCTCCAGTACTAAGTTGAAAGACATCTGTTAAGAGAGCCGGTGATAGATGTACCTGAGTCCCTTTAATGATGCCGATGACAGAGTTCTCAGTCTCGTCTGTCGCTGTAAACCACCACTCTTTGATCTCTTCTGAAGTAATTTTCATCCGGGTAGTCATTAATTGGATCAGCTGTTGTTCTCTGAACAGATTGAGAATATCCTTGAAGCGCTGATCGCTTCCATCAAACGAGTTTATATCAATGTCAAATCCTGTGTCAAATTTCATCTTAGAGATAGCAGCACTGGATTCAGCCATTTGCACCTGCAACAGAAAACCAAACGTGACCAAGTGTAGAGGATTTGGAGGGAAAACGAAGAAAGTTGCAGAGTATGAAAGCGCAAAAGGATAACGACGGCTGAAGAAATGATTTTATATTAGGGTTCGACGGCGAAACGGAAAATCGTTGAGCTCAGTTTGACGAAGCGTCGAACTCAGCTCGACGATTTGGGCTGCAGAAGGAATCTGAAGAGACGTCAATATCGTCGATCTCCGTTCGACGATGTTGAAAAGCGTCGAGCTCCGCTCGACGGCCTCTGAACAGAAGGAGAGAAAGCCTAGATCTAGCGAAGGCTCTGAACTCAGATCGACGACTTCGGGAACATCGATCTCTGGTCGACGATTTTTGGAAAATCGTCGATCTTCGTTCGACGATTTCTGGGAAAACGTCGAGCACAGTTCAGAGACAAAACCTATTCTACAGACACAAAAGGAACTGTTTTTTAGCCTAGTCTTGGTCTGTTTTAGCTTTTCAAAATCTTGTAATTTAATTTAGGCTTCCTCCATCTAACATGCCTAACTGATTTAGGAAGAAGCTGTATTTCTTTTCATCCAAAGGTTTGGTGAAAATATCTCCCCTTTGCAAATCAGTAGGAATATATTGAAGTTCAATTTTATTTTTCTCTACATTATCTCTTAGAAAGTGATGCCTAATTTCTATGTGTTTTGTCCTACTATGGAGGACTGGATTTTGTGCTATAGAGATAGCACTAGTATTATCACAGAAAATTTTTGACTTCTCTAAGTTGTAACCATAGTCTAGAAGCTGATTTTGTATCCACAATATTTGTGAGCAACAACTGCCTGCAGCCATATACTCAGCTTCAGCAGTTGAGGTTGACACAGATATTTGCTTCTTACAAAACCAGGAGACAAGTCTGTCACCAAGAAACTGACATGTTTCACTGGTGCTTTTCCTGTCTATTCTGCATCCAACATAATCAGCATCTGAGAATCCAGTTAATTCAAATCCTGAGTCTTTTGGATACCAGAGTCCTAGATTTGGACAACTTTTTACATACCTAAGAATCCTTTTAACTAGAGTTAGGTGTGACTCTCTAGGGCTAACTTGGAATCTAGGACATATACATGTAGCAAACATTATATCTGGCCTACTGGCTGTGAGGTACAATAGAGAGCCAATCATTGCTCTATATGTTGTCTGATCAACTGGTTTCCCATGTTCATCAGCATCCAATACAGCATTGGTAGGCATGGGTGTTTTCATACAAGATGCCTCAGACATACCAAATCTCTTAACCAATTCTTTAGCATACTTGGTTTAGGAAATAAATATGCCCTCAGCATGTTGTTTTACTTGCAATCCTAAGAAGAAGGAGAGCTCACCCATGCTACTCATTTCAAATTTGGAATGCATTAGGTTGGAAAACTTTCTGCA
Organism: Platanthera zijinensis; assembly: GCA_039513925.1. Taxonomy (NCBI): domain Eukaryota; kingdom Viridiplantae; phylum Streptophyta; class Magnoliopsida; order Asparagales; family Orchidaceae; genus Platanthera; species Platanthera zijinensis. Next base: position 172,611,207 of record CM077084.1, read on the forward strand.
CAAGTTTGAATCAGTAGATCCAAATATGATATCATCTACATAAATTTGTACTAGTAGGGTGTGGGACTTATGGGTTCTAATAAAAAGAGTTTAGTCTACTCTCCCCCTAACAAAATCATTTTCCAGAAGAAAGCATGCTAGGGTCTCATACCATGCTCTAGGAGCTTGCTTGAGACCATATAATGCTTTATGCAATTTGAAAACATAATCAGGGTGAGTTAGAGAGATAAAACCTGGAGGTTGTCTAACATAGACTTCTTCTTTGATGTCCCTATTGAGAAATGCACTCTTCACATCCATCTGATAGACCTTGAAGCCTTTGTGAGCAGCATAAGCTAGAAATATTCTGATGGCCTCTAACCTTGCAACTGGTGCAAAGGTCTGGTCATAGTCTATTCCTTCTTGTTGAGAGTAGCCTTGAGCAACTAGCCTGGCCTTGTTTCTGACAATAATTCCTTGGTCATCCAGCTTGTTTCTGAAAACCCACTTTGTTCCAACAATGGAATGATCCTTTGGCTTAGGCACTAGTTCCCAAACTTTGTTCCTTTCAAATTGATGTAGCTCCTCTTGCATTGCAATGATCCAGTGTGGATCTTGCTCTACATCTTGAATGGATTGAGGCTCAACTTGAGATAGGAAGCAGGTGTGCATCAGGTTTTGGTTGAGCTGATTTCTGGTTTGCACACCAGCTGAGATGTTTCCAATTACTTGGGAAATTGGATGATCTCTTGTTGTTACTAAATCAACAAGGGGTGTTGATTGTTCACCAACCTGTGTTGTTGTTTCCTCTTGTGGAATAACAACTGGTTCTTCAGAATGATTTTCTTCAAGATGTTGTACTCCTTCATCATCACTGCTTTCATCCTTTTGCTGAATAGGTTGAGAAGTTGTATCCTCTTCTTTAACCGGTAATCTGTCCATACTTTCTGATATAGATTGTACCTGCAAGGGTTCTTTGGTAGAAGTAGACTTCTCCTTATAACACATGTTAGTCTCATCAAAAGTAATGTGAACAGACTCTTCAATTTTACAAGATGATTTGTTATATACCCTATAAGCCTTGCTGATCATGGAGTATCCTAGAAACACTCCTTCATCAGCTTTAGCTTGGAATTTTGCTAGATGTTTCTTGTCATTATTATGAATATAACAAATACAGCCAAAAATTTTAAAATAATTTACCTTAGGTTTCTTCCCTTTGAGCAATTCATAGGGAGTCTTGCCCTTTAGTTTATGTATCAGGCTTCTATTTAATACATAGTTGGAGGTGTTCACCGCCTCAGCCCAAAAGGATAGAGGTAGGTGAGCATCTGTCAACAATGTAGTAGCAGATTCAATTAGGGTTCTATTTTTCCTTTCAGCTACCTCATTTTGTTGAGGAGTTCTAGGAGCTGAGAAAGTATGCCTGATCCCTTCACTTTAACAGAACTCTTACATGAGAAGAGAATCAAACTCTGTCCCATGATCACTTCTGATCAGAGCAATGTGAGTGTTGAACTCAATCTGAATGCATTTGAGAAAATCTGTCAAACACTTGAAGTTATCAGACTTCTTCCTCAGAAAGAATACCCAAGTGAATCTTGAGAAGTCATCTACAACCACTAGAGTATAGGACTTCCCTCCTAAGCTTTGTACTGTGATGGGTCCGAAAGATCCATGTGCAACAGATACAAAATTCTAGGTGAATCACTCTTATTAATTGACTTAAAGCTATTTTTAGTTTGCTTGCCTAATTGACAAGCCTTGCAAAGTCCTTCCTTCTTGTAGGGGCCAGAAGGTAGTCCTCTAACAAGGTTGTCCTTGGATAGCCTAGCAATGGTTCTAAGGTTTAGATGTCCTAGTCTCTTATGCCACAAAATATTAGGCTTAGATATGGAATTGAATAAACAGATATCTACTTTAGAAGAAAGAAAGTCTACTAAGTAAATGTTACCTGTCCTTTTACCTGTTAACACTGTTGTGTTGTCCTCTGATTTGATCTTGCACATGGATTTATTGAATGTCACCTTGTATCCTTCATCACATAGTTGACTGATACTTATCAGATTGTGCTTCAGTCCTTCTACATATGCCACCTTTTTAAAAGTTACTGAGCCTATCTGAGCAGCACCATATCATTTGGTTTGGCCAAAATTTGAATCACCAAAAATCACTTTGGGTCCAAGTTTGGCTATGAAGGATGATAGGTTCTCCCTGTTCCCTGTCATGTGCTTTGAGCACCCACTATCCAGATACCATTGTTGGTTAGATACTGGATAGGTCTTCACCTGCACATGAGCAGCTTATTTGTTTTTGACCCAGTTAACCTTGGGCCTAGGCTGATATCCTTTGAATTCAGAAATAAAAGACATCCCAGGTTGACTCTTATAGCCTTCAGGATGGTATCTCCTAGGAGGTACTATCCATTCAGTATAGGGGTTAAAGCCTTGGGATGTGGGACCTCTAGGATTGACTCTAGATGTTCCATTGAAGGAATGTTCACAGACCTGATCTCTGTTCGACGATCGTCAAGCTGAGGTCGACGATCTTGGGTCAGATCGTCGATCTCTGTTCGAAGATCGATTATACTGAAGTTCAGAGTTTGGATATCGTCGAGCTGAGGTCGACGATCTGTGGTTAGATCGTCGAGCTCTGTTCGACGATCGTCGAGCTCTGCTCAACGCAATCTGTTGAACTGAATTTTTCTCTGACAGATCTGCATTCTTCCTAGCTACCTCTATTACTCCCTTTCCTTTATCAGAGACAAATTTGATTGGAGTTGTTAATATTATAGGTTGGCAGGATGAGGCACCCAAGCCCAGTGTACTGTTGAATCTAGAGTTCACTGTGCTTGTAATGTCCATCAGTCTGATACTTCTCCCATTTAGGGATTCTTCAAACTTTTTAGCTCTTGACAGTTCACTTTTCAGTGAAGCTATCTCCTCCCTACAGCATTCTAACTCCTCAGAGAGTTTGAGGTTATTTGAGTTCAGGACATTGTATTCAGATAATTTATTTCTGAGAGAGATTATCTCTTTTTCAGATCTTAGTAAATCCAAGCACAATGTCTTAAATTCATTTTTGAAGTCCTCAGAATTAAAATCAAAAGAGCTAATTACCTGATCTTCCTCTGGTTGATTTTCTGAATCTGAATCTGATTCTTCATCAGAGTTTTGCTGTGAGGCATTGATAGCCATCATGCAGAATTCTTTCTCATCAGCATCATCTTCATCATCACTGGAGCTAGATGACGTTTCAGAATCTTCTTTTGTCTCACTCCATGTCTCAGCAATAAAACCCTTCCTTGTATTTTTGTTCCTGCTAGAGGAGGCTTTGTCTGAGCTGTTCTTTTTGAAATCTTTTTCTTTTCTTCTTTCTCTTCTATCCTTTCTGTCCTTGTTCTTGTTCTCTGGACAGTCAGGCACAATGTGGCCTGGTTTCCTGCAACCAAAGCATATGATTTCTTTGTTATTATTATTTGACTTATCATACCTTGGTTTGTCATGTCCTTTGTATGGCCTTTTTCTGAAGTCTTTTCTGGCTAGCTTGTAAAATCTTTTGGCCAGTAGGCTGACCAATTCCTCATTGTCTGTGAGTTTTTCTTCAGGCTGATCTTCAATGGCTTTGAAAGCTATTGACTTCTCTTTCCTTGAGGCTGGTGAAGCAGCCTTCTGTTCTTCCTCCCTGTTCTTGATAAGCAGCTCATAAGATTTGAGCTTGCCTAGGAGAGTTTCAGTAGTGATTTCATTTAGACTTCTGGCATCTTTGATTGGCCAGATTCTTGAATCCCAAGTACTGGGGAAGCATATTAGGATCTTGTCATTAAGCTCAGTCAATGAGATTTCTTTATCCAAGGTCCTTAGCTCATTGACAATCAGACTCAATCTATTGTACATATCTGCTACTGACTCAGTCTCTCCTTTCTTGAAATTCTCATATTGGGTTATGAGGTGAGATCTCCTGTCTTTCCTTTCTTCAGCAGACCCTGAGACAATTTCAGAGAGCTTGTCCCAAATTCCTTTGGCTGAGTTACAATCAGCTACTTTCTGAAATATCTCATCAGACATTGTTTGAGCTAAGATATTCATGGCCTTTGCATCTGCAGTTTTCCATTTCTTTATGTCTGCATCTGTTTCTGAGGGAGGTGGAACAGCATTTGTGCTTGAGCTTGCTGGTGGACTTGGACAAACTGTCAAGATAGAATTGAAAATATCTTCATCAATAGAGTTCATGTATAATTTAATCCTTGCCTTCCAAAGTGCAAACTTAGATAGATTGCACACTGGAGGTCTGGTGCTTGCATAATCCTTGTTCTGTGCCATGTCTTAGAGTGATATATATATAAGAAGAAATAACCCTCTTAAAAGATAGATTTTACCAAGGATCACTTGGTTCAGGTGTTAGCCTGTATGAGCAACCAACCTCCCTCTGATACCAATTGAAAGTGAGGGTAAGATCTATCTCAACTATAGAGGGGGGGGTGAATAGAGTTTATTCAAATAAGTTTCACAGTTTTGAAAATATCAACACATATAAAATTTAATTTATACTATAGTGTAGAGTGCTAGAAAATAATTAAAGAAGCAAGAAACTAAGAGCACAGCACACAGCAACAATCAAACAAACAATCCAGAAGACACAAGGAAATATAGTGGTTCCCCAAAACCTGGGTACATCCACTCTTCTACCACCCTTGGTAGGAATCCACTCAGGATGAGTTGATCAGGTGTCCTGACACCAATGAGCTTTTGTTAAGGTGCTCAAAAACCAAAACTGGATTTTTTGATAAGGTGTCTTGCCACCACTGAGTTTTGACAAGGTTCTCAGAATCAGACAGAACTTTTGAAGGGAGTTCAAGAACCCTTTTACAGCAGGAAAATAAAAAGGAAAAGGAAATGAAGTTGTCTTCTCTGTTCTCAAATCAAATGAGAGAAGACTAGTGGATCTTTATTGTCAAAGCTCCCCCTGAGATTTAGACTGGTTCAGGAAAAGAAGCTTTGCTCTAGGGTGATAGGTCTTCAGAATTTTGTTCTCCAGCAAAAGATTGTTTCAGCAAGAAGGCAGAAAGATGAGGTGTCTGGAGTTCTTGAAAATGAAGTTGTGAACACTTTTTAGTAAGCAAGAAGATTTTTTTTGTCACAGTTCTTCTGTTGTTCTTTTGCTATCAGTGTTCTGTATATGATATTTTCTTTTATTGAAAAAGGAAGATCTTATTCTCTGAAAAATTCTATCCAAAGTAGCCGTTGGCAGTCATAAATGTCTTCCATAAAGAGTCTTGTCTTCTAGAGGAAAGTCCAGCAAACATTCTATGAATAATACCTTGAAACTTGCTCCAGAATAAAGACAAACGGCTGGCAGATCTTCTTATCATAAATGCTGATAATATTCAAAAACATTCCAAAGAATAACAGCATTTGAATCCTTAAATGCGTCGATCTCTCAGAAGAATCGTCGATCTGAGCTCTACGATCGTTGAACTGAGCTCAGAGATGAAATGAGATAAAGCAGACAGAAAACGTCGAACTGAGCTCGAAGATCGTCGAACCGAGCTCAGCGACCTGAAAAATAACTGAAGAGAGATCGTTGATCTGAGCTCGAAGATCGTCGAAAGGAGTTCGACGATTTATCGAAGTTGAGCTCAGAGAGCGTCGAATGGAGTTCGACGATTCAGCAGAACGGGCTGAGGGAAAATAGTCGATCTGAGCTCGAAGATCGTCGACCTGAGTTCGACGATTTATCGAAGTTGAGCTCAGAGAGCGTCGAATGGAGTTTGACGATTCGTCGACCTTAGCTCGACGAAAATTGCCTTAGACTTAGCTCTTCAACCTTGATCTTGGAATGGTCCTGGGGGCAGCTTCAAACCTAAGTTCTAAGCCCTAGACTCACTCTAGTGTTGACCTTCACAACTATACAACTAGGTCAACCTGGTTTCCTAAGACAACCATAGTGATCCTTACCCAAATTAGTAATAGGGTGTTCCAACAGAAGTCAATACTGGCCCATTGTTATGCAAGCCAGTTCATCCCCAAAATCACATCAAACTTGGCTAACGGTAGGATCGCTGCTACAAACACAAAGTCAACTCCATCTATACTCCAACTAATGCGCTCTTTCTTCCCGGTAGTCAAGAAAGACCCATTAGGCATGCACACCCTAAGCTCTACGTCCACCGAAAAGGGCTCAATCCCAATTCTTCGGATAAAGCTTTCTGCAAGGAAGGAGTATGACACTCTCGTGTCGAACAATACCCTAGTGGGGTAGCTAGAAACTAGCACAAAGCCTAGTATACATACAACACACATAAAAGGTCGTAAAAAAGTCTTAAGTTAATAAACAAACTGAAAATTTGCATACCTATCACCACATCGGGCTGCCGAATTGCTTCCTGCTGCCCAAGATTGTAGGTTCTTGGCTGCACTGGTTGGAAATATGAAGCGCTCGGCTCCTCCGCTTTCCCTTTCTCTGCAATACTAGGACCAGAATGCATTGACTTCTCCTGCCTTGGCTCTGGCTCAGCACCACCCTCCGTACAATATCGAGCTATGTGGCCTGGCCTGCCACACATATAGGATGTTGGTGGTCCTTTGAAACGAGACTCCCCCAACATAGAACCGCTCTTCTCTCCTGATCTGAAAGGATGGGGCTTCTTCCTCCACCTAATCCCTTCTGACTTCCACTGCGACTGAGAATGCTTTCCTTCTCCCTGCTTCACTACATGACCCTTGCGTCATTGTGTTCGCTCCATGTCACTTTTTAATGTCCTAAAGGCTTCAACCAACTCATTGAAACCCGCATTTTTAGATTTATAAGTGGTTGTCTCAAATTCTCTCTCAACCCATGATAGAAGAGGTTGTCCCTCTTCTCATCATCAGTCATGGTCATTCCCGCATAACGACCCGGACAAGTAAACTCTTACATGTACTCATCCACGGTTTTGTCTCGCTGCACCAAGTGTAGAAACTGCATCTAAAGAGATAACCTTGTCGACGATGGAATATACTTCTTTAAGAAGGCACATGCAAACTCATCCATGGACGAGGTATATCCCGGAATTTGGCGACCGTAATGGCTCACCCACGACAACTTTGTGAAGGTCGTGAATTGGGACTGCTTACCCTCTGGTATCTCTGCTTCTCTCAAGAGCCTCTGAATCCTTGCCAACCAATCCTCAGCATCAGTCGGCGTGCCGACTCCCTTAAATGTTGGAGGATGAAAACTCAGAAAATACATCATCTGCCGGTCTCGTTGCCCAACGACAGTTCTCTCAACAAACGGCTCTACCTATCTGGCTCCTCCGCCAGGTATGACCAGTGTCGTATTCGAGGTAACCAGATTCACAACCTGTGTCGCCGCCGCAGCTTGTGCCTCTACCATTTCTTCTGCTATAATGCGACAGAAATCGGTCGGAGATACACCCATATTCATGGAACTAGGATCAGTAGCACTGCTTGCCGAAGGCTCTTATAGCGGCCTCGATGTCCCTGCATCGTCGCTTGTACCCTTAGCAATGTAAGGTAAACCAAGAATTAGGTTCTATATGAAAAACGCGAACACAAGGACACTCGCAGTCTCGCAATAGTCCTATATGGATAACTTTTAAAGCGATCTGATTACATTAAATTGACCACTAACCCTCACATTGGACACTAACCTCGATTTGATACCCAATTGTAACACCTCCACTGTAATGACTATATAATATGGGTCCGACCGGGACCACATAACATATATGTGTCACAGTTTTAGCATTATAAAGTGATATAAAAGTACTACCCATCTCAAAACTCAGAAAACATGACAGTGGAAATACATCAACAAGACTAGAAGTTATCCATAACTATGAGAGTCTGAAATGGTCTTATAGCCTTACAACATTCAAACGTCCAAAACTACATCAACACCACACATATTAATGTGTCATAACACTCGTAGGCTATCTCGACATGCAAACTGGATTATAGAGAATGAAACATAACATTCAAACAAAAAGGAACTAAAAGAAGGAGGTACACTTTATGAGGTTTTAGGCCTTTTTGTCCAACGAGCTTGCTCCAACTTGCGATCCTTAACCTGTAAGAATTTTGTTGTAATGTGGGACCGCAAAGGCCGACCTTAACTGTGTAACCAACACATCTCCTCTTAGACGTCCCTAGCGGACCCCGGGGCACTCCATCATCCTACAGGTCAGCACTTCACATGCATATGTAAATAAACATGAATAAATATAGAAAGCAACAAGTTTGTGTGTCTCATACATCAACCACGTTTTTATGTTGAGCATTTTCAATAAAGTAGCCTAAAATGCAGCATGTATGTAAACTTGGGTTTCACCCAAGGCATCCTATAGCGTGTATGATTCTAGCACATCATCACACATCATCACATCGCATCATTCACACGGGTACTTCCAATTTCCGCCATCGACGTTTAAGATGCAACACGGAACTCTTGCGTAGGCCCCACCGGCTCAAGGGTCTCAACACCCGGGCTTTCCTGCAAGCTCTAACTCTCACGTTAGTTCTATCACACAATTCAACTGATGCTAAGAACCCTTACTTGACCATGCCCACTCATGGGCTTCATCGCCCGGGCTTGTCTAAAAGCTTGGCATTCTCATCAGTTTCTATAGAAGAGGACTTGTCTTGCTGGGAAACTCTCCACACGTGACTTATAACGTCACGAGCTAGCTATCTGACCACGGAGACAAGCCACACCTTCGTATAACATTCAACAATCGCATCATTTCCCGCCCTAAATTACCACTCGTTCTCACACAAAAAAGAGGGCATCGCAAGCGGCGTACTCGCCGCAATCAGATTTCTAGCAAAAAAACCCTGCAGTGCACATCAAGCAACATCACCGAATCGGACTACTGGTCACGATTACGGCTTCACCCACAATTCTTAATCCACTAATGGAGCGAATCTCTAATGCAATAATATGTTGGGGATGGACTCAATAGACCCAGTGGCTCCTCTTGAACCATGACGACCTGAACCCCTCTCATTTGAGAGATCCAATTCCTAAATGCTTGAAATAAAGCGTAAACGAAATGGATGTCATGCACGCATCCTAAAAATCAGGAGGATAAATGTCATTACCTTCTGATTCCTTTTCCTAGCCATGGAGATCTTGATTTGCACGAATGAAAGTGTGTGCCTTCAAGACCTCTCCACGAATCCGGCCTCGGGTCGACGAACGGAGCTCCGAATCTTCGTTAATGGCGGAATATGCATCTTCTTCCTCCTCCAAGCTCTTTCTCTCTCAAACCCTAACCTCTCAACCCAAATGAGAGAAAAATGGGAGGAATGAACCCCTCATTCATACTTAGGGCTCATAGATGGAGGATTCTGGGCAATGCGATTGAATTTTAAGAAGATTGGATGGCCAAAAATTACCACTTACGAACTGGTTTCGCCTGCTACCGCCGGGCGGTAACTACCTACTGTGTCGCGGTAGCTCACAGATTTACTAGCCTCCATAGACCGCCACTCTACTGCCAGCGGTGGCGCTATCGTCGCGCGGTAGATACTCAACGCTTTCTTCTCGACACTTTCGTCCCGACGCACTCGGCGAAAAAGGGCTATCGTCGGGTGGTAGCTAACTACTGTCGCGCGGTAGCTTCAAAAACCTCCAACTTCTTTAATCAGGAAAAATGGGGTCTTATAAATACCGTCACGTGCATTGTAAGTTTTCTTAAAACTAAAAAGCTTTCAGGGATATTTATAGCGCCAACACATCAATGTAAGTTGCTGTCTCGTGGTTAAGAGAACATTTTCAAAATTTCCTGAAATTTAAAAATGTGCGGGGATCATATTAACCTGAGAGCCTTCAACCGGTTCTCAATATAGTGGCCAGGTCACCGCGGTCTCAAATCTCAGACCGTACAAGAAGCAAGCTATGGTCTCCAGATCGCCTCCCAGTTCTGCAGACCATGTAGGTTGCCTTCAGCAGTTGCAGACAAAAGGCCCAGGTCACACAGGTTGGCCACATCTCAGACAGCAATCGATCGTACAAGAACTCTAGTTTGCAAGGGTCAGATTGCCCGCTTTGGCAGGCTGGCGGCTTGTCTTTTTTCCTTTATTTTGTATCCCATCACCTCTTCCCGGTTCTCATGTACCCCGGGCAGGCAGTTATTTTATCCCTGCTTTTTTGGGCAGGCCCCCGAGCCTATAAATAAGGGGGAGCGGCATTCCCAAAGCACGCTGACTCGGATCCAGGAGCCCACTTGTTAAAGGCTGTAGACTCGATTCCCAAGCTTTGCGGTCTGATGCTTGCACAACTTCCCTTTTCAAACTTTCCTATAATGAAATTTTTCAATCAAAGGAAAGCCAATTGCAAGAGGGGCATTCGCCGCGACGGGCGAAGTCTGGTATTGCTGTTGTCTGCGGCTCTGATTGCTTGCTTTCTCTTAATCACTAGTAGCCAACTACTTGCGGTTTTCTCCTCCTGTTTTTCTATGTGAGTCCTGAGGTGCATTTCAGGAACCAACGGTTCGATCAACTAATTGCAAGGTTATTGATGTTTTTGAATTGTCTCCCAATCCCAACTTCCTATAGATTCATAAAGACACTAAATTTATAGTGAAACTTCCTCAGTCTTTTAATTTAGGTTGAAGTTTTCTTTGAAGAATTGCACTACACTCCTTAGTGAGTTCCACTGTTTCATTTACTCAAAATCTTCTTTTCTTAGCCAGGATGTCTTTCATGAATTTAATGTAGTTTGACATTTGTTCTAGGACCTCGGTAAACGGGATATTGATCTGCAATTTCGTAAAGATTTCTCGGAATTTCTGAAATTGTTGATCTTAATTTTTCTTAATCTTGAGGGAAATGTGGGGGTGGGTAGACGATGGTATTCTCCCTCTTCTTTGTTGTTTCAACATTGGGCTCTCACTTCTTTTCTCCAAGTACTTCAATTTCCTTCTCATTTTTCATTACAATTTTGTTTCATCTCTTCATTAGGATCACTAGGATTAATGCTCTCCAAATACATTTTAACATCGTTCTTCTTAGTTTGTTCATTGACATGAACACTCATTAACTCCTTTCCACTCCGCAATGTGAGATCTTTGCATTGTTGATTATCCCCTTTAGGATTTGGGGTAGTATTAGTTGGAAGAGCTCATTGAGGTCTAATACTCAATACAAAAGTGATTTCTCCTAGTTGGGACTTTATCACACGTAATGAACCTTCTAAGATTGCAATACGAGCATCCTTCTTTTGCATTGATTCAATAAGAAACTCATCATATAATTTCCTAGAGGTACCATGTTGATTGAAAGTGTTATTTTGAGGCGGATGGGTATTAAAGTTGAATCTGAGTGGGTGAATTATTCCTGAAATATTCTTCCTTGAAAAGTTCGAATGATTCCGCCATTCAAGAGAATAATAGTTTGAAAGTGCATTATTATTATGTCTTTGTTGCCCACCAATGTAGTTATCCTCCTCGTTATGACTAATGAGTTGTTCAACTGTGAGTGAAGGGTTAATGGTAGTTGGAGGGATAACTATGCTATTTTCTTGTGGATTTATTTGATTTAAAATTAGGGCATCCAACCTCTTATTCATAGAATTAAATTGTGCATTCATTTGTGCTGCAAAAGAAGTTAACTAATCCACTTGATATATGCCCCATGTGGACGAAGAGGATCCTTATCGCTCAAATGATTTATAATTGTTAGAAGATACGTCTTATAAAATTATGTATGCATCCTCAAAATATTTGTTCATAAGAGAACCTCTTGCAGCTCCATCTACTTAAATCATAGAAGATGTTTGGAGGCCATATAGAAGGTCAACACCTATTGATGAATGACTAAACTATGGTGAAGACACTTCCACAATAATTCTTTAAATCATTCTCATGTATCATATAGTGTTTACTCATTCCCTTGCACAAAGGTAGTTATGTCTCGCACTAATTTGACAGTTTTGGATGGCGGAAATATTTTGCTAAAAAAAATTCCACCACCCATGTCCAAGTGGTGATGCCACCATTGGGCTGGGAATCAAGCCAATCCTTTGCTCTTCCTTCCAAGAAAAATGGGAACAAATGGAGTTTGATAGCTTGCTCTGATGCGTCATTAATTTTGAAAGTATTGCAAATATCAATGAAGGTCTTTACGTGAGAATTGGTGTCCTCATTACTAAGTTCACTGAATTTATTATGTTGAACAATTTGCATAACTGTGAAGTAAATTCTAAAGTTGTTTGCCTCAATGGCAGGCTTAGTGATACTAAAGTGCAGTCCTCCCCTAAAGGGCATGTTATATTCACGGCAAGTCCTTCTAATTTCAACGGGTTGTCCGTTTTGATCTACATGACCATCTGGTGATTTTCATTATTAACATTTTGATGATTTGGATTCATGGTTGAAGAATTTTGATAATCTAACCGATATGCTTTTTGATTTTGCTTACACGGTTGTTCAATTTCTAAGTTCAAAGGAAGCAATTCAGGAGATCGAAATTAGGACATATACTAACAGTACAACAACTAACAGTAAAAGTAAAATATAATAGAAATAAAAATTTAAGCTCTAAATAATAAGGATTACTAATATTATAAGAAAAGACACAGAATTAGTTGCACTTCCCCGGTAACTGTGTCAAAAACTTGATACACCTGAAATAGATGTGTAAATTACGCAAGTACACGTGTCGATTCAAGTAATATAAAGTGAGTAAAGATTGTTTACATGGAGAAGTGATTAATTCAATGCTTATAAATACCAGCTAGCATTTTCTATAAATCTAAGAGAATCAAATTGAGTGATTTCAAAAGCAATTTAAAACACTAAAGAAATCTAACAATGACTTCCTAAAATACTTTTTTATTAATTATGGGAGAACAGTCTTATATTTTCATTTCCTATATCTATTATGATGGATCATTTAAAGATATTTATGAGAGAGCTTGTTGCACTATTCTACAACGATTTTAAGGCAGAGATCTGTATCTCTTGATATCAAAAACCAATATATCCCTCCTTTCTCTGGTCATCACTAACTCAGGTAAAATGAATAATAATAATAATCAAAGTTGCTAACATAAAGGTGAAATCTCGTTCGCCTTATATGATATATTGAGTTGATGATATACTTACGTCTCTTCTCTCTCAAATATAGAAGCGCAGCAAAAGAAACTGAAAACTTTGGTTAAAGATTTACGCAATTCATCTCTCGAATCTCAAAGCGTAGTAAGATAATCTTCATCCATAGACTCACACATCTCATCTCTCGAATCTCGAAGCGGAGTAAAAAATGAAGATATAATCCAAAAGTTTTACCATCAAAATAAAAAAAACTCAATAAAGATATAACACCAAAATTTTATAAACAAAAAAATTAGGATAGATCACATCAAAAAAAAAATAAGTACTCTGAAAATACTAAATCTAGAAAATTAATTCATGATTCAAGGATTACACCACAAGATTGGAGAGATCTTACAAAACAAGATGTTTAGATATCTAAACGATACAAAAAATTACACTTAGAATTTCGCAAATCTCCTCTTTGATGAAGATTTGGTGCCCTTCTTCTCTTCTTTTCAAAATCCGAGTTTCTCCTTTTTGAAACGATGAAAAGATGGTAAAAAGATGGTGTTTTTTTCTCTTATCCCCTTTATAGTCATACCTCCCTATTAGGAATCTTTTAATTGTTGAATAGATGCTTCACCTTGTTATTGTAACAGCCCAAATTTGAATTTTTTTGATTTATAACCTTCAGTTCCTGCCATTTTGTTGCAACAAAATTTCCTGAATTGTCATAATACGTTAAAAAAATTTTATTGCACTACTTTACTGCACTAAACAACAAATAATATGTCACAATATTGTTGTAATATTTTTCCAAGATTCCAAATATATTTTAACCTTTGACCTTTCAAAATGGATACTTCGGAATTTCTTCAACAAAAATATATTAAAATGACGACAATACTCAAACTTTCACCAGATACCAAATTATTCATGTTTAATACATTTTAACACATATTTATCGAATATTTTAAACAAAGGGTGCAAAATATGGATCAAAATAACTTCTTTGTGAGAAGTTATCAATGCGATCATAACCTCTTCCACGAGAAGGACGTTAATGAGGGAATGTGAGGGAGTTGGATAAATGTGTCCCTCGGGGATTGACCCCTCAGTAATACGGGTACACTTCCTCGTCATTGTTGTTAGTCGCAAGTATTATTATGAGACTAATATTGTCCTCATAAAACCTTTTGTAGAGTATGGGAACAACTTTTTCACATACGACGTCAAACTATTGCGGGCCGCTCAACGCACTTATGGACCGGTCAAACTGAATTGTCTCAACTCGGAAGTGAGTCGAGCGTTCAAAGTCACAGAGAAGACCAACAGCAAATAAAGAAGATTTTAACGTGAAAAAACCCATAAGCAGGGGAAAACCATAAGGCTAGAATAGTGTTGACCAAGTTCTACTATTCTTTGGAGGGTTACAAAAGTTATCTCTCGAGGGTGACATGTCACCGCTCGTTATAATGATTCGCCTAGACCGTGGAGGTCGCTTGGAGTGGAGTGGTGTTGAGTGTGCTCATAAGCAATCTGGAATGATGAATGTGGCAACAGGGTTATAGGCTCGAAGGATGGAGCTGGATGAGGTCTTTGAGCTGCCTTCGAGGGGACCTTCGAGGAGCGATGAAGACCTTTGAGGATCTGAAGGAATCTTCAATGGCCGAAGTAGATCTTCGAGAAAACTTCAAAGGATCTTCGAATTATGAAGGATGTCTTCGAGCAATCTTCAAGGGAACTTCAAACTCCGAAAGAGATCTTCGAGTGCCGATAGAGATCTTCGAGCACCGAAAGAGACTTTGAGCGCTGAAAGAGATCTTTGAAGGGATCTTCAAGCTCTGAAGGAGATCTTCGAGCGCGGATGGAGATCATCAAAGGGATCTTCAAGCTCTGAAGGAGATCTTCGAGCGCCGAAGGAGATCTTTGAAGGGATCTTTAAGCTCCAAAGGAGATCTTTGAGCATTGAAGGAGATCTTCGAGCGCCGAAGGAGACCTTCGAAAGGATCTTCAAGCTCTAAAGGAGACTTTCGAGCGTCAAAGGAGATCTTCAAACGTACTTTAAAGAACCTTCGAACTATGAAGGAGGTTGTCGAGAAATCATCGAGCTAAAACTCCGAAGGAGATCTTCGAGCATCAAAGGAGATCTTCGAGCGCCGAAGGAGATCTTCGAGCGTTGAAAAAGATCTTTGAAAGGATCATCAAGCTCCAAAGGAGATATTCGAGCGTCGAAGATGATCTTCGAGCTCTGAAGGAGATCTTCAAAGGGAACTTCAAACTCTGAATGAGATCTTCGCGCGCCGAATGAGATTTTTGAGTATTGAAGGAGATCTTCAAGCATCGAAGGAGATCTTCGAAGGAATCTTCAAGCTCCGAAGGAGATTTTCGAGCGTCGAAAAAGATTGCGAAGGAAATCTTTGAAGGAATCTTCAAGCCTCGTAGGAGATCTTTGAAACAATCTTCAAGCGCTGAAAGAGACCTCGGGGAGATTTTCGAAGGAAGAGTCTGGAAATCTTTCAAGCATAGAAGACAAGGTCCTTTCAAATAAGGACTATGAGTCTCTTTTATAGCTTCTGAGAGAGGCATTTTGATATTTAACCCACAAGGGGTATGCCTATCTACACACCATGATGGAAGGTCTTACTATCTGTACCCCTATGATGAGGTATTTTTTTATATGCACTCCCATGTGGAGGATTTTACTATGTACACCCCTATGATGGAGAATTTTACAATGCGCGCCCACATGATTAATGATTTTACTATTCATACCCCCATGATGGAGATTTTACTATTTCCACCCCATGGTGGTGGCTTTTACTATGCAATTCCCCATGATGGAAGATTTTACTATGCACGCCCCCTTGATAGGGGATTTACTATCCACACACCATGCTAAGAATTTTACTATTCACACAACATGGCGGGGAATTTACTATTCGCACAACCATGATTGAGTAGCTTACTATTTACACTTTCATGATGGGAATTTTACTATTAGCATCTCGTGGTGGGTGAATATATTATTCACACTACATGGTGTGTTCTGGTGTCTGTTTAAAACACCAAACAAACTCAGAATTGTGCGAGAATGAGCCTGTTGCAATTGTATCTGTAAGTCGGTTGAGGTCATGGTGAAAATCTCCGTTTCAGCCAAACCCATGATTGGAGAATCCCATCAAAAGACGAATTTGCTTTGAAATTCTCAAGGTTAAGTCTCACTTCCTATTGATGCTTGATCTTCCATTTACTTGCTCTAATATAACTATTGGAACAAGTAAAATATCAGCATGCTACTCCATTTTTCCTAAAATAATCAACTGCATTTGTTTAGGTGGAAATGAGATTGTAGCGGCCAGAAGAACTGGAAGCGAAAAAACAACCCTTATAAGCGCTATGTTTCGTCTGATAATCCTGTGGATGCGGGGATACTATTTGACAGTGTTGACATCTGTTTTATAGGACTCAAGGATTTGATGATGAAAGGATTAACACTAGTGCATTATTAGTTAGATTTATCTTATGCGCAGCGTGCACCAACCCGTACCAAAATTATCTCACACTACATCTAACACAATTAAAGGAACTATAATCGTCATATGTTGCGCACATGAGACACTGTCATTGTGTCTATATATATATTTGTGTGTGTGTATGGAGGTGTACACAAATGAGATGGTGGAAGTAACACTCAGCTCCACAACACTCATACTTTTGCTATATGGTGACACTTAACAAGTTGTAATAGTGAACACAAGCATCTGAGTGATCACCATGTCCATCATATTTCTTGTACATAGTGTGTATTTGTGTGTTTCTAGTTCAAGAGTGAAGATAAGGGTGACCTAACTAGTGTGAAGGTTAAGTGCTAACCCAAGCAAGATTTGGGTGTAACACTACGTCCATAGAAGCGTGCTAGACAAAAAAACATCTAGGAGACGCAAGGAGGGGTCTATATCCAAAAAATTTCAAAGAGGATGAGTACGCCACACCTTCTCCTTCAATGTATAAAGGAAGCATATGAATAAAACGTAAATAATCAGTGATATCATATAGATCTTGAATTTTATAGAGTTTGATAACAAAGCTCAAACCCTAAATTAATTTTTATCCTCATGCAAGACCAAACTGATTCTATTTTCACCAACACACACCTTTGTAATGGTTGAGCTGTGTGCAAAAATATTTCAACAACCAATGCTCCATCCGATTGGCCAAAATTGAAGCTTCAAAATTAGAATTAGAAGTTAAATTCAATCGAAAATAACCTCAAATTCTAATTTGAGGTCTTCAATTCCATCCAAACAAATGGACCTGAGAAATTCCTCGAGAATGATGAGAATTTAGTAAGAATAAAAAGGAAACAAAATAACACTTGTTAACAAAGTCATAAAATCCTCGCATGTCTATATATATAGCATTTTATCGCAGGCTTCGGGGATTAATGGAGGAAAGATGTCGTAAGTTTTGGGTTGCGGTTAAAGTAAGCCAATAGGGAAAAGACCTAATCTCACACAGCAGGACTAAGCACATAGAGATTATATATCACTTTATAAGAGAGCATGTGGAATGTGAAGATATCAGTCTTGAGTTTGTCCGTAAAGACAAGCAAGTGGCTGACATCATCACTAAACCACTAGGTGAAGCAAAGTTCAATACCTTCAAGTTTGAGTTGGGTATGTTGAACTTGATCTAACTTCAGAAGCTCCTCATGTTGTTTTTGTTGCGGGTTGTACAACTTCTTGCAGGCTGAAAATACCTTAAGTGGTATCAAGCTTTCCAAGTGGTTCAAGAGTTTATCAGAAAGGATGATAAAAGATGCTCCAGTTGAGGGGGAACAAGTTCTACTTCCTGGAGAGGAAAAAAATCAGAGGCAAGCACCCCCCCCCCCCCCTGACTATTTTACAGAAGTCAAAAAGGAGATAAAGAGAAGCAAGTGATCAAGGAAATGATCAAGGCTGTGCAACAAAATAGGGGGAGCAGGAAGTAGTAATAATCACTACAACAAATATTGACATCAACCACATTTTTTTGGCGACGTTTATATAAACGTTGCCATTGTTTTTAGTTTTTGCAATGTTTTTCATACAAAAACGTGTCTAATAATTTTACCTCTGTTCTAATTATTTATGAGTTTTTGCTCGAATTATGACTAGATATTTTCCTCTCAAGAATTGCCTAATTTTTAGTTTGACATTGCTAAGGCTTGCAACATTTTACACAACGAAACGTGGCCAAAGCGCGCCACATTTATTAATGTAAATGTCGCTAATGTCAGGCGGTGGGTGTATAAAAAAACATCGCAAAAGCTTTTGGCGACGGTTGTATTCGCGACGCTTGCGGCATGCGCGACGTTTATAAAAACGTCGCGAAAACATTAAAGACGTTTGAAAAATGTCTCCAATGCCTCTAAAAAATGTCGCTGATGTCCATATTTGTTGTAGTGAATCAACCCTGCAGGCAAGATAAATGGGGAGATTGTTGCAAAGATGGCAATGATCAAGCATCAGGCAGCAAAATAGGGGGACATTAATGAGGGAATGTGAGGGAGTTGGATAAATGTGTCCCTCGGAGATTGAACCCTCAGTAATACGAGTACCCTTCCTCGCCATTGTTGTTAGTCGCAAGTATTATTATGAGGCTAATATTGTCCTCATAAAACCTTTTGTAGAGTTTGGGAACAACTTTCTCACATACGACGTCAAACTGTTGCGGGCCGCTCAACGCACTTATGGACCGGTCGAACTGAATTGTCTCAACTCGGAAGTCAGCCGAGCACGCAAAGCCATAGAGAAGACCAACATCAGACAGAGAAGATTTTAACATGAAAAAACCCAGAAGCAGGGGAAAACCACGAGGCTAGAACAGTGTCGACCAAGTTCTACTATTCTTTGAAGAGTTACAAAAGTTATCTCTCGAGGGTGACATGTCACCGCTCGTTACAATGATTCTCCTAGACCGTGAAGGTTGCTTGGAGTGGAGTGGTGTTGAGTGTGCTCAAAAGTAATCTGGAATGATGAATGTGGCAACGGGGTTATAGGCTCGAAGGATGGAGCTGGATGAGGTCTTTGAGCTACCTTCGAGGGGACCTTCGAGGAGCGATGAAGACTTTGAGGATCTAAAGGAATCTTCAATGGCCGAAGTAGATCTTCGAGCAAACTTCAAAGGATCTTCGAACTATGAAGGATCACTTCGAGCAATCTTCAAGGGAACTTCGAACTCCGAAAGATAACTTCAAGTGTCGATAGAGATCTCCGAGCGCTGAAAGAGATCTTTGAGCGATGAAAGAGATTTTCGAAGGGATATTCAAGCTCTGAAGGAGATCTTTGAGTGTGGATGGAGATCATTGAAGGGATCTTCAAGCTCTGAAGGAGATCTTCGAGCGCTGAAGGAGATCTTCGAGCGCCGAAGGAGATCTTCGAGCGCTGAAGGAGATCTTCGAGCCCCGAAGGAGATCTTTGAAAGGATCTTTAAGCTCCGAAGGAGATCTTCGAGCGTTGAAGGAGATCTTTGAGCGTCGAAGGAGACCTTCGAAAGGATCTTCAAGGACTAAAGGAGATTTTTGAGCGTCAAAGGAGATCTTCGAAGAGATCTTCAAGCGTACTTTAAAGAATCTTCGAACTATGAAGGAGGTTTTCGAGAAATCTTCGAGTTCAAACTCCGAAGGAGATCTTCGAGCATCAAAGGAGATCTTCGATGGCCGAAGGAGATCTTCGAGAGTTGAAGAAGATCTTTGAAAGGATCATCAAGCTCCGAAGGAGATATTCGAGCATCGAAGGTGATCTTCGAGCTCTGAAGGAGATCTTCGAAGGGATCTTCAAACTCTGAATGAGATCTTTGCGTGCCGAATGAGATTTTTGAGTATTGAAGGAGATCTTTGAGCGCCGAAGGAGATCTTCGAAGAGATCTTCAAGCTCCGAAGGAGATCTTCGAGCGTCGAAAAAGATCTTTGCGCCGAAGGAGATCTTTGAAGGAATCTTCAAGTCTCGTAGGAGATCTTCGAAACAATATTCAAGCGCTGAAAGAGACCCCGGGGAGATTTTCGAAGGAAGAATCTAGAAATCTTTCAAGCATAGAAGACAAGGTCCTTTCAAATGAGGACTATGAGTCTCTTTTATAGCTTCTGAGAGAGGCATTTTGATAATTAACCCACAAGGGGTATGCCTATCTACACACCATGATGGAAGGTCTTACTATTTGTACCCCTATGATGGGGTATTTTTTTATACGCACTCTCGTGTGGAGGATTTTACTATGTACACCCCTATAATGGAGTATTATACAATACACGCCCACATGATTAATGATTTTACTATTCACACCCCCATGATGGAGATTTTACTATTTGCACCTCATGGTGGTGGCTTTTACTATGCATATACCTATGATGGAAGATTTTACTATGCACACCTCCATGATAGGGGATTTACTATCCACACACCAAGCTGAGAATTTTACTATTCACACAACATGGTGGGGAATTTACTATTCACACAACCATGATTGAGGAGTTTACTATTCGCACTTTCATGATGGGAATTTTTCTATTAGCATCTCGTGGTGGGAGAATATATTATTCACACTACATGGTGTGTTCGTGTGTCTGTTTAAAACACCAAACGGACTCGGAATTGCGCGAGAATGAGCCTGTTGCAATTGTATCAGTAAGTCGGTTGAGGTCACGGTGAAAAATCTCCGTTTCAGTCAAACCCATGATTGGAGAATCCCTTCAAAAGACGAATTTGCTTTAAAATTCTCAAGGTTAAGTCTAACTTCCTATTGATGCTTGATCTTTCATTGCTCCAATATAATTATTGGAACAAGTAAAATATCAGCATGCTGCTCCATTTTTCCTAAAATAATCAACTGCACTTGTTCAGGTGGAAATGAGATTGTAGCGGCCAGAAGAACTGGAAGCAAAAAAACAACCCTTATAAGAGCTATGTTTCGTCTGATAATCCTGCGGATGCGGGGATGCTGTTTGACAGTGTTGACATCTGTTTTATAGGACTCAAGGATTTGACGATGAAAGGATTAACACTAATGCATTATTAGTAGGATGTATCTTATGCGCAGCGTGCACCAACCTGTACCAAAACTATCACTCACTACATCTAACACAATTAAAGGAACTACAATCGTCATACGTTGCGCACATGAGACACTGTCATTGTGTCTATATATATATATATATATATATATATATATATATATATATATATATATATATATATATATATATATATATATATATATCTATGTGTGTATGGAGGTGCACACACAAATGAGATGGTGGAAGTAACACTCAGCTCCACAACACTCATACTTTTGCTACAAGGTGACACTCAACAAGTTGTAATAGTGAACACAAGCATCTAGTGATCACCATCTCCATTATATCTCTTGTACATAGTGTGTATTTGTGTGTTTCTAGTTCAGGAGTGAAGATAAGGGTGACCTAACTAGTGCAAAGGCTAAGTGCTAACCCAAGCAAGATTTGGGTGTAACACTACATCCATAGAAGCGTGCTAGACAAAAAAACATCTAGGAGACGCAAGGAGGGGTCTATATCCACCAATTTTCAAAGAGGATGAGTACGCCACACCATCTCCTTCAATGTATAGAGGACGCATATGAATCACATGGAAATAATCAGTGATATCATATAGATCTTGAATTTTATGGAGTTTGATAACAAAGCTCAAACCCTAAATTAATTTTGATCCTCATGCAAGACCAAACTGATTCTATTTTCACCAACACACACCTTTGTAATGGTTGAGATGTGTGCAAAAATATTTCAACAACCAATGCTCCATCCGATTGGGCAAAATTGAAGCTTCAAAATTAGAATTAGAAGTTAAATTCAATCGAAAATAACCTCAAATTCTAATTTGAGGTCTTCAATTCCATCCAAACAAATGGACCTTAGAAACTCCTCGAGAATGATGAGAATTTAGTAAGAATAAAAAGGAAACAACATAACACTTGTTAACTAAGGCTCTGTCTGGGGGGACTTATTTTCACCAGTCAAGCGGTCGCGATCGCATGAACCGGGATTTAATTAAGTCCCGGTTCATGCGGTCGCGATCACTTGACCGATGAAAATAAACTCTCCCAAACGGAGCCTAAGTCATAAAATCCCCGCATGTTTATATACATAGCATTTTCTCGCAGGCTTCGTGGATTAACGGAGGAAAGATGCCGTAAGTTTTGGGTTGTGGTTAAAGGAAGCCAATAGGGAAAAGACTTGATTAGAAAGGTTTTTTGGAGTGCGGATAGCCAATTTCAAGAACTGACAAATAAAAAGGAAATTAAATAACACAAATGCTAACTAAAAATCATAAAAACCCAAACTCATAATAGCTGTCCATTTGTATACAAGAAAAACCCAAATTGCCCCAGGCGAAAATATCTTGCAACGATACTGTTATCTCTGGGGCTTCTGTTTTGCATTATGAGTTCGGATGGATCAAAGCCACATCAACATACCACTCATAAGTAAAATGCAATCAAACCCATGGATTGAAAAAACTAAAGAAGATCCGCTACTCCACCTCAGCCAAGTAATCGTCTATCTCGGCTGGGGTCAACACCCTGCAAAAATGAAATTAAACAGCATCAAAATTTTAGTGCAGCAAATCCAAATTCAAATCACATTAATTTATGAATTGCAAGTGGTGACTTTGTTCACAAACATTCTATTAACCCGCATAGAAAAATGCGGTTTTTACGCCGTAGAGATTTGGGCGGACATGAAGAAAATGATGGTGCTCCTACGAGTAATTGCCCACACCGTTATTTTGCGACACCGTGATTTTGCGATGTTGGCTAAAAGTGGTGGTTCTCTATGATTAGCATGTGTCGTGGCAACATGTAGAGTTGGATCATGATCCACATCAAACAAATTCAGATTCATGAGAAGATTGTGGCAACATGTAGAGCTGGATCATGATCCACATCAAACAAAGGCTCTGTTTGGCATACCGGTGTCGTTTTAAAAGTGGGAAGGTAAAAAAAGGAGATGATAAATTGTATTTTAAAAACTGTGGCTTTAAAACTGAGGTTTTGTTTGGATAATTTCCGTTTCAGTGACGGTTTAAATTATTTTCAAAATTATCTTCACATGAATTTTATTTATTTCGGACCAATTTTTTCTGAATTTTTTTTAAAAAAAATTAGGTATTATATCTGTGATTTTTTTACAAATTTATGGATATAATTATATTTTTTATAAGAGTTAAATTGATTAAATAAAATTAAATTAAATTAAAAAAATATCTCAAACGACCGTTTTGAAAGGGTGAATGGAGGTCTCCCTGACCTTTTCAAAACGGAGGAAAAAGTAGGTTTTAAACCGGCCGTTTTAAAATTACAACATTTTAGTTGTTTCCAAACAACTTTCCTCCGGTCCGTTTAGAACGGAGAGAAGTCAAAACGGGCTCCCAAACATAACCAAATTCAGATTCATGAGAAGATTGCAGTTCAAACATTAACTGAGATTGAATTAACTCAGAAATTGCATCTATTACAATTATTTTTCATTGTAATGATCAATTACTAGATAGTAATCATCCCTCTGAATTAATCATCTTTTTTAAAATTACATGGGAATTTTAAGCCTTATACAGATTCGAACTAGAATGATTTCTTTTAATGCACTTCTGCATCTAAACACAAAGATACAAAAGGTTCAAATCAAATTGAATCAATCTCATTATTCCTCCTAATCCAGCCTCATTTCTCGCGGCAAATTCTATTTCTCTCTCATGGATAAATACAAGATTTGTCGTACCTCTCTTCCTCTTCGCTCTCACAAAACACACGGTTTCAAAATTCTCGGAATCCAAGGATAGTGAGAGGATCGAAGATGGTAATGAATTCTAAGGAAAAAGAAACAAGCATTCGAGGAGGAGATTCCAGATGAACCTTGCATGCTCGCTACTTATCAGGAATGGGAAATTAAGGAAAATGGAGGAGGTTAGGGATTCTTCAGTACCGGGACAAAACTAGTGCATGAACCTCGCATTATGGATGGGATTGTGACACAAGATGAATCTATAGTTGACAAACGCACGATGCCCTAACTCTAGATGTAATGCAAGCAACCATAGTGAATGAAATGGAACCACAAGAAGCCACAAGGGCAAATGCACGCACGCAATCCAAAGAACATATGACGGTTAACCCTAAACTCTAATGTGATGCTCGTGAGCAGTTCAATCGTGAAAATATTTTTGATGTGCAATTAATTTTAAAATCCAATGCAAGTGTTGTTGATCGCAAATGTTGCAATATAAGCAAGCAGACAACAATTACAAATTGAGATTGCACTGAAAGTATATGCAAGTGAATAAGTAACACACGACTAAGAGAACGACAAATCAAATCAATACGACTCAAATAATTCAAGAAATAAAGTGCACCGTGTAATGCAAAGGAATTAAAACTACGATGCAAGCTCACTAATTACTCGATTTCGATGATGGTCAAGACCGCTGGAAAGAAGTAAACATAACTAGGGAGGATAGTTGCATGTTGTGGAGAGGAGTCTTATGGCTGGAAAGGGAACACCGTCAGGGGTGTTGAAACCGAAAACTTGGTCTCAGTGGAGTTAGGGGTGATCGCACACTTCTCTCCAGCGAACCAAACGACTAAGGAAAAAAAATAAGGGACAGACCCAAGGGCTAGGCGTGGAGGTCTCACCACACACCCGAAAGATCTTAGAGCGCTTCCCCTCCCTAGCCAAATGTCGAGCTAAGGATACCTCAGAGAGCGCAAGAAGACAGGGGCACAAGCATCCCCTCTGAGGTACCTCCTTGGGTCTATTTATAGATTTCTAAAAATGGTCTGTCAAAAGTCAACCTCTGTTTTTCCAAACAGCTATATGCAGCTAAAAGTGGTCTGCCAACAGCATAACTCCGTTGTTCTGGAAAGCTATTTGCACCCCCAGCAAGGGCATCCAGGTAATTTTGCCTCTGGATCCCCCTGGGCGAGTGCTGAGGGACACGGGGTCAACTCACCACTCTACTGGGCGAACGCGGCCTGGCCTCCGCAGCTCGCCTTCTATCTCTAGGCGAGCGCGGGCCGGGCCGCCATGGCTCGCCTTCCCTATACAGAGGCGGGTAGACGACAAGATCGCCTGGGCAAGCGCGGGCTGGATAGGCTGGCTCGCACGGCTCGCTCGCCTAGCCTTGACGAGGACGAGTCGGCCATTTGGGTTCGCTCGCCTAATATACTGATGTGGGCCGGTCACCCTGGCTCGTTCGCCTAGCCTGATGGACCCACTCGGCGAACACGGGGTTGTACACAATCCCCGCTCTTTTTGAGCTTGGCAAAGCATGGAAAGAACCATCCAACCTCACGTGTTCGGCGAGTGCTTTGCTGAGCTGGAGGGAATCTTTCGGTGGATCCCACCCATGTGCTATAAATATGCCACCGAGCCCACAGGAAAAATCTCGTCTTCTTTCTCTAACCTTCCTTGCGAACAGTAGCTGAACGATGCATATGTCAGAGGAGATGCGAGCGCACCTAGCGGCCGCGAGGGAGGGGACGCGGGAGCAGGTCCTTGATGCCGCCCCGTGGCTGGCGCGCGGATACCCCGGCCCCCTTTTTAGGCCGAAGAAAGGGAAATTAGTCAGGCGGTCTCCTACGAATGACGCCCCTGCGTTCGGTTCGGCGGCCGGCGCCGAGGCCGCCCATGAGGTATGCGGACCTCTTGTCAGATTCGTCACTCTGCTTCTGATTTCTTTTTCTGCAGGAGTCCCCCCGTGAAGACGGAGGCGATAGTAGGGAACTAGGCATTCCTCCCCACTAATAACCGAGCGGGCCGCCAGCCCTTCGGTCCAGGGGCATGGCCCTCCTGCGATTCCTCTGTTGCCAGTCCCCCCTGGGCAAGGGAAATCTTTTGCAGCTCTTGAAGGCGAACTCTTCCAGGGCCAGCCGGGCACCTCCCGGCCCCCTGCCAGCGCGGGGGATGTGTCGATCCCCGGTGAGTTTGTACGCTTGCTTGCTTATGATCGCTTGCTTTTTCTGATCTCTCCTACTTTTGTAGGTTTCCATGTGATTTCCTCCTCGGATGTTGACATCAACTTGCCTCCCCCCTCTACGGAACACATCTCGGAATACCTGGGCGACCCGCAGGACGTTGAGGGGATGAAGAGGCGGGTGACACGGTTATTTCAGAAACAATCTCTGCTGCTACAAGAGGTTTGCGACAGGGTGGACGAGGATAAGGCCGAGGCAGAGGAGCGGTTCGCGGTACTGGGGGGCATGAGGCGACCAGCTGGCGGGGATGTGACGACTTCTCCGGGGGTGCACATTACGTGAGCGGAGGAACGGCTCAGGCACACTACGGAGCAGGTCGACCTGGCCCAGCGGGAATTACTCGCAGTTCGCGAGTACTTCTACCCTCGCGTGCCGCCCCGTTCCGGGACGCGGGGGCGGGGCAGGTGGAAATGGATTCAGTACTGAACCACCCCCCCTCCCCCTTCCTTACTACCGGTCACCAGGTCCGGGTCGCACTTGTATCTTGGATCAGCCCGCGCGATAGGACCATGAAATTTTATTCGTCATTTCTTAGGACCTCGAACTTTTCTTATTTATAATTGTTTGAGATCTCTCACCCGCTGATGGGCTTATTTTTGTTGTATATTATTATAATAGCTTGTCACTGCTTAGCTTTCTTTAGGCGAGTCTGAACGAGACGCCCTTGTTCGCCTACCCCTTCCTCAGGCGGGTGCGAGGCTGTTGATCCGGCTCGCACGGCTCGCTCGCCTACCATTGGCGGGAGAGAGCCGGCTATCTGTCGAACGCGAGTCAGCGTGACTCGCCCACCTCCTTCGGCGGACGCGAGTCGCGGCTCGCCCGCCTCTTGGGCGGACACAAGTCAGCGCAGCTCGCTGCCGAATATCTTTTGTGGCACTGTGGCGAGCCGGTAAGAACCTGCGGCGGGCCTGGAAGTCGAAGCGTCGGGGCACATTTTTGCTATCCGCACATTTCCCGCCGACGGGACGTTTTCCCGCCTTTCCTTTTCCTATAAATAGGCCCTGCCGCCCTTTCTTACATACCGCATTTAAGACTTCCGCTCCTTACTTCCTGCGACTACCAACCCATCTACTCTTTGTGAGAACTACAGCATCCCGCTCAGCGATTTTTCTGCGAGATGGGCGGGAGTGGCGGCGACGCTGATGGGCGGAGCAAAGGCGCCTGGACCTTCTCCGACCACCCCTTCTCCTTCGCCAGCACCACCAAATCAGAGTACCTCGATGTGATCGGCAACATCATCCCGTCGGGCTTTGAGGCGAGGCGGCCTGGGAAGCAGGAGAAGATAAGTGACCTTTCTGATGGGGAGCTCGCCATCCCTATCGCCCATTTTGACGCGGGCCTCCAGCTTCCCTTATGGCCGGAGGTTAGGCAAATACTGAAATACTTTGGGGTCGTCCCCGGTCAGATGACCCCAAATTCGGTTGCTGTCGTTGTCGGGTTCGCCTGCTTTCTGCAGGAAGGGCGTATCGAGTTCAGCCTTGCGGTTTTCTGCAAGTTGTTTTTGTTTCGCGCGAATAAGGATGGCACCGCCTACCTCTCCAGTACGCACACGAAGGTGCGGGAGACAGTGAACACGAGCCACAATTGGCTCTGAAAATTCGTCTTCGTCAAGGGCAACTTCGGCAACGTCCCCTTCTCGCTGGTGCAACTCAGCGAGGCAAGCTACCACCCCCCAGCCTGGGGAGTCATGAAGCCGAGCTGTGTGGGTTCTTCCAGGGGAAGAACTTTGAAGTCGCGTTCCTCCGCAGAAACGTGGATAGTCTCTCCCCCGTCCCGCCCGGGGGAGGTAAGCTACTCGCACTTTCCTCTTTTTCTTTTTTACTTAGCCCATTCTTTTTCTTCTTCGCCTTAACTCTATTTCCGCAGGTGAGCGAAACATTCCCCTGCACCCTTCTTACGAGAGTGCGCGAATCGCTTCTGGCGAGCTCGCTCGTGCTGAAGCGGCGGCTGCCGCACATCGCGAGACCCCAGCCCCTGCTACCCAGAAGCGGGCCACCCGCGAACAACCTCTGTCGTCGCCGCCACAGAAGCCGAAGGCCGCGGGCGACGCACCTCCCGCAGCTCGGGAGAAAGGCAAGGCTCAAACGGACCAACCAACTGAAGAGCCCGCCACGCTGAGCGCTTCGATCGGCGGCCCTCCTGGCGAGGCGGACGGCACCTCCAGGTCACGAGGACAGGAGGCCGCCGTAAAG
This sequence comes from Platanthera zijinensis, assembly GCA_039513925.1. Taxonomy (NCBI): domain Eukaryota; kingdom Viridiplantae; phylum Streptophyta; class Magnoliopsida; order Asparagales; family Orchidaceae; genus Platanthera; species Platanthera zijinensis. The sequence goes on from CM077084.1 coordinate 172,639,467, forward strand.
CCTGTGTCGAGAGGGCACTGCAACTTTGTCTACGGCGAGCGATCTCTGGACGAGCTCGGTGTGCCTCTCCTCCAGTGGGACAAGAAGGCGAACAGAGACTCCATCTCCACCCTGCTGCCGAGTTGGCTGGAGCAGGAAACCATCAGCGGGGAGGTTTATGCCTTCTCGTTCGGCCTCTATGCGCGGGAGGACGCCGCGATCTTCGACAAGGAGGCCACGCGAGTTCTCGTGTATAAGAGCGCGGGGGCACAGCTCCGCAGCCTGGAGCTAGCTCAAATGGTGGGCAGGAGGTGCACGCAACTGGAGCGGAACAACCCCCCCCCCCCCCCCCCCCGCTCAAAAAACTTGTTGATGAAAAGGAAGAGGCCCGCCATCTCGCTTAGGAGGAAGCGGAGCACCAGAGGAAACCGGCGGACGTGGCCGAAGCCGTCCTCGTCGGATACCTGGGGGGGTGGTAAGTCCCACGACTCGCACTAGTCGCCTTAAGATTGCTTGCTCTTTTCTCAAGCACTTTTTATCTTTTCTTGCAAGATGCGGCGACGGCTAAGCGCCTAGGCTTCCAGATCGCCACTCTCGAGAAGGAGTTACAGGCGCGGGTGCGGGAACTGGAAGCCGCAGCTCCTCCGCCACCCTCCAGCAGCCTATGTTGCACCGACACCGACACGCGATACGACACGACACGCGACTCTTCAATTCTCAAAAAATACCATATTCCGACACGTTGGGACACGTATATTAAATATTCATTTTTTATAATTATGAAAATCCTAAAACATTTAACAAAAAATAAAAAAATTAACAATTAACGAATATTTAAATGAATTAAGTCATGTTTAAATATTACTCACAACGTGCCAACATCCTCGAGAGGGTCTTCCTGTACAACTGTCCGTCGCGCATGAGATAATATGTCGACTTGTGCTTGAACTTCTTCTTATCCATCCCCTCTGAGAATTCCCCTGTAGAAAAGAAAGTTGCAAAAGGGTCCATCCACGAGGGGTGTCGGTCCACCTCCATCAGTTCCACCTCTTGGATGGATGGACGGAATAGGTCAGTGATGGTACCCCCCACCCGAGGACCATACTTGGCTAGTTGATCAACCTGCTCATTCTCTTCCCGTGGCACGTGCCAGATGGAGAAGGTCTGGAACATCCTGATGACCCCCCTCACCTTTGTCAAGTACAACTGAAGATTAGGTTCCCTCGCCTCAAACTCCTCATTGATCTGGGAGGCCACCACCATGGAGTCAGTGAAGACCTCCACATCATGCACCCCCAGCCCCCTGGCTAGACGCAATCCTGTTATCACGGCCTCGTACTCGGCCTGGTTATTAGTGAAGGGAAAATGCACCACCACTGTTTGCTCGATCCTCAATCCCTGGGGGCTCTCCAAGATCACCCCCACTCCCAAGGAATGTCTTCCCGACACGTCGTCTACCATCACCTTCCAGGGAACCGGGCAGGTGAGTTCTGCCTCCGCCACCTCGACCACATAATCTGCGAGAAAGTCGGTCATCTCTTGGGCCTTGATCGAGAGGCGCGGGACGAAAGAGATATCGAACTCACTCAGCTTCACCGACCACTTTGCCAACCTGCCTGAATGCTCCACCCCCTCGAAGATGTTGCGGAGGGGGTGGTCCGTCGCCACCCGGATGGAGTGTGCCTGGAAATAGGGTCGGAGTCTCCGAGCTGAGATGACCAGAGCAAAGGCCTGCTTTTCCAAGATGGGATAACGGAGCTCTGCCTTCCTCAGGACCCTGCTTACGTAGTATATGGGAAGCTGTTTCTTCCCCTCTTCTCGAACTAGGACGGAGCTCAACGCCTCTGCTCCGCCCCCAAGATACAAAGATAGGTCCTCCCCCTCCTTCGGCCCTTGGAGCAGGGGGGTCTGAGTTAACTGCCTCTTCAAAGCTTGGAACGCCTCCTCGCATTCCTCAGTCCATTCAAACTTCTTACCCCCCTCAATGCTTTGAAGAAGGGAGAGCACTTCTCCCCAGCCCGGGAAAAGAACCTGCTTAGCCCTGTCAACTTTCTTGTTAGCCGTTGGACCTCCTTAGCATTCCGAGGCGACCCCAACTCCATGATCGCTCTGACTTTGTCAAGATTTGGCTCCACCCCTGCGGGGGCGAGAAGATGGCTCAAGAACTTCCCCATGCTGGCCCCGAAGACACGCTTCAAGGAATTTAGCCTCATCTTGTATTTGCGCAAGGTGCCGAAGGTCTCATCCAGATCCCGGAGGTGAGAATCCACTTCCCGGCTTTTGATCATCAGATCATCCACATACACCTCAAGGTTCCTCCCCTTTTGGTCCTGGAAGACCCGATCCATCATCTTTTGGTATGTTGTCGCTGCATTTTTCAACCCAAAGAGAAACATCCTGTAGCAGTAGCACCCATCCCTAGTGAAGAAGGAGACATCTTTTGCATCGGGGGGATGCATCCTGATCTGATGATAGCCTGAAAAAACATCTAAAAAACTCATTGCAGGAAAATTGACGGCTGAGTCAACCAGCGCGTCGATCCGAGGCAAGGGGTGACAATCCTTAGGACATGATTTATTTAGCAAAGAGAAATCAACACATATTCTCCACCGGTCGTCCCCTTTCTTTACCATTACAACATTGGAGACCCAACCGGGGTATTGAATTTTGGATACAAAGCCAGCCTTCAGGAGCTTGTCCACCTCCTCCCTGATGGGCTCGGTCAGCTTGCCCGTCGTGGACCTCTTCTTCTGCTGGATGGGGCGGGCTTCTGGATCCAGATTAAGACGGTGGCAGGCAACGTCCGCATCGATCCCCGGCATCTCCGCTGCGCTCTAAGAGAAGATGTCCACGTTCTTCTGGAGGCATGCCAGCATCCTCTCCTGGTCCACCGGGGTCAGCCCCCCGCTGATGCGCACCTTCTCCACCTTACCTCCCAAGGTGAGAACTTCCATTTCTACCACCTCTTCTGCAGCCTCCAGACAAGACTGCTCTCCCCACTCTCCAACGTCCCCCTCTCCCGGGGCAAGGACCTCCTCAGCTTTCTCCACGGCCATCGCCTCGGCCTGCTCCTCCTGGATCTCTGTCATCCCCACCTGGGCGCGGACCTCTTCCTCCACTTCCATCTCCATTCCACCTGCCTCTTGCTACGCCACTTCCATCCTCCGCTCCATCTCCTCGGCCCCCTCCTGCCAAGAAATGGAGTTCACCGCGGTGACGTAGCACTCCTTCGCCACCTTGGGGTCTCCTCGGACCCGGACCAGGATCCTCTCGGCGTTGAACTTCAGGCATTGGTGGAAAGAAGAGGGGACGCAACGGAAGGCGCTGATGAGAGGCCGTTCGAAGATGGAGTTATAACTGTTGGGGGAGTCCACGATGACGAACCTACAGTTTCGGGACTGCCCCCCCCCCCCCCCAGAGTGACATGGAACCCCACTCCTCCTTCCTCTCCTCGGAGAACCCAAACAAAGGCCCGTCCGAGGAAAGCACCCTCTTGGCATCCACTTTCATCGCATCAAACGCCTTTTTGAAGACGGCGTTGACCGAACTCCCGTTGTCAATGAGGATCCTGGAGACAGTAAACCCTTCGACCGCGGTCTGAATGACTAGCGCGTCACAGAAAGGATCCCCATGATCCGACATGTCGCTCCTAGAGAAGGTGATCTTCTCCTCCGGGGGTGGGGTCTGAGATGTGGAGTCAACGCTCCTCCGGTACATGGTATGGAGACTTGCCTTCCGGGAAGCCTCAACTGCCACCCCACCCCCACCCCCCCACCCCCGTGGATCACTCCTATCCTGCCTCGGGCCCCAACATCCGCCCGATCATCACACTTGTCCTCATCTGCCCGAGGCAGGACTTCCTCGATCTGCACCTCCCGGCGGTCCCGCTGCTGCTGCTGCTCCATGTTTCCTCTCACCTCGAGGAACTCCGGACACGTGGCTGTAGCATGCCCCTCCTCCTGGTGGAAGTCACAGTAGGATAACTCTAACCTGACTTCCCTTCTTCTCCTTTGTTGGCCCCTCCTCCTCTGCATGGTTAATGCCAAAACCTGATGTTGATCGGGGAGAGGAGGCCTCTGATCTTGCCTCTAGCCTGGAGGATGGAACTGACCCTGGCCCCCCTGGCGGTTGTCCCCTCCATGGAAACCTCTTCGCTGGCCCTGATCCTGCCACTCCTGCTTCCTCCAGCCGAGCCGATTATTCGGCTACTGGAGCCCCCACCTCGGTTGTTGTTGCAGCTGCTACTGCTGTTCCCACTGCCGGAGTTCAGCTCTCCTCACCTCCTGACCTCAGCCTCATCCCGGCCCCTTCTCCTCCTCCGTGGACCACCTGGCCAGCTTCTTCGTGAACTCGGGGTTTGACGCCTCCCCATCGAATTCCCTTGTTGCCCTCTCCATCACCTCTTCGTAGGAGAGAGGCGGCGCCCTCTTCAGCTTCATCCTGAAGAAACCTTGCTGCAGCCCCAAGGTGAAGGCCATCATCAAGGTGTTCCCTGGCATTTCCTGGACCTGGGTGACCTCCTAGAACCGGTCCACGTAGCTCCCCAGGGTCTCGTTCACCCTCTGCTTGATGTGGAACAGGGACTCCAACTCCTTCCTCTTCTTGGAGGTGGTGAATCTCAACATGAACCCCCGACGCAGGTCCTCGAAGCAGTAGATTGAGTTGGCTGGTAGCTGATGGAACCACTCCCTCGCCTTCTCCTTGAGGGTAATGGCGAAGAGTCTGCACTTATCTGCATTTTTGTAGATATCGGCCGACATGTCTGATATGTCGGCCGACATAAAGGTTTTGGGGGTAAACCGAAACGAAATCGATATGTTTGAGCAAAATAACGGTTTGTAAAATATCGGCTATATATCGCCGATATATCGGGATATAACGGGTCGGGCGATATATCGACCGACATTTTTGGGTTTTATTTTATAAAAAAACGGGGTTTAAAAAAGGATTTCACGGTCGATGATCGCATTTTCTGCCCTAACCCTTCTCTCTCGCGGCGCTGCGCCATTTTGGCAACGAATCAGCCTCTCCTCGCGACCATCGGCGGAATCGGCCTCTACCGGCAACGATCGGCAAATCCTGGCCTCTCCTGGCCACGAATCAGCCTCTACCGGCGGAATCGGCCTCTCCTGGCGACGGATTGGCCTCTCCCTTCACCGTTTTCCCATCTTAGAGCTTCATCGGCCTCTACCGACGGATCGGCCTCTCCTTCAAAACAATCCTTTAGGTTTGCGTTAGATTTTGTAATCTGTGGATTTTTAGTGCATTCTCTTCTTCTCTAAAGCTTTGTGAGTGTAATTCTTGCAGCTCTATTATTCGATGCTCTCCTTATTCTACTCCATACTTGCTGCTCTCGATTCTCCTTCGAGGTAATTAGTCCTCAATATTTCTCCTGGACACGGATCAGCTCTATTGCTCGTTGCTCTCCGTTTTGTTCTAGTTTTGTTTAGGGTTTTTACACTGCAGAGTCCTTTTTGTTCATTTTTTTGCTGCTCTACCTGCACTTCCTTGTTTTTATGTCTTAATAATGTGGATGTTGTGCTCTATTTTGTTGATTTTATCACATTGATCGATCATGATAACTAATGAGGCATGTTTTCAGTGGTGTTCTTTGTTCACTCATGCTAAGATCATCCACACATGTATGAAATAATGAGGCACGTTCACTTTATTATTTTGTTCATTCACATATTTTGTTGGTGTTTTAGAATGGATTCCTCTCAGTCTTCTACAAAAGACGTAAGTGCGCCAGTTTCTGGTGGTAGAGATGCTTTTTGGGCATTTGGAGAGAAAGTGGTTGCAACGGATACAAGTAGAATTCGTTGCAATTACTGCAAGCAAGTCATAAATGGGGGCATCACTCGGTTCAAACATCATTTGGCTGGGATTAAGGGCAATGTAAAGTCATGCCCTCATGTCCCAACTGATGTCAGAGCAAAAGCCGAAGCAACCCTTGTTGCAGCACAAACAAGTAAGCTGTTGAGAAGTAGTAGGTTACAGAGTAGCTTGGATGAGGCCGTTGTTGGAGAGGTTGCAGAACCCGAAAGTTCACAAAGGCCATTGCTTGTAAATATGGGAAATAAAGGTCCAATGGACCAATTTATTGAGTCAGGAAGTAGTTCACAAAGCACGATTGAGAGTAAGTTTAAGAAGAAAGCCAGAGATGATGCAGCTCTATATATTGCTAGGTGAGCATATGAGATGGGTATTCCTTTCAATGCTCTTTATAGCATATCCTTTTAATGCTCTATATAGCATATCCTTCCAACAAATGTTGCACGTTGTTGGTCTGTGTGGCCCGGGGATGAAAGGACCAACGCCGTACGAGATGAGGGAAAAGTTCTTACAGATGGAAGTTCAGCGGACCAAGGAAATGCTAAGTAGCTTCACTCAAACATGTAGGTTGCATGGGTGTAGTATTTTGACTTATGCTTGGACAGATCGCAAGGGCAGAAGCGTCATGAATATTGTTGTGCACACAGTTGCTGGAGTAGCATTTTGGTTATCGAAGAATGTATCAACATCTACACATGATGGCAAGTTCATATATGAGTTTGTTGATGAGGCAATCAGTAGTCCGGATGGCCCAGGAGAAGCAAATATAGTACAGGTTGTGACGGATAATGCGTCCAACAATATGTCTGCATCACGATTGCTAGCGGTAAAGAGACCAAAGATTTTTTGGACTTCTTGTTCCGCTCACACCTTAAACCTTTTTCTCCAAGATATTTCGAAACTGAAGCAAATTAAAAGTGCAATCTGTATGGGCCGACAACTTACTGTATTTATATATGCTCACACCATTACTCTTGCTATGTTCAGAGAGACGACTAAAGACATGGAGTCCCATGATCTCGTTAGGTCTGGTGTGACCAGATTTGCTACAGCTTTTTTATCATTGCAGAGCCTTCAAGATAAGAGAAGATATTTGAGGGAATTGTTCACATCTGCTAAATGGGAGGCAACAAAGTTATCAAGTATCGCACATGGAAAACAAGTAATGTGTTCATCTAATATTTTTAAAAATTATTTTTTGCAAATACACTGCATCGTTTTAATATTTTGTTGTTGTATGATTGTATGTAGGCCGCAACAATAGCATTGAGTGCCACATTTTGGCGTAATGTTGAGCTGGCACTCCTTATATTTACCCAACTGGTTAAAGTTCTACGAAGAGCAGATGGAGATATACCGTCAATGGGTTGGTTGTATGGAGATATGAAGAAAGCCAAAGAGGAAGTTGCTACAGCACTCGAAAATAAAGAAAACAGATATCTTCCTATATGGAAGTTGATTGATAGTAGAGTGGATAGCAAGATGAGAAGCCATTTACATTTAGCTGGATTTTTTTTAAATCCTTTCTTCTATTACCCAAATAAGGAGGAGGTGGAGGGGGATACGAAGTTTATGCATGGATTTCTTGATTGCCTTACAAGAATGTATTCAACAGACCCTGATATGCAAGATCATATCACTAGTGAGCTTGATATATATCAGTTCGGGCAAGGATTATTTGGAAAGGATCTTACAAAAAGGCAATTGCTAGTTCCTTCTTTTAATCCAAGTAAGTAGTTTAAATTCTAAGTTCATGAAGATTTATGCGTATTGCTAAATTTCGCTTTTTATTTAGTACACTGGTGGAAATTACATGGAGTTGAGACTCCGAATTTGAGGGGGATGGTCATGAGGATATTGAGTTTGACCACAAGTTCATCTGGATGCGAAAGAAATTGGAGCACGTTCGAAATGGTAGTACAGTAGTTCACTAGTTCTACATGCATGCAATTTCATTTAAGTAATAAAGAGATACTAAATATTTCAAATGTTTCAATTTGTAGATCCACTCGAAAAAGCGGAATAGACTTGAGAGAAAACGTTTAAATGATCTTGTCTTCGTGAAGTTTAATGTTATGCTCAAATCTAAGCATGATGATATCTCTCGAGATCCAATATCTGCAAAAAGTTTGGATGAAGGAAAAGCAGTAGAGTGGCTCGTTGGTTCAAGTGAAGGTGATAATGAAAATGAGGAGGAAGTGTTTCCTGGAGAAGGATTGACTTGCCAACAACTTGGAAACATTGTGGATGCTGATTTGGGACCAAGAAGGAGCACCAGACCTACTAACCAACAATCACAACATGAAAGTTTAAAGCGAAAGCGCATTGCAACACAAGCATTGGAGAAAGATGATAAAGATGAAGGGCTATCAGAAGAGGAAATGCAAGCTCCACTATTAGACACACTATTGGAAGACTACGAAACAGAAGAGGAGATATGAAATATAAGTCTTTACTATAAAATAAATTATAAATCAATTTACTTAATAGGATTTTACTCATTAATAATTAATTTATACATATTTTTTTGATGCAGGCATACATATGGAAGTTACGCAGTGGGAATTTTTGATTTTGAGCTTTTGACATTCAGCGTGACTTATGATTTTTGGTTTTTGAACTTTTGGCCTTCAATGTGACTGATGATGTTTCCTATTATTTTATCATGACTTCCTTTTCGGCACTTGCATTATTATTTATTATTATCTTAAATCGCTTGTTATTTGGTGTGTTGTTTAATTAGTTTAGTTAATCAATCAAATTGAATTATGTTGTAAAGTCATGCATTTAATCATGTTAATATATAATTACTTATTTTTGGTTAAATGTTCAGCAATTATTACAAAAGCTATGTTGATAAGGTGGATGACTTTTTATTCATGTTGGTTTATTTAAACTATTGGATGATGAATTGGTGAATCACTGCTCCAGAAACAATCATAACAATAAAGGCAAGTTGTTTTATTCAATATTTGTCATTTATTAATATGCAATTATGCACAATTGTGTTTATTTTTGTTTAATACTTCATTATAATCATATTGTTAGTTTGTTACATGTAATGCAAAGTGTATAACCATATATTGTCTGTACATTTTTACTTATTTGCAAAAGTTATAAACATTGTTATTTTTATTAAATTCCGATATTGTAAAATATCCCTGATATATCCCCCGCAATCCGACATACGACATTTCAAACCCAAACCGACATGAACCCGATATCCGATATCTACAACCTTGCTTATCTGACATGTCTTATTGACACCACATCCTCAAACCATTGGATGTGTTGGACCGGGTCATCCTTCCCGGTGTAGTAGGACATCTCCGGCTCCCTGAACCCCTCTAGAACTGGAGTAGAAGAAACCAGCTCGCTGAAGGGGCTGCCTCCCCCTGCTGGGCAAGCCGGAGGATCTCGCACCACCATCTCACCGAACCGGCCTCCACTCGCCGACCCGGGGAAGAGTACTCGCCCGGGGAGATCGCGCTCGCTCCCCTCCTCTGCAACCTCCTTCCCAGCTCGCCGAGCCGGGGAATCTTCGCCTAGAACTGGGGTGGCGACGACTGGAACAGCTGGTGTCGAGCACTCGGCACGCGCGCTGAGTGCGAACTTGAAGAGGCCAAGCACCTCCTGTCGGAACTCCTCGAACATCCCCACCATGGCGAGAGGGGGAGGGGGTGGCGAGTCGGCCCTCTGTCCGAACCTTACCCTTCTCCTCCAGTCATCGAGTCTGCTGAAGATTTTCGGTGCTGACCACTTCCACGCTCACCGCACCAAAATTGGTGAAACCGAAAACTCGGTCTCTGTGGAGTTCACCCTTTGGGGAAGGGGTGATCGCACACTTCTCTCTCGCGAGCCAAACAACTAAGGAAAAAGAATAAGGGACAGACTCAAGGGCTCGGCGTGGAGGACTCACCACACACCCGAAAGATCTTAGAGCGCTTCCCCTCCCTAGCCAAATGCCGAGCTAAGGATACCTCAGAGAGCGCAAGAAGACCGGGGCACAAGTAAGCATCCCCTCTGAGGGTACCCCCTTGAGTCTATTTATAGATTTCTGAAAATGGTTTGCCAAAAGACAACCTCCGCTGTTCCAAACAGCTATATGCAGCCAAAAGTGGTCTGCTAACAGCGTAACTCCGTTGTTCTGGAAAGTTATTTGCACCGCTAGCAAGGGCATCCAGGTAATTTTGCCTCTGGACCCCCTGGGTCAGTGTCGAGGGACACGGGGTCAACTCGCCACTCTACTAGGCGGACGCGGCCTGGCCTCCGCAGCTCGCCTTCTATCTCTAGGCGAGCGCGGGTCAGGCCGCCATGGCTCGCCTACCCTATACGGAGGCGGGCCGACGACAAGATCGCCTGGGCAGGCACGGGCTGGATGGGCTGGCTCGAACGGCTCGCTCGCCTAGCCTTGGCGAGGACGAGCCGGCCATCTGGGTTCGCCCGCCTAATATACTGATGCGGGCCGGTCGCCCTGGCTCGCTCTCCTAGCCTGATGGACCCACTCGGCGAACACGGGGTTGTAAAAGGGGGCTAAGGCAAGGTCAGTGCGAGGTGGGGGGAGGTGGTTGTGGGTGGGACTGGGTATGTTGGAGGGGGAGAAAGTGGAGGGTGATGGTTGGGAGAAGTTCTATCGAGGCAGGCAGCCTCGATGGCACTGCAGGATGGCCGAGAAAGGATCTTTGACCGTTGTAAGAGTAGTGGAAGGTGGCGGGCAGAGGCGTCGACACCTCCAGAGGCGGGAGCATGCGACATCGCGCCACAGGTGGGTCACGGGGTCGCATCGAGAGCGAAGTTCGAGCGGCTTCGCTTGGAAAACCTACTCTTGATACCCCATCAGCCAAATGAAAAATGCAGAAAAATGAGCCCGATGCAGTCACGGTCTCTGATAGCCCATCTGACTATTCAACAATGTTTATCCAATTATCGTTCTCAATTTCACGCAAACAATCTCCCCAACTTAGAAACATTCATTTCCGGTGAGTGGAGAATGCTCCTCATGCAAACAATGCAATAGTCATTGTCGCTCCAAGAATGAAATATCTCTGTAAGAGCTTATCGTGCCACTAATGCAGTCGAGGGCTCCACACACAAAACAAGATGTTGTAGAGGTGAATTGTGTGGAAGTAGTGGAGGATGAAGGTATGGTAGAGAATGTAGTCATGGTGGAAACTGAAGCTAAAAAGGAAGGTTAATGGTCCAAAACTGGGTGGCTCAATTTCTAAAATCAAATCCTCTACATTAAGTACACGACGAACACTCATATTCCTACTAATATTATATTTGAAGAAATTTGAAATGAACTCTCTCATGACGGTATATGGACCTATTCGCCTAATATTCACAATCAAACTTGTTCTCAATGGGAATCTCCCAATAATGTGCAAATCATCACCTAATCACCTTCATTGAACATTTGCTTTCTCAGGTGATTTCTGGCACAAATTTTAAAAGTCTTATTATTTAATATAACTTTATATAGGAGTCGTCATGCAAAACATGCAACGATAGAAATGAGCAATGATCGATCTGACACATTGACAAAACTTAGATTTCATGTAGTGATGAACGTTTCTCTGGATGGGTCGTATATCTGGAAATTCTTCAGGTGGGGTATAAAAACATTCGTCGAGCGTGCGAACACCAAAATGACTACCTAGGATATTGTCACTTGAGCTATAATATCAAGGCATACCAAATGTCTCTTATGGGGCGTAAATCAATGGGAAGCTCATCAAGTGACCGATAGAAAAATTCATCATAGACATTATGATCTCTCAAAGGGATGTCAAGGAACTCAAAGATGGATCAAATATCTCTCAAAGGCTAAAACTCATCAGGGGACTCTCCAGAAGGTGTATACAAATGCTCGTCATGAATGATGATCTCTCAAATGAATGCCTAAGAGATCCAAACTAAGGAAATTGCTACCTAAAGAGGATTCATCAAGGAAGTTCACCTGGGGGGACTCAACAGTAGGCTCCACGAGAAAACCATCAATAGCAAAATGGCACCAATTTAGTGTCGTTGATAATAGTAGTGTTCATAAGACATCTGAGGCAACCACTATGTCGTCAATAAAAGGCTCTAGACTCGCACACGAATCAGGAATAGGCACCACAAAATAAAGAGACTCTAAGGAACATGCACTCAAGACCAGGTATATGATATGTGAAATGACAACATATGTGCCAATAGGGGAAGGACGTGTAACTATAGGATCACGGGATCACTCGAACTCACTCTCATCGGGGTTACGGGAAATGAGTCGGAATAAAATGACATATCACTTATCCAATAAAGTATCTAACTGGGGTGAGATAACCCCACTTAAGTTGTTATGTCTCCACTATCTAAAGAGACATAAGTAGGTATGGTAGTGGCCTCAAAAGAGGAAGGACACGTACTGGAGAGGTCAATGTGTGAATCCATTTCGACTAACTCTAGCGGATCTCAAGAACTGCTCATAATGAAGGGCAAGCTAATATGTGAGGTCAAGGGACTTTAAGTAATAATGGGTCAATTCAGTGTGTATCTCAGATTTAAGTCTAGACCAAAAGCGTGAAGTGGTCATAACTGGCTCCTCTTAGGTGTCGCTCCTCACCATTAACTCATCAAAACAATCCATATGCCCAATGACGAACATGGATCCTTGTCGAATGGTAAATAATTACTCATGCAAGCATTTCTAATACACTCTCCAGTTCTAAAAGTCCAGCATTTCGCAAATTTGATGTGACGTTCGGCAAATAATTTAAAATAATCGAGATAATATTGCATGTTCGTGAGCCAATAACTAAAAGACTCTGAACTCAATCAACAGTCAAACGATGGGGCCACACTATGAAACATATACTTGAGATGGTTCTCAAAATGATGATCATCGTAGTAATCATCACTAAGATAACTGAGACGTACTGAAGACTCAACACAGTACACACGAGCGCATGGATGGGGACGATCATAATCATCATAGTGATTGTCTCTAACATACCGGAATTGTGTCGAAGGGTTGACATGATCTCTGTAAGAGGTGCTACGAACGAGAATAATCGTAATAATATGAAGACCTCAAGTGAAGCTTAACAGGGTCAAGTATAAACAAACTGAGATTTCTCAGATAAAGGAGAGGGATAGCGACAATAACACGCCATGAAGGAACCTATAAACTAAATGACCATGTATCAAAATAAAGCCCAAACCTTGGGCTCTGATACCAACTGGCGTAGGATGAATCTATAGGTGACGAGCATGTGATGCTCTAACCCACTTCAGTCATGTCTTCCTTATCTAAAGAGACAACTAGGTATGTTAGTGGACTAAAAATGGGAAGGACTTGTGAATCCACTTCGACGAACTCTGGCGGATCTCAAGGACTTCTTATAATGAGGGAGGATTGATATGTCTGCTTGAGGGACTCTAAATAATGATGGGTCAACTCATAACGTATCTTAGCTTGAATATAGAGCGAAATAGGGAAGTGTTCAGTGTTGGCTCCTCTCAGATGTCACTCCTCACTACAAACTCATCAAAACGATCCATATACCCCCATCAATAGGCATGGATCCATACCGAAGGGTAAAAAATTACTCAAGCAAGCGACTCTGATACGATGCGGGCAAATACCTCTGACACAACCTCCGCCTCATCTCTACTTAACTATTGATGTTGTGAAGACAATCTCGCTTGCGGGTTCTCTAAATGCTAGACCAATATGCTCTCACCAGATCTAGAAGTCCTAAGTTTCACAAATTTGATGCAACGCTAATGGAATAATTCAAATTAATTGAGATAACTTTCTATGTCCACGGGCCAATAACTAAAAGACTCCGGACTCAATCAACTGTCAAATGATGGGGCCTTACTACAAAACATATACTCTAGATGATTCTTGAAATGATGATCCTCGTAGTATTCATCTGTAAGATAATAGAGTCGTGTTGAAGGCTCAATGCAATCCGCTCTAGCATAGTGAAATTGTGTCGAAGGATTGAGACGATCTTTGGAAGTGGTGTGCTGCGAACGAGAATAACCATCATAATAATATATTAATATGAAGACCTCTCAAAAGAAGCTCTACCTTGTAGAGAATAAACGGATTCGATTTTTCAAAAAAAAAAAGAGGGGTGGAGGCAATAACATGCCATGAAGGAATGTATAAACTCAATGATTGTGTATCAAAATAAAGCCCGAAGTTGGAGTTGCGATGCCAAGTGACGCGGAATGAATCTACAGGCGACGAACGCGCGATCCTCTAATCCTAAATGTAATGCAAGCAACCATAGTCAATGCAATGGAACGACGACAAACCTTAAAAAATAAAATGCGGAAAAATGCATGCACACAATTCGATAAACTTGTGACAGCTAACCCTAAACTCTAATGTGGTGCTCGTGAGTGATTTAAACATGCAAGTATTTTCGAGTACAATTAATTAAACAATATTAATTTTAAAATCTCATGCAAGTGTCGCAATTGATCACACTATTAAAATTTAAGCAAACAATAATTACAAATTAATTGAGAGTGCGCTGAAAGTAAATGCATGACTAAGAGAGCGAAATCAAATCAATACGAGTCAAATAATTAAAGTAATACAAGTGGGGCCCATATAATGCAAAATAATTGAAACTAAGATGCAAACTCACGGAGTAATCGGTGTTGGTAGTGGTGAGAAAAATCCGATGCTGGTGGTGGTTGTCCGAAAGGGAGAATGTTGTTGTGTAGGGGTTGTCGGAGGGAAGGCTGCTGAAAGTTAGTTTCTAGAAATGTTTGGGACCGGGTTCAGTAGGATAGGGATTGTAGGGCTGAGTTAGAGATGTGTGGAAAGGAGGGGAATCAAAAGAAGGGATGTGAAGGTGGAAGCACAAAAAGGGGTGGTTGGAGACTTGGCCGAAGGCGACGAAGTGTTGGGTAGGTGGAAAAGGGATCTCTTGAGGTCGAGATGTTGAAGAAGGGGCTGGAAGGATGGAACAGAGCAAAGGAAGATAACTACAGGTTGTGGAGAGGAGTCCTATGGTTGGGGAAGGGAACTCCAACATTTATGGGCTCAGGTGAGGTCAGTGAAAGGGTGTGGGGGGGAGGTGGCTGTCGATGGGGTTGGGAATGTCAGAGGTGGAGAAAGAGGAGGGAGATGATTGAGAGAAGTTCTGCCAGGGCAGACAACCTTGACGATGCTACAAGACAGTCGGGATAAAAACGCTGACATTCGTAGGAGCGATAGAAGTCGGCGGACGGGGGCGTCGACGCTCACGGAGGCAGGAAC
This sequence comes from Platanthera zijinensis, assembly GCA_039513925.1. Classification (NCBI taxonomy): domain Eukaryota; kingdom Viridiplantae; phylum Streptophyta; class Magnoliopsida; order Asparagales; family Orchidaceae; genus Platanthera; species Platanthera zijinensis. Next base: position 172,654,546 of record CM077084.1, read on the forward strand.
TTGTGATGTCGCACAACAGATGGCTCTCGGCATCGCGTCGAGATCGAGCGGCTTCTCATGGAAAACCTAGATGAGCCCGACGTGATCACTGTCACTGATCGTCCATTTGATGATCTAAAAATGTCAATCCAATCATCGTTCTCAATGTCGCATGAAGGATCTTCATCAGATTCTTATAGTCACAGTTAGATGACATACTTCTAATTTTGTGTTTTAATTTTTTATTATCATTGTGCATCACGCCTTTTTGAATTATAAGTTTGTTGGAATGCTTGGGTAATTTCACAAGCGACTCGGTTGCAGGGGGGGCCTAAATTGTAAAATAATTATGTTTTTGCATTTGAAGGGGTCATAGGGCCATAGGAATGAAAAGGATGAAATTAGTGAAATTAGTCCCATCTCCTCCCTTTAGTTCTCTTTATTTAGGGTTAGGGATTCGATAGTTTTGCCTCAAGCTCCCCACCTCCGGCAGAAAGGCTCCACAATATTCCGTTACAATCTTTGGGACATAACAGGAATCCATTAATGAGCTGACATAAGTAGCACGCCTTCAAAGTGGGAAGTAAGTTTTTGTAATTAAAACCAACAATCTTTAGGCTCACAACAAGATACTTTATACATTGAGCCGAGAAATTTCTTAACCAAGTGTCACCATAAATCCATTAATACACGAAGACTTGAATACTACTGTCCAATCAACCTAATCAGCTGAGTTTAAGGCTAACAACCTGCTCGCGACACAATTGTTGTTGATTAATTTACATAAATTATACTTTAGCACCAAAAATAAGTCAAGCAAGAAAGCATACCTAAACTTCCGGTCAGTGCTAATTAAGCCGATTTCAATATTCTTGCTAGAAATTTGACCTTCAAAACTGCACCATAGCAACAAAAAACAATTACATAATTTTCAAAGGAGAAACAAACACTTGTTAACGTTATACGCCCTAGATAACCTACCCTTCTTTCAGGGTCAAAAGAGCAGTATGAACAGCATCATCAAGCTCCATATCCTCGGTGTACCTTCAAAACATATTTGGAAGTATTCATATTTGATCATACTCCAACAGAACCATAATTAGCATAAGAAAATGATGCCAGCTGAATAGATGTAACAAATAAGAAATCCAGTTCACTTGATAGTGTATGTAGCAATAAAACTGAACATTGCTACCACCAAACAAAACGTAAATAAAATTGCATATCAGATGCACTAAAATAAAATCTGAAATAGAAATTATCTAAGCTTGAGTTACCTCTTTTCAAGAAATGTCTTTGCATTTGAAACATTTTTCCCCATGGCAGAAGCTTTCCATGAAAAGTAAGATCCAGAGGGATCAACCTGAATTGAGCCATATGCAAATAAGCACTTGCACCGAATCAAACTTGAAAAACCAACCAAGGAATTCAACTGAATGTAACCATATGTTCATGTAAAATAGAATAACAAATTATTTCAAACATTGATGCATCCTTAGCCAACCCCAAATAGTTTGTGGATAAGGCTATTGATGATGATGGTGGTGGTATTAATGTATTGCATGTAACTATAACATATGAAAAATATTCAATGAATATGAAAACAAAATATCGAAAAATTGGTACCTGATAAAGTTGCGGACCGCTGTCATCAAATCCAGCAATTAATAAAGAAACGCCAAAAGGTCTTACGCCACTGTTCAATGAAAAAAAAAACTTATGAAATCATTCTTCAGATAAAGCCTGTAAGCGACATATTTAGGTCACCTACTGGGACCGCCCCTTTAACTTTGAATTAATTGCATGGACTTCCCCTCTATCTTTCAGAATTACCAAAGCCTCCCCTCTAAGGTTGCATTGGTAAAGTATTATGTAAAAAAAGGAGAGTTTTTCAATTTGTTTTTAAACATGTATGGAAATCTAAATTTAGAGAGATGGCTTTGAATCTTTGATAATTCTGAAAGGTAGAGAGACGGCTTTGAATCCTTTAAAACAATGGTTAATTGATGTTTGAGTAAGATTATCATCTGCAGGTGTACAGATCATACAGCTAAAATAGCCTGACCAAGTGCAATAGAAAGACAATAAAGCTGCAAAGACGTCTGGAGCACACAAAAAAAACGATCACTACCCCATTACCCGCCTCTCCCATCTCCAAGAATTCATGTCTTCCTAATAACTGTGATCCAACTTATACAATTTTACAAAAGAATCAAATTAGAATATCCTACCTTCTATTATCTATATGACTATATCATATCAGCTGGACATCACCACTCAACACGCCATGTCTAGGAATTATTATACAGGAATAAATATTAATATGTACTTTATTATAATCATTTAAAGAGATTATCCTCCTTAAAATGAGTGTTTATAAATCTATATAAGGAGTGCTATGTAATAGTTGAATCATCTGACATATCTTGTATTTTTGGTTTCAGCTTAGATTTGGGTGAAATAAGCTTATCTCTAGGATGTACTCGGCTTTGATTGGCCAGGAGTTCTCTTCAAATTATTAGTGTTTAACTTCTTATTCATTCATCTGATGAGCTCTTCCTCCTCCTGGCTCGAACTTCTCATCCATCAATTGGAGAACACCCACCCAACCAAAATCAAATGCACCATCAAGAGACAAGCTTCTCTCGCCAAGCAAAAATATAAGATATATTAGATGATTCAACCATCACATAACACTCCTCATATAGACTCCAAGGCACACTCTTTAAGGAGAATAATCCCCTAATAATTATAATAATATCACTCACTAAATGACATATTAATATTTATTCATTTCTAATCACTCTCGTGGCATGGGTTGTTAAGTGAGTGATCTGGCCAAGGGCGTATGCTGTATACATAAGAATATAACTCCTCAAATAATATATGAAAAGACAGAGATGCTTAATAGGTTATTTGCTCATGTCACACGTTCCTCTTCCTTCCCATCTCTCGGTTCTCTCATTTATCAAATGGAGAACTTCTACCCAAACAAAGTTGAATATGCACCTCTAGAAGACTGTCCCCGCCCAACTCTAAGATAAAGTAAAAATGCAAAATATATCATCAGATGATTCAACCATTACATCCTCTTAGCTATCAACTGGAGAACATCCACCCAACCAAAGTTGAATATACCCCTCCAGAGAAGCATCGAGACAACTCCGACAAAAATGCAAAATATATCAGATGATTCAACAATTACATAATACTCCTTATATATATATATATATATATAGAAATAATTACCCAAACCTCCCCTGTAAACTAGCATAATTAGTGAGAGCACCCCTCTTATTTTTGAAATTACAAAAAACTCCCCTTAAGTTTTCATTTCATTACCAAAACCTCCCCTGATCTTTTCATTTCATTGCATCCATGAAGAAAAATACCCCCCTAGAAACTGTTCACCGAGGGGGGTGTTTTTGTGCATGGATGTTATGAAATTAAAACTTCAGGGGAGGTTTTTGTAATGAAATGAAAACTTTAGGGGAAGTTTTTGTAATTTCGAAAATAAGAGGGGTGCTGTCAGTAATTTAGCAAAGTTAGAGGGGAGGTCCCAGTAAATGGCCCTATATATATATATATATTCCTAAGCACATTCTTTAAAGAGGGCGATATCCCTAAAATTATAATAAATCACTTACTATATAATCTATTAATATTTGTTGCTTTCAAATACTTCTAATGGCATAGCATGTTGGGTGGTTGGGTAAGTGGTGGGATCTGGCCAAGGGCGTGCGTTCTTCTTCCTCCCCATCTCTTGGTTCTCTCATTTATCAATTGGAGAACTACCCAAACAAAGTTGAATATGCACCTCTAGAGAAGTGTCTCTTGCCCAACTCTATGATGAAGTAAAAATGTAAAATATATCATCAGATGATTCAACCATTACATCCTCTTAGCTATCAACTGGAGAACGTCCACCCAACCAATGTTGAACATACCCCACTAGAGAAGCATCTCTCACCCAACTCTAAGATGAAGCAAATATGCAAAATATATCAGATGATTCAACTATTACATAATACTCCTTATGTATATATTCCTAAGCACATCCTTTAAAGAGGAAAAACTCCCTAAAAAGTTGTAATAAATCACTTACTATATAATCTAGTAATATTTGTTCCTTTCTGTTAGAGAATATAGGGAAAAGCAATGTAAAGGCCCAATAAGTTGTCCCATTTATAGTCATTTTGTTTAGTCTCACATCTTCTGTATAGGATGCTTCCTTTCTCTTCTCTCCTATATATATATACTCATACTTATATTCAAGAAGTATATACAAGGTTTGAACCACTTCTCTACATGGTATCAGAGGGAGCGGTCCGGCCTGTTTTATTCTAACCGCCCAGCCTTTCGGCTAATCGGGCAGTCTGTTTTCTTTTCGTGCCGCACCTCTCTATGGCCTCCACTTTTCTACCCTCCTCTTTCTTCCCTTTCGTGGATCCACTCTTCCTTCCCCTCCCCCTCCTTTTTATAACCTCTCGGCTCTGCTCTGGTGGGCCACCCCCCTCCTTTTCTACCCGCAGCGACTTCTCACCGACTTCGCCTTGCCGCTGGCTCATCTTCTCACTACCCACCTATCCGTTGAATTCGTCTTGCCGCGGCCTGCTCCTATCCGCCGCAACCTGTTTCTATCTGTTGCGGTCTCCTCCTGCTTGTCCGCTACTCTCTTACCGCGTGCTCTTCTCCTGACCGTGTGTCTCTGGGATTACTCGCGGGACAAGTCTTCTCGCGCGGTCTCTCCTTGTCGATTCGGCATCTGCCCCTTTTGTCGCGGATTTCTTGTGTCGGACTTCTCTTCTTACCGCACTCATCTCGCTTGTCCTGATCGCGCAATCTGGTATTCGGACCGCGACTGCTTTGCTCTACCTGAGTGGCTTGCTTCTCTCTTCTATCATCGTGTCTTCTTGTCGCGAGATCTGCCGATTGCGTGTCGTGCGGTCTGCCCGCTGCGCAGTCTCTCTTCCATGCCGCTTGGCAGCTTGGTGTACTCTGTCCGCCGCAATTTGGTCTGCTTGTCGTGCGGTTTGGTCCGCTCTCCGCGGTTTGGTTTCCTTGCCGCACGATCTCTTCTTCTGCCTCTGCGGACAATATTGCCTCATTGTGCCTGCAGGCCTTCTATTATCACCCGGCTAGTCTGTGCGGTCAGAGCCCGTTCCTCTGCGCTATTGTTCTAACCGCTCGAGCAGGTTTCCTTCTCGCTGCTCCTTGGTTCAGTCTGCATGGCATCAGATTTGCTTACTGTTTCAGATACTTCCACACCTCCCTCCACCACCAGTGACGACATTGTTGTTCTGCGTGCTCAACTTCAACAGCTCCAAGGGATGGTCAGTCGCTCCTCTAGATCTGTGGCCTCGATCTTCGATGAAGGGATATCTTGCCTCTCCCACGGCTCTCACTGGATTATGGACTCGGGTGTCACACATCATCTCTCTTCGCAGAAGCTGTCGCAGTACTTAGCTTCTGATTATCCCTAGTTTATATCTATGGCTAATGGTGACACGACACCGGTTTCTGGCGCTGCCCATCTGCCTCTTACCCCCTCCCTCTCCTTATCCTCAGTTCTTAATGTTCAGGGGTCCCCCTTTAATCTTCTCTCTATTAGCCGTCTTACTCAGGACCTTGATTGTTGTGTAACTTTCTCACGTTCTTCTTTTGTTGTGCAGGATCGACTAACGCAGACTATACTTGGTCAGGGGGCGGCTGTCCAACGGGTTGTATCTTCTTGATGTTCCTCCTACTGCTTTTATCACTATCTCCTCCATTGACTGGCATTGTCGTCTTAGGCATGCTCCTCTCCAGATTCTCAAGAAAGCTCTTCCAAATCTTCCTCTTCAGGAGTTTTTTGTGAATCTTGTATCTTTGGCAAACATCATGTCTCTTTTACTTCTCCCTGTACTATGAAGCGATGCTCCTTTTTCATTAGTATATTCTGATATTTGGGGACCATATAAGATCCCTAATGTTTTTGGTTATCGATACTTTGTAACCTTTATTGATGATTACTCGCGGGTTACCTGGTTATACATACTTCGTGATCGTACCGAACTCACATTTACTTTTCGTACTTTTCTTACCGAGACTCGCACACAGTTTTCCATGTGTTAAAATTATCCGTACTGATAACGTTCGTGAGTATACCTGTCGAACCTTCTCCAATCTGTGCGCCGAGTTTGGTATTATCTATCAGACTTAGTGTGTGTATACCCCTCAACAAAATGGCGTCGCAAAATGGAAAAATCGTCACCTTCTTGATGTTGCTCGCTCTCTTATGATTCAAATGCAGGTTCCCCCTCTATTGAAACTTTGTTGTCTCCACTGCATGTCATCTTATCAACTGCATGCCCTCGTCTATCCTCCACTTTGTGGCCGCCATGACTCTCTTATACCCATCCAAGGATCTCTTCTCTCTCACACCGCGTGTGTTTGGATGTACATGTTATGTCCATACTCTTGGCCCCTCAAATGACAAGCTTGCCCCTCGTGCTACCAAGACTATATTTGTTGGATACTCCTGCACTCAGAAAGGGTATGTCTGTTAATATCCTGCCACTGGTAAGGTGGTTGTCTTTGCTGATGTCTCTTTTCATGAGGGCCAACCCTATCACGCTGCTCCTATTGATCCTCTTCTTCTTCCTTCCCCTCTACTTCGGCCCACAGTTCCAGTTACGTCTCCGCTTCCACCTCATCTTCCCACACCTACTCTAATTCCAGTTACATCTCCTCTTCCACCTCTTCTTCCCACACCTACTCTGCTTCCACCACTAGTCCCCTCCAAACCACCCATCATTCAGGTTTACACTCGTCGTACTCCACGTTCGGATGCCCTGCAGCAGCTTCCCTCAACCGGTGGTCTTGCGGCATGTTGATTCGACATCAACCTCTACGGTTCATCCCTTGGCCAATTATGTATATCTTTACATCGCCTCTCTTCGCCCCTTCTTACATTTGCTCTCTCTCTCTATCTTCTATTTCTATACCTAACTTTGTGCAGGAAGCTCTTCAGCACCTGGGGTGGCGTGCTGTCGTGGATGAGGAAATGACTGCTCTATGGGGCAATCAGACTTGGGATCTTGTCTCTCTCCCTCCTGGCCATAGTTGTGTTGGTTGCAAGTGGATTTTTACAAATAAAGCATGTGGCGGTTGGAAAAATTGATCGCTTGAAAGCTCGGTTTGTGGCACGGGGGTTCACTCAATAATACGGCCTTGATTATGATGAGACTTTCTCCCCTGTCGCCAAGTTAAACTCGGTTCGGTTTCTGCTCTCCTTAGTTGTTCATCTTCAGTGGCCCCTACATCAGCTTGATATCAAAAATGCTGTAACACCTCTATCTGTCACATAGCATATAGCAGTAGGTCCGGCCAGGGCCCGATGCCATATACCACGGACAGACGGAAGGGTTGCTCAATGAAACCATTCTTCCAATCATAACGTCCTACACAGAGCACCTAGCGAAAGTAATTTATTAAGTTGCAAAAATAAGAACTCAGCCACAAGCATGAATGTCCACTAACAAACCCAAACAGGAATGAACTACAAAGTACCGGCCTTATGGACTTACAAGAGTTCACTAAATTTAAAATTGTGTTTTTCATACATCGGCGCGCAGGCCGGACACACATGAATTAAACAAGTAAACATAACAAGGCCTTCAAGGGCCGGCTCAGCAACAAGGGCTTTGGGCCCGCTATTTGCCGCTCGGCTCCGCAACACCTGCAAGCACAATTCACCGCAACGGTGGCAAACAAAAGTAACGGTCAGCTAAAGCTGACCAAATTATAACGATCCCGCCCCCAAACTCGGGGCGGCGATGCTCCTTCCCTGCACTTATTAGCATAATAAGCATTATAATGAATAATCACAACATCACAGGTGCAGGCACACACGACCGCACACCATGTGCTCTCAGGTCACTTACGCGGTGAACCCGGTCAAAACCGCGGTCTCACCACCGCCCCTTGGACGACAATACTCGTGAGCATTTTAGTCTTTCCGGTTTAAGCCTAAGACTCGCACAACTATGTCAATGGCCAGTCCCTGATTTCAGGTCTCTGTCACCAAACCACATAGCCCGGGTCCGGTTCCACAAGCCCGTTGCTCACACCGCACTGTCAATCTTATGCCAAATGCGCGGGTCAAGCTTTGCCGGATCCCAAATTCGATCAAACATGCACATAACCCAGTTATGTTCAAGGCTGGCTCCCAGGCCACCAAGTTGGCAGAAATGCGTTTCCGCACAGTTTTCCGGGTGCACATTGGAGTTAATCCCCAAGATTCCCTGTTGCAATCTACCGCGTAGAAAACCCGAAATCAACCAAAGGCACGGAGTCTTCTCCGGCTAATCATGCATAATGAAACATCACCGATCCAGACCAACTTGTCCGAGTAGGCTTCACACACCATGCATATGTCCGTTTCCTCGATTTCGGACTCTACATGCAAGCAACGGGGACTATTCATGTCTACCCGAAGGAACACCTCAAACTCACTGCATACTCGCGAGAGCGGGCTTCCTATGCAAAAGGGAAAGAGGACTTCACATGTCTAAGTAGAGAATCGTTACCCTTGGGTTTCTCTTTGGCGTCATGGAAATCTATACGGATAAAAAGCACCGTGATGAGCTCGCCTTTGTAGATCTGAACTCGGCTTGCGATTTGGCGCTCCGAATCTCCTCCGGCAACCGGATCTCTCTTGCTTCTTCCTCCTTGCTCTCCCCTCTCTCTAGAACTTAGAAAGAGATTGAACCAAAAGAAATGAGAGTTTTCAACCCTATTCCCGGCCTTAACCTAGGATGAATAAGCTTGAGCCCTTGGATCCTAAAATAAAAAAATGAACGGCCACGATTCGCCCTGAAAATAACATTTCTGGGCCGAACACGGCTTGCGACACGCCCGTGTCCAAGGCCGTGTTCCATACTCGTCGTAAATCAGGAAAATCCAGAAAAGGACACGGCCTGTAACACGGCTTGTGACACGCCTGTGTCACCCATGGACACGCCCGTGTCATGGGCCGTGTACCCCAATCAGCGCTAGAACCGTCACGTCCCGAACGGGACACGGGCTTAGACACGCCCGTGTCAACTTTGACACGCCCGTGTCAACCAGAACATGCCCGTGTTCCGGGTCGTGTCTCTCAATTGACACAGGACCAAAACTTCCAGAAGAGGACACGGCCATGTGATACGCCCGTGTCACATGCCGTGTGCTAGACACGCCCTGGGACACGCCCGTGTCCCAGGCCGTGTTCCATGCCTTCAACGATCGTCGACCTCGCCTCGACGACCCGAGCACGACACGGCCATGTGACACGCCCGTGTCACTGGCCGTGTTCACCTTCCCAAGACCCAAACTCGGCTAAAACGATGTCTGTTTCTCTTTTGAGTTTCGGGGCGTTACAAATGTCTTCCTGAATGGGGACCTTACTGAAACTGTTACATGCATCAACCACCCGGGTTTCAGACCACGGGGGAGTCTCGTGCGTGTTTGCTTCAAAAATCTATCTATGGTCTCAAACAATCGCCTCGGACGTGATTTGAAAAGTTTAGTAACATTGTTCGTGAGGTTGGTTTCAAGAGAAGTTCGGTTGATTTCTCTCTCTTCACTCGTCATCATTCAACTGGGACGGTCATACTTCTTGTTTATGTGGACGACATTTTGATTACTGGTGACGACTTCGCAGGAATACAACATGTTAAGCAACACTTAAACTCTATATTTCAAATCAAAGATCTGGGAAATTTTTGGTACTTCCTTGGCCTTGAGGTAGCAAGGCGACCCCTGATGGCCTTGTCTTATATCTCAACGAAAGCATTGCATTGACCTTCTGCAAGATGTTGAACTCTCAGGATGCAAACCTGTGGAAACCCCGATGGATGTTAACCACACGTTATGTGCTCAAGGATCTGGGTCTGATTCTTTACTTCTAAATCCAGAGTACTATCGGCGTCTTGTGGGAAAACTAATATACCTAACGGTTACAAGACCTGATATCTCATTTGCGGTTGGAGTGGTCAGCCGATTTATGCACACTCCACGGGTTTCTCATCTTCAGGCAGTCGAACGCATTCTCAGGTATCTGAAGACTGCTCCTGGAGAGAAACTCGTGTATACACCATCCTCGTCTCTTTCTCTTATTATGCGGGTTCTCTTGACGATCGACGGTGCACTTCTGGCTTCTGTACTTACTTTGGAGGAAATCTCATCACCTGGCGTAGCAAGAAGCCGTTTGCGGTTGCTCTCTCATCCGTTGAGGCTGAATACCGTGTGATGGCGTTAGTTTTATCAGAACTCACATGGCTTGAGAGTCTCCTTGGGGATCTGGGAATTGAATTATCCTCACCATCAATTTTGTTTTGTGACAGTCAGACTGCAATCCACATTGCAAAGAATCATCTGTTCCATGAGCAGACCAAACACATTGAAGTCGACTGTCACTTTATTCGAGAAATGGTTCAATTGAAGAAGTTGAAGCTAGAGCATGTTCCTGCCTCTGATCAAGTTGTTGACATTCTCACCAAGACATTACCATGAAAATTGTACCATCAATTCTTATCCAAGCTTGGTTCCTACGACTTGTACGTTCCAGCTTGCGGGGGAGTGTTGGAGAATATAGGGAAAAGCAATGTAAAGCTCAATAAGTTGGCTCATTTATAGTCTTTTTGTTTAGTCCCACATCTTTTGTATAGGATGCTTCCTCTCTCTTCTCTCCTATATATATGTACTCATACTTCTATCTTGGTGCCTATGACTTGTATTTGCGATATTCAAGAAGTATATACAAAGTTTGAACCACTTCTCTACACTTTCAAATACTTCTAATGGCATAGCTTGTTGGGTGATTGGGTTTGGCCGAGTGCATGTACATGAAAAATTGTATTTTTTTAGGTTTGGTGATACAAGCCATTAATCTCCCCGTAGAAGTAGAGGCTTAGGCTCTTCTAACTTAAATTGTATTTGAATAACAACCTCAAACATAATGGTTCAAAATTAACCAACTCCACTGCATTCAATTGTAACCTAATATTGGAATGAAAGGGAAGGATGCTAACCCCTAAAACGTTTAATTTGGTTTCTTTGGAAATTGTATGGTAAAACTCATAGTTAATTGGCACATATAATAGGACCAAAAATCAAATTAATTAGGAGAAAACGCCACTACGCTCGGTGATAAGCTTCCTGCTCTTATGTTAAGAGAACACATCAAAAAGCTTAATGATACTTGATCTAATGTTAGATAAGGACAGTTTTGATTCAAAGTACTATAAATTTGAGCTCCCTTGACCATTTCTCACCTTCTCAATCAGTTAATAACTTATTATTTAATTAGAATATACGGTAGGAAGATGCTTTTATCTTCAATTACTTGAATAATGCTTTCACCATAATATGTTTGAACAAACCCACTTAAATACAACTGTAATCATTAAAAAAAACAAATCAATGTCTTACGTGCTCGATGATAAGCTTCTTGATCTTATGTTAAGAGAACACATCAATAAGCTTAATGATTCTTGATCTAATGTTACATAAAGACAGTTTTGTTTCAAAGTACTATAAATTTGAGCTCCCTTGAACATTTCTCAGCATCTCAATCAGTATTATTTAATTAGAATCTACAGTAGGAAGATGCGTTTATCTTCAATTACATGAATAATGCTCACCTTAATAAGTTTGAACAAACCCACTTAAATACAACTGTAATTGTTAAAAAAAAAAACAAATCAATGTGTTACGAGCTCTGGATTACGATCACGTGCAAAGAGGGTGAAGAGGGAAGTCCTAATACAAGATAAAATATTAATACAAGAGTAACAAGATAAAAGGTGGTCTGGGTGTGCGCGACTCGCGGAGCTTGTACGTGATCCCCCAACGAGGATCCCTAACATCTCCACCATGCTCAGACATCAAGTTTGTCCTCAAACTTGTCTTGTGGCTGCGGCAGAAGTGAAACCAAGGGAGCTATTGGAGGGTCGCCGACAAAGGGCTTCAGCTGAGACACATGTAAAACGTTGTGAATCTGAGCGCGTCAGAGAGGCGGTGATGATAACCCACGTCCCCGATGCGGTGCAGAATCTTGAAAGGGTCGATGAACTTGGGCCCCAGATTCTAGCTCCCTTGGAGGCAGTTGACTGATGGTAGGGGCGGCGTTTAAGCCAGACCCAATCCCCGGGAGCGAAGAACAACTCATGGTGGCTCCGGTTGTGGGTGATCTTCATCCGCGCTCGGGCCCGCATGAGGCGATCACGTGCAAGGCGCAAAATCTCATCGTGTGTGCGGAGCTCGGTGTTGAAAATGGCAGAGTGGGCGGAGGCACAAACATAGGTTAGGAGGCAGGGAGGATCCCGGTCGTAGATGAGGCGGAAAGGAGCAGTCAGGAGGGGGTGTGGTAGAAAGTATTGTAGCAATACTCCACCCACGGCAGCCAACATGCCAAGTCCTTGGGATGGTTCCATGTAAGGCCGCGGAGGTACATCTCGAGTATCTGGTTGACCATTTTGATCTGGCCATCTGACAGCGAGTGGTAGGTGGAGGAGAGGGCCAACTTCGTGCCACAGAGAGCGAATAGTTCCTGCCAAAACTGAGAGGTGAAGATCTTGTCCTTATCGGACACAATGCTCTCTAGTACGTCGTGGAGGCGAAACACTTGGTCGAAGAATGCACGGGGAGCAGCAGGGCCGGTGATAGGGCTGCTCATGGAAATGAAGTGGGCCCCCTTGAAAAAACGATCAACAACCACAAAATGATCGAGTGGCCTAGAGAAGAGGGGTAGCCCTTTGATGAAGTCCATCGAGATGTCTGCCCAAATCTGTGATGGAACCGGAAGAGGTTGCAGGAGACCGGCGGGAGAAAGAGACTCTGTCTTGCTGCACTGGCAAATCAGGCAGACAACAATATAAGTCTGGACACTCCGATTGAGTCCCTACCAGAGGAACTCGGCGCGCAGATGTTGCAGGGTCTTGTGGACCCCTTCGTGTGTGTGGTCGTGGACGGCCACCAGAATGTCTGGAATCAGTAAAGAGGTGGTTGGCAAGTAAAAACGATCCTTGTACGGGATGAGGCCGTCACGGACTGCCTAATGTGGCGGAAGGCGCCCCTCCTGAATCTGGCGAAGCAGCTCACAGAGAGAGGGCGTGTCGTGGATCTCCTGACGAAGGCGAGGGAGAACCAGGAACAACGGTTCAGACACAACGTAGATGACTGCATCTGGAGAGTCGCGGTAGGAGAACGTTGGTCGCGCGGTTCAGCTAGCCCACCCTGAACTCCACTTAGAAACCGTAGCCCAATAGGCAACTCACCAAATGTTGTTGTGGTACTGTCGTCAGGTGCTGCTCTAGTAAGTACTTGAGACTGAAATGATCTGTGCAGATCACGAAGGAACGCCCCCACAAGTAGGGTCATCAGTGGTGGACTGCCTTAGCCAGTCCGATGAGATCCTGCACGTAGGCCGAAGTTCAGTGGTGGGCGGCCTTAGCCAGTGGTGGACGGCCTTAGCCAGTCTGATGAGCTCCTGCTCGTTGGTTGGAAGCTTCTGATGGAGGGTCGTCGTGCGGCTGAAATATGCAATCGGGTTCCCTACCTGCTGAAGCACCGCCCCGCACCCGTGTTCGAAAGCGTCGCATTTCACTTGCTATTCCTTCTCGATATCTAGAAGCTGGAGAACGGGAGCCGATACTAAGGCCTGATGCATATGTTATTAAAGGCGAGCCTAAGGCTCAAGGCTCAGAGATTTGCGCCTTCGTGCGCTGTTTTTGCGCCTTTGGGGCATAAAGCCCGCGTCTGCGTGCGATTTTTGTTGTAATTTTTTCTTTTCAAAATAAAAAAGAAATAATGTAATAAATCAGTAATTTTGGTATGATTTAGTGTTTGTGAAACATAAAAGTGTTGAGACATAAATATGATGCAAACGATCCTATTATTTTTATTTTTTAAGAGATATAAATGATAGTAATGAATGATTAATAAGTAAAATGGATGAAGAATTTGATCAAGAAAATGAACTGATATTTGATGTTCATTATTTAAAATGCATGTGATTACGCCTTACCTTCGTCAGGCGCGCGCCTGCACATAACGTCCTTAGCCTAGGCTCTAAGTCCCCTTTGTGCCTTGGTGCGCCTTTAATAATTTGGCATGCTGCAAGGCTCAAAAGGCGACCATGGAGGAGTCGTCCCAAGTGAAACACTGACGACGCAAGAGGGACAGCAAGGGGCGGCGATCACCGTGTATCCCTGAATAAATATGCGGTAGTGCTCGGTCAGGCCGAGGAATCCAGGAAGCTCCCGCTGAATTTGGGGAAGGGACCAATCGAGAACCCCCTAAATTTTGACTAGATCGGCGGAGACGCCCGAGTGGTCGACGATGTGCCCCAAGTAGGCAACCCTATCAGTGTCGAAGGAACACTTGGCCCGCTTAAGGAAGAGCCGATGAGAGCATGAAAACTGGAAGACATGGCCGAGGTGTGCTTCCCAAGTCTTGTTGTACATCAAAATATCATCGAAGAAAACAAGTACGCAGCGACAAAGGAGAGTATGAAATACCTCATTCATGAGTGCCTAGAAAGTAGACGGTGCATTCGTGAGCTCGAAGGGCATCACAAGGAACTCAAAGTGGTCATGATAAGTGTGAAAGGCCGTCTTCTCCACGTCGACCGAAAACATACGAACCTGGTGGTACCCCGAGCAAAGATTCAACTTGGAAAAGTAGCGGACCCCGTGCAACTCATCAACCACAGGAATGGGAAACTTATCCTTCACCGTTTACACGTTCAAAGCATGGTAGTCCACATAGAAGCATCAGGAGCCATCCTTCTTGTGGACTAAATGGATCGGGGAGGAAGAGTGATATGTTGTGGTGGATGATGCCTTGGCGAAGCATATCGGCGCACTGCCGCTCGATCTCATCCTTCTGTAGGAATGGATAGCGGTAGGGGAGGCCTATCAGGACGATGTTCGGAAGGAGGCAAATGTGGTGGTTTTGTCAGTGCGGGGGGGGGGGGGGTGGGTAGGCGCAGCCATAGTGTCGCGGTACTCGTGAAGAAAGGCCGAGAGATCAGGCTGCACGGGGCAGCAGGCTGAAAGGAGAAAACACAGACGTCTGCCGTCAAATGGTCAAGCCAAACTGTCAAGTGGGGTCCTTGGCCCCAGGACATCGTCAGGCCCTCCAAATCCCACAAGATAGGGTTGAGGGTCCGCAACCAATGCGTCCATAAGACGGCTTCGAACCCCCGTAAGGCAATTACGAGAAGTCAGCATGAGAATGATAGTCCTTCACAATGATAGGGACGTCTCAGCAAACCCCGGTGCAGACCATGGGGGCGCCAATAGGCACGGCCACGCACAAACGACCGCGATTGGTAATGGGAAGCTGGAGCCGCTAGGCAGTGAGGTCGTTGATGAAGCGGTGTGTACCAGTGCCCATGAGGGCAAGGAGCTGGTGGCCCGCAACGGTGATGGGCATCTGCACTATCTCCCCAGAGTGGGGGCCCGACGTGGCATGCAAAGAGATCGTGGGGTCACCTGGCTCGTCATTCCCAGCTCCCCCATCTGAAAGATCATCGACCTCGAGCAAAACAAGATGCTTACACTGGTGCCCACGACTGAAAGTCTCATTACAGTTGAAGTAAAGCCCTTCGCTCGGCATTCGGCCATCTCCTGGTTCGACAGACACCGGATGTGGGTGGGCGCTCCCCTTCCTTGATTCTGGCTAAGCCACCGCTCGAGGGCGGTTGAGACTAACTATAATGTCGGAAGGATCTATCACTGTTGCAGCGCCCCAAGTGGGGGAGGACCATCAAGATGCGCTTCTCATAAAGGCGCACCAGGCTCATGGAAGTAGTAGGATACAGTGGGTTCTGGAACTCAACGTCCATACAGAGTCGCTCATGTAAGCTCGCGGTGAAGAAGGCCACCTGGTGGGCCGCTGGAACCAACGGAGAGCGGGCAAGGAGCACTTGGAACTACTCTAAGTAGTCATCGATCGAACCCGACTATTTCAAGGAGATCAAGTTGCAAACGGGGTTGTTGCGGAGTGGTGGGCCAAAGCGTAGGTTGTATTGGACCTTTAAGGCGTCCCAAGTAAGGTGGGGTTTCTCCCGTTGAAGTTGAGAGAACTGCAATTGCGCGGAACCCATGAGGTAGAAGGAGGCTACAGCTAGCCAATCCTCCCAAGGAGTCCGCTGCACGACAAAGAAATACTCACAAGTCATCCACATCAAGGGGTCTTCGCGGTCCTCAAAGATCGATAAATCCAACTTCACGAAGCGAGGCACTGTAGAGTAGTCTGAGCGTGAAGGAAGAACGGTCAGTCGATGTTGTTGGTGTGGCTCGGCATGGAGGGAGAGGAATCAACAACAGTGTGCGGGGGAGGGGAAGTGTCGTTCAGGCGGACTGCAGCGTGGAGTGTCTGATGGTTGTCGGTCATCATTGTCATGAAAGAATCCAAAATCTAAGCCAAGGTCGGGCCGCCCAAATTTCCATCGTAAATAAAGGAAAGGACCCGGAAGGGAAGGAGATCAGGCGGAGGGAGCGAGCTGGTGGAAGCGGTAAGTAAGGAGCCCCCAACGAGAGAGGAGCCGAGAAGGATCGGCGGTTGGGTGTGCGAATGTGGATGGGTATGGAGTAGAGAGGTGCGTGTTGGAGGGCTTAGAGTGGCTGGATCGGAGCGAAGGTCGCGGACGTCCACCGCGAGGGCGCGAACAACCACGAGAGGGGGCGACGGAGCCGAGGTAGCTTGGCCGGCGGAAGGAAGGACTACTGGCTCTGATACCAAGTTGTTACGTGCCCTAGAATGTGATCTTATGCAAGTAGGGTGGAGAGGGAATTCCTGGAGGAGAGAGGTGGATCACTTCTTGGAACCCTTAGGCGTAATGGAGAGGAGGTAAACGCCAGGTGGTGAGAGGTGAAGGGAGGCTGGCAGTGATGCGGCGTGCGAGCAGAATCGCGACGTCAGGTAGGGTTACGAGAGTGCTAGAGAGAGAGAAATTAGAGAGAGAATAGATAATTGATTTAATTTTTCTTGCTTTCTCTCCCAGTCAACCCACAATCATAAAGGCAAAGTTCAAACCAAAAAGACCCAAATGCCCCCTCACAAGGCTTAACAAAAGGTGAGGTTAAGAATACCAAAACGTGCATAAAATACTAATACAAGATAAAAGGAGGTGTAAGAGCACACCACTCGTGACTCGCAGTGCTTGTACGTGATTCCCCAACGAGGATCCCTAACACAATGGCACATCTAATAAACTATATGATTACGAAATAAATACAGCAAAAAATCGGAAAATTGAAAACAGTTCTTCCTTGTCCTATATCCTATATAAATAAAAAGGGAAATAAATTTTTTTAAGATGACTTGGTTACAAAAACAAACCTATACAATACACTATAAGGATATTATGACAAGACATTTTTGTAGGTACCAAAAAGAGGCATGTGATATATACAAGTATGCCGCAATACTAAATTCGTGAAATTATTTCCAAATGTTCTTGAGTAGTATTATAACTTCACAACCTTATCTCTAGGTCTGCCATAAAAAGGAATCTTTCTTGCTTGCCAAGCGAAGCTTTTAATAAATGTAAAAAATCCATTATGAGATTTGTAGTGAATTGAGAAAAACAATATTTTTATTAATTTCTCAAAGTTTATGGTATCATACATACATCAACATACTTGTACACTTATACATTTATATAAGAGAAGGAGAGAAAGAATCCTATCATAAGATGTGGGATTAAACAAGCAACCAAGATGGGCATTAAGATGGGCCAATCTTTGGGCTTTAACATATATTCTCTAACACTCCCCCACAAGCTGAAACATACAAATCGTAAGAGCCAAGTTTGGACAAAAACAGGTAGTATAGCGGGCAAGGTAAGGCCTTGGTGAGAATATCAGAAACTTGCCCAGTAGCAGGAACATGTTGTAAATCTATCTTCTTCAAGTAAATCTTCTCCCGAATGAAATGACAATCAACTTCAATGTGTTTTGTCCGTTCATGGAAAACGGGATTCATGGCAATGTGAATGATAGCTTGACTGTCACAAAATAAAGTAGTCGGTGAGGAAAGCTTGGCCCCTAAATCACTTAGGAGACCTTCAAGCCATGTAAGTTCAGACACAACAGTTGTCAGTGAACAATACTCGGCTTCAGTAGATGAGCGAGTAACTACAGACTGTTTCTTGCTGCCCCAGGTAATGAGATATCTTCAAAATAAGTACATTATTCACTTGTGGAACAACGATCATCCAATGAACCAGCATAATCAGTGTCAGAATATGCAATCAGAGATAAGGGAGACGAAGGGGGATTGTATACAAGTCCTTGTCCAGGGGCAATCTTCAAGTATCGAAGAATACGCTCAACTGTCTGGAGATGAGAGATACGTGACTCATGCATGAATCGACTGACGATTCCAACAACAAATGATATATCAGGTCTTGTAACAGTGAGATATATCAGCTTTCCCACAAGACGACGGTAATACTTTACATTCAGAAGGAGAAGATCAGAGTCTGAGGCAAAAGCGCGGAACTTGTGATTGATATCCATGGGAGTGTTGGAGGCTTGCATCAAGAGTATCTCGCATTATGAAGCAAGTTAAGATGGTACTTTCTTTGAGATAAAACAAGCCCATCAGATCGCCGAGCCACCTCGAGACCTAGAAAATATCGAAGGTTTCCCAGATCCTCTGTTTGAAACACAGTCGTCAGATGTTGTTTGATCATGTGTATGCCTGTGAGATCGTCTCCCGTAATCAAAATATCACCAACATACACAGAGAATTACAGTGCCTGTTGGACTATGTCGAGTGAATAAAGAGAAGTCAACTAAACTCTGAGTGAACAAAACCGCACTAACCGTCTGGCTGAACTTATCAAATCATAACCGAGGATACTGTTTGAGGCCATTAAGTGATTTCTTCAGACGACATACAAGAGACTCCCCCGTGGTCTCAAACCCGAGAGGTTGGTGCATATAGACGGCCTCCTGCAAATCGTCATTGAGAAAAGCATTTTTGACATCCAATTGATGCAATGTCCAGTGTCGATCAACAGCGAGGGAGATCAAAACACAAACAGTGTTGAGTTTTGCGACTGACGAAAATATCTCATCATAATCTAAACCTTGTTAAGTAAAACCATGAGCCACAAGGCGAGACTTAAAACGTTGAACGGTCCCATCCGGACCATGTTTAATGGCAAACACCCACTTACAACTCACACAGGGTTGTGCAAGAGGAAGAGGGAAAAGATCCCAAGTGTGATTTGTCGAAAGAGCTGACATTTCCTCGTCCATGGTTGCCCGCCACCCCGGATGTTGGAGAGCCTCCAGCACAGAGGTAGGGGTGGTAATAAACGATATATTAAGGGCAAACTTTTGGAGATCTGGAGAGAGGCGATGTAAGGAGACATAATTCGTCATCGGGTGAGCAGTAGAGACGATTTTTTAATTTGCAGGTCGCAAAATATCATCAGTGGCGGGCATCTCTCGTAGAGTCGTAGACGATGAAGGACGACGAGTATATACCCAAAGCAGAGGCGGTTTTGGTGGGAGTGTTGTGGGAAGGGGAGGTGGACTTGGTAGGACTGATGTGGGGAGGAGGGGTGGGAGGTTAGAAGTAATGGGGATAGCAGGCCGCAGAGGGACAGGTAGAGTTGGAGGCTCATTTGGTTGAGAATGATAAGGGTGGTCCTCGAGAAAGGTGACATCAACAGAAGTAACAACCTTGTAATCCTTGAGAGAGAAGTATAGGTAGGCTTTCTGAGTTCGTGAGTAACCGACAAACATATACTTTGTAGCACGTGGAGCGAGCTTGTCAGTGGAGGAACTAAGATTATGAACATAGCACACGGCCAAATACACGTAGGACGGAAAATGGGTTTGTGGAAAAAAACAGAAGACTAAAGGGAGAGGCAAAGTTAAGAACGGAGGAGGGCGTGTGATTAATAAGGTAGCAGGTTGTAGATACCACAAAATTCCAATAGAGCGGGAACATTCATTTGAAACATAATGGAGCGTGCAACGTCAAGAAGGTGACGATTTTGCATTCAGCAACACCATTTTGTTGCGGGGTATAAGCACAAGAGATTTGATGGATGATTCCAAACTCAACACATATGTCAGAAACCCCATGATTTGTATACTCACGGGCATGGTTGGTCCGAAGAGTTTTAATCGCATTAGAGAACTGATTGCGAGTCTCAATAATAAAGACACGAATAATCAGAGTCAGATCAGAGCGATCATTAAGTAAATATAATCATGTCATTTGAGAGCAATCATCAATAAAGGTGATGAAGTAACGATAACAAGAGGTACTCGCGGTTTTATAGGGTCCCCAAATATCGGAATGAACAAGATCAAAAGGAGCAACGCTCCATGTAGAAGAAAGTGGGAAAATAGCACGGTGTTGTTTGTGGTAGATACAGGACTCGCATGTGAAGTCATGGAGGGGCTGATTAGGGACAGCTTTCCGGAGAATGTGGAGTGGAGCATACCTAAGACGTCGGTGCCACTCAACAGAGCTAATAAAGGAGAGAAAAGTGAAGTGAGAGGGGTTCAGGATGTAAAGACCATTCGAAAGATGTCCTTTATCAATGATATTATGTGTCTTGCGATCCAGCACAACACAAGAGGTAGAAGAAAATGTTATATAGCAATCAAGGTCTTGAGTGAGAAGGCCAATTGAGAGGAGGTTGAAAGGAGAGCCCGAAACATGAAGAATTGGCCGACGAGTGATGGATGGGGTAAGGTTGATGTCGGCTGAGCCAGAGAAAGGAATGGTGTCCCCACTAGCAACAGTAATGAACTTGGGATGCACAGAGGCCAAGTAATGTGATGGTTTCCATGAGGTAATGTGGTGAGAGGCTCCTGAATCCAAAATCCACGATGAACTATGGGCAAGACAAGAGAAACCACCATCTGAAATCGACACACCAGAGCCTGGGGAACGGGCGATCATCCCTTGGGGTTGCTGGACTTGGATGCGCAAGGCATCGATGTCAGGTTGAAAGCTTTTGGAGGTAGAATGTGCAGCCATAGACAGAACAGCAGTTTGGAGCAAGACATTGATTAAGACACAGCAAGCAATGCAGCAGACAGAAGCAGTAAAACGCTGCGGTAAGAACAGACAGGCAGGAAACACCAGCGGAAAGCTTCAGCGGCAAGGGCAAACAGCAGCAAGAGTCATCAGCGACAAGAGCGGGTAGCAGGCAGGAGAACTGTAGTCAGGCGGCCTGGGGATGAAGCCACAAGAAGCAAGCACGAAGGCAGAGAACAAAGTTGCGTGAAGCAAAACATGCGGCTTGGGCGGGCGAGCAGGGAGCAACGATCGAGTCCCGCGGCTACAAGAAATCGCAGAGCACAGCGCGGGTTGAGGCAGGAGCAGCGGTAAGGTTGAGTTGCGACAAGGTTGGGATCGGCAGATAGAGCTAGCGGAGACAAGGGAAGCCACGGCAAGGTTGAGCTGAGAAGAAGCCACGGTCTGGAGACAAGGGGTTGCGACTTGGAATAGGCTGCGGACTGGAGATAAGGGGATGCGGTCTGATACCAAGCAGCAAGATGTAACCTGAGAAGACGTTGTGATCTGGAGACAAGAGGTTGCGGCTAGTCGAAGTAGCGGATAGAGGAAAAGACGGTTGGAGAAGCGGCAATCTGACTGGAGGACTGCCTTGCGGCCGGACTGATGGCTTGGCGAGGACACTGAGCAGTTAGCGACAAATCTTTGCGACTATGAACTGGTAGAAAACTGTCGGCAAGAACTTGCGGTAAGAAAACATGGGATGCGGCTAGGAATTTGTGGCGGCGACGAACAACAGCTAGCAGGAGAGTAGGCGGTTGTGGCGACCAGAAGATGGGGCACGAAGGATGGGGCACGAAGGTCGCTGCGGCCAGAAGACTTGCGGCGAGAGGCCGACCAGAGACAAGAAGAGGCCAATAGAGTCCTGGCAGATCGCAATCGAAGAAGAAAGTCACGGCGGATAGAGCCGAGCAGACCGCGAGAAAGGAGTAGGCAGGGGGACCCACGGAGGAGAGGAGAACGCTATAAAAGCAGAGAAGGAGAAAGGGGAGGGAGGCGGATCCACGGGATGTGAGCTGCGGTTACAAAAGTAGAGTTCGCAGGAGCAGAAGACAGGTGGGGTATGCGGTTAGACTAGAACTAACCGCCCATAGCATAACGTGAGTAGGAAATGTCGGACCAAAAGCCGTGATACCATGTAGTGAATAGAGAAAAACAATAATTTTATTAATTTCTCAAAGTTTATGGTACCATACATACATCAATATATTTGTACACTTATACATTTATATAAGAGAAGGAGAGAAGGAATCCTATCCTAAGATGCAGGACTAAACAAGCAACTAAGATGGGCCAATCTTTGGGTTTTTACATATATTCTCTAACAATATTAAAAGGAGCAAAAGACGTTCAAGAATATTAATACCCAGATTGAGTGAATTCCTGCATGACAGTAGCTGTTTCTCTTACCAGTTGTGTGACTGGAATTGTCTCCTGCAAGGACAATATCAGATTTATGATAGCAAAGGTAAGATTTTTTACGTAGATTTAAATGTTACAAAAATAAAATGCATAGAATAACAATGTCCTGGGTTTAAGAAAAGAAATCTTTTACAAGATTTTTAATGTTACAAAAATAGCAAACATAGAATAGCATTGTCCTGGGCTTATGGGAACCACACCACACAATCGCATGTTTACTAACAAGTTGCTTATCTTAGGATCAATACTACGATAATAAAAAGTAAAACCACAAACAATTGAAACAGAGCTAGTATTAAACATCTCATGCAGCACTCAATATGGATGAATGGACGATTATAGAGTGTGACATTGTTACCAAAGCCTCTCTTTGATGAGTGAAACTCAAGTTAAATGGGCAACGCGAGGATTTCTCAGGAGGTCACCCATTGATGCATCCATTGTCGCATCCGAGGACGCGTGATATCATCACGCGGCCGTTAACTCTTTATTTGTCATTTTATTTCTGTCATTTTATTTTTCCACGCATTATTGTATGTTGAGTTCCGGCACATCAATTTGACCGCCCAGTGAAACCCTGAATAAATGGTCCGACAATTCTAAATAGTTACGATGAAAGGGGCAAGCTTCAAATTATTTAAGGACGCATAAATTTAAATAGGGCAAGATATCCAAGCATCCACCATAAAATCATATTTTGAGGAGATAAATAAAGCAGCAAGAAATATTTTTAGAAGAATGCATTGGCAAGAAATATTTTTATAAGAATGCAATATTTTTTGGAAATAAAGTGAGGGAATCATCAATTAAGGCTACAAATGTTGTATAAATAGTTGGCAAAATAGCCAACTCATTATTTAAAACATCTAGCCATGAAGAAAAAGGGACCGGAAAATCACAGAGGACAAACCCTTCGTTCCTTTGTGAAAACCTCTCTCGTGAAGCACAGCAATGTGGATTCAACGTCCAAGAAAAACCTGAGATCGAAGTCTCTTGGTTGACGGATTCACGGGGGGAGGGGGGGTTGAGTTTCTACTAACTAGTGCATGAAAATAAAAACTAAATTAACTAATACGGATCGCAGGCACCGCTTCGAACTTCCGCAGGTCGCAAGTGTTGAAGCCGGGAAAGTCCCTACTTCAAATACTCGGATCATAGTGCAGTCTGAGGTTTACTAGTCCCGCGATTCGGTCGACCGGTTCTGAAGACAAGAGCAAAGAAGAGAGAAACTACTAAAGGACCTCAGGCGTTGCAGCAGGGAGGTCTCATCATGTACCTGAAAGTTTGGGAGAAACTTTCCCTCCACAACCAAAATGACTAAGCAAGGTACGAGAAAGGAACCACTTAGAGAGTTGTAGTCTCGAGAATACCCAGTCCCTTGTGAGATTGTCTCGCTGGACCTGACGATCTTGCGACTTGTGATCGGACGACTATTGAAGGATCTCGCACACGCCTGGTGAACTTCTGTGGGCCGTCGCCAACGGGGCGAGCAACTCCGATGCTCGCTAATACTGTTGATTATCGCCTGCTTGCCGAGTATACCTGATACTCGGACCTAACAATAAATTCTCCTACGCCATGCTTGTTGACTTTGGCTTGATCTTTGACTTTGACCCTGGCTTACGTGGCACAACTAGACCTACCCTTGACGAATATGGGTTGTACACAATCCTCGCTCTTTGCAAGCGATCTTGGAGCTCGAAAAGAAACATCTAACCTGTATTCGACAAGGCCTTCTGGTGAGCAACTGGCGTGTTCGGCACGTCTCAGGGACCAGCCCACCGCTCTCTATAAATAGGAGGGGCATCCACACCGGACACCCTTTCCGGAACCTCGCGAGATGGCTGGAAGAGAAGAGAGATTGGCGGAGAGCATGCGCGTTTTGGGGAACTTATTGGGTTTGGGTTCTTCGAAACGTTGTTGCCCTAAGGATGACACAGGCGACCATCATCGGAAGAAGAAGAAAACTGCGAATCCTGGGGCCGAACCGTCCAAATCTGTCGTCGATGCTCTGAATCCCGTCGAGCCCTCCATAGTATCTGCCCAGGCCCAAGAGATCCTGACTCAACTGGGCTTGGACAGGGATCTCGATACCCTCACCGACGAATATGTACTCCCTGCTTCGTCAAGAGCCTATTGAGGCTTCGCCTGTACAATCTGCACAGGTCCCTTCGTCCAAGGAACTTGCTACCTCGCAAGGTACGGACAAAGCGACTTTCTCCAAGTCTTGATTTTCTGGATACTCGCTCAGACTCCGACGCCTTTCTGCAGGTCAGGTGAACATTGGGACTAATGGAGAGTCGGACTATGTGCCTGCTTGCCCTCCTTCCCCAACCGGTCCCTGCCCCTGACGTGTCGGACACCGGGACTGCTCGCTCGGTGCGCATAAATCTAACCACCGGGAGAGTCAACTCGGGACCGAGCACTCCATTGGAGAGGACTCCTTCCGTGAGTAATCTGATGGTCAACCAACCTCCACCACCACAGTTGCCTCCAAATCTCCAATCTTGAAGGCTTCCGCAACTGCTCCACCGCAACCTCCCTCGTGCAATGAGGGTAACAGGAGGCTCCACCCTCGCGATAATTGCGGAAAGGTCTTGCCGAGCAACCAGCTGACACTTCTCGACGCTCAGGAACCTCGTAGTAGCAATCCGTGCTTTTTCACAGAGGACATTGTGGAGGCCTACTTTTGGGTAGGTGAGGTTCTCACCATCTCCCCCCATCGCTCCCCCTGCTCGTTGAGTTCACACCACCCCACTCCGTGATTCTCCTTGTCGGGGTGCACTCCACCTCGGCGCGAGTCTCCTCGCCGGGAACGCTCCCCTCACTGACGTGATGTAAGGCCTCCTACCCTGCGCGCTGGTAATCTTTTGTCATGGACGCTTATCGCCACTTTGGCCACGTTAAAACTATCCTGATTGAATCTTTACGCAAGTCGCGCATCAACCCCGGGTGGTGCACTGATCGACGCTGTCGACATCCCTCTCCGCGAGTATCAGGAAAAGGTCGCTTCATCCTACCTCGAGCTAGAGATTAAATTTGAGCAGATGGCGATCTGCGAGCCACGACGCCAGATTGGCGCGTTGGATACAAGGATCGCCCGGCTGGAGAAGTTCGAGGATCTACTGATCTTCGTGAAATGGAGGTCCTACACGGTCAACGAGCTAGAACGACGACTTTCCATGGTTGAACATCAGCAACATCTGCTCCACAACGAGCTCTGCAGAATAAGGACGAGCATCGGCTCGGTCGGCACCCTGGCAAGGATGGATGACAACATTCGTCTAAGCGAGGAATATCTGGCAAAGGCGAATGAGCACCTTCGGCGCGCGCGCGAAGAAGGATGGTCTGGGCGACATGCTCAACCAAACGAACGGCGCGGGAACCTCCAGATGTCGTAGCTGTGTTGTCTCTCCTCATTTATTAGTATTACTATTATTATTTTAATTGTGTAATAATTAAGTAGGCAAACAATATTGTTTTATTGACAAACTCGCTCTGGCGAGTATCTGTAATGTTGATTTTCTATTTTCCATGCACTTTTTACTTTCTTTGTGATTATGATGTTGCTGTTTGACGCGTGCCGACTATGCGAGCATGTTGATTTAGGATCGTCGCAACGCTTAACCAAGTTGCCAGACCTATTTTTACATTCATGTGAGTAATTGGGAAGCTGAGTAGATTTCAGTGACTATCTGCTAGCGATGAGCGACCTGCGATGTTCTGGTTCTCATCGATCTGTGACCGCGATGAATCCTCTGCGATGTTCTACGCCTCACCCCGCTTGATCGTTACACCACCCCCCTCTTTCCCTTTGTCTATAAATACACAGGGAGGTGGCCTTAAGGCGCTGCTTTTGCGAACAAGAATTCCCTCGCCACCTCTTCTAGCAACTTGCGTACTCGCCCGCGGAAGACATGGTGTTTGTTGATGATGCCCAAGCTCGCTGCCTAGGCTATGCTCAGCTATTCTTCTCATCGACATTTAGGAAGCTGATTACTAATCGTGCTGACCTGGATGATTTCCAAGATCGATTCAACTAACCCGAGACCGGATTTGGTGTTAGGCTCCCTCATCGCAATGAGCGGATCAACACCTTCAAACGACCGACTCATCCTCTCCATCCGTCACTTTGAAGTTGGCATACGACTTCCTCTCTGGTCGGAGCTCTGCTAGATCCTCCGGCATTATGGACTAGTGTCAGCCCAGATCAACCCCAATGGTGTGGCGATCATCGTTTGGGTTCCTCGACTTTCTGAGGTCAGAGAAGATCGTCTTCGACCTCGCCGCCTTCAAGAGAACCTTCAACTTGGGGGCGACTAAGGAAGGGGTGATCTACTTCTGCAACCACACCTACACCATCATCAGTGCGGTGAACAAGGTGCACTGTTGGACGGAGCGCTTCATTGCCATTGGCGACCCCTTTGATAACACTCCCTTCGCCACACAGCAACCGACGGAGCACGTCTCCCCCCACCCCACACACACACCCAACCCTGGGAGACGATTCAGAGGAGCTTAGGAAGGCCTTCTGTGGACGTAAGTTCGACGCCACTTACTGGTGGCGTGAAATTAACAAGCTCGCCTTCGTCTTCCTTGGGACAGGTACACTTTTGACAAGCATCTGAATTATTCACATATGTTACTGTTCATTTGCCTAACCTTTTACGCACTTCTGTCACAGTTTCTCGCATTGTCCCGCGAGAGCCTCTCTCGCTGGCAAAGGACCTGACTCCCCCTCCGCCAAGCACGGGATCTCAGCTAAGCGAGGTTAGGACGTCGCCTAACCTTCCCGCAGGGATGGCAACTATCTCTGAGGATCTCATGGACGTGGAGCCCTCCGTCGAGCCTTTTATCGTCTTCGCGTCGAGGAGGGGCGAGCGCGAAGTTTTCAGAGCAGAATCGCCGACACAAGGAGTGCGCCAACAAGCGCAACTTTGATGTAGATGAGCACGAAGTCGGGGTCCCCTACTCGCACCCTAATTTTGGTTGCGAGGTCGACGGGGAGGACCGCTTTGGTTGCCCTCTGGTCACCTGGGAAGACGAGGAGAATGTCGTCCACCCGACCACAAACCTACCACCCAAGTCGGAAGACTGGGAAGACGAGGGTGAAAACTTCCAAGACGCCTTCGCTCTTTATGATCATGAGGATGCGGTCGCGGTGCGGGAGTCCCCTCCCAACTCCTTGGCGAACCAGACTTTGCGCTCGGTCCTACGCACGCTGGAGCTCGCGCACTAGATAGCGAGGCAGCTGCAGGCAGCCGATGAAAAGATCAAGATCCTTAGCAATCTTAACGAAAAACTACAAAAGTTGCTGGGAGAATCTGAGCCGAAGGTCGCCGAGTGTCGGGCCTACGAAGTGATATTGGTTAGCAATTGATAATGGTGTTTTCTAAGTTACCTAAAATACTTCACACAACGTCGTGCTAACAACTAGTCGTTGTTTATTTGCAGGAAGTCGAGTTGGTCGCCGCACTGTGGATCTCATTGCTTGAAGAGGAGTTGAGGGAAAGTCAGGCCTCGTTGGACGTGGCCCAGATTAAGAACGTTGAGCTGGAGTTCCACGAGCAGGCGCGAATTCATCCAGAGGCGAGCACCTCCAGAATGGGCAAGAAGGTGTCCGGATGGATTCCCTGGTGATGTCGTCGTTGCGGAGGGAGATCTCAAAAACCACAGGCAACGTCCTGCTCGACAAGCTCAGGCTTGATGGATTGCTTCCACCCTCCACCGACGATCTAACCGATGAGGACTTCATCCGTGAATTGCTCGCTGAGAAAGACGACTCTCTAGACCCTCTATAGTCCTCGGGGTCGGAGGAAGATGAAGATTAAGAGGAAGAGGATGAGGATGTCGGCAAGGATAACAGCGAGGATGGTGGTGATGGCGACTAGTCGCCTTGAAGACCGTGATCCTAGCCGAGAATTTTTTTGGTAGCCCTACAACTCAAGGTTTTTTGTAATATTTTTGTTTTTTTACAGTTATACAGGGTGATACTTCACGCCCCTTTGTCGTGTGTAATCGCCAATCATACGAAATAAAGATAGATTTTGCTTGCCTGCTTTCTTGCTACTCTCTTGACCTCCTCCTGCCAGGCTGATGCAAGGTCACGAAATTCTTCAATGTAGTCGAAGGAGAGATTTTGGATTTCTTCATTCTGGAGGCACCATTCTTCATCCCCTTCTTCTGTCACGACCACTCTTGGACTTTTGATCTCGAACTTCCACTGGGATTAGAGGCTCGGACCCATGGGACAATTTGAAAAGTGTCTCCCCCGTGGCCAAGTTAGGAATGGTTCTCAACGCCCATAGGACCGATGGGAGATGCTCTGCCCAGTTCCCCCTTTAGATTCTCGGCCTTTTTCTTCAGGAGATTGATGACGAGCTAGTTCGCAGCCCCACCTGCCCATTGCTTCCGGGATGATATACCGAAGCAAATCGAAGGTCCTTTCCAACTGCTGGCAGAAGTTTGTCAACTCTAAATTGCCAAATTGCGGACCGTTATCTGTGACGATGGCAAGGGGAATCTCGAACCTACAGGCGATCTCCCCCATATGAAATTTTTCATGATCTGAGACGTGGTCTTGGCTAGAGCTTTGGCTCCGATTCACTTGGAGAAGTAGTCGATCATCACAAAAATAAACTTCTGATGTCCGCTGGCTTGAGAAAAAGGATCAATCAGCTCCATTCCCCAGATGGCGAACAGCCAAGGGGCTATAATGGAACGAATTCGTTGGGTCGGTTGCAGCTGAAGCGGAGCGAAGAGATGCCACTTCGGACACTTCCTCGATAAAACTTTGGCATCCTTCTGATGGTCAGAAATAGTCATGCCTCAGAATCCTTTGCTCCAGAGTGCGAGTCCCAAAATGACTTACACACTGCCCTGAATGGATGTCCTCCAGCACCCGAGGAACGTCGAGTTTGGATGCACATCTGGCCAATGGGACCAAGATGGTCTTTCGATACAGCTCTCTTGCATGCATCAGGTAGTACGTCGTCTTGTATCTAAACTTCCTGTAACGACTCCACCCGTTAAATAACATATAAAAGAAGGTCCGGCCAGGGCCCCACACTATATGCCACAAACAGACGGTGAGGTCACAGGATAATATCATCAACGCATCTTAACACAGAGCATGCTAGCGGAATAGTTACACAATTAGCTGAACTCATACCAGGAATATCCACTAGATATATATAAACCAAAGTTATATACAACCACTCAAACGAGGGGATAGCAAATACTACAGTTTGGCCTTAAGGTCTTACAGTTCCTCTTTAAACAGTATGGATTACAGACATCGGCGCGCAGCCCGGCCATACATGAATAAAAGAAAATACAATAGCTAGCCTTCAAGGGCTAGCAGCAATAACAAGAGCGGCAACAACAGCAGCGGGGGCATCAGCCCTTCATTTTCTGCTCGGCTCTCCAGCACCTGCACAGGGACAACCCATCCAGAAGGTGGCAAACAAGGCAACGGTCAGCATTCAGCTGACCAATTTATAACAATCCTACCTCTTTCCGGGGGAAGAGGCATTCCTTCCCTACAGAGCAATACAACAATTGACAGATATTATACATATTGTGCACTCACGCACAAGCAATCCATCACAACCGTCGGCCACCCGACCCGACGATCTGTGCTCTCAGGCACACTTTTGGGTACACCGGTGAACCGGGATCAACATCATTGAGCATTTAGTCTTAATGGCGCGCAGGCCTAAGACTCTCATTATGCTGCTAACGAAAGCTCAATGCCTTGGCACTTCCTTGTACAGCCAACATAACGCAGGTACAGATCCACCACCCCCCGTTGCTCAAATCGTTTTGCCATCACCAAGCACATCGTACTTGCGGCTATAATAAAAGACGCGGGTCGGCTTGACCTTTCCTGTTCGACACGAGGCATTTTAGAGCTCGCAGCTCTCAATCGCCATAACGTCCGCCAAGGACTGGCGTCACATTAGCCACACTGTCCAAATAGGACTGGCTTCATTGTCCATCAAGGACTGGCTACATCGTAGCCACAGCACAAACAGCACAAGGGCATTTTCCTGGAATTCCACATTCCAGTACTTCCTACTACTCCCCTTCACAGGCACAACCCAACGACCCCAATAACTACACGAGTATACACGGAGTCTTCTCCGGTGCGTAAATGCAACATCACCAATCCAGACCAACATGTCCAGATGGGCTTCAAACAGCATGTTTATCCCGTACTACACATTTTCGGGTCTATATGCAGACTCAACAGGGGATAGCAACTATCAACCCACCGGAATCACTCACGCATTCCACCTTTTGGTGGAGAGGATTCCTTACTCATGCATAAAGAAGGACTTCACATGTCCAAGAAGGAAGATCGTTACCATTGACGATCTCTTGGGAGCCATCGAAAATCTGGCCGGTTGGAAAGCACCGCAGCAGCTTTGCCTCCACTAAACTAGCCTCGGATCTCGAATCAGACCGCGGGAGCACAACCAAAGCCTTGCTCTTCTCCTCCTTCCTCCAAGCTCTCTCTTTTTCTCTCTTAATAAGAATGAGAGAAGAAGCCAACCCTCAGCCTTATCACTGCAGGAAAGCACCTAGGTCATTGGATCCAAATAGAAATAATTGGATGGCCGAGATCTGCCCAAAGTTCCAAATTTGACTTGACACGGCCTGTGACACGCCCGTGTCCCAGGCCGTGTCCCCCAAGCGGTGTGCGAACCGACTCAAACTGAACCAGAACACGGGCTCCAACACGCCCGTGTCACAGGGCAGACACGCCCGTGTCAACTTTGACACGGCCGTGTGACTGGCCGTGTCACCTTTTCAACACAGGCCCAAATCACCCGAGAAGCGCACGGCTAAGGCACACGCTCGTGTCCTTGGCCGTGTGCCAAACACGCCCCTGTGACACGCTCGTGTCACAGGCCGTGTTCCACACTCCACGCCACCCAATGTCATTCCACTCAGCGCCACTCAACGCCGCCCGGTATTCACCCGAGCAGGACACGCCCTGGGACACGCCCGTGTCCCAGGCCGTATCGCCTACAGTAAAGGATACGCCCGTGTCCCAGGCCGTGTGCACGGGACACGCCCTGGGACACGCCCGTGTCCCAGGCCGTGTCACCCAGCCTGACTCCAACTTAAGGTTTTTGGGGTGTTACACTTCCTCTGATCCCTAGTTTTCGCTGGTAGCTGGCATGCAGCTAAGAATACTACTAAAGGATCTAACTAAGATGCATGTTGTTCGATCTCCATCATCTCCCCTTCCTCGATGGAGGGTTGTCATAACTCTGTGATAGTGCCCCCGGCCCTCGGGTCATACTTTTCCAACAGATCCGCCCTCGAGTTCTCTTCCCTGGGACATGTTGGACGAAGAAGAATTGAAAACCTCCAATCAATCCTTTCGTTTTGACAAGGTACTGTTGTAGAACGGCGTCTCTGACCTCAAACTCGTGATCGCCATCGAGCCCGTGAAGGCCTGACCATCTTGGATTCCCAATTCCTTGGTGAGGCGCAACCCTGCCACAATAGCTTCATACTAGGCCCGATTGTTTGTGACGGGAAAGAGGAGCTCAACCGCATGCTCGATCCTAGTCCCCTGAGGGCTCACCAGCATGATGCCCACTCCTACGAAACTTTTACCTAAGAAATTACTCCATATGGCTCTCCACATGCATCTGCCTCTACAGAGAAATTTGCGAGGAAGTTTGCCACTTCCTGGGCTTTAATCGCAGCCCTTGCAGAGAAGGAAATGTCGAACTCACTGAGTTCTACCGACCATTTTACCAACCGTCTTGAGTGCTCCACCCCGCCGAAAATACTTCGAAGGGGGTGATCTGTCACAACACGGATGGAGTGGGCTTGAAAATAGGGTCTTAGCTTCCACGCGGAAACCACCAAGGCGAAAGCCAGCTTCTTCAAAATGGGGTACCTCAACTTCTCCTTTCGGAGTACCCTGCTCACATAGTAAATATGGCGCAGCTTCTTCCCCTCTTCCCGGACTAGCAATGAGCTCACTGCCTCTGCTCCTACTCCCAGGTAGAGTAGCAGGCTTTTCCCTTCCTTCGGGCCATGGAGTAGAGGCTCTTGTGTCAACTGCTTCTTGAGCTGGTCAAAGGCCTTCTTGCATTCCTGTCCACTCGAACTATTAACGAACTTGGAGAGTCTTGAAGAATGGAGAGTACTTCTCTCAGGCTTTAACCAGGAAGCGACTAAGGCCCGCCAACCTTCCTGTCAGCATCTGGACTTCCTTGACGCTTTTTGAAGACGCAATCTCCACAATCGCCTTGACCTTGTCAGGATTTGGTTCCACCCCCTTGGAGGCGAGAAGATGCCCCAAGAACTTTCCTCTGCTTGCCTAGAACACGCACTTCGCTGGATTGAGGCTCATCCTGAATTTTCAAAGCGTCGTGAAGGTCTCCACCAGATCTTTAATGTGCTCTTGAATGCTCTTACTCTTGATCAAGATATCATCAACGTACACCTCCAGGTTCCGCCCGCTTTTCTCTTTGAAGACATGATCATCATCTGCCAATAGGTCGCTCCCGCATTCCTCAACCCGTAGGGCATCATTTTGTAGTTGCAACAGTCATCACTCGTGAAGAAGACGTCGCGACGATCAAGGGGATACATCTGGATCTGGTGATATCCTGAAAAAACATCAAGGAAACTCATCACAGAAAAATCGACGGCTGAGTCAACCAGCGCGTCGATTTGAGGGATAACAATCTTTCGGATAGGCTTTCTTAAGCAAAGAGAAATAAACAGACATTCTCCATCCCCCAGTGACTTTCTTCACCATTACGACATTCATTGTTGTAGATATCGGCTGACATGTCCGATATGTCGGCCGACATAAAGGTTTTGGGGGTAAACCGCAACGAAATCGATATGTTTGAGCAAAATAACAGTTTGTAAAATATCGGCTATATATCGTTGATATATCGAGATATAACGGGTCGGGCGATATATCGGCCGACATTTTTGGGTTTTATTTTATAAAAAAAACGGCGTTTAAAAAAGGATTTCACGGTCGACGATCACATTTTCTGCCCTAACCCTTCTCTTTCGCGGCGCCGCGCCATTTTGGCGACGAATCAGCCTCTCCTCGCGACCATCGGCGGAATCGGCCTCTACCGGCCACGATCGGCCTCTCCTGGCCACGAATCAGCCTCTACCGGCGGAATCGGCCTCTCCTGGCGACGAATTGGTCTCTCCCTTCACTGTTTTCCCATCTTAGAGCTTCATCGGCCTCTACCGACAGATCGGCCTCTCCTTCACAACAATCCTTCAGGTTTGCGTTAGATTTCGTAATCTGTGGATTTTTAGTGCATTCTCTTCTTCTCTAAAGTTTTGTGAGTGTAATCCTTGCAGCTCTATTGCTCGCTGCTCTCCTTATTCTACTCCATACTTGCTGCTCTCGATTCTCCTTCGAGGTAATTAGTCCTCAATATTTCCTCCTGGCCACGGATCAGCTCTATTGCTCGTTGCTCTCCGTTTTGTTCTAATTTTGTTTAGGGTTTTTACACTGCAGAGTCCTTTTTGTTCATTTTTTTGCTGCTCTACCTGCAAGTCCTTACTTTTATGTCTTAATAATGTGGATGTTGTGCTCTATTTTGTTGATTTTATCACATTGATCGATCATGATAACTAATGAGGCATGTTTTCAGTGGTGTTCTTTGTTCACTCATGCTAAGCTCATCCACACATGTATGAAATAATGAGGCACGTTCAATTTATTATTTTGTTCATTCACATATTTTGTTGGTGTTTTAGAATGGATTCCTCTCAGTTTTTTACAAAAGACGTAAGTGCGCCAGTTTCTGGTGGTAGAGATGTTTTTTGGGCATTTGGAGAGAAAGTGGTTGCAACGGATACAAGTAGAATTCGTTGCAATTACTGCAAGCAAGTCATAAATGGGAGCATCACTCGGTTCAAACATCATTTGGCTGGGATTAAGGGCAATGTAAAGTCATGCCCTCATGTCCCAACTGATGTCAGAGCAAAAGCCGAAGCAACCCTTGCTGCAGCACAAACAAGTAAGCTGTTAAGAAGTAGTAGGTTACAGAGTAGCTTGGATGAGGTCGTTGTTGGAGAGGTTGCAGAACCCGAAAGTTCACAAAGGCCATTGCTTGTAAATATGGGAAATAAAGGTCCAATGGACCAATTTATTGAGTCAGGAAGTAGTTCACAAAGCACGATTGAGAGTAAGTTTAAGAAGAAAGCCAGAGATGATGCATCTCTATATATTGCTAGGTGGGCATATGAGATGGGTATTCCTTTCAATGCTCTATATAGCATATCCTTCCAACAAATGTTGCACGTTGTCGGTCTATGTGGCCCTGGGATGAAAGGACCAACGTCATACGAGATGAGGGAAAAGTTCTTACAGATGGAAGTTCAGCGGACAAAGGAAATGCTAAGCAGCTTCACTCAAACATGTAGGTTGCATGGGTGTAGTATTTTGACTTATGCTTGGACAGATCGCAAGGGCAGAAGCGTCATGAATATTGTTGTGCACACAAGTTGCTGGAGTAGCATTTTGGTTATCGAAGAAAGTATCATCATCTACACATGATGGCAAGTTCATATATGAGTTTGTTGATGAGGCAATCAGTAGTCCGGATGGCCCAGGAGAAGCAAATATAGTACAGGTTGTGACGGATAATGCGTCCAACAATATGTCTGCATCACGATTGCTAACGGTAAAGAGACCAAAGATTTTTTGGAATTCTTGTTCCGCTCACACCTTAAACCTTCTTCTCCACGATATTTCGAAACTGAAGCAAATTAAAAGTGCAATCTGTATGGGCCGACAACTTACTGTATTTATATATGCTCCATAGCAGAGAGATGACGAAAGACATGGAGTCCCATGATCTCGTTAGGTCTGGTGTGACCAGATTTGCTACAGCTTTTTTATCATTGCAGAGCCTTCAGGATAAGAGAAGACATTTGAGGGAATTGTTCATATCTGCTAAATGGGAGGCAACAAAGTTATCAAGTACCGCACATGGAAAACAAGTAATGTGTTCATCTAATATTTTTAAAATTATTTTTTGTAAATACACTGCATCGTTTTAATATTTTGTTGTTGTATGATTTTATGTAGGTCGCAACAATAGCATTGAGTGCAACATTTTGGCGTAATGTTGAGCTGGCACTCCTTATATTTACCCCACTGGTTAAAGTTCTACGAAGAGCAGATGGAGATATACCATCAATGGGTTGGTTGTATGGAGATATGAAGAAAGCCAAAGAGGAAGTTGCTATAGCACTCGAAAATAAAGAAAACAGATATCTTCCTATATGGAAGTTGATTGATAGTAGAGTGGATAGCAAGATGAGCAGCCCTTTACATTTAGCTGAATTTTTTTTAAATCCTTTCTTCTATTACCCAAATAAGGAGGAGGTGGAGGGGGATACGAAGTTTATGCATGGATTTCTTGATTGCCTTACAAGAATGTATTCAACAGACCCTGATATGCAAGATCATATCACTAGTGAGCTTGATATATATCAGTTCGGGCAAGGATTATTTGGAAAGGATCTTGCAAAGAGACAATTGCTAGTTCCTTCTTTTAATCCAAGTAAGTAGTTTAAATTCTAAGTTCATGAAGATTTATGCATATTGCTAAATTTCGCTTTTTATTTAGTACACTGGTGGAAATTACATGGAGTTGAGACTCCGAATTTGAGGGGGATGGCAATGAGGATATTGAGTTTGACCACAAGTTCATCTGGATGCGAAAGAAATTGGAGCACGTTCGAAATGGTAGTACAGTAGTTCAGTAGTTCAGTAGTTCTACATGCATGCAATTTCATTTAAGTAATAAAGAGATACTAAATATTTCAAATGTTTCAATTTGTAGATCCACTCGAAAAAGCGGAATAGACTTGAGAGAAAACGTTTAAATGATCTTGTCTTCGTGAAGTTTAATGTTATGCTCAAATCTAAGCATGCTGATATCTCTCGAGATCCAATATCTGCAAAAAGTTTGGATGAAGGAAAAGCAGTAGAGTGGCTCGTTGGTTCAAGTGAAGGTGATAATGAAAATGAGGAGGAAGTGTTTCCTGGAGAAGGATTGACTTGGCAACAACTTGGAGACATTGTGGATGCTGATTTGGGACCAAGAAGGAGCACCAGACCTACTAACCAACAATCACAACATGAAAGTTTAAAGCGAAAGCGCATTGCAACACAAGCATTGGAGAAAGATGATGAAGATGCAGGGCTATCAGAAGAGGAAATGCAAGCTCCACTATTAGACACACTGTTGGAAGACTACGAAACAGAAGAGGAGATATGAAATGTAAGTCTTTACTATAAAATAAATTATAAATCAATTTACTTAATAGGATTTTACTCATTAATAATTAATTTATACATGTTTTTTTGATGCAGGCATACATATGGAAGTTATGCAGTGGGAATTTTTGATTTTGAGCTTTTGACATTCAGCGTGACTTGTGATTTTTGGTTTTTGAACTTTTGAACTTCAATGTGACTGATGATGTTTCCTATTATTTTATCATGACTTCCTTTTCGGCACTTGTATTATTATTTATTATTATCTTAAATCGCTTGTTATTTGGTGTGTTGGTTACTTGGTTTAGTTAATCAATCAAATTGAATTATGTTGTAAAGTCATGCATTTAATCATGTTAATATATAATTACTTATTTTTTGGTTAAATGTTCAGCAATTATTACAAAAGCTATGTTGATAAGGTGGATGACTTTTTATTTATGTTGGTTTATTTAAACTATTGGATGACGAATTGGTGAATCACTGCTCCAGAAACAATCATAACAATAAAGGTAAGTTGCATTCAATATTTGTCATTTATTAATATGCAATTATGCACAATTGTGTTTATTTTTGTTTAATACTTCATTATAATCATATTGTTAGTTTGTTACATGTAATGCAAGGTGTATAACCATATATTGTCTGTAGATTTTTACTTATTTGCAAAAAATTGTTATAAACATTGTTATCTTTATTAAATTCCGATATTGTAAAATATCCCCGATATATCCCCCGCAATCCGACATACGACATTTCAAACCCAAATCGACATGAACCCGATATCCGATATCTACAACCTTGACGACATTGGGGATCCAGCCTAGATACTGGATCTCCGAAACAATACATGCCTCCAACAACTTCTTTACCTCCTCTTTGATGAGCTTGTCCAACTTAATGGTCATGGACCTCTTCTTTTGTCGGATGGGCTTGACTTCTGGGTCGAGGTTGAGGCGATGACATACCACATCTGCATCAACCCCTGGCATATCGGCGGCACTCAAGGAGAACATGTCCACGTTTTACTGCAAGTATATCACCATCTCCACCTTCTCTTCGGCCTTTAGAGCCCCTTCTATCTTAATTATCCCGGGCATCCCACTCTTGGTCACCATTTCCACCTCCGCCGCAACCTCCGGCTTGGTCCTTCCTTCCAAGATCTGATCCAACTCATATGCTTCCTCCATCCAGCTGATGGTGCTCACCGCGTTCAGATGCACTCTCAGGCGGCTCTTGGATCGCTCTTGATCCTCACCTGAAAGTCCCCTTGGCAGTACTTTAGGCACTAGTGATAGAAGGACGGGACTGTCTTGAAAGAGTTGATAAGAGGCCTTCTGAAGATGGCATTGTAACAACTCGGCGCGTCCACGATGACGAACCTGCACTTGATTGTTGTCTCGCCAAGGGTCACTTGCAGCTCCACTCCTCCTTCCACTTCCTCTCTCCGGAGAAGCCGAAGAGAGGGACATTCGAGGCTATCACCCTTCCGGCCTCTACCTCCAACCCATCGAACGACTTCTTGAAGATCACATTCACGGAGCTCTCGTTGTCCACGAGAATTTGATTGACGGTAAAGTCCTCCACAGCTGTCTAGATGACAAGAGCATCATGAAAGGGATTCTCATTCCATAACATGTCTTCTGAAGAGAAGGTGATCTCCTCTAGCAACACACTTGTGGTATATGGCATGGAGAGTTCCCTTGCGGGAGGGTCCCACCCCTGCTCTCCTGTGGATCACTCTGACTCCTCCACCACCTCCCTGGCCAACTCCATAAGCTCTTTAGTCAACCATATCCTCATTCCTCCTCCGAAGGGGAGCTTGATGCCTCTTCGGGTCCTACGGACCCCTTTGCCCCTAGACTTCTTCTCCTCCAACTCCTTCTCCTGCCCTCCGCCTCGCTTCCAGGAAATCTGGACACGTTATGGTGTTGTGCCCCTCGACTTAATGCAGTTCACAATAGAGGGAAACCTCTACTGGCATGTTTCTCATTCTCTGGTTCCTCTTCTGATTCTAATTGCCCTGTCTGACAACCGGTATCACCTCTCTCTGATCTCCTCCTCCTTGAAGCCTTCCTGGATGGTAGTGATTATTCATCCTCCCCGGGGAGTACCTTCTTTTGGGACACACTTGTTGGGGCCTTTCAGCTGGCCTCCACGGGGGTCGGTTCACTGGGAACTGGAACTTCCGTCCCTCTTCTCAATTCTCCAAAGCCACGAAGGGCATCCCCTCTTCTTGCCTTCAAGGCTCCTCCTGTCTCCTATGCACCTCCTTCTGGGCTCTTCCTTCCTCATCTTTTCCTTCCTCCTTTCCTCCTACTTCTTTCCTTCTCCTTTTCCCCTCCTTGGGCCTTTGCTCGGGTGTCTCTTCCTCTTCATCATCCTCCTCTCTAGTTACCTTGGTTAGCTTGGCCAGGAAGTTGTGGTTCATCGACTCCTCTTGCATTAAATTGGTTGCCCTCTCGATCAGATCTTCGTAAAACACCGGGGGATTATACAGATTTCCAGATTGAAGAGACTTTGTTTCAGGCCGAAAGTCAGAGCCAACTGCAAGGTAAAGCCATCCACCTCCTGGATGAGGAGGACTTCTTCTTGGAAACGGTCAATGTAATGGCCGAGCGTCTCTGATGTAATTCGAAATCTCAAAAAAAATTTAAATAATAAATCTCGATTCGTTTTAAAACATGTAACGTAGGAGAGGTTCTCTCGAGTAATTTTTAAGTGATGATCAACCCCAATTTTGTAAACGTGCAAGATTCAAACAAGTTAACAACAAATGAACATGAGTAACAATCCACAAGCACACCATAAAACAAATCAAACTACGGGCATTTTACAAATTTACGACAAATATGTTATATATTAATTAGGGCAAGCATACTCTGACTTTTAAACCAAATATATTAAGCATATCATTACCCTAATATGCAGTGAGCAAGAGATAAAATCAAGGAATAAACTAGAGGCACGCAGCTGGAATTAGGCTAGATAATTGGAAGTCAAAGGTGGTTGCATGAAGGAGACTTGAGGCGGTTGAAAGTGGGGTCCGTCGATTCCAAGCAGCTGGGCTCGATTCTGACACAGAGAAGGCGGGAATGATGACGAAATGGAATGGGGACAAACTTTCGGCGCTCATTCCAGTGGTGAAGGGTAGCGTCAGGCATTGGATGTGCGCCGCGTGAGGGAGGACGAAGTTGGGCGGCTGGAAGAAAGGAGCGGGGCAGGACTTCTTGATGCAACCTGAGTCGCATAATTTTTTCCCGCATTTTATGTTTGTAAGTCGCGCATGTTTTCGGGCATGTTTATTTTTGTTATTGTTGCGCACGTTACTAGCGCATGTATCTTGTTTCGCGCATGTATCTTGTTTCGTGCATGTCATTCGCGCACGTTTGTCCGGCTTGTTGGAGTGACCGGCCAACAAGTTCCTGAATGAATAGGTCCGTCAAATTAGGCTAAGTGATAATTAAGGCAAGCTTTGAAATATTAAAGATTTCTAATAACTTAATATCTAATTTTAATTTTAGAAATTAAAATAAATATAAGTATTTAAAATCTGAAATTAAAGTAAACTTCTAAATTCTAAATTATTGGTAACAATTGAAAAAAAAAAGAATATCAAATGAGCAACTCTTGGCAACCCCTCTTGCTTACATTTCAGTTACTCATCTCTCTATCATCCCTATTAAATAATATCCGTTATCTAAACCTCACTGCTCACATTCCAAATTTGGTATGTCCCTGCTCACTTTAAATTAAGTGGACCCCACTACTCACATTTATTAAATTAACCATTATGAGGACCTGCTTGAGAAGTATGCTTAGTTATTAAAGGAGCAAGGCGCACCAAGGCGCAAAGGGGTCTTGGAGCCTAGGCGCAAGGCTCAAGGCGCAGGCGCGCGCCCGAAGAAGACAAGACGCAACCACATTCATTTTAAATAATCGACATTAAACATCAATTCATTTTCTTGAACATAATCTTTATATATTCTACTCATTAATCATTCATTACTATCATTTATATCTCTTAAAAAATAAAATCAATATGATCATCTGCATCATATCTAATTCTCAATGATCGATTATGTATCAAAAACACTAAATCATATAAAAATTATTGAGTTTTTGTATTATTTTTTTCATTATTTAAAAAAAATAGGTCTACAACAAAAAACACACTCAGGCGCGCCTTTAATGTCCAAAGGCGCAAAAAAGGCGCACAAAGGCGCAAACCACTGAGCCTGGTGAGCCTGGAGCCTTAGGCGCGCCTTTAACAACATAGGAAGTATGATCTGCCACTTTTATGCAATTCTATTTAACTTCAGCCCACGGAACAGCAAAAGACAGCTTGGAAAAGAAATGAACAGAGAGAAAAACTCCTTTATTTGTTTCCGTCCAGCGCGGCAACCTTCGTCGTCCAGTTCTCCCGCGAATCCCTGACCTACCACAAGTGACGATCTTCATTTCAGCCTCCATCCGACTTGGTTTAGTATTTTGTGTGCATCCTCTACTGTTTATGATGAGCCTATGGTATACTTCTCACTCTCATTGCTCACCTACGGTTTTTATGATTTTATGCATAAGGTTATTTGATCTTTAAATTTTTCAGAGCTTGCCAAAATTACTACTTACCTGTTTGCCATTAATTTAAAAATCCATTGTTGTTTTCCTTTCATTGAAATGTCTGTGGAAGGCTGGGTAAGATATTTATTCAAATAAAAAGGTAAAAGACCAGATCTTTATAAGTAGAAATTAATTGTTTAATAAGGTTAGTTGTCTTTCTTTGGAGGGGTCAAGGCTTTAAATAGCCTATAGGAATTTTAAGACTTTAGATAAGTTACCAAAAGGAATGATTTTGTTTTTTGGTAGGAGATTTTAAGGATCAAATATAGCGATTTCAAAGGTTTTTCCTCTTATTAATTTCCATCATAAAAGAATTCCAAAAATTGAAATTGTTGCCTTTTTTACAATATGCTTAAATAATTTTATTTTGTTGTGCTTGCCTTAATTAACATACTACCTAATTTGACGAATCTTTTTATTTATTGACATATTGGACGATCACCCCAAGAAGACGTAACCAAGGTTGACAGGATCGAGATCCTAAGTTGAATTGTTTTGAGGTTGGATCGGATTGTAGGATCGGATCAAGGATCGCAAGATCCTACAACATTCATAAATTAAGGCTAAAAAATAAAGTTGAATTTTGTATCATTAAATTACATGCTCAATTAATAAAATAAATCAATAAATTGAGTAGTATATGAATAACTATATTAATTTTTTTTGAATAATTAAATCAAAATGATAATATCATATTAAATTCAATTTCAATTTCAGATAAGACACCAAATGTTTACTAACAATAAAAACAAATCTGGACTGGGCACGACCAAAAAAATCGCTCTTAGTCTCGATTTGCAGTCGACAATCGACACTTGGGATATGGTAAAGCAGTATGATATGATTCATGGGGTAGGTGCGGGATTGGGATATGGGCAATCGACAATGGGTTATGGGCGTTGGACCGGTTGAATGGGGTCGGAATAGAGTTGGACATGTTTCTAGTTACCTTTGGTCAGACCGGTAGAATCGGGTCAGGATCGCGATCCTAAAGATCCTAAGATCCTGATCGTGATCTCAGTCGTAGATGTGCTGATTTAGATCCTAGATAAGATCCGGATCGATTTACAAAATCTGGATCGTAGGATCGTAAGATCCTACGATCCGGATCGCGATCCTAATAACCATGGCCGTAACAACGGGCGTGAGCGATGTGCGCGATACAAAGTGAACAATACATGCACGATAAATAAATAATTGTGCGTGTGCGGTACATAGAAAATTTGCGGGAAATAACAATAGCATAAATATGCATAAAGATGCAACACGGGTTGCATTAGTCTCCTTCTCCCCTTGCTTCAGATGAAAAAGGGTGATTGCCTCCTTCCTCTTCTTTGACGTGGCAAACCGCGTCATCAGTCCTCGGCGCAAGTTCTTGAAGCAGTAGATTGAACTCCCCGGCAGCTGGTGGAACCAGTCTCTGACCTTTCCCTCGAAGGTAATAACAATGAACCAACACTTGAAAGCATTCGTCATATGACGAATGGACACCACGTCCTTGAACCACTAAAAATGCATGATCGGGTCATCTCTTCCTGAGTAGTAGCACAAGACGAGCTCTCTAAAACTTCGAGGACTGGGGCCGACAATACCGCCCTTACTGAACGGGCCCCTCCCTCCTTGGCGATGACTGGCGAGTTGGCAAGAAACGCCTTGTTCGCCCGCGTGAGTATCCTGGATCCTCGCCTGATACTCGCCATCTCGAATCCTGACTCCCTGAGTACTCGTCACGTTGT
Source organism: Platanthera zijinensis (assembly GCA_039513925.1). Classification (NCBI taxonomy): domain Eukaryota; kingdom Viridiplantae; phylum Streptophyta; class Magnoliopsida; order Asparagales; family Orchidaceae; genus Platanthera; species Platanthera zijinensis. The sequence continues at coordinate 172,697,686 of CM077084.1, forward strand.
ACATCGACTGCACGGGTCACTCCTCCACCATCGGCTCCTTGTCTACTCTCCTAGACGGTGCGACGTCCTCCGATAGATTTTCGCAACAAGGCGAGGTCGCGGTGATCTCCAAAGTGAGGAGCTAACAACGATTGCACGGTGTCCTCGAGACGCTGCACGAAACCACTGAACTCAGCTCGGGTCACATACTCGCTTGGCCCCTGCGAATTAGCCGCTACATCTTGCAAACTTTCATCCACCATCTGGCCTCCTTGCTGAACTTTCCTCCTCTAACTGCGATCCACACTTACTGCAACAAAGTGTTGAAGCTAGGAAAATCCCTACTGGTCCCGTGATTCGACCTACCAGTTCTGAAGACAAGAGCAAAAAATAGAGAGAAACTACCAGAGGACCCCAGACGTTGCAGCAGGGAGGTCTCACCACGTACCCGGAAGTTTGGGAGAAACTTTCCCACCACAACCAAAATGGCCGAGCAAGGTACGAGGAAGACGCCACTTAAAGAGTTATAGTCTCAAGAAAAGGGGGGTCAAGATTTCAAGATATCATTCCTAGTATATCAAGCAACTATTGAAGGATCTTGCACATGCCTGGTGAACTGCTGCGGGTAGTCGCCAATTGGGCGAGCAGCTCTGATGCTCACCAATACTGCTGATAATCGCCTACTTGCAGAGTATCCCTAGTACTCACCTAGCCATAAATAATCATACGCCTTGTTTGTTGACTTTGACTTTGATCCTGATATATGTGGCACAACTAAACCTAACCTTGACGAATATGGGTTGTACAACAGCCCCTGCTTCACACTCCGACTGTCTAAACAAAGACAACGTAACCACCACTTTTTTCCACCACACACAAGCACAATGCAAGGGGAAACACAACAATACAAGAAACTAGGCCGCCTAGGCTACTTCATGAGAATGGAAAACAACTAAAATACTTGCATATAAAGCATTAAAACATCCACACACATCCATTCAGCCATCATCAATACATGAAGAGAAACATAGTCCAAAACAACCTAGATTGCGTGAAAGGAGGAGAGAGATACAAATAGCGTTTAAGACTCTTTGGTGGAGACAAGGGGGGCTCCGGATAGCGACTTCGTGAACGTCTTGCTCATCGGCTGTCATTCGGGGTAGAAGAACTCCTGTCACAAGCTCCCAATGGACCTGTCGTCTAAAGGGTCTTTCGTCGCCCACGTCTTCTCTTCCGACTCCCTAGCATGTGGTGCTAGGAATCCTTCTTCTTTCTTAAGCTCTTGAATGATGGAGAGAGTCTAGAGGATGAACCCTAGCTCTTGGATATGAAAATGGCGGAAAAGGGGCGAAATTGGCGGAACTTTGCAGAACTCCCCGTTGGAAAGACGAACCTGCACATTTATAGGTGGACAAGAATTTTGACAGACGCTCGAGCGGGCGCACGACCAATGGTTGTGCGCGAAGGAATGTCGACTACTCATGAGGGAAGGAAATATCGGCTTAATGAGGCAATGTCGACCAGAGGAAAAATCATGCACAACCAGTGGTCGTGCGCGCAAAGGAAACCCAGTCCTCGTGCGACTCCTCGAGCGATCCTCTGGAGAATTTAGGAAAATGAACGTGCACGACCAGTGGTCGTGCGCAGAGGATTCCACTGATCGTGCGAGAAGGAAAACGCAAGACCAGTGGACTATTTCATGGAATGGGTCTGAGACTCCCCGGAGAAGTTACATGAGGCTGCACCTGCATGAAAAACATCCATGTTGGGGTCCAGCAATGCCCCCGGTGTTGGGAGGTACGGCGTGAGGCGCTATGTCCCACACTAGTCGAACAGAAGGGCGTGTCCCCGGGGCCTAACTGGCCGCCCCGTGGATCCTATCTAGAGTAGCCAGCTCCATAAAGGAGTGGCAGCGCCGTCCTCAAACAGTCCGGGCTTTTGGGAGAGTTGGTAGCGTCATGTCCCTACAAGTGGTATTAGAGGGAGGTTACGGGTTCGAAACCCCGGGGTCGTTTCTGGGGGGGGGGGATTGTTGGGGTCCAGCAATGCCCACGGTGTTGGGAGGTATGGCGTGAGGCGTTATGGCCCACACTAGTCGAACAAAAGGGCGTGTCCCCTGGGCCTAACTGGTCGCCCCGTGGATCCAGCCTAGGGTAGCCAGCTCCATAAAGGAGTGGTAGCGTCGTCCTCAAACAGTCCGGCCTTTTGGGAGAGTTGGTAGCATCATGTCCCTACAATCCAACACCTCCAGAAATTGGCATTCACAAGTGGCATTCATAATAATTAAGTACGCAAAATAAATAAGGAGAGGAGATCTCCTTCATGAATGAAATGGCTCAAATACAACCCTATCTAGCTAAACCGGGTCACAATGCATTCATTTTGATTATCCATGAGTTTTATGATGAAAACAACAAAGAGATGAGAGATATCAATGAAAACGCATGCTAGAATAGAGCTTAAATCACTATATAAATTTCGCTCATCAAATACCCCCGGACTTTAATTATTGCTCGTGCTGAGCAATCCATCAACCTACGGGGAGTATGAGAGGCTAATTACAAATCAAAAATGAAATAAGAAAGTGTCCTGAGAAGTCTCGTGTCAAGCATAAAATTTAATTACACTGCATTTAAACAAATTATTCTACGACTATATAAACTCCTATTCAGAAGAACTAAGTGATCCGTCCTAGGCATAGTATAGGCGAAAGTAGTGACGATGAGTGTGGCATTAAGGACACAAAACTACTATGGTGGCCTCCAAAGCAATTTATCAATGATGGTGTCCATAGGCGCGTCAGGTCACACCATCTCCACTGCACTTGATACTAACTAACTCTATGAATCCTAAGGATTTAGGTAGGGTAAATTTTGGCTTCAGCTTAAGATGAGGATTTAAATAAAGGAAGGATGGGCCAACTCACACTTAAGCAAAAATTTTGAGCTAGCATCAAAATGACAACTATTGGGTAGAATTGTGTGAGCAACACCCCAAATCTTAGTTTTTGACAATTGAGGTCACTCACCACTTGTTAAAAACCGCAGTGAACTAATATTCTAAATTTTTCTTTTTCTCCAATTTTCTTTTCTTTTAGCAAATGCTTAATTTTTTTTTAAGATTATGCTAGAAGTACATCCAAATATACAATAGAAAATCACCAAACTAAAGGAATTTTATCTGCCACCGCAATTAGCAAAAAATGATATTTAAATACAGCTTGTAGCTAAGTGTCATCAGGATTTTTGGCAATTAGTTTTGGTGTTAGTGAAATGGAGATGCACAAAGGAAGGGTGCATGCTCGACTTGAGCATGCAACGGTCGCGTTCTAGACACCGAGAAAGGAAAACCCCTCGACATGATCCTATAATACAAGTGAAGGCTTAAATCATATTCTAAGAGTTAATTACTAATTAGTGCACATGCTTCAAAGATCGCTCGGGATGAATTCTAGACACCGAGAAAGGGAAACCCCTCGACATGATCCTATAATACACACTAACGACATTGCACATAACTCTATACTAGCGTTGGACACGATCGCGTTCTAACAAGTGGATATACAACCAACGATATTAAGTCAAAAAGCAGTGTAATTAACATATGCAGAAAAATTAACTCTAAATATATTCCTATCCGAGAACATGGGCACTCAACTAGGAGCACTGCATGAGGCTACGATTCACATACCAATTTCAAAATTTTGATTATAAATTAATCTAACTTACACATTTAAAGATATTGAAAAACACGGGAATAACAATTATTAAAGTTAAAAATGTAATTGATGCGAAAGTGGGATGCAAATGAGCGACGAAAATTTAAAATTTTAAGCAAAAAATGGAGTTTTTAAATGAAAACAACGCTAACAAAATGCAATATGTGTGTGTTGTGCAAGCGTGGATAACGGAGAACTCCCCCCCCCCAGACTTAAACTAAGCATTGCCCTCAATGTGATCTAGCATGCTAAAGTAATTGAGGAATGCAAAAAAATAAGGTTGGGATAGAGATTCGTTACCCATGCCCGAAAATGGGGTATTCCGGAAGCAAATTTTGAGCTTGAAAAACTGCTCCAGGTTCCGACTCAATCAAGCTAATGATATATGTCGTCGGATTCCTGCAATCTTAGTTATTAAAGGCGCAAGGCGCACAAAGGCGCAAATAGGTCTTGGAGCCTAGGCGAAAGGCTCAAGGCGCAGGCGCGCGCCCGAAGAAGGCAAGGCGCATCCATATTTATTTTAAATAATCAATATCAAACATGAGTTCATCTTCTTGAATAGATTCTTCATATATTATACTCATTAATTATTCATTTTTATCATTTATATCTCTTAAAAAATAAAATCAATATGATCCTTTGGATCATATTTAAGTCTCAACGATCAATTTTGTTTCAAAAACACTAAATCATATAAAAATTATTGAGTTCTTGCGTTATTTTTTTTATTATTTTGAAAAAAAAATCACAACAAAAATCACATTCAAACGCTCCTTTAATGTCCAAAGGCGCAAAAAAGGCGCACGAAGGCGCAAACCTTTGAGCCTGGTGAGCCTGGAGCCTTAGGCGCGCCCGAGGCGCGCCTTTAACAACATAGCCTGCAATGTGATTAGCTCTAAGTTATCAAAGGCGCAAGGCGCACCGAGGCGCAAAGGGCCCCTGGAGCTTAGGCGCAAGGCGCAGGCGCGCGTCTGAGGCCCGTGAGGTGCAAAAATGGGGGAAAAAGGAAATTGAGCGAATTGGGCGATCAAATCGCGGAAATTGAGCGAATTGGGCGACCAAATCACGGAAATTGAGCGAATTGGGCGCCCAAATCGCGGAAATTGAGCGAATTGGGCGCCCAAATCGCGGAAATTGCGCGAATTGGGCGCCCAATTCGCTGAAATTGCGCGAATTGGGCGCCCAATTCGCTGAAATTGCGCGAATTGGGCGCCCAATTCGCTGAAATTGCGCGAATTGGGCGCCCAATTCGCTGAAATTGCGCGAATTGGGCGCCCAATTCGCTGAAATTTCGCGAATTGGGCGCCCATTTCGCTGAAATTGCGCGAATTGGGCGCCCATTTAGCTGAAATTGCGCGAATTGGGCCCCCAATTCGCTGAAATTGCGCGAATTGGGCGCCCAATTCGCTGAAATTGAGCGAAATGGGCGCCCAATTCGCTCAATTTCAGCGAATTAGGCGCCCAAGTGGACCTAGGGGTGCCTCGGGTGCGTCTAAAATCATGTTTTTGCCCATATATAAAAAAAAATTAAAAATAGCTTGAAAGGCCCGGTCACGCCTTTGGCGCGACTGGGAGCCTGTGAGGCGCGCGCCTGAGGCACATCGCCTGCCTCAGCCGTGCTGAGGCGCGGCGGGCTGTGCCCGGCGCCTCAGGCCCGCGCGCCTTGATAACTAAGGATTAGCTCCTGCAAAACAAAGAACATAGGTGCCAAACAAACCCTTAGTGAGGTGACAGATCAAAAACGCAGGTGCCAAATGTCTAATAAAGTGTGATAGCGTTTTTTTTAAACGCCACCGCACTAAAAACATCATGCCAAAGAGAAAATAAATTTCAAAATTACCCAAAAATGGGTCATTAAACACATGCAACAGCAGGGGGATACAATAAATAACATTAAATTTAACAGGAGGGGAAGGAGGAAGAGTAAGCATATTAATTTCAGAATTGTAAAAAAAGATGTTCAGGAAATAAAGTGGAAAAAGAACAAAAAGGGGCATTAAAAGCAGGAGTGGCCCGTTCTCATTCCCATAAGGTTTCACAGAGATCATTGTCAGTCACAATAAAATCACAGCAGGAAATAGGTGAACCGCAAGGAACTTCGGTGATGACCAATGAAAATGTCCTCCTCGGTGCAACTCAGCCCATCTTCGGGTTCTACAGGCCCATCCTACACAACTAGACAATCGGCAATGAAAATAAAAGATCTATGGATAGTAATATAAGAAAAAGTCTGAGCAGAGACAGGGCTCAAGAGAGAGTCAGATAAAAAGAAGATATATCCTCAGACATTGAATCCAAAGATAGTGACGGTACTTTAGAGGAAGAAAACTCCAAAAGGTCGTCGTATTGATCAACGGATATGCTAGTAGACACATCCGTTGTGCTCCCATAAGGACACGGGGGCAGAGCGTATATGTCATCAGCGATGGAAGGAGCAGTGGAAGACAAAAATGGTGGGATGGAGATACGCGCGGCGTTATCATCCTCCATTTGCAGTTTCCATTTCTTACAGTCCTTCAACACGTGATCAAAACTCTGACAGCACAAGCATTGCTTCCAGGTAGGTTTCAACCATGAAGAAGCCAAACCACCCGATGCAGGCGATGCTCGCAAAGGAGAGGCATAATCAAAATAGGTAGGCTTATTGTATGAAGATCGCATCGGGGCCAACAGATGCGGAAGGTCCATATGATGAGTCATACGAATTATGAGCACGTCTTTCTATAAAGCAACCGTAACATGGATGATTTAACAACTTACACAAATTACACTGTTGATGAAAATACACGTTTTTTTGTATGTAGGGATGAATTCAGAAATAATAAAAGCAGAATATAGGTTCATTATGCACAATTATAAAATGAGAGTGGTGAATACCTGAATTTAGCAAGAGCTGAAACTGAAAATTAAAGAATTTACAAGCGCAAAGAAAATAAAGAAATTATAAATCAAAACAACGCGATAAATAAGGAGACTACCTCTCTCTCGACTCTATTAGAAGAAAAATCACACGTGTCGTGCTCCCCAACAACGGTGCAAAAAACTTGATGTGTGCCGAACAGTAGAGCGAGTGCACTATTTATAGACAAATCTTGGGGGGTATATTGACGAGAAATACCCAGCCCCTTGTGAGGTTGCCTCTCTGGAACTGACGATCTTGCAACTTGTGATCGGGGGACTATTGAAGGATCTCGCACATGCCTGCCAAATTGATGTGGGTAGTCGCCAATTGGGCAAGCAGTTCCAATGCTCACCAATATTGTTGATAATCTCCTACTTGTCGAGTACCCCTGATACTCGCACCTAGCCATAAATGATAATAAACCAAGTCTGCTGACTTAGACTTTGACCCTGATTTACGTGGCACAACTGGACCTAACCTTGACGAATAAGGGTTGTACAGCAAGCCTCTGCTTCGCACTCTGACTCGTGTCTAAACAAAGACAATGCAACCAACACTTTTGCCACCGCACATAAGCACAATGCAAGGGGAAACACAACAATACAAGAAACTAGGTCTCGCCTAGGCTACTCCATGAAAATGAAAAACAACTAAACTACTTTCATAGAAAGCATTAAAACGTTCATACACAAATACATTCCACCATCATCACTACATGAAGAGAAACATAGTTCAAAACAACTTAGATTGTGGGAGATGGGGAGAAAGATACAAACAGCGCTGGAGACTCTTCCGTGGAGACAAGCTGATGTAAAATGGAGAAGCGGTCAAGCATTAGAGGGCGAGTTTTGGGCCCGTCCGGGGTTGATTGGCTACTTACCATATATGGCGTACCCGGATCGATGATCTGATTCCACGGATGCAGTCGACACGTCATTCTGAAGCGATTTCATAAATTATATTGTCATTTTGTTCTTTATTTTTGATGTAATCGAGCTACTACATCTTCGGCCAATCATAGTTGTCGATGTCGGGATGCCCTAATATCTCTTTATTACAATAGAGGTGTAAGAAGGTTGTTGAGGGCATTACAGATTTTGGAGAAGAGAAATCCCGAATTCACGTGATCATCTCACGGTGCCGACTCCGTGAAACCCTAGGTGACGACTCCTAAGTGGTTATCTCCCTCCCCAAGCTAATACCTAACCCTAGACTTCATTCTCCACTTCCAAATCCCTCTACCGCCATCCCATAATCCCCCAACAGCAGCAGCCTCTTGCAAAAACCCTCCAAAAGTAGCTGCCACTCGCTGAAATCCCCCCTCCCCTACAGTCGTCGCCCCTTCTCCCAACCCCAACAGCAGTCGTCGGCCCTTCTCCCAACCCCAACAGCAACCACCGCCCTCCTCCCAACCCCAACAGCAGTCGTCGCCCTTCTCCCAGCCCAATCCATCAAGTTTTGCATTGCATTAGGGTTAGGGTATCGTTCATCCATCGCTTATAGATTCGTCATGCGTCACAAGGGAGCTCCGAATAGCGACATTGTGAATGCCTTGCTCGTCGATTGTCGTCTGAGTTAGAGGAACTCCTGTCACAAGATCCCAATGGACTGGTCTTCTTAAGGGTTTTGCGCAACCCACGTCTTCTCTTTCGGCTCCCTAGCTTGCAGTGCTAGGAATGCTTCTCCTTCCTTAAGCTCTAGGATGATGGGGAGAGCCTAGGGGATGAACCCTAGCACTTAGAGATGAAAAACGGCGAAAATTGGAAGAAAATGGCCAAACTTTGCGAAACTCCCCGCTGGAAAGACGAACCTGCATATTTATAGGCGGAGCAGAATTTTGATCAACGCACGAGCAGGCACACGACCAGTGGTCGTGCACGAAGGAATGTCAACTACTCGTGCGGGAAAGAAATATTGGCTTGATGAGGCAATGTCGAGGGGAGGAAAAATCACGCACGACCAGCGGTCGTGTGCGAAGGAAATCAAGTCCTCGTGCGATCCTTTAGGCTCCGTTCGTTTCGCAGGAATTGAAATGCAGGAATTTGAATTGACTTCAATTCCAATTCCCGCAGAAATTGGAATTGAAGTCATTTCCAATTCTATCGCTCGGCTAAATGCAGGAATTCTATCATGGGAATTTGAATTATTAATTTCACTGTTCCGCTCGATATAAGAGTTTTTCAGTCTGAGCCCGCGTTTTTCACCCGTGCGCGCAGTTTTTTGCCCGAGTGCAAATTTTTTCGCCCGGACGCCCATTTTTTGCCCGAGAGTGCATTTTCGCAGGGCGCGCAGGTTTCGCCTGACCGCGCATTTTTTTGCCCGGACGTGCATTTTTCGCCGGTCGAAAATTGCGCACCCAGGTGAAAAAATGCGCGGTCAGGCGAAAAATTAGGGACATGGTGAAAAATTCGTGCCCGGGGAAAAAATTTGTGCACGGGCGAAATATTCGCGCCCGGAAATATTAGCTCCCGGGCAAAAAATTCGCTCCCGTGCGAAAAATTCACGACCGGGCAAAAAATTCGGGCCCGGGCGAAATTGTACGCCCGAGCCAAAATGCGCGCCAAAGCAAAAATGCTCGCCCGATTGAAAATGCGCTCAGGCGAAAAATGCGCTCACAGGCGAAAAATGCGCGCCCGGGCAAAAAAATTAGCGCATGGGCGAATAAAAGCTCATGCAGACAAAAAATTCGTTTCCGGGCGAAAAATTTGCGTTCGGGCGAACAATTAGCGGCCAGGCGAAAAATTCGCTGGCGGGCAAAAAAATCGCAGTCAGGAGAAATATTCGCGGCCATGCGAAAAGTACGCGCACGGGTCGAAAAATGCGCGTCGGGTCAAAAAATTCACGTCCGAGCGAAAAATCTGCGTCAGGGCGAAAAATGCGCTCCTGGGCGAAAAATTCGCTTCCAGACGAAAAATACGCTCCCAGGCAAAAAATACAACCCGACTGAAAAATACGCCCCCGGCCGAAAAATGCGCCCCCGGCCGAAAAATGCGATCTCGGGTGAAAAATGCGCGCCCGGGCAAAAAACATGTGACTGAGAAAAAAATTCGCGCCCGGGCGAAAAAATCGTGCCTGAGCGAAAAATTGGCGCCAAGGCGAATAATATCGCATCTGGACGAAAAATTCGCGCCCGGGCAAAAAATTTGCGTCCGGGTGAAAAAGCAGCGTCCGGGGGGAAAAATCACGCCAGGGCAAAAAATTCGTGCTCGGGCGAAAAATTCGTTCCCGGGCGAAAAATTTGTTGCTGGGCGAAAATTTGTGTTCAGCCGAAAAATGTGCGCCTGGGCGCACATTTTCGCACAGGAGAAAAATGCGTGGCCGGGCGAAAAATGCGCGTCGGGGCGAAAAATGGTCGTCCGGGCCAAAAAATGTGCGCTCGGTCGAAAAATGTGGGTTCGGGCGATAAATGCGCGCCTGTGCTAAAAATGTTATCCCGGGCAGAAAAATGTGCGCCATGTCGAAAATTTCTCTCTTTGGCGAAAAATGCAGTCCTGGGCGAACAACAGAAGTTGCGTTGATATATTTTTGAGAGAGTCGGGGACGCATTGGTAGGGGTGGGAATCACGAATGAAGACCTCGTGAGGTAAGAATTGAGGGAGTTGTGTTTCTTCTATATTCAATTCACATGGGAATTGAAATGAATTCCAATTCCAATGTAATATTACGGCAGCCGAACAGTCACAATTGGAATTGACAATTGAATGTCAATTCCAAAGCCCCAATTCCATCGAAACGAACAGACCCTTAGAGAATTTAGGCAAATGAACGTACACAACCAATGGTCATGCGCAGAGGAATCCACAGATTGTGCGAGAAGGAAAATGCACGACCGGTGGCCTATTTCATGGAATGGACTCCCCGGAGAAGTTACACGAGGTTGCACATGTATGAAAAACATCCAACACCTCCAGAAATCGACATCCACACAGCCACATTTATAATAATTAGTAAACAAAAGAAATAAGGAGAGGAAGTCTCCTTCATGCATGAAATGGCTCAAATACTACCATATCAAGCTAAACCATCTCACAATGCATTCATTATTTCATTTGGATTATCCATGAGTTTTATGATGAAAACAGCAAAGAGATGAACGATATCAATGAAAACGCATGCTAGAATAGGGCCTAAATCATTATATAAATTTTGCTCATCACCGCCCTAACACCAGATCCACCTGCTTCAAAGGAGAGCATCTCGATCACTATGAGAACCGTGAAAGAAGCCTCTGCAACTGTTCCAGAGACGCCATCCCCGTTCCAGTAGAACAGTCGGTCGGCTAGTTAGGAGATCTACAGGGGCGCCTTCCGTCCATTTCCAGACCATCGTCGGAGTTGTCGTTGACTCACGCCATCCATTCCAGTGACTCCCAATCCAGACGAATCGTTTGTCGTGGGTTGACATCGACCACAGCAAGTCTTCCGGCAACTTTCCTCTCCAGTTTAACAGTCTACGTGCAAACCGAGTTTGAAGATCTTTCTCTGGGTCGTAGCTTGTTTATTCCTGGGTAAAATCCGCCTCATCACACTTGCTCCACTTAATCAGTTTAATTTTATGCGATCTAGTTAAATAAATATAAGCTTGCCTCGGATGTCGGCGCTGTTTTTATTGTCGTTATGTCATAAATTGTTATTGCTATTAAGCTTGTCGAAAGTCGCGACGTCTCGTTTTGAATCCAATCTTTAAATGCTCGAGAATTTCCCACTAAATAATGATTAATGACTTGGGAAAATTCAACTTTAAAAGTGATTTGCACGCATAAATTCGATTTGGCCCCTTTTGGCCTTCATCAATTAAAATTGGTCACATAAAAACATCGACTGTCAAAACCCAGAAATTGGTTTTCATCACCCATTCCGCTACTACTCTCGCTCAAGCATGATTAACAATGGAGTTTGTTCACTCTTCATCACCAATCGAGGGCCCACACAGGGGGTGACGATGAGTGGTCATGGACGACGACGTGCATTTTCTTTTTTTTTCATTGCATCTTTATTTCTCACATTTTTATCTTTACGTGCACATTAATTTACTCACACATCATGTGGCCCGGGAGAGGGGCATAATGAAAATATTTTGGATTGTTTTCCTCTCACTATATATGAGTGAGTGGAGGGCCTTAGACGGTGGCATGAACGAAACCCTAAATCTCTCATCTTAATCTTCTCTTTCCCTTCTCATCTTCTCCGTCTAGGGATAGAATTGAGCAAGATTTTCCTCTCCTCTCTTCCTCTCAGTCGAGCATGGCAACCGTTGTATCTTCCACCATCGTGAAGGCTAGGTCGAGGAAGGGTCGAGCCAATCCTCTCCGAAACTTCTCCCTCACAAGACAGCACACCCGCTAGCAATCTGGAGACTGTAACAGTTGAAATAGATATCCTGGCTTTAGGTTAATAAAGAACAAGTAGTTCCCTTAAGCATGTTGCAATGGCAAGGAATGAACGTAAAGTTTTGATGAGTATCCTCTAGAAGTGCTTAGATGAAACCATACCCTTCGAATAGGGAGACTCAAATGGGGGAATGATTCTCTCTTCTTCACTTTATAATTTCCAAATCCTCCATTTTAATAAAATTTGGAAAGCATTGACCCAGTAGTTGCACTCGATCAACTTACCAACAATATCAATGCTTTAAATGGTTGAAGTATAATCCTAAGACCACAGCTCTCATAATACTGGCAAGAATTATTAGCATAAAACATCCACCAATGTATTGTATAATAACTGAACTTATCTTTAAATCTATAGCTAAACGTATTAGCAGGTATTTTAGAAACAAAATGTCAAAATACCATCATCATAAGAATGATTCATGAGATTGAAAAAATAACGCACAAAACAACTGATAAATGCTCATGATAGCTTTCAGTAAGACAATGAGCAAAGAAAAAAGAGTGGCATGGCCATACTTTGTATAGTCTATAATATTGTTGTGCCTGCTTCCGACTTTTCCTCACCAACACACGGGAATCTGGGCCCATTCCACTACATAAACAAGAACAGATCAGATAAACAGAAAGTATTGAATTTGGTTGCACCAATGGAAGTAAAAAAAATACAATGCCAATTAACACTACGTTATATGCTTGGGAAAAAATCTTCATATGAAAAATAGTCAACAAAAAAACATCTACATTATATACTTGGAAAAAAATCTTCACATGAAAAATAGTTAACAAAAGAAATCATCTTATGCAGAAAGAAGTCATATGGCAGAAAAAACATGTATCATTTACTGTAACGGAACGAACAGCTAACAACTGAAATTCTCAAAAAGCTAAAACTGCACAATTAAGGCATACAGGTGCAGTTTGAAACCTAATCATTAAAGGAGGATACTGCAAGTTGTCCATCTCCATCAAACTATTACTCTCTGATTGATATTGCCAAAGAATCTACTGTTGACTGGGTAAAGCTCACTGCAAATAAGATATGATTTGGAAATATTTTTGAAGGAGATCAAATATTGCAGAGTAGGTCGACCCCTATCGGAACCCGCAGGGTGATTATACACGCAGGAGGCAGAATTAGGTCGTTATATGGATGATCAACGCTGATCCGTGCGGCCCCTTTTTATATCCCACAAGGGGTTTTCCCTCTAACCAAGAGAGGACTCTAAAAACTCACTACTCTAAACTCTTTTAAACTATTCTAGCTCATCTCGTGGCTAAGTACAAGCCTTCATACTATCTACAACATTCAAGAGTATTCGAGACTATTGTAGAACAGTCCCCACTTCTGCAAAATTTCAAGTCCTCTCAGACTTCATAGATGGAGGAGCTATGATGAGGAGCTATGATGATTGGAATAGTGGACGATGATGAAGCAGCATTAGTCCCCATTTTATAAATTCAAGGAGATACTAGACTAACCAAGAAAATGTACGAAGGAAACTACGAGTAAGATTATGCGAGCGTTGGCGAGTTCCCAGGCTCCAAGCATGTATTGAATGAGTATCAGCGAGCTTCAATTGGTGAACCTTAATTGGTGACAAGTTATGTTTGGTATGCCAAATAGGTCAGCGAGTTCTTCTTGGCAGTTGTTGGTCGTTGAGTTCTGCTTGGCTGTTGTTGGTCAGCGAGTTCCAAGGAGTGGCATGCGAGTTCTAAGTTATGTTTGGTATGCCAAATAGGTCAGCGAGTTCTTCTTGGCAGTTGTTGGTCGTTGAGTTCTGCTTGGCAATTGTTGGTCAGCGAGTTCCAAGGAGTGGCCAGAGTGCGGCACGAAATAGGGAGCTCAAGCAATGCGAGAGCGGAAGCTCAATCAATGTGAACGAGCTTAGGCGAGATGAGCTTTCAGGCTTGGAATGTTCTTATACCATGTGAAATGGTGAAAACAAAATAATAAAATTTATTATTTTTATACTAAGTAATAAAAACAAAAATAATACATATTTATAGGTATGAGTGACATCTCAACTTCAAACCAAAATGTGGGACTAAGCTATACAAAATGAAGAACACTCATAATGGGCCACAATCGCAATTTAAAGGAAAACAATTTTAAAGTTGTTTGAACATGATAAGTCTCATAACATTCATGCTATAAGCTCACTTCAAACCAAAGAACTTAGCATATATGACATCCATAAAATTTAAAAGGGCAAGTCAACAGGGAAAAACAGCACAACAAACATAAATCAGAAGACATTTCTCAACAAGTACCATTAGCAAGACAGAAAGATTCAGGATATAAAAAAACAAGAAAGTTTACATGGCCCATTTAAATAAGATTCAGGATGCCAAAAAGACAATGACCACATTTACCTGTAAACAACTCCAATGTTAGGTGTCATAAGTTGAATCTTCTGGACCTGCAGTTAGGTTGGTACCGGAATTAAACATACTGCCTAATTTAAATAGTAAAGAGGGAGAAATACTAAAATCAGTTCTAAAGTTCGAAAATAATATAATCATTGTGATCAAAGGTGTATGAAAAGTAGGCATATGTATTCAGGGGAACGGGAACAGTAAAAAGCATTGAAACCCAAAGATAGTCAAAGACAATGCAAGCTCATTTTTTGAAAGAAAAAAACAAACGAGAGAATAATAAATGTAAACCAAACAAAGTGGATATTTTTTTGGTCGAGAACTAGAGGGAACGAACACAACATGACATTAACTGAATAACAAGCATACAATAATAATTCGGTTACAAGCTTCGGCCAACCCTCGGAGGTTGGGTCCTCCAAAGAGCCTCTCATAAAGAGCTAACTCTCGGAGGTTGGGTCCTCCAAAGAGACTCTCTTAAAGAGACAAAAAACAAAGTGATCTCAAAGATTTAAAAAAAAAATCACATACCCCTCCCCTCTATATAGATGAGGGAGAGCACACATAATAAAAAAGTAGAACTAATACTAATGAATCTAATTAATTAAATTAATATCAATTAATAATCATTAATCAATATTAACCAATTAATTAATATTAATTGATCAATAGAAACTATTAAATAATAATTATTAATTAATTAATAATTATTATTTAATTAATACTATTAATAGTAATAAATTAATAGTAATCTATTCCACCATGAATATATCAAGGCGGCTTCCATATGCAAGTATCGGTGGTCCCAATGAGGGGGTTTGCTTGGGCGAATGCGTGTGCGTAACATAGCATCGCCCTTGAAAATCGATCTTATCCTCAAAGCCGAGTGTTACCCTCACACATTTGCCCAAGCAAACCCCTTCATCAAAATTCATGAAGCTCGCATATGGAAGCCGCCTTGATACATTCATGGTAGAATTTATTATTATTAATTAATTAATAATAGTTAAATAGTCGTTATTACTTAATTGGTTAATATTGATTATTTATTAATATATATAAATTAATATTAAGTTGTGTTTTCTTATGATGTGTGTCCTCCCCCATCTATATAAGCAGTGGCGGAACTAGAATTTTGACTTAACCTAGGCACCAAGTAAACATTAAAAAGAAAATAACAATAATATTTTTAAAGTGAACTTTAAAAAGTGAAAAAAATACAAAGAATCAGACACAGCGTTGAAAAATATAATGTGTATATGTATCTATGTATGCATGTATATGTAAATGTCTCTTTCACTAGTTGGGTGTCCTTGTATGATTAAGCTCCTTGTGCATTTATATTTTTTCCTATCAGTTATGATCTCGAGAGGACTTAATTTCCCATCACATTACTCTCTAAGCTAGTTTACATGACAAATGTGATAAACCTCAGTATAATACTAGACATGATTTCTAATAATGTCACCTAAAATTGTTGTTTGTCGGGACAATTTTAAGGAAATGTTCGACTAATTTCCATGAATTTGATGGTGGTGATGATTAATTGATCTAACTAACGGATTTCTATTAATTAGCTATAAAATATCAATTTGATGAAAACGTTGTGTCTCTTATTTCTATTAATTGTTTGTCGGTACTCCTATATAATCTTCATGAAAACATTCGAATGATGGTCTATTTTGTTCAATTTCTCGATACGAGTCCAACGTCGTCAAATTTGAATTTCGTTGAGTGGTTAAGGATAAATCAACTCTTGAACTTAATTTGTTCGTATGAGCAAAAAAAACCTGTATTTTTTCTCTCAAAAATTGAACCTGGGCACATGTCAAGGTATGCCCGTGAATAGTTTTGCCTCTATATATAAGGGGTAGGGGTAGGAATGTTTTGGTATCTGGGATGTATGAAATAAAAAGATTGCTCCCTAAGTTTCCTCTTTATTCTTCCTTTTTTCTTCTACCTCGCCATTGTTGGCCCTCCCTTTGCTGGATTCTTCTATGGAGTTTGTATTAATTGGTCCGACCATCCATTCTGCTCGCTGACGCTGCCGGTCTCGCTTATCATTTCTGTCCTGGGCTCTGTCCAACCAACCAGCCTCTGCTTGCGGCCCATGTCGTTGTCGGGAAACAACCACACGTTCGACCTCGGTATCCACCACGACATCAACCACACACTTCGGAAATGCTTGCCCTCCTTGACCTCCACGACCACAAGTCGAAAGGAGGAATCTGCCCTAGCTCCCCTCCAGCTGGCCTGTAACGCCCCAAGTTTCCCGAAGCGAGGAGTTGGATTCTGCAAACTACCGCCTGGCGGTAGTGATAGCGCCGCAATAGTATGTTGGAATTATAGCAGGAGTGTTGAGGGAGATACCGCCTGGCGATAGGTTGATACCGCGCGGCGGTAGCATGGTCGATTAAATCGACGGAGCTTTCGATGAGCTACCGCCCCGCGGCAAGGTTAACGTCGGCGGTAGCGCGGCTGATTTATTTGGAGTTCCTCTCTGAGATCTACAGCGTGGCGGTAGTGATGTCGCGTGGCAGTAATGACCTTTCGTCGTAAACAACGCGTTGTTGTGACGCATTGTCTACCGTGCGGCGGTAGTGAGGTACCGCACAGCGGTAGCAGAGCAGTTACAGCAGGGACACGTGTCTACGACAGAATAGGTAATTTGAGTTGTGGCTTCCCGAACAAGCCAATGCTAGGGGTAACGCGCAGCGGTAGCTTTCGTAACTGCAGCCCTAGCATGAATCTTGGTCGTTCGTTTGTTTCTCTTGAGATCCGACGGAGGGATCTCGGCCCTGATGGTTTAAAACCGGAAAAGGAGGTTTCAACCACATTTTTTTCTTTGAGTTTCTCTTTCTAAGCATTAGAGAGAGGGGTTTGGTAGAGGAAGGAGGAGTTTTCCGCCATTGTTAGAGTTTCAGAGCTCTGATCCACTAGTCGAGTTCGAATCCGCGGAGGCAAGACCGTTGCGATCACTTTCTTCTGGCTAGATCCTCGTCAATGGCGCCAAAATGAAATACAAGGGTAACGATCCTCTTCCTTAGACATGTGAAGTCCTTTGTTTTGGCATGTGAGGGTAGACGCTCTACAAGTACGTGGAAGTGGTTCACCCGGCGGGTTGATCGGTTGTATCCCCGTTATCTTTGCATTTAGACTCTGGAATTGAAGTACGAAATAGGCATGTTATGTGAAGCCCATCCAGATAGGTTGGTATGAATTGGTGATGATTGTTTTGCATGCCGGAGAAGACTCCGTGGTAAAAGTGTAATTTTCGGATTCGCGGGATGTGCAGATGCTGCAGTGAGAGTACTGGAAGTGCCCCCCGTTTTGGGGGAAGAATCGATAGTCGGTCCCCTACAGCGCGGCGGTAGCGCTACCGTCGGCGGTAGCTCTTAGTGAGCAATGTGTGGCCTGTCTCGTGGAGACTTGGGGGCCTGTAGTGATGTGAGTGAGCTTAGATTGCTTTGTCATGATGTCCTTGAGAGCCCGCCTTGAAACATAACATGGTTATGTATTGTGTGAATGGGAAAGGGGAGGCTGACCTGCGCCGCGATTTGTTGCGCCCGACGATTTGAGCATCGGGAAAGAACTGAACCATACTCAGCCTTATGTCGTTCGACTTGGAGTGAGTCATTGAGTGAATCTAGTGGATCACCTTAACTTTGTCGTAACCATAGGAGCGAGTCTTTGGCTTCGGCCCAAAAAAACTATGTAATGCTCAAAGAATGCTGACCGTTGCTGAGAACGGAAGTGGGACCCTGGTTATGTCCAGTACACCAACAATGTGCTCTGAGTGCACGGGGCATGTGGATGGTAGTGCCAAAGTCTGTGGTGAATGGTGCTTAAATTGCACATTCTGATGCCATCATATATCAATGATAAATGCCTACAGGGAAGGAGCACCGTCACCCCGAGTGAGGGGTGGGGTCGTTATAATTTGGTCAGTTAATGTTGACCGTTGCTTTGTTTGTCATCGTTGGGGCGGAATGATTTCGTGCAGATATAGCTGAGCCGAGCGAGAAATTGCGGGTTGGATCCCATGGTTGCTTTGCCGGCCCTCGAAGGCCAAAGCGAAGTGTGTTTACTTTTATTGTTTCTTGTGTGGCCGGCCTGCGTGTCGAAGTATGTAAAACACTTCTATTTTAGGAAACTTTTGTAAGGCATTAAGGTCATAACAATTTGTGTATTTATGTTATCATTCCTGCTTTGGTTTAGTGGACATTTGTTTGGTTGGATTCTAAGAAATTAATTTATACTTCTACTAGAATGTACTCTGAGTTAGTATGCGAAATGGTTTATGATCTCAATACGTAACTTCATTAACTGTCCTTGGAATATGGCGTGGGGCCCCTGCCGGACCTTCTGTTATATTCTATGTGACGGAAGAGGGTATTACAATTTGTTATCATACTCTGGTGTTGGTCGTTCTTATTTGAATTCCTGGACGAATTCTTTTAAGGGGTAGTGAGCACGTGTATGTGTGTTACTGTTATAACATGAAAGAACCCATGAATGTCCACTTAGGAATGAAAATACACATGTTTGAGGAACCTGAATGTTCCTGTAATTGCTTTTTGGCAATGTGTTTAGTCGCTTAATGGTGTATTTCACAATTATAGGTGACTAGGAGTGGTGCAGAGAGATCCCAACGTCAGCACTCTGCGGAGAGTAGTGCGCCGAACGACGTGCCTGCACCCCCTCCTTCTGCTGAAACTATAAGGCCGGTGGTTGAGGATGTGTTTTCTATGATAAATGCCCAGCCAGGGAGGCAAGTGCAATCTCCTGCCCCTGAAGTGGACCAGGTGCCGCTTGGTGTGGCTGAACATATAGTGGAGGATCAAGTAGCTGCAGAGCCTGCAGTGCAAAAAATAGCGACTGAGAAGCAACTCAAGCATGTGATGAGCTTCAATCCTCCAGTGTTTTGGGGGACTGGAACCCCAACGTAAGTCGAAGACTGGCTCTCTCGGATTAAGATAGACATGACGGCAACGAAAATGGAGGAGTGGCAAAAGGTCACCATAACTACTTTCCTACTGGACTGAGAGGCTAGGTTGTGGTGGGACGAATTGGAGTTGCAACACTTTGCTGGAAGACAACTCACAAATATCACGATGTATGAGTTCTCAAGATTGTTTTTGGCTCGGTATATTCCTTCAGCGCAGAAAATTGCTATAGAGAATCAATTCCAAAGATTAACTCGGGGCGAGAGTAGTGTTGACGACTACTTGCATGAGTTCACAAGATTGGGGTGATATGCGGGTTCTACCTTTATTGATGATGAGTGCAAGACCAACCGATTCTATGAAGGACGGTGCGACGATCTAAGATTGCTGCTCTCAGGTCCGATGACGTAGGGTTTTCAGACCTTGGTCAATATAGCCCGATCCTTGGAGCAAGACATGAAGCGCGTACAACGTAAAAATGAATCGGCATTAAAGATGCCAGAATTTAAAGTACCAAGCTCATCAAAGACTGGGTACCGAAGGTGGAACAGGAATCCCAAATCTGTTGGACCGGCTTCTTCAACTGCTGCCTCTGGGGCAACGTCTGGGCGAGGAGGCCCGATTCATTGTTATAATTGCAGCAAGCCAGGACACATAGCCCGTGATTGTTGGAGTGGCAAGAAGGAGAAAAAGGCAGGAGCGTCTTATGCTAAGAAAGGGAAGATGGTGGAGTCAACCGCGTCTCATCATGCTCCAGCCCAACCTAGAGTTTACAGTCTTGACCAGCAGGAGGCCATTAAGCAAGGCGATGTGGCTACAGGTATGATTTAGACTTTAGCTTTATTGTTTTTCATACCTTACGCTCTATGCATTAGTTGTATGATTGTCTTATATTAAGTTGTCTTAATCTTGGACTGTCCGGCGAGAGCACTGTTTGATACAGGAGCTTCGCACTCCTTTCTGTCTGAGGATTTTGTGTCGCGTATCGGAGTGCATTCTTCAGTGGCGAAGGATAGATTGGACGTATTGCTGCCTAACGGGTGTTCGATGCGTGCGGACAGAGTTTGTTGCGTAAAAGTGCGGATAGGGAGTCAAAAGTTTGACTTGGAAGCGCCACTACTGCCGATAGTAGAGTTTGATGTGATCTTTGGCATGCATTGGTTCTCAGAGCAACGTGCGTACATCGATTGCAGTCTCAAGATGGTCAAACTGGGGTTGAATACGGGTAGTGAAACTACCTTCTCCGGTATAAAGGGATCGAGCAAGACGCCGATGTCTGCTCTCCAAGTAATCAAAGCAGTTCGTGAAGGTGCGAGTTATTCTTCACTCTATTAGAGGCTAAGAAGCCCAAGCCCGGCTTGATTAGTATTCCCGTGGTATCGGAGTTTGCTGACGACTTCCCCGACGATCTCCCTGGAGCTCCACCTCAGAGAGAGATCGATTTCACCATAGAGCTGGTGCCAGGTGCCAAGCCTGTGGCACGTTCTCCGTATCGTTTAGCACCAAGGGAGATGACGGAATTGAAGGTGCAGCTTCAAGAGCTGTTTGATCAAGGTTATGTGCATCCAAGTTCGTCACCTTGGCTCGCACCGGTCCTTTTTGTAAAAAAAGACGGTAGTCTGCGACAGTGTATAGATTATCGGGAAGTGAATAAGTTGACAGAGAAAAATAAGTATCTGATTCCGAGAATCGATGATTTGTTCAACTAGCTAGTTGGATCGACCGTGTACTCGAAGTTGGATCTGAAATCTGGGTATTATCAGTTGAGAATCAGGGAAAGTGACATTCCCAAGACGACATTAAGTACACGTTATGGGCATTATGAGTTCACTGTCATACTGTTTGGGCTGACAAATGCATCATCAGTGATTATGGACTTAATGAACCGGACGTTCAAAGAATACTTAGATCAGTTTGTGATAGTCTTTATTGACGATATCCTGGTGTACTCTCAGTCTGAGGAAGAACATGCGGATCATCTACACACTGTTTTGGAGACCCTGAGGAGGAGTCAGTTGTACGTCAAGTTCTCTAAGTGTGAGTTTTGGCTGTCTTCAGTAGCGTTCCTTGGTCATGTAGTTAGTGGAGAGAGAATTGCGGTGGACCCGGCAAAGATAGTTGCGATATGGGAGTGGCATGTGTTGTCTACTATGGCGGAAGTCTGGAGTTTTCTGGGGCTTGCCGGCTACTACAGGCGCTTCGTAGAGAACTTCTCGCGTATAGCGTTACCCCTCACTACCTTGACGAGTAAGGATCAGAAGTTTATTTGGTCGTCGGCGCGCGAACAAGCTTTTGAAGAATTGAAAAATCGTCTGACCACGACGCCTATTCTGTGCTCGTCATATGGTTCAGAGGGTTATGAAATCTACAGTGGCGCCTCCTCAGGGAGCGGCTTAGGCTGCGTTTTACTTCAACATGGAAAAGTGATAGCGTATGACTCGCACCAGTTGAAAGTGCACGAGAGGAATTATCTGGTATACGAATTGGAGTTAGCGGTCGTGATATTCGCTCTGAAGTTTTGGAGGCACTACCTATATAGTGTAAAGGTCGATATCTTTACAGACCATAAGAGCCTGAAATATCTATTAGATCAGAAGGACTTGAATATGCGCAAGTGGAGGTGGATGGAGTTCCTTAAGAACTACACCTTCAAGATACATTACGTTCCTGGCAAGGGAAATGTTGTTGCGAACGCGCTGAGTCGCAGGGCACCTGCATAGGCCAACTGGATACAGATGCATGATGAGTGTCTTATTCGAGATTTGAAGGCCTAGCAGATCTCTTGTGTTGATAGGAGATCTAGTGTTAAATCATGTTTGAACTGGACGGAGGTGCAGTATGACCTCGCAGACAGAATACGGCAAGCGTTGGAGCAGGATGACAGCATGAGACGCTACTTGGCGGAATCTTTAGATGGGTCAAATGCCCAGTTTACTGTTAGTGATGGTCTTTTGTAGAAGGAACAATCGATTGTGCGTCCCAAATGTGGGCAAATTACGGGAGGAGTTGATGCACGAGGCACATTTCACAAAGTACTCAATCCACCCGAGGAGCACAAAGATGTTCAAGGACATAAAAAAGTTATTCTGGTGGCCAGGATTGAAAAAGGGCATAGCTCTAAATGTGGCAAAGTGTCAGACATGTTCCCTAGTAAAGGCCGAATGTCAGAAGCCCGGTGGATTTCTGAAGTCTTTACCTATACCGGAGTGAAAGTTCGGCGATATATCTATGGATTTCGTGCACGGCTTGCCGAGATCGCAGAGAGGGAACGATGTCATTTGGGTAATCATTGATCGTCTAACGAAGGTGTCGCACTTCATTCTGAATAGGAAAGACGACTCAGTGGAAAAGCTGGCGAAGCTTTACGTTGGCAATATCGTACGATTGCCAGTGTGCCCCGTAACATCGTTAGTGACCGAGATGGGCGCTTCACGTCTAATGATTGGAGGCTTATTCATCAACTGTTAGGTACAAAACTGAAGTTCAGTATAGCCTTTCATCCGCAGACGGATAGTCAGACCGAGAGGGTAAACAGGACGATGGAGGATATGCTTCGCATACGCGCCCTAGATTTCGGGAAGAGGTGGGAGGAGCACTTGTACATGATCGAGTTCGCCTACAACAATAGCCCAGACAAGTATTCAAATGACGCACTTTGAGGCCTTCTATGGTAGAAAGTGTCGGACTTCCTTGTCATGGCTGGAGACGGGCGAAACGAAGATATTTAAGCGAAAGGAAGTTGATGATGCTACTTCAACTATACGTACAATCTGGGAGCGGTTGCTGATCGCTCAGGATAGGCAGGCTAAGTATTATAACGCCAAGCATAGAAACGTCAAGTTCGCCGTGGGCGATTGGGTTTATCTGAAGATCAAACCGTTCAAGGCCGTATCAAGGATTCGACGCTTGAAAAAGCTAAGTCTGAGGTACCTTGGGCCGTTTGATATATTGGAGCGCATTGGTGAATTCTCCTATCGATTGAAGCTTTCGACTGAACTAAGTGATATGCACGATGCATTCCACATATCGGTATTGCGAAAGGCGGTGCAATAGCCTACGAAAGTGGTTGTTGTGGATCAAGTGTCTATCGATAGTGGGTTGACAAGGAAGGTCAAGCGAATTCGAATCGGAGACTTGGAGGTCAAGCAGTTGCGGAATAAGTCAATCAGGATGGTAAAGGTCCGTTGGGACAACTGTGGCCGTGAAGAATTGTCATGGGAGCGCGAGCAAACCATGAGAGCGGAGTATCCCGAGCTGTTTCCTTGAGGTATACTTTTGTAATATTGATACTTTAGTGTTTTTCTGCAACGTGTAATTTCGGGACGAAATTTCTTTAAGTGGGAAGATTTGTAACGCTCCAAGTTTCCCGAAACCAGGAGTTTGATTCTGCGAACAACCGCCCGACAATACTGATTGCACCGGCGGTAGTATGTTGGAATTATAGCAAGAGTGCTCAGGGAGATACCGTCTGGCGATAGGTTGATACCGCACGGCGGTAGCATGGTCGATTAAATCGACAGAGCTCTCGGTGAGCTACCGACTGGGGGCAATGTTTACACTGACGCATGGCGGTAACGCGGCTGATTTATTTGGAGTTCCCCTCTGAGATCTACTGCGCGGCGGTAGTGATACCACGTGGCGGTAATGACCTTTCGTCGTAAACAACGCATTGTTGTGACGCATCGTCTACCGCACGGCGGTAGTGAGGTACCCCGCGGCGGTAGCAGGGCAGTTACGGCACGGACACATGTCGACGACTGATTGGGGAATTTGAACGGTGGCTTCCCGAACAAGCCAACGCTTGGGGTACCGCGCGGCGGTAGCTTTCGTAACTGCAGCCATAGCATGAATCTTGGTCGTTTGTTTGTTTCCCTTGAGATCCGACGGAGGGATCTCAGCCCTGATGGTTTAAAACCGGAGGAGGTTTCAACATCATTTTTCTCTTTGAGTTTCTCTTTCTAAGCGTTAGAGAGAGGGGAGAGGTTTGGTAGAGGAAGGAGGAGTTTTCCACCATTGTTGGAGCTTCGGAGCTCTGATCCACGAGTCGAGTTCGGATCCGCGGAGGCAATACCGTTGCGATCACTTTCTTCCGGCTAGATTCTCGTCAATGGCGCCGAAACGAAATACAAATGATAACGATCCTCTTCCTTGGACAAGTGAAGTCCTTTGTTTTGTCATGTGAGGGTAAACGCTCCACGAGCACGTGGAGGTGGTTCACCCGGCGGCTTGATCAGTTGTATCCCCGTTATCTTTCCATTTAGACTCTGGAATCGAAGTACGGAATAGACATGTTATGTAAAACCCATCCGGACAGGTTGATCTGGATTGATGATGATTGTTTTGTATGCCAGAGAAGACTCAGTGGTAAAAGTGTAATTTTTGGAGTCGCGGGATGTGCAGATGCTGCAGTGAGAGTACTGGAAGTGCCTTTAGGAAAACACCCGTTTTGGAGGAAGAATCGACAGTATATCCCCTACTGCGCGGCGGTAGCGCTACTGCCGGCAGTAGCTCCCATTGAGCAATGTGTGGCCTGTCTCGTGGAGACTTGGGGGCCTGTAGTGATGTGTGTAAGCTTAGATTGCTCCGTCATGGTGGTCTTGAGAGCCAGCCTTGAAACATAACATGGTTATGTATTGTGTGAATGGGAAAGAGGAGACTGACCCGCATCGCGGTTTGTTGTACCCGACAATTTGAGCATCGGGAAAGAGCTGAACCGTACCCAATTCTATGTCGTTCGACTTGGAGTGAGTCATTGAGTGAATCTAGTGGATCACCTTGACTTTGTCGTAGCCATAGAAGCGAGTCTTCGGCTTCGGCCCGGAAAGACTGTGTCATGCTCAAAGAATGTTGACCGTCACTGAGAACGGAGGTGGGACCCTGGTTATGTCTGGTACACCGACCATGTGCCCTGAGTGCACGGGGCGTGTAGCCAGTAGTGTCAACGTCTGTGCTGAATGGTGCTTAAATTGCACGTTCTGATGTCATCATATATCAATGCTAAATGCATGCATGGAAGGAGCACTGCCACCCCAAGTGAGGGGTGGGGTCATTATAATTTGGTCAGCTAATGCTGACTGTTGCTTTGCTTGCCACCATTGGGGCTGAATGATTTCGTGCAGATGTAGCTAAGCCGAGCGGGAAATAACGGGTTGGAGCCCATATTTGCTTTGCCGGCCCTCGAAGGCCAAAGCGAAGTGTGTTTACTTTTACTGTTTCATGTGTGGCCGGTCTGCGTGCCGAAGTATGTAAAAACTTCTATTTGAGGAAACTTTTGTAAGGCCTTAAGGTCATAACGATTTGTGTATTTATGTTATCACTCCTGCTTTGCTTTAGTGGACATTCGTTTTGTTGAGTTCTAAACAATTAACTTATACTTTCGATAGAATGTACTCTGAGTTAGGATGCAAAATGATTTATGATCTCAATACGTAACTCCACTAACTGTCCGTGGAATATGACGTGGGGCCCTGGTCGGACCTTTTGTTATATTCTATGTGACGGATGGGGGTGTTAAATGACCCTCATTGTCGATCGTCAAGGGGATACTCCTTCCCGACTGACTCGACACTCATCCACAAGCCACACTCGATGCACGAACGGGGCCATTGCATGCTGGAGCCCGTCTTTGAATATCTGTCATCAGCGCCCACGGATCCACTGTCCCCTGTTGCGGATGCACCAGACGCGCAACGCCATCACACATCAGAGCAAGCCCCGACCTCGTTCCTGGCAGCATCCTTTCGACCACCCCAACCATCCACTTTCCGACACCGACATTCGTCTTTGGCCGACCTTTGACCTCGTCGGCCCCTGCCGGAACCTCAGCCACTGCCACCAATCGAGACATTTCATCGGCTCCAGACTAGCCACGAGAGGATAAATCATGTGTAATCCGTCCCCTGCGTCCATTCCAAAGGTTCTCTTTCCACCATTATCGCCAAGATTGAGATATCTGGAGACGCCCTGTCCTTTTTCCACCCAAAACACACATTCCACCCTATCAGCCTCTGCATTCGGCAGTCCCATTTTGTCTCCCTCCCCTTGTACTATCGTGGTACAACCCACCCGCACCTTTTTTTAATCCCTCTCTCTCTTTCATCCCCCAATTGATGGGCACAATGATCAACATAGGATAAATCATGTGTAATCCGTCCCCCGCGTCCATTCCAGAGGTTCTCTTTCCACCATTATCGCCAAGATTGAGATATCTGGAGACTCCCTGTCCTTCTGCCACCCAAAACACACACATTCCACCCTATCAGCCTCTGCATTCGGCGGTCCCATTTTGTCTCCCTCCCCTTTTACAATCGCGGTACAACCCACCCGCACCTTTTTTTAATCCCACTCTCTCTCATCCCCCAATTGATGGGCACAATGATCAACACCTTAAAGTTGTTGGCATGCAACTTTACCATTCCCTCCCTATGGCTCTTTTCATCCCCTGTGCACCCTCATTTACACCCACCCGCAGGAGCATACTCTACAATTCCTTTTCCTTACAGTTGGACCCCACCATCACTGCTAAAATTATTACTATCATCTCCCAGCTACTGGGCATAGTAATCAACACCTTAAAGCTGGCGTGCAGCTTTACCATTCCCTTCTTGAGGCCTTTTTTATCCCCTGCACACCCACATTTACACCCACCCGTAAGAGCCATACTTTGTTGTTCTTTTTCCTTACAGTTGGACCCCTCCATAACTACTAAAATTATTACTATAATCTCTTCCATCCTACTTTTTCGTGCTGCTCCACTCTGTTTTCTCCACATATGTCTAACCCTTCCCAATGGACCCCACCTACCTTCATAATAGACCAGCCTTTTTGGCTCCTTTTTCTCCACAGGCTACCTGCCACCTCTATATTTTTCATGCATGTCATCCACATAGTGTCTACCGCTGCAAGTATTACAAATCCCAAGCAGTCTTGGAGGTTCGACCACGAGGACATAGTCGATTTTCAAGTATGGTATAATGTTACACTCGCGCATTCGCCCATGCGGACTCCCTTCATCAAAATTCATGGAGCTCGCATATGGACGCCGCCTTGATACATTCATAGCCGAATTTATTACAATTAATTAATTATAATTAATTAACAATAGTTAAATAGTTACTATTAATTAATTGGTCAATATTGATTATTTATTAATTGATATTAATTAATATTAAGTTATAATTTCTAATTATGTGTGTCATCAATATAAGAGGTAGGAATGTTTTGATATCTAGGATGTATGAAAGAAATTAGGGTCGCTCCCTAAGTTTCCTCTCTATTCTTTCTTTTTTCTTCTCCCTCACCAACGTCAGCCCTCCATTTGCCGGATTCTTCTATGTAGTTTGTATTAATTGGATCCATATGTTGTGAGATCTGTAATAATGGTGACGGCGGAGACGATGTGGATACAAGGCATGAAGATAGAGGGGTCAGTCGACAAGTATAGAAGAAAAAGAAAAAATGTGGATCATGTAAGAAGGCTCGAGGCCCGAGAGAAGAAGTGGGAGTCATAATTGTAGACGGGAAGTGTGGGGGTCCACGGACAGAGAAAAATAAATCTGTTTGGCGTATGTCGGTGGGTAATTGGGTGAGATTTTGGGGGTATGAAAAGAGAAGAAGTGAAAGGCAATAGGGATGGCATGGAGTGGGGGTCCCTGAAGACTGTGCCAAAAAGTTGGAAGGATAGAGATGCACTGCAGGAGAACCAATTAAGATAGGAGAAACAAAATATTGTGTGTTCATGTAAAAGGAACGACATGCGGGAATGAGAAGTGGCTGGAAGCGAGTGGGAAATCAGAAAGAGAGCAAATGACATCTGGCGGTGGGCGGAAAAAGAAAGGAAGATGGAGAGGGTTGTCCATCGAGTCGTCATTGAGGGAGTACATCGAAGCCTCCTGGTTTCATGTCCCCTGAAGGAAACATGGGGGGGCATGAATCCAGTCTGTGAGGGGCGATCCAGTGTTTGAGGTTGTTGAAGGGGCAGGTAGCAAGTGGATAACAAGGAAGGAACTTGAGTCAGGAACTCGTCCCATGTGTGGTGGGTTGATCGCACGAAGGTTTCCAATGTCAAGGTGTCGATGAATCTCCTGTATGGAGGCAAGCAGCGAGGCGATGGAGGCAGACTGTTTGACGAGGTGACGGTTGATGGCGTCGATGTGTTGGCCGGCGGAGGCGAGGGAATGGTTGATGGTGTCGAGGCGGGCGACCTTTCTGGTATTGGAGCGAGGATGGCACATCAGTGGTCTGGACGTGTGCGGGACTGATGGCAAGCTGGCAGCAGGATGGGCTCGAAGGGACGGATGCAAAACAATGGGGCGCGGTTGGAGGTTGTGGTGAAGGCGGATAGACTCCTAACGGCTTGGAACAAGCAAACGGGGCGGAAGGTCAGATCATTATTACAAAGTGGATATTTCTACAGTCGAGAACTAGAGGGAACAAACACAAGATGACATTAACTGAATAACAAGCATGCAAATATAATTCGGTAACAAGCTTCAACCAATTCTCGAAAGCTGGGTCCTCCAAAAAGTCTCTCTCTAAAGAGACAACTCTCGAATGTTGGGTCCTCCAAAGAGTCTCTCTCTTAAAGAGCCAAATAACCAAGTGAACTTCAAGATAAAACAACCCACATACCCCTCCCCCTTATATACATGAGGGAGGGCACAAATAATAAATACAACTAATATAAATTAATTTAATTAATTAAATCAATATCAATTAATAATCATTAATCAATATTAACTAATTAATACTAACTATTTAATTAATAATAATATATTCAACCATGAATGTATCAAGGCAGCTTCCATATGCGAGCATCAGCGGCACCAATAAAGGGGATTTTCTTGGGCAAATGTGTGTGGGTAACATTACCTAACAATCAAAGTTGGCATTTGCAAAGCATTCAACAGATTCGTAAAACTATGGCAAAAAGATCATCCAAACAAGGGAATATATAAGAATTATAATTAAAACGCTCGTGCTTAAAAAGTACCATAACTCATACTCTCATATATCTTTTAGACACAAGAATACGTTCATATGCAAATGTGATTAATAAATAGAAAAACAAAAAAGATAAAAAAAAGAATAAAATCATCCAAAGCTCCTCTTATGCAAAAGTAGAAATATAAAGGCATAAAGATGCTCTTTAAAGAAAGCTGAGATGGAAGGATTTCTTTGTTCTCTCAATTAAAATGAAAAGGAGGTTGGAGAAACAAGGGAATTTAAGTACATAAAGACTTTTTAATATACACCACATCTGCAGTCAAAACACAAAAAATAGAGTGGTTAAGTTAACTAATTAAGATTAAAAAAAACTGTCCTAAGATGAGGTAGTACTAAAGTGCTACTAAGGTGCTGGTTGCCTAAGAATAAGATGCCTGGTGAACAAAGGAAGGCACTATCTACTAAGGTGATGTTGAGATGCAACACTTAGCAAGGCATTCAGGCAGTTAGTCCCCTCACCTATATGCTATCGCTCTATAGCTTTTGCTAAAATATATTTGATATAAGATTAGAGAAGTAAAAGAATTCAAATAAGTAGCATGCTAAGCAACATTAAAGGTAAGCATAAACACCTTAACAAGCCGACATAGTTGCAGAAGTACAGTATAAAAAAAGTCAAGTAAAGTTTGCCGCCAACTCTTTATCCAGTATCTAGTACAACCTCCTCGACACGTTCTGCGATGACTTTCCAGTTTCCTCTACCCGCTCGTGTTTATGCTTGCACTACTTCCCACGCCACCAATGGCATTTCTCTCCATCCACTATCGGCACCACTCCATCTTTGACGGTCGCAAAAGTCCACTCCACAGTCCACACGCTCTACGACTACACCTTCCATTGATAGTCTTCCACATTATGTGCGCTACTCAAACTATATTAAAGATCTGGTCAAAATTGTTCATCCCATCATAGCCATTCACATTTGGCTAATCGCTGACACATGCCTTTTCTTCACCAAACCTAAAGGACAAGGAAGATTTTCAAGCAGTTGGACATGTTAAGGTGACACTACCACAGAACCCACCAGCTCATTTGACAAGAAATTGTGGGACATACTATGAGTTGCACATGACATTCAAGATCGCATTCGAGATTAAATAACATATTATCTCTATTGGCTTATTAGAAGTGCTCTCCTACCTATATAAGGTCGGCCTAGGCAAGTTAATGAATATCTTGGAAGTTCTACTTTGTAACTCACTTTTTAGAGATGCGGGGAATTAACCGTCTAGAATTTTACAGAAACTTGTCTCTTGAGTTGTATCTTTCTCTTTCATATTCAAGTGCATCCTTCATTTTCGGTGTAACAACTCAAGCTGAACATTTTTTAAAAAAAAATTAAAACTATCACATCAATGCACCATATGAACTTCCAACATATAAATGGCACTTTCTAATTTCTCAATAATTAAAAGTGGAGAAAACGACAAAGTGTTTGCCTGCCTAGTGGAGAAAACGAACAAAGTGTTTCTCTGTGTACTTCGGCGTATTAATTTTAATAACAAACTTTTTTGTTTGCTACAGAATCCAAGCTTCATCCAAAATAGAATTTGAGATTTTTACCTTAGTCCAATCACCAGAAAACAACAAAAGGCTCATGCAAGGCACATGTAAACGGAAAGAAGCTTTTAACGTCCAATGAGAAAGCTTTTTTTCAAAATTCCACTAATATTTGACCTAATGTTTAATGGAAGAACAGAATCATAATGATTTCTTGGATAATTTTAACTTTTAACATACTCGAGTAATAAAAGTCTAGGGTCAAAGTTACAATGAAAAAAAGACCATTTTACTAATTTTTCAATAAAAAATACATATGATCATTTATGATGTAGTTAGTATACATTTTAATAATCAAAATAAATTTTCTACAAATAACTTAATTCAGGGTTTTAATTTTTGTTAGAAGAAAGAAATGAAAAGGCCAATACAAGGCTCATCTTGGGCCCTCTTCCTCCTTAATCTTTAGTCACACATCTTAGTTTTGGAACGTTCCCCCTTTCTCTCCTCCTATATATCAATGTAAAAATACATATACAAAGTATGTATGTAAAACATTTTTTGTGAAAGAAATAAAATTATATTTTATTCCATGTTTTCCTTATAATTCCACATGGTATCAGAACAGGACAAAAAAAAATCAATCCTGATTTTTTTCTATCGCCAGCCAATCCTTCCTTGGCCGCTAGTCTCTACGGCTTGCTTTTTCTCTAACTGCATTCGTGCAGCTCCTCCGCTCACCTCCCCCCTCCCTCACCCTTGCTTTTTATAGCCTTTTCTCCCTATTTCTCTGGGCCCACCGATTGGTTGCTGATTTCACAAGCCTTGCCGCCTAATCGCAATCAACTTGCAATCTATCTCTTGTCGTCAGCTCGCTAGACTTCTCGCCTCCTTGCCTTCTGCTCACTGCGAACACTGTCTTGTCCGCAAAGTCCCGCTGCTTCCCAGCGCTCCTTGTCACATTTGTTTGCCGCAACAGGCAACCTGCTTGACGCTTGATCGCCTAACCGCACCTGTTTACCGCACCTGTTTACCGCACCTGTTTTCCGCTCAGATCCTATCTAGTTGCATCTGGTAGCCACAACAAGCCGCCTGCTCGTTACCAGTTGATCTTGTTTCCGCTAGTTTCTTGTTCGCCAGTTCGTTGCTTCTAACCGACGGTACTCTCTGCAGCTTCTTCACTGCCTGATCGTCGCAGCTGGCTTCATGGTCGCAGCTTCTTGACCGCTCTCTGCCAGTCCGCAGCAGCTTCTTGACAGATCGCACCTGCTCTTCTGTCCGCAGCTTCCTCTCAACAACTGGCTCCTTAATCACCAGTAAGCAGAATCTTTTTGCCGCATCCTCTCTGCGTATTCACAACTTCCCTACAGTGCCTTGTCGCATTCTCTTCTATCTGTTCGCCTAGCCTATGTGTAAAGTCCATGGAATCGTCTAATGCTCCATCCCTTCCTGCTCGTGTTGCGACACCCTTTCCTGAAGGTCATGAGGAGTTTCAGATCGCTACCATTTCTCTTACTGGAAAGAAGAATTTCATTGAGTGGATACACTCCATCCGCCAGGTCCTTCAGTCGAAGGGACTTTTGCATCAGCTCACGAAGGACACTCCTTCCGCGCCCACTGACAACTGGCTTCGTGATGATGATCGTGTTCAAACATGGATCTTCAACTCCATGGATGGTGAACCTTATCTGTATGACATAATCATGGATCTTCAATCTCTCGACTTCGGAGCTAGGAAGCACTGGTACCGGTACGGGTGCCGGATACGATATGTATCCGGCACGGCGGTACGATAAAATTAAAAAAATAAGGATATGGGTATGTCATAATGCGTTATAACAAATATAATATATATTTATATATCACAAGTGTAATAAATATTTCTCAAAATATTGAAACATTAAACATAAATCATAACTTAAGTACAAGTTCACAAATCAATGAAACATAACATGAAGTTTTCAAACATTAAGCTTTCATAAATATTACAAAATTTAACGTTGTATATGTTTAATCAAAAGAGAAAATTAAACTTAAGTTTACTTTTCAGTTTTTCTTCTTCTTCATTGTTGGAGATCAACGTCATTGTTGGAGAACATCTTCAATTTCCGGTTAATTTGGAGACAAGTTAGTCGTTTGTTAATAATTTGCGTTGAATAAACACGTTCAATACACGTACTTGTAACAAAAACGTGCTGATACCAGAAACATACTCGGTACATATACACAATTTAATTGGACGTACCAACCTTTGTTTATTCTAGAAAAACATACTCCTATCACAATATGCAAAATGATGTGTTAAGTCCAAGTGTGTCCACATAAATATATTCGTTGAGTATCGGGTACGTACCGGTACCGGATACGTATCCGGTACGGGTATGCTGCCTTCGGGGAAGTATCCGTGCTTCATAGCTTCGGAGGTGATGGATACTTAGCCTCCTTTGTTGCGCGGTCCAAAACATTAATCGAGGCCTGAATTTGGCTCAACCTCCTACTATCGATCTTGCTGCGCAACGTGCTCAAAAAGAGGCAGTTGGTCTGACTATGATGATGAATCGTGTTCTGTCTCATCTCCACAGTGTCCGGGCTCAGATACTCTCTTCCTCCACCATTCCCTCTCTTTCAGATGTTTACTCCATGTTGTTGAAGGTAACATCACCCCCCTATGCTCCTGGACCTCCATTTACGGCACTCCTCCAGCACTGCTTTATATCTCACCCCCTTCTCCATCTGCCCGAGGAGGTCGCTCCGGCTACCGCGGTAGAGGTCGCAACGGCCAGCTTAGACTCGAGTGCAATCATTGCGACAAGGATGGACATCTTAAGGCGACTTGTTATCGAAAGCATGGTCTACCTCCTTCACCCCATGTCTCCATTGTTGTTGACACATCTTCTTCCACTCGCGCAGATATTGATACCATGCGCCTCCAGCTCCAACATCTCCAAGGATTACTGAATCGTTCACCCGGCACCGTTGCATATATCTCAAATGAAGGTACTCCTGTCTCTCCAATAATCTACAGTGGATTGTGGACTCTGCTGCCACCCATCATATCACTCCGCAGAAACCACCTCAGTACTTGGACTCTCCATCCCAAGTTTATCACAGTGGCCAATGGTGACACTCTCTTGTCTTTGGATTTACTAATATGTCTCTCAGCCCCTCTATCTCTCTTTGCTCGATTCTTCATGTCTCAGGCTCTCCTTTCAATCTTCTTTTTGTTAGTCGCCTTATTGAAGACCTTGACTGCTCTGTGACCTTCACGTCTTCTTCTTTTATTGTGCAGGATCGACGGACGCAGAATATCATTGGTAAAGGACGGTTGCACAACAGGCTCTACCTTCTGGGCGTTTCTCCCACCATTCTCTCATTTGTCTCCTCTGTAGATTGGCATCGGCATCTTGGGCATGCTCCTCTTCCAATTCTCAAGAAGGCTCTTCCTAATCTACCTCTTCCTGACTTTACATGCGAGTCATGTATCTTTGGCAAACAACATCGTTCTTTTTTTCCTGCTCATTGTACTCGGAGCGATGCTCCTTTGATTTAGTACATTCTGATATTTGGGAATCATATAAATTGCTAGTATATCTGGTTATCATTATTTTATTACTTTTATTGATGATTATTCTCACATGACGTGATTATACTTACTACATGATCGGTCGGATTTCACTCGTGTGTTTTGGGCTTTTATTAACAAGACTCGTACTCAATTGTCCCAAACAATTAAAACTATACGCAGAGACAATGCTCGTGAATATGTCAGTTATGCGTTTGATGATCTTTGTACTGAGTTTGCGATCATCCATCATACATCAAGTACTTATAAATCCCAACAAAATGGTGTGGCTGAACGCAAGAATCGTCATCTTTTTGATGTGCCTCGCTCCCTTATGTTTCAAATGTGGGTTCCTAAGTCTTATTGACATTTTGTAGTATCTACGGCATGTTATCTCAACAATCGTTTACCCTCCTCCATTCTCCACTATGGCACTCCATTTAGTCTACTCTTCCCCTTCATGCCGCCCTTTTCCATCACTCCTCGGATGTTTGGTAGTACCTGTTATGTTCATAATCTCGGTCCTCAAAAAGGGTATATGTGCTACTATATCACTAAAAAGTTTGCTCCTCGTAATGCAAAATATATGTTTGCTAGTTATTCTCGTACTCAAAAAGGGTATATGTGCTACTATATCACTGATTGAAAGGTTGTTGTGTCTGTCGGTGTCACTTTTTTAGAAGATCAACATCTTTACTCTCCTTCTTCATCTCCTCTTCCACCATTGTTATTGTCACGTCCTGTCATCCCTGTTACTTCTCCTCTTCCAGCGCTCCTTCCAACCCCGGTTCTTGTACCGAACAAACCACCTCTTCTCGTATATACACTCGTCGTCCTCCTCGCTCCGACGCCCCACAACAGTCGCCCTCTACCTTTGGTACCTTGCGACCTGATGATCTGGCTCCTATGTACACGGCTCATCCCCTGGCGAATTATATATACATGCATCGTCTCTCCCCGACACTTTTCAAATTTGCAACTTCTTTATCCTCCATTTTTATACATAACTCTGTGTAGGAGGCTATCCGACATCCGGGGTGGCGTGCAGCTATGGATGAGGAAATGACTGCCCTCTGGGCTAATCAAACCTGGGATCCGGTCTCCCTTCCTCCGGGACAGACTTGTGTTGAATGTAAATGTGTCTTTGTAATCAAACATGCTCCAGACGAAACAGTTGATCGCTTCAAGGCTCGTTTTGTGCCTCGCGAGTTTACTCAACAACAGGGCCTCAATTATGATGAGACCTTCTCTCTTGTCACCAAGTTAAACACCGTATGTCTCCTCATATCATTGGTTGCTCATCGCCAGTGACTCTTACATCAATTAGATATCAAGAATGTCTTCCTCAATGGCGGCCTTCAAGAAACTGTCCACATGCACCAGCCTACCGGGTTTGAGACCACGTTGGAGTCATTTGTCTGTCAGCTCAAGAAATCTTTTTATGGTCTCAAACAGTTTCCTTGTGCATGGTTTGACAAGTTTAGTAAGGTTGTCCGTGATATTGGATTCACTCAAAGCTCGGCGGACTTGTCTCTCTTTACTTGTCATCGATCAACAGACACAGTGATTCTCTTAGTTTATGTCGATGACATTCTAATTAAAGGAGATGACTCCAAAGGAATACAAATGATCAAGCAGCACTTGAGATCAGTTTTTCAAACTAAAATTTGGGAAATCTTTGGTACTTTCTTGACCTAGAGATTACAAGAAGTCCTGATGGTCTCGTCACATCTCAACGGAAGTATTGTCTTGATATTCTTCATGACGCTGGCTATTCTGGATGCAAGCCTGTCGATACTCCTATGGATGTTAACATCAAGCTCTGTGTGCATGCCTCTTACACTGATCTACTTTTTACAAACCTGCTAGTTAACATTTCAATTTGTTAAGCCTAAATTTCTATTTATTTTTTACCCAAACCTAATAGTTAATTATTAGAAATCACTCTTAAATTGAAGCTTGGTGGTTATTGTTTCAGCGAGTGTCATTAGCTACTACTAATCCTCCTATCTAGAGGAGAGTTGTTAGTTGGGCATAGGTTTTTGTCTGCCTTCTATAATCATAATTAGCTTACTTTAAAGAGAGTTAAAATTGAGTTTAAAATTTTAATATAGGAGTTGTGTTTTGTGGGCTTCTCTTTATTTCTGACCCCCCTCCAACCATGTACCCAAATCGATCCAACACTTTCTTTCAGTTCAGGTCTATCAAGGAGTTAAGAAAGAAAATGTGTGCTTATTTTTCTTTGCATTGAAAAGCATAGCTACTGCATGATATCTTCGCAAATGAGAAGTCTGAAAAAAAGCGCATGATATAGTGAAACAAGCTAGTTTCAATTATTTTAACTATATGTTCTTTTTTTACTTTTTACCTTATATTTCTCTAAATACAACTTAATGAAATCACATTTGCAAGAGAACAAAGGATGTGACCTTGGAAGCTCTATAACAAGGAAAACAGAAACAGCACACTTCTCAAAAGATAATTTAATTTGGAGGTGTTAGTAATTGATGTGATTTAAAGTTAGGGCTAGAGTTCTTAAAGATAATAAAAGTGATCGCTTAAAATAATTGCAACGCGCGGGAACACCGCGGGATATTTCTAACAAATAAAACGACCCTAAGCGTCGCAAACACTCGCAAGGCTACCGCATGAATGTACAAACGCTACGAATTACAATTCCACAGGCACTAAAATTAACTGGTGGTATTCACGTGTTTGAAAACAAACGATAATCAAGAGATGAAATTAATTAGGGCAAGCTCTTTAATTAACTACTTGTTTAAATATTCGCACAACAAAATGAACACTGGATTGACAGCGCAGGGGAAGGGCGAGGTATACCATGGGGAAGTAGCAACGGCTGGAGAGCTTCCTGGACAACGGTGACTGGACTGGGGGCTGGCCGGAACAGCTAAGAAATCTCAGCTAGGATTCGGGCAAACCAGGGGAATCACTGGAGAAGTGGCCAGCCTTTCCCGTCGAGAGCTAGGAGGTGGCGTCGGGCAAATGGAGGGAGAAGCCAGGAGGAGGTATTGTTGAAGCCGACCGTGGAAGTTGTGGAATGAGGCGTCGGTGTTCAGGGAGACTGGAGATCGGCGTCGGATGTGTCGTCTAAACCTTCGAAAGAAGCTACAGGCGGCTTCGTCGGCAGCTGCAGGAGGGGGGTTGACGGCATCTAGGAGAGGCGTCGGCACCAGTAGCATTGGAGGGCGAAGGAGGGAGCGGCGGCGGCGCAGATTCCGTCGAGCAGGGTGCAGGAAAAGGGATATCGAGCGGCTGGAGAAGAAACCGAGCGAGAGATGTACTCGTTCAGTTTCTATTTTCCAAAGTCGACCCCATTGGAAGGGGGATGGCACGGTTATAAAGCAGGGGATTAGGGCAAAACATCTATTGGCAGCCATGGTTTTCTCTTTAGGAAGAATGGGCTTTAGGAAAAGTGGGCTTTGGAGAACACTTCCAATTTGGGCTTAACTTGAAAGGAAATTGCTAATTATAAATTAAAATAGTTAATTAATTAAGCTTGCCCTAATTAACCTACCTCCTAATATACCAAACCTATGCATTTAGGGTCACGTTGGCCGGTCACACCAACGCGCCAAACCAACATTGCGCGAACAACATGCGCGATACAAAAAATACACAAAAGCGCTAACAACGTGCGCGATACAACTTGACGCTACAGAACAATCAAAAAACTTGCGCAAAAACGTGCACTACAACAAAAAGACATGCGCGATAAAAAATAATAAAAACGAGGCGACGCGGGTTGCATCAATTCTCCCGGGGTTGAAAGAGCTCGACCCCGACGAGACTCGATGTAACCTGCAAGTAGAAAGTCCAATTGTCGATTGAAGAGATGCTGCGTGTTGTCCCGTTGATGTCGTGGCTGCGACCCAAAACCAGCAAGTAATCTCTCATCCCCAAAGCTTGCAATCCATTAGTCAAAATTTCATGTCAAATATTTAAATAAACAGTAATTATTAGAGCTTGAAGAGGATGATAAGGGCGGTGTGTGGCAAATATGAGGTAAGGGGAAAGCAGGAAACTCAAGCAAGATAGAAAGTAAAGTAGGAAGCAAGTGTGATCAACCTGTGAAATTATTATTTCATAACGCATCATACGCTCGCCCGATAGACACCTACGAACGTAAGCTAGACCAGGATCGTCTATAGTCATGATTTCACCCGATGAACTTCCGCTCGAGTCACAAAATTTTAAACAGATCCCAAATTTGGCGTGTAAAACTTTCCAAAAAAATCCTTTGAAGCGGGTATCCCGATGAGGAGTAAAATATCTAAGTATCGTCTGTGCTCCCTCAATATGAGTAGACCTAGAAGTTTCAGACCTCGAACGATAGTGAGGTGGTGGTATAACATGCTCGTCTACAACTAAAGAGAAGTGATGTGGACTAAAGGCGTGCTCGTCGAATACGAAGTTGATGAAAAGCGGTGCCTCGGGGGACTCAGGTGAGGGACCACCGAACACAATGTCTGTGGACTCAAGGGTTTGTGGTGTTAGTGGGCTAAGAAAGTCAGGACACGAGACGCATGAGTCTATGATGAGGCCCAAGATAAGGGCGTCATCACTAACCAACTCCTCTGGGAGAAGAGAAAGCGATGATGTGTCATCCGAGGTGAGTGACTGATGTAACCTCAAACTTAGGGTTTTGGAAAATTGCTTAATTTTGATTTTATATAAAAAAATTACTTTAAATGAAGTTAGAAAATTAGGGTATCAACTTACAAACACGAGGGTCGAGCGGCCAAGTCGAACTTTTGCAGGCGTATTTTCAACGACGTCGCTATGAGCTTTGAGAAATTCGCTAAATTCATTCGAGTGAAACTCCTACGCGTTTTAAGGTTCCAAAACCTCGGCGAAATCTTTACGATCACAAGCCGAATTACAAGCAATAATTTATGAAATAACGATACTAGTAGCAGAAGAAAGCAACGGCAAGCCCATGAGTTAATTTAAATGAAAAAACATAATTTCATACTAATGTGGGCGAGGGAACGGGATTACCAAAGAATCGGAAATGAGATCCTCTCCAAACCCACTGATGCACAGCAGGGAAATTAACCCGGCGGTCGGCAGACTCAGTTCCCGTGACCGGAAGGGTCGCGTCGTCGTCGACGGTTCACGGGAAAACGTCCAAGTGTTGGTGTCGGTGTCGACAACGGCCCGGGAGCTAGCGATCTGCAGTGTCGAGGTCGGCGAAGCTTGCAGCAGCGGCGTCGGGGCGGAGTGCGTCCAGCGGCGGGATTCGTCGATCGAAAACGGGGCGGGGAGGCGCGGTGGATGTAACGCCCCCGAATTTTCGGCGATTTATTTAAATCCTTTTTCGGCGTTACGTTGACGTTTTCCGTCTCGAGCCGTTGTTAGAGTACCTCGTTATGTGTTCTTAGAGGTTTAGCCTGTTTGCGGGGTTCCCCAGCTAGTCGGTGTCTGTTTTGGAGGCCCGGTTGAGTTTTTCAGGGAATCCTCGTGTTTTGGCTTCGGGCGGTGTTAGCCCGAGTGTTTGATCGTCGGAGGTCGTTTTCGACTTCGTCGCTGTGTTCGTAGCCCGAGTGTTTAGCTACGGTGCAAGTTTGGTCGAAATCTGAGAACGTCGCTTGTTCGCGTCGTTTCGACGGTCGCTCGTTAGCGGGTCGTCATTCCTTTTTATGTAAGCGTATATAAATAATTATTACGCATTTTTTTTAGCATAAAGCGCGAATTGGGCGTGCCGGTGCGTAAATACACATGTACGTGCTCGTGCACGCGTGTGCGTGCGTGCGTGTGCGTGCGTGCGGGATTGAGTATGTTTGCGCGTGCGTGACGGCGTTCGTGTCAGTCACGTTGGTTTTAGTGTTTAGTTAATTAGGGTTAGTGAAGGTAGTTGGATTAGATTTAATTATATGAGTTAGAATTAGGTTGTTAATTAATAGTATAAGTGATTTATATTAGGTTATTTGATTAGATTAAGTATTACGTTAGTGTTAATGGTATTATTTATAACTTAAATTAGTGCATAGTGTTGGGATTTATTTCCCATCCCAAATGCCCGAACCCCCCCCCCCCTCCAGCCAAATAAATTTAAATTTAATTAAACCCTTTAATTTAACCCATTGCATAGGGTTACATCTCTCCCTCTCCCGTAAATTTATAACCGTCGGCCCCCATTTTTTTTTTCCATCCCTGTAGCAGCCGAGCGGAAGAGAGGAGGCGAAGCCCTAGCCGGCCATTCCGCCGCCCGCCGCCGGCAGCCCCGGCCTCCCCTTCCCGATCCGAGCCCGGATCCGTGTTCCCCTCGCCGAGAGCTTCGCTCCGAGGTATTCTATTCGTCATTCCTCCATGATTTCCATTTGGATTTCGTTTTGGATTTCTTTTTTTGGAATTCCTTGTTCTCCTTTTCATGTTTAGATGCAATCTTAGGTGGATTTGGTATTTGTTGGAGCTTTTCGTGCTCTTGGGCGTCCGCCATAGCGCCGTTGTGCCGGCGAAATTTTTGGTGATTTAGCAAGGCAAGTGTTTCTCCCCTTTTCGCCGTTTGGCCTATTTGTCTCTCAATTTTCTTGCTAATTACTCTAATTTCATGCTTTTACGCCACGAATTTGAACGTTCCTAACCCTTATCCCCATTGGAAACCGCGTTAAAAATTTAGGCTTTTACCCTCCCGCTAGTAGATTCCCGTTCTAGGACGGCGTCGCGGTAGATGTTTAGCGTAGGTGTGGGTTAGCCTAGAGTTGGGTTTATGTTTAGGTCTAGGTGTATGTTTAGGGTGTTGGGATTTTCCTATTTGCCTTATTTGAGGCGTTTAGGTGTGAATTGTGCACGCACGGTCTATGGACGTGCGTCTAGTAATCGTGCGACCCAATGTCGGTGCTCGTACGCTAGGCTTAGGATCGAGTGAGTGTACTCACTCGCAGCGGCGTTGCGTAATCGCAACGACTAATCCCTTAGCGTTGATATCTCCCCGAGTGTTTTGCTCGTGTATCGAGAGTCCCTTGTCGGCTGTTACTTTTCGAAGGCCGAATCGTGGGTTGTGGTCAGTAGTGGTGGTGGATGGCTCTTTTAGGGGTTGTGTGGCGTGATGTAGCCTTGACCACACTCTTTACCTTGACCCGAGTAGTTTTCTGGGCAAGTGAGTGATGGGTCTTTTGTGCCTTCACGCGTCAACCCTTGAGCAATTTGTTGACTCGGAATTAGTGGTTGGGCGATTTGGAACGCTTTCAACCTGATTCCAAGTTTCTTGTTTTTGCTACTGCCGCCTCTCACAGTTTAGGATGTTAGGCGTTTCTTCCGTAGGTGTTGCAGCATTTTGGCATCATGGCCATGTTGACTCTGCGGGTTGTTAGGCAGAGTAGTTGCTGTTTACCCGCACCTGGTGCAGGTTTGCTTTTCGCCCTTCCTTGGGCATTGTTGTTCTACTCTAGTTGTACTCTCTTTACTTCACTTTACCTGCTTTTACCTTACTTTTCTTTTTAGCACTTGCATTCCTTTTTCCTTGCTCTGAGGTGTTCTACTTTTCTGAATGCCTCAGGTTCAGGACAGTAGCCAGTAGGTGGCTTGCCGTGGTGCTGTTGGAGGTTTCCTTTCCGTTGGCTGTTGAGACTCTCTTGAGTCATAGTGAGGTAGTTTTACTGTCTTCCTACAGACTTGTGTACTTGCCAGTGGGTTATTGTCGTATGTGACGCCCCTGGTAGTTTTTTTACCTTTGCACTGGATATGTCTACTTTTACTGCTACCCTGTTTTTGGGGACTTAGTTTACTTGCTCTGGGAAGTTTTATGTTAGGTTGCTAGCTATTTTAAAACTATAAAAGTAAAACCATATTATGTATATAAAGCATGATCAGCATGATTTCTAAAAAGAACTCACTTAGCGTACTTTCTTAATTACGTATAACAAATGATTTTTTTTCTATATATGTATAAATTAAAACTAGAGTTTTGGTTCAGCGTAAGGGTCCTTCGGGATCACTTATGCGCTCATTTAGGATGTTGTCATAAATGAAGTATTTTCCGCTACGTATAAAAAAATCAGTTTTGAAACCGTGGACTCCTTGGTCCACCGAGCCGAGGGATACGGCCAATAAATTAATCAAGTTTTTATAATCAAATAAGTCATGATTTGTAAGGTTTTGGAGTGTCGCCTGAACGTCGGCAGTTATCCCCTGCTCGACGTGGCATCACAGCGCGTAGATTTTCTCTTACTCTGATTTAAAATATAGTGAGAAAAATGCGGGTTGTGACAGTTGGTATCAGAGGGAGGTTGCTTGACAATTGGTCGGGCAACCTTCCTTTGTTTGTGTTAGATGTTTAGAGTCATATCATACACACACCGACATGTCATCGGCACGTTTTGGCTGAAGCACGAACACTGCACTACACTCATAAGCATAACATGAAGTATACGGGGCATATTATGTATTTTGCGATACATAATATGTGGTTGTATATGGATCCACCATAGGGGCAACATGCGAGGGTTATGTATTATGGGGTGCATAACCTCACCGCATGGATGCGACTAGCACGTTTTCTTTTTAGTTGCATGAGAATGTTATGTATTA
This sequence comes from Platanthera zijinensis, assembly GCA_039513925.1. Classification (NCBI taxonomy): domain Eukaryota; kingdom Viridiplantae; phylum Streptophyta; class Magnoliopsida; order Asparagales; family Orchidaceae; genus Platanthera; species Platanthera zijinensis. Next base: position 172,740,619 of record CM077084.1, read on the forward strand.
TGGGATGCATAACATTTTCATGTGTACTCCGCCATGGCATGCACTAGGGCCTTTTTAGAATGCATAGCATAATCATGCATAGCATAACATCGCATAAGCACAACGCGCCAAGCTAAAGACGTGCAGGATGACATGTGTACACACATAATTTTTTTTGAGTCAAAAAGAATATAAATTCATGCATTCCCGATCTAGGCACAAGAGTCAGTGATGGTGGTGAACCATCTTAGGCTAAGCATATCATTTCCTTTATTAATAAATGAAATAAATTTCCAGAGCAAATATAGCAGTAGAAGAGCATATTTATGTACATATTGTCTGTACGTGTCTGTTGTTCGTTCTAGTAGTTATAGTGCGTTCTAATAATTGTGATGTTTGTTTCTTTTAGGATGGCGCCGAAGCGTAGAGTGACGAGGTCGACTCCCCAGTCTGAGGGCGAGTCTTCTGGGGCTCAGAGTGATGCAATGGTGGAAAGCCTGAGGCAGAGTAACGAGGCCTTATCAAGGCAGGTGGTGGAGTTGCAGGCCCAGATGCAGTCCTTTTTATCCGGAGCGGCGGGTCAGACTCCGGGAGTTCAGGACCCCGCCGTGGGTACAGCTGTCCTAGCCCCTCCTGCCCCTCCTGCTCCTCTCGTGCCTCCAGTGGTGGTGCCCCCCGGGATGGCTTTCATCTCCCAGTTTCAGCGGCTGCGACCTCCTACCTACGATGGTAAGGCGGACTTTATGGTACTGGATGACTGGATGATCACCATGGAGGAGATGTTCCATTACTCTGGGGTGACTGAGGACCAGAAGGTGATGTTAGCCGTCTATCAGCTGAAGGGGCTAGCGAAGAGCTGGTGGATGCGAGAGAAGGAAGGCATGGTGGGAGGATGTACTTGGGCATCCTTCAAAGAGATCCTGATGAGGAAGTTTCTACCGTCAGTAGAGCGAGACAGACTGATGAATGACTTTATTCATCTGAAGCAGAGGCAGCTCTCCGTCAGCGATTATGAGATTGAGTTTAGCAAACTCAGTCGCTTTGGTCCTAGCTTGGTGAGCTCCGAGGAGGACAGGGTGAAGCGGTTTCTTGGTGGCCTGAGGAGCGACGTTCAGCAGCTAGCGGTCGCCCACGGAGCGGTGACTTTTGCAGGGGCAGTTGAGGCCGCTTTGAAGGTTGAGGCTATCGAGAACGCGAAGCAGCGTGGACAGCAGGCGAGAAACGAGAAGAGGAGGTCAGTTGAGGAAAAGGGTCCCCAGGTTCTTGGTGCTGCTTCTGAGAAGAAGAGCAAGGTAGTGTGCAGTTTCTGTGGCCATCCGGGCCACCCAGCTGAGAGGTGCTTCAAGAGGGCAAGGGTCCAGAAGAAGGAGCATGTGCATGCTATCCAGAGTGCTCCGAGGAGGGATGTTCCTTGTCCTGTCTGCAAGCGACCCGGTCACGAGGCTGCTCAGTGCTGGTCCAAGGATCGTGTTTGCTACCAGTGTGGCCAGAAGGGCCATATTAAGTCGAGGTGCCCTCAGGTTCAGTCCGCTCTTCATGCTGTTCCGCTTCAGGCTTTACCTCCGCCTCAGCCGGTGGACAAGGGTAAAGGGAAGCTGAATGTGGTATCTTCAGCGGAGGCTGAGACTTCGACGCAGGTCATTTCAGGTAACCCCCCCCTCGCTTGACTTTCTCTGTTGTAGCAGTTTTAGTGTTGCTATTGTTTTGTTAATTGCTTGTGCGTTTAATATTTTGTTTGTGTATAGGGAAATTTAAGGTAAGGAACCGCTGGGCCCGCGTTCTGTTTGACTCAGGTGCTACCCACTCCTTTGTGGCTAGGGCCTTTGTCGAGCGGTGCCAGTGGGTTCTTGATCGTGTTGGTGGTGCCTTTAGCGTCAAGTTCCCCTCGGGTGAATCCGTGATATCAGATCAGGGCATTCTGGACTGCCCTATTTTGTTGGGGGATTATCTGGCCAAGGCTGATCTGAAAGTGTTGGACTTAGAGGATTTCGATGTCATCCTGGGTATGGACTGGTTGTCCCGATATGATGCAGTGATTCAGTGCAGGGGAAAGCGCTTGGATTTCAGAAAGGACAGCGGTCAGCCCGGGAGTGTTTTCGGTGATTCGCGTCGGGACTCTCCGGCGATTGCTGCGGTATGTGCTCAGAGGGTTTTTCCTGCTGGTTGTTTTGCTTGTTTAGTCTCAGTGTTGGGGACTGTTAGCAGTGTGCCGCTGTTGGATGAGATTCCGGTTGCGCGAGAGTTTCCTGACGTGTTTCCTAGCGATCTTCCCGGTCTTCCTCCAGACAGGGATGTGGAGTTCGTGATTGATGTGGAGCCTGGTACGCGTCCGATTGCCAAGGCGCCGTATCGGATGGCCCCGCGAGAGCTGGAGGAGCTTCGTACTCAGCTTGATGAGTTATTGGAGAAGGGCTTCATAAGGCAGAGCTCGTCGCCCTGGGGTGCTCCGGTTCTCTTTGTGAAGAAGAAGGATGGTTCGATGCGCCTTTGTATCGACTATAGAGAGTTGAACAAAGTCACCATCAAGAACAGGTATCCACTGCCCAGAATCGACGACTTATTTGATCAGTTGCGTGGCAGTTCAGTGTTTTCGAAGATAGACCTCCGTTCGGGTTACCATCAGCTTAGGATCCGAGAGTCGGATGTTCCACGGACGGCTTTCCGATCGAGGCATGGTCATTTCGAGTTCCTGGTCATGTCTTTTGGGCTGACCAATGCGCCTTCAGCATTTATGGACATGATGAACAGGGTGTTCAAGGACTTTCTGGACAAGTTTGTCGTTGTGTTCATTGACGACGTTCTGATTTATTCTCGGAATGCGGCGGAGCATGATCAGCATTTGCGGTTGGTGTTATCCGCCTTGAGGGATCATCAGTTGTATGCCAAGCTGAGCAAATGCGAGTTCTGGTTGCCTCAGGTTTCTTTCCTGGGTCATGTGGTGAACAAAGATGGTATTTCAGTGGACCCGGAGAAGATCTCGGCAGTGATGGATTGGCATAGGCCGAGCACACCCAAGGAGATCAGGAGTTTCTTGGGGTTGGCCGGCTATTATAGAAGATTCGTCGAGGGCTTTTCTACCTTGGCAGCGCCCTTGACAAAGCTGACGCAGAAGCATGCGGCGTTCGTTTGGAGTGATAAGTGCGAGGAGGCCTTTCTGGAGCTAAAGAGCAGGTTATGTTCTGCCCCTGTGTTGACCTTACCGGCGGAGGGACAGGACTATGACGTTTATGTGGATGCCTCGCGCGTTGGACTCGGTGGCGTGTTGATGCAGGAGGGGAAGGTGCTCGCATATGGGTCTCGTCAGTTGAAGATTCATGAGCGGAACTATCCTACGCACGACCTCGAGTTCGCAGCGGTGATTTTTGCCTTGAAGCTGTGGAGACACTTACTTTATGGGGCCCAGTGCAGGATCTTTACCGATCATAAGAGCCTGAAGTACGTGTTCACTCAGAAGGAGCTGAATTTGCGCCAGCGGCGGTGGCTTGAGTATGTGGCTGATTATGATGTTGAGATTCAGTACCATCCGGGCAAGGCCAATGTGGTGGCCGACGCCTTGAGCCGGAAGACGGGGAAAGTCTTCAATCTCACCGCGGATCGTTTAGTGGAGGAGTTTCTATTGATGGATATCACCGCAGGACGCTGTGAGTTGCAGAGCAGTTTGGTAGTGGCAGAGCCGTCATGGATTTCTCTCACCAGATTGCATCAGAAAGAGGATCCGGATTTGTTGCACTTGTACCTCAGGGCTGAGAGGGGAGAGTTGCCAGATTTCTCCATCGACGAGGCGGGTACTTTGAAGTACCGCGGCAGGTTTTGCATCCCCGCAGTTGGAGACATCAGAGTATTGGTTTGCAAAGAGGCTCACGGATCCAGTGTTTCCTACCACCCGGGATCTACGAAGATGTACCATGATCTGAAGCAGATCGCCTGGTGGTATGGGATGAAGGGTGATATAGCTCGTTTTGTCTCGGAGTGTTACACTTGCAGGCGGGTGAAGGCCGACCATGGGAGGCCTGGTGGCAAATTGGCACCTTTGGAGATCCCGACTTGGAAGTGGGAAAGCATCTCGATGGATTTCATCACAGGCTTACCGAGATCTCCGAGAGGGTTTGATTCTGTTTGGGTGATCGTGGACTGATTGACGAAGTGTGCGCACTTCGTACCTTATAAGATCGATTACTCGATGAAAAAGATTGCTGAGTTGTATTTGGATGAGGTCGTCAGATTGCACGGTGTTCCAGTTAGCATCGTTTCAGATCGAGACTCTCGGTTTACATCTCGTTTCTGGAGGAGTTTGCAGGAGGGTTTGGGCACTGATTTGAGGTATTCCACAGCTTACCATCCGCAGACCAACGGGCAGACCGAGCGTGTGAATCAGATTGTGGAGGATATGATCCGGTGCTATATTCTTGATCATGGAGGTGCTTGGGATGAGCGTTTGCGGCTCATGGAATTTGCCTACAACAACAGCTACCAAGAGAGCCTACAGATGGCTCCCTTCGAGGCGTTGTATGGGAGGCGCTGCAGAACCCCTTTGTTTTGGGCCGAGGCCGGTGAGAGGCCTGTTTTGGGTCCTGATGCACTCGAAGAGATGGAGGTTTCCGTGAAACTTATTCGGGAGAAGCTTCGAGTTGCTCAGGAGAGGTATGAGAAGAACGCCAATCGGCGTAGGTCCGATTTGGAGTTTTCAGTGGATGATTTGGTCTTCTTGAAGGTGTCTCCGATGGTAGGAGTGAAGAGGTTTGGCAGGAATCGGAAGTTGGATCCGAGATTTGTGGGCCCGTTCAGGATTTTGGAGCGTATTGGTGTGGCTGCTTATAGGCTGGATCTGCCAGCTAGCTTCCCGGGGGTTCATAATGTCTTTCATGTGAGCCAGTTGCGGAAGTGTGTGCGGAGCAGTGGGCAAGTCTTGGATGCTGTGCCCCAGTTGGAGCCTAATCTCTCGTACGTCGAGGTGCCGGTCCGCATTTTGGATGCTCAAGCTCGAGTGTTGCGGACGAAGTCTATTCCTATGGTGAAGGTTCTTTGGAAGGATCAGGATTTGGAGAGCGCGACTTGGGAGCTAGAGTCGGCTATGAGGGAGGCTCACCCTCATTTGTTCCCCTGAGTTGTCGGGTACGTTCCCTTTCTAGTAGTTTGTTTCTTTCCTTCTATTGTAGAAGTAGTGTTCGCAAAGTTTCGGGACGAAACTTTTTGTTAGGGGGAGTGACTGTAACGCCCCCGAATTTTCGGCGATTTATTTAAATCCTTTTTCGGCGTTACGTTGACGTTTTCCGTCTCGAGCCGTTGTTAGAGTACCTCGTTATGTGTTCTTAGAGGTTTAGCCTGTTTGCGGGGTTCCCCAGCTAGTCGGTGTCTGTTTTGGAGGCCCGGTTGAGTTTTTCAGGGAATCCTCGTGTTTTGGCTTCGGGCGGTGTTAGCCCGAGTGTTTGATCGTCGGAGGTCGTTTTCGACTTCGTCGCTGTGTTCGTAGCCCGAGTGTTTAGCTACGGTGCAAGTTTGGTCGAAATCTGAGAACGTCGCTTGTTCGCGTCGTTTCGACGGTCGCTCGTTAGCGGGTCGTCATTCCTTTTTATGTAAGCGTATATAAATAATTATTACGCATTTTTTTTTAGCATAAAGCGCGAATTGGGCGTGCCGGTGCGTAAATACACATGTACGTGCTCGTGCACGCGTGTGCGTGCGTGCGTGTGCGTGCGTGCGGGATTGAGTATGTTTGCGCGTGCGTGACGGCGTTCGTGTCAGTCACGTTGGTTTTAGTGTTTAGTTAATTAGGGTTAGTGAAGGTAGTTGGATTAGATTTAATTATATGAGTTAGAATTAGGTTGTTAATTAATAGTATAAGTGATTTATATTAGGTTATTTGATTAGATTAAGTATTACGTTAGTGTTAATGGTATTATTTATAACTTAAATTAGTGCATAGTGTTGGGATTTATTTCCCATCCCAAATGCCCGAACCCCCCCCCCCTCCAGCCAAATAAATTTAAATTTAATTAAACCCTTTAATTTAACCCATTGCATAGGGTTACATCTCTCCCTCTCCCGTAAATTTATAACCGTCGGCCCCCATTTTTTTTTTCCATCCCTGTAGCAGCCGAGCGGAAGAGAGGAGGCGAAGCCCTAGCCGGCCATTCCGCCGCCCGCCGCCGGCAGCCCCGGCCTCCCCTTCCCGATCCGAGCCCGGATCCGTGTTCCCCTCGCCGAGAGCTTCGCTCCGAGGTATTCTATTCGTCATTCCTCCATGATTTCCATTTGGATTTCGTTTTGGATTTCTTTTTTTGGAATTCCTTGTTCTCCTTTTCATGTTTAGATGCAATCTTAGGTGGATTTGGTATTTGTTGGAGCTTTTCGTGCTCTTGGGCGTCCGCCATAGCGCCGTTGTGCCGGCGAAATTTTTGGTGATTTAGCAAGGCAAGTGTTTCTCCCCTTTTCGCCGTTTGGCCTATTTGTCTCTCAATTTTCTTGCTAATTACTCTAATTTCATGCTTTTACGCCACGAATTTGAACGTTCCTAACCCTTATCCCCATTGGAAACCGCGTTAAAAATTTAGGCTTTTACCCTCCCGCTAGTAGATTCCCGTTCTAGGACGGCGTCGCGGTAGATGTTTAGCGTAGGTGTGGGTTAGCCTAGAGTTGGGTTTATGTTTAGGTCTAGGTGTATGTTTAGGGTGTTGGGATTTTCCTATTTGCCTTATTTGAGGCGTTTAGGTGTGAATTGTGCACGCACGGTCTATGGACGTGCGTCTAGTAATCGTGCGACCCAATGTCGGTGCTCGTACGCTAGGCTTAGGATCGAGTGAGTGTACTCACTCGCAGCGGCGTTGCGTAATCGCAACGACTAATCCCTTAGCGTTGATATCTCCCCGAGTGTTTTGCTCGTGTATCGAGAGTCCCTTGTCGGCTGTTACTTTTCGAAGGCCGAATCGTGGGTTGTGGTCAGTAGTGGTGGTGGATGGCTCTTTTAGGGGTTGTGTGGCGTGATGTAGCCTTGACCACACTCTTTACCTTGACCCGAGTAGTTTTCTGGGCAAGTGAGTGATGGGTCTTTTGTGCCTTCACGCGTCAACCCTTGAGCAATTTGTTGACTCGGAATTAGTGGTTGGGCGATTTGGAACGCTTTCAACCTGATTCCAAGTTTCTTGTTTTTGCTACTGCCGCCTCTCACAGTTTAGGATGTTAGGCGTTTCTTCCGTAGGTGTTGCAGCATTTTGGCATCATGGCCATGTTGACTCTGCGGGTTGTTAGGCAGAGTAGTTGCTGTTTACCCGCACCTGGTGCAGGTTTGCTTTTCGCCCTTCCTTGGGCATTGTTGTTCTACTCTAGTTGTACTCTCTTTACTTCACTTTACCTGCTTTTACCTTACTTTTCTTTTTAGCACTTGCATTCCTTTTTCCTTGCTCTGAGGTGTTCTACTTTTCTGAATGCCTCAGGTTCAGGACAGTAGCCAGTAGGTGGCTTGCTGTGGTGCTGTTGGAGGTTTCCTTTCCGTTGGCTGTTGAGACTCTCTTGAGTCATAGTGAGGTAGTTTTACTGTCTTCCTACAGACTTGTGTACTTGCCAGTGGGTTATTGTCGTATGTGACGCCCCTGGTAGTTTTTTTACCTTTGCACTGGATATGTCTACTTTTACTGCTACCCTGTTTTTGGAGACTTAGTTTACTTGCTCTGGGAAGTTTTATGTTAGGTTGCTAGCTATTTTAAAACTATAAAAGTAAAACCATATTATGTATATAAAGCATGATCAGCATGATTTCTAAAAAGAACTCACTTAGCGTACTTTCTTAATTACGTATAACAAATGATTTTTTTTCTATATATGTATAAATTAAAACTAGAGTTTTGGTTCAGCGTAAGGGTCCTTCGGGATCACTTATGCGCTCATTTAGGATGTTGTCATAAATGAAGTATTTTCCGCTACGTATAAAAAAATCAGTTTTGAAACCGTGGACTCCTTGGTCCACCGAGCCGAGGGATACGGCCAATAAATTAATCAAGTTTTTATAATCAAATAAGTCATGATTTGTAAGGTTTTGGAGTGTCGCCTGAACGTCGGCAGTTATCCCCTGCTCGACGTGGCATCACAGCGCGTAGATTTTCTCTTACTCTGATTTAAAATATAGTGAGAAAAATGCGGGTTGTGACAGTGGACCACTGGTTGTCGGCGGTCATCAAACTGGAACGGGAGAGGGCCGGAGCTGCTGCACGATAACCTGTGGGAGAGGAACAGAGAACGAAATTATCGTTCTTTGTTCTTTCCTGTCTGCTATCTCATACTGAAGGGGGTTTTTTAAAAGGGTTTAAATCTCTCTTGATTTCCTTTCATCTACAACTCAAATATTTTCCTCATAACTTTTATTCCTTATTTAAAAATATTTTCCTCTAAATGATCATTTTTACTAAGGAATGTGATATTTGAATTTGAAATTTGAAACTGAAAATTATGCTCATTTAATTAATTTTGGGCTTGCCGCTGTCGTTCTACTACTAGAAATATCGGACCTCTTTATTGAAGTCCCAACGATCGATCATGTCGATGAGCCGGAAAATAACAAGTGCCAAACAAATAAATGAGTGCATGAAATAAAAAGTGCATGAAATAAACTACAAAAATAAATGCATAAATACTATGATGCGTTGCAGGGGGCATCAATTCCCCCGGGGTTGAAAGGGCTCGACCCCGGCGAGACTTCGCAAAAGCTAGCGATAGAAAGATCTTGGCGGCGCCGGCGTAGCTCATTAGTACTGATCCAAGAACTATCTGTGATGTCTCGTCCTTGCCATGAGACCAAGTAACGTTGGTATGTCCCGTGGCGAGTGCGAAACTCGCGTACATCCAGAACCTGGTCTATCTCCTCAATAATGTCTGCACTGGAGCTAAGTCTGGTGGAATCTCTGGAGTTGTCGTTGGCGGACTCGGGCTGGAACTAGGTGGATCTCCGTAGAAAGGTGTCAGATCTGCCACGTTAAATATCGGCGAAGTACCGAATTCAGCGGGCAAATCCAGGAGATAGGCATTCTTCCCGATGCGCTTCCGGATTCGGAAAGGACCAAACTTCCTCTGTTGTAACTTGTGGTACGTACCCAGAGTGAATCTTTTCTTCCTGAAATAAGCAAACACTCAATCTCCTTCTGAAAAGTATAACTCCCGGCGATGACGATCGGCCATGGAATTATATTTTTCAGAAGTTGCTCGCAGTTTATTAGTAATATATTTATGCAGTTCTTTTAAATAATCAACATGGGCTTGTGCATCAAAAGAAATACGTTCATGAGTCGGAAGAAAGTGACGATCAAGTAAATGGGGAATAGGGAATCCGTAAACAATCTCGAAAGGAGATTTAGCTGTGGAGCGATTAGTAGAATTATTGAATGCAAATTCAGCTTGCGGTAGTATAAGATCTCATTGCTTCGGATTTTCCTCCGTCAAACACCTAAGTAAGTCCCCAAAACTCCTATTAACGACCTCAGTTTGCCCATCGGTCTGAGGGTGATATGCGCTGCTAAATTCGAGTTTGGTACCTAGTGGGCCCACAGTGTCTTCCAAAAATACCTCATAAAACGAGTGTCCCTATCAGAAGTGATTGACCTAGGAATTCCGTGCAGTCTAACGAGTTCCTTTAAAAAAAGCTCGGCGACGTGTACAGCACTAAAAGTTTTTCTACATGGAATGAAATGTGCCATTTTTGAAAATCGATCTACGACTACAAAAATAGAGTCGACCTTCCTCTTAGTGCGAGGAAGTCCTACCACGAAGTCCATCGAGATGTCATCCCAATGCCGCTCAGGTATCGGTAAGGGAATGTATAATCCTGTGTTTTGAGCATGCCCCTTATACAACTGAAACGTGGTGTAGTGTATGACGAATTCAATGACATCTCGCTTCATATGTGGCCAATAGTAACGAGAGCTGGCTAAATCTAATAATTTAGATTGACCTACGTGTCCACCTAACCCAGACGAGTGGAGCTCCCAAAGTAATGTCTCTCGAAGCGGTCCTTCGCAGATGCAAAGGCGCATGCCCCTAAACAGATAACCCTCACTGACGACGTACTGTGTGGTGGGATCAGTCCCACTGTGCTGACATGAGCTCCAAATATCGTGAAAGAACGGATCAGTGGCGTATAGGTCGCGCTGTGAATCTAAATCAATAATGCACGGCTGCAGGGTGACTAATAAATGTGTGCGACGACTAAGGCGTCGGCTACGCGGTTCGTGATTCCGGATTTGTGCTTCAAGTGAAACGTGAACTCCTACAGGTAAGCTGCCCACTTGGCATGACGCCTGATCTCCTTCTGGAGTTCAGATGCTTCAGAGCCTCATGATCAGTGTTCAACACAAACTCGCGCTGGATCAGGTAGTGTCTCAAATGACAGAGAACCTGAACGATAGCGTAAAACTCTAAGTCGTATGTGGAATATCTAGTCTTGGCCTCGTTCAGCTTCTCACTAAAGAATGCAATGGGGCGACCCTCCTGACTCAAAACTGCGCCAATGCCTATGATTGATGCGTCACAGTCAACCTCAAAAATTTTCTCAAAATCAGGCAACGCTAATACCGGTGCACTCGTGAGTCTCCCTTTAACCAAAAGAAATGCTCGCTTGGCTTCCTCAGTCCAAATAAACAAACCCTTTTTTAAACAATCAGTCGCAGGTGTTATCAAGGTACTAAAGTTTCGAATAAATCGCCGATAAAAAGATGCTAGCCCATGGAATCCTCGAGCCTCAGTAATCGTCCTAGGGCTAGGCCATGATTCTATCGCCTTGACCTTCTTTCTATCAACTCTAATGCCCTCAGAAGAAACGATATATCCTAAGAAGGTCAGGCTGTCAGTCAAAAACGTGCATTTCTTCAAATTTATATATAATTTATTTTCATGTAGTATATCTAAGACCTGCCTAAGATGAATCATGTGCTGATTTTGATCAAGGCTATAAATTAAAATATCGTCAAAGTACACCACTACACAAACTCCTATGAGTGGCCTAAGCACTTGATTCATCACTCGCATAAATGTGCTGGGAGCATTGAAGAGCCCAAAGGCATCACTAGCCACTCGTATAATCCCTCCTTAGTTTTAAACGCAGTCTTCCATTCGTCCCCAAGTCGAATTCTAATCTGGTGGTATCCACTTTTTAAGTCAATCTTTGAAAATACGCGGGATCCACTGAGCATATCTAGCATGTCATCCAATCGGGGAATCGGAAAGCGATACTTGATCGTTATTTTATTAATTGCTCGACTATCCACATGCATACGCCATGTCTCATCTTTCTTAGAAACTAGAAGTGCGGGGACGGCGCACGGACTCATGCTCTCCCTAACGTGACCCTTTGAAATCAGATCGGTCACCTGCCTATGTAGCTCCTCATGCTCTTTCGGACTCATGCGGTAGTGGGGCAAATGAGGTAAGCTAACGCCTGGGATGAGGTCTATGCAGTGTTGTATGTCTCTCATCGGATGTAGCTGATCGGGAAGCTCCTCCGGCATGATCTCAGAGAACTCATCTATGAGGGGACGCACCGTACTAGGAATGTCTAAAGTAGCGGGGGTGGTATCGATACTAGATAACATATAGACGACCTCGCTATCCTTCATCTCCTCCTGGAATTGGTACTCAGTCAGTAACATGGTGGCGGAGGGGAAAGATATCGCGGAGACAGTGGTAGAAGGGGGTGAAGTCCTCTCTGGGGCTTTGGGAACAAGGCCATTCTTCTGAGGGAGAAGAACGGTCTTGCGTCCATTGCGCTCGAAGGAGTGAGAGTTCTTCACACCAACATGAACTACGTGCCTATCGTACTGCCAAGGTCATCCCAGCAGGATGTGACATACCTCGATAGTAGCTACATGACACCATACAGCGTCCTGATACGTATTGTCTATGGAAAACTCTACGAGACATTGGTGCGTGATAGGAATGGTAGTGCTACTAGTGACCCATGACAGACTATAGGGTTTTCCTAAGGGCTGCGTTTTTAATTTCAGCTTATCCACCATGCGTTAAGAAACAAAGTTCTTCATACTACCGCTGTCTATAATGATGGAGCAGAACTCCTGTATGCGTGCGGTGGTACGAAATATGTTTCTCAACCACTCGTCGTCAATAGGGGTTTTGGGAGTTAGGAGACTATGTTGGAGAACACACGCTAACTGCTCAGGTTGTTCTCCCTCAACTTCGTACTCACTCTCTAACTCAGCCTCAGGGGTCGGGTCAGTCTGGGAGTCACTAAGAAAGACCCCATACTCAGGTTCTGATCCACTCTTAGAATCGACGATGGCGACAAAGTGGCGTCGCGGACACTCAGAAGACTTATGACTCGGCTCCATACACTTAAAACATCTAAACGTCCCAGGCTGAGGTCTGGTACCTACAATCTCCTTGCCCTTGTTGGGAGGGGCAGGGAGTGTTGGGGTGCTCGCGGACGCTACCGATCGAGAGGACCCGGCAGGGGTGAAGGTGTGAGTCGGGTGAGACTTATCAGTAGTCTTATATCCAGATGTTCGTTTCTGCAGTGCCTCTACTCTACGTGCGCGACTCGTAACCTCTCCTAAATCCTTATAATCAAGGAGTTCCAACTGATCTCGAATGGAATAGCGTAGCCCGTTCAGATAACGAGAAACGGTCATGTCATCGTCCTCTCGGAGGTCGAGGCGAGACTGCAGGACTAGGAACTCGTTTGTGTACTCATCGACGGATAATTTGTCCTGAAGTAGATTATGGAACATACGATACAGGGTTTGCATGTAATCAGACGGAACGTATCTCTTACGCAGTTGAGTTTTGAAGTCGTTCCATGTTGTGATCGGGGGCATACCTAAATTGAACCTAGACCGTTCTAATTGTCCCCACCAAACTAACGCGGATCCTTTAAGTCTAAGTGTGGCATACACAACTTGCCTAGCTTGGGGCAATTGCTTCCAAGCGAGGAAACGATCCATCCGTTCACACCATTCAAGGCAACTCTCGGGCTCTATTCGCCCTTCAAAATCACCCACGTCCAACTTGATTCCCACATCCCAACGGGGTTGGTGTCGTGGTTCGTTATGGCCCTCCGGATCAGGGTGTACGAGTTCCCGAGGTATATGGTCAGGGTCGATTTCGACCACTGGGGAAGGTGTTCGATTGACGTGCACGGTCGCTTCGATATTATTAACCGAAGTGCGTAGTCCGTTCATGATATGTGTGACACTACCCATACCGGTGGTGAGCGTCTTGACCGTTTTCATTAATCACTCATGCATCGAGTCAGATCTCCTACGCTATTTTCTAACTGATCGACCCTTTTTTCCATCGAAAAATTTGAAAATAGATTTAAATAAAATTTTAATTTTTTTAGAGAGAGCTTTCTAGAGTGGGAGAAAAAAAATTATTTAAGAAAAGCAAATTCCTTTTTTTTTGGAAGACAATAAATAAAAATAACATTTTTTTTAAATCCCTCTTTTTTTTATTATATAAAAAAATTAAATTTGCCGGATCGACCGATGCACAGTAGAAGTGAATTGAAATCCTCTGATACCAAACTGATGTAACCTCAAACTTAGGGTTTTGGAAAATTGCTTAATTTTGATTTTATATAAAAAATTTACTTTAAATGAAGTTAGAAAAATAGGGTTTGAACTTACAAACACAAGGGTCGAGCAGCCAAGTCGAACTTTCGCGGACGTATTTTCAACGACGTTGCTATGAGCTTTGAGAAATTCGCTAAATTTGTTCGAGTGAAACTCCTACGCGTTTTAAGGTTCCAAAACCTCCGCGAAATCTTTACGATCACAAGCCGAATTACAAGCAATAATTTATGAAATAACGATATTAGTAGCAGAAGAACGCAACGGCAAGCCCATGAGTTAATTTAAATAAAAAAAACATAATTTCATACTAATGCGGGCGCGGGAACGGGATTACCAAAGAATCGGAAATGAGATCCTCTCCAAACCCACTGATGCACCGCAGGGAAATTAACTCGGCGGTCGGCAGACTCAGGTCCCGTGACCGGAAGGGTCGCGTCGTCGTCGGCGGTTCACGGGAAAACGTCCAGGTGTTGGTGTCGGTGTCGACGACGGCCCGGGAGCTGGCGATCTGCAGTGTCGAGGTCGACGAAGCTTGCGGCAGCAGCGTCGGGGTGGAGTGCGTCCAGCGGCGGGATTTGTCGGTCAAAAACGGGGCGGGAGGCGCGGTGGACCACTGGTTGCCGGCGGTCGTCGAACTGGAACGGGAGAGGGCCAGAGTTGCTGCACGATAACCTGCGGGAGAGGAACAGAGAACAAAATTATCGTTCTTTGTTCTTTCCCGTCTGCTGTCTCCTACTGAAGGGGGTTTTTTAAAAGGGTTTAAATCTCTCTTGATTTCCTTCCATCTACAACTCAAATATTTTCCTCATAACTTTTATTCCTTATTTAAAAATATTTTCCTCTAAATGATCATTTTTACTAAGGAATGTGATGTTTGAATTTGAAATTTGAAACTGAAAATTATGCACATTTAATTAATTTTGTGCTTGCCGCTATCGTTCTACTACTAGAAATACCGGACCTCTTTATTGAAGTCCCAACGGTCGGTCATGCCGATGAGTCGGAAAATAACAAGTGCCAAACAAATAAATGAGTGCTTGAAATAAACTACAAAAATAAATGCATAAATACTATGATGCGTTGCAGGGCGCATCAGTGACGCATCACTAGTAAGTCCTCCCTGGAGTGGGGCCTCAGGAAACAACTCGGCGACTGAAGGATGTGAATCAGTCGGGGAAAGTGGGCACACCATGTCAATCGGGAGGAAGGGATAAGGAGGAAACTCATCTTCCTGGAGAAGGTGCTCGGGAAGAACATCCTCGATCGAAGTGGCCAAGTGGGTGCCAAAACGGAGACGGGTAGAGACACGACTTCAGTCAGGGTGGTGGAAAGAGGAAGAAGCTCTTCTTCCTGGGGCAGGGGCCCAGGAAGAACCTCCTCGACTGAAGGAAGTGTTGTAGTGGAGACACGTGGAGTCACGACATCAGTCGAGGTGATAAAGATACGAGGAAATTTTTCTTCCGGGAGCAGGGGCTCCTGAAGAATCTCCTCGACTGAAGTGAGCGTCACAGTGGGGGTGGGTGGAGCTAAAGTGCTCGTCATGACACTGAGGAGATGTGGAGGACTAACGAAATACCTAACCTCGGATTCCACTACGTGATATGAAGTGGGAAGGTATGCAAGAGCAGCATAATACGTGTGCTTTGTCACCTCCAGGTTGTGAATAGAGGTGCACAACCCAGCAAGTTCTATCGGACGTCGGCAGTGACGCACTCAACATCTTTCATCAAAGCTTTAATACGCGCATCTAAATCACTCATCATTTTTTTAACGAAAACAAAAATCTAAACCTAGAATTTGAAAACAACCGGCGCTCAGTTATCCCACGATAGGAGTGAGATATCCCAGCAGCCACACCAAACTGATGTGATTTAAAGTTAGGGTTAGAGTTCTTAAAGATAATAAATTTGATCGCTTAAAATAATTGCAATGCACGGGAACTTCGCGGGATATTTCTAACAAATAAAACGACCCTAAGCGACGCAAACACTCGCAAGGCTACCGCACGAACGTACAAACGCTACGAGTCACAATTCCACAGGCACAAAAATTAATTGGTGGCATTCACGTGTTTGAAAACAAACAATAATCAAAAAATGAAATTAACTAGGGCAAGCTCTTTAATTAACTACTTGTTTAAATATTCGCACAACAAAATGAACACTGGATTGAGAGCAGGGAAGGGCGAGGTATACCATGGGGAAGTAGCAACGGCTGGAGAGCTTCCTGTACAATGGTGACTGGACTGGGGGCTGGCCGGAACAGCTAAGAAATCCCAGCCAGGATTCGGGCAAACCAGGGGAATCACTGGAGAAGTGGCCAGCCGTTCCCGTCGAGAGCTAGGAGGTGGCGTCGGGCAATTGGAGGTAGAAGCCAGGCGGAGGTGTTGTTGAAGCCGACCGTGGAAGCTGTGGAAGGAGGCGCCGGTGTTCAGGGAGACTGGAGATCGGCGTCGGATGTATCGTCTAAACCGCTGAAAGAAGCTACAGGAGGCTTCGTCGGCAGCTGCAGGAGGGGGGTTGATGGCAGCTAGGAGAGGCGTCGGCACCAGCAGCACTGGAGGGCGAAGGAGGGAGCGGCGGCGTCGCAGATTCAGTCGAGCAGGGTGCGGGAAAAGGGATATTGAACGGCTGGAGAAGAAACCGAGTGAGAGATGTACTCGTTCAGTTTTTATTTTCCAAAGCCGACCCCATCGGAAGGGGGATGGCACGGTTATAAAGCAGGGGATTAGGGCAAAACATCTATTGGCAGCCATGGTTTTCTCATTAGGAAGAATGGGCTTTAGGAAAAGTGGGCTTTGGAAAGAACTTCCAATTTGGGCTTAACTTGAAAGGAAATTGCTAATTATAAATTAAAATAGTTAATTAATTAAGCTTGCCCTAATATACCTACCTCCTAATATATCGGACCTATGCATTTAGGGACATGTTGGCCGGTCACACCAACGCGCCAAACCAACATTGTGCGAACAACATGCGCGATAAAAAAAATACACAAAAGCGCTAACAACGTGCGCGATACAACTTGACGCTACAGAACAATCAAAAAACTTACGCAAAAACGTGCGCTACAACAAAAAGACCTGCGCGATAAAAAATAATAAAAATGAGGCGACGCAGGTTGCATCAGTAATCAACTTCAGTACAAAGAATTGAAAACAGTGCTCTACTAGTGGGGTTAACTGAAACAAAATTGAGAAGCCAGATAAAGAAATAAGATGTTGAGTCACTATAGCGCTTAAACTGCATAGTGAAATCAGAAGTTTCCCGATTAGAACTAATATAGCAAAACAAAAATTCATTGGTAGCAAGTATTATTGTATGCTTACAGATGCTTCATCCACTAATATTGAAGGTAGCTTCTTCTCAGTTGCAATAACAACACCATTTGCAGCTGCAATTATTATTAGAAAATAAATACATTAATGATTAAAAAACAATAACCCCTTACCATGTTACCTGTAATGCATAAAAAAAATTTGAAGCAGAAGCTTTCATTTAAATTTTTTGAGTTAAATATGGGATAACTATTAGTGTATCATAACCAAATTTAATTCCCTTTTGTCATCAAACCCAAACAATTTCACACAATGTCAACATGGTTAGGTGAAATTGGAAATAGATGCAGGAATTAGATTCGATTTCAAATTTGTGTCAGAATTAAAACTGACGTGAATTTTAATTCAAATGTTCTACCAAATATTAGAATTGGATACACATAATTGGAATGCTACAATTTGTTGGTTGGATGCAAGAAAGAATTCAAACACGAGAATTACTTGTTTTTATAGCATGTGACAGTATCAGTTTAGCCCCATATTGAACAGTTGAAAATATGTTGGTCCAAAAATACTAATTGTTAGATCTCACCAAAAGGTTTATTTTGAGTTAAATATGGAATAACTACTAGTGTATCATACACAACTACAATTCATTTTTTTTGTTCTACAAACCCCTACAAATACAAACATGGACCGGTGTTAGATAAAATTGGAATTGGATGTAGGAATTAGATTAAATTCCAATTCATGTAATGATTAAAATTGGTTTGAATTCCAATTCAGTTGTTCGACCAAAAAAAAGAATTGTATATGCACAGTTGGAATGGTACAATTCTGTTGCATTTATGCAAGAATGAACTAAATAGTAAGGATTAATAGTTTTGCTAAAAATAAGATAAATTATTATCAAATGTCACCCGTAACATATTTTATAAAATAATCTCCATTGATTAAACACCTAATTATAAATTAATCAAATAATTTATATTATATCACATGTACACAACTTTCTTCATTCTCTCTTTAATTATCTTTTAAAAAATCTCTTTATCTAGAAATCTCTCCAGAATTTTACTCAAGTGGTTATATCTCGATAGGATCTACGCAAAATTTTACTTAACTTATCTCTCCAGAGATGCTCTCTAGAGATTTATCTTTTAAGGGTTCAACCAAAGTCGTAAATGTCAGATGTCAGATTCATGTCAGTTTGAGTTTGAAATATCTAATTGCAGGGGATATATCGGAGATAATTTACAATGCCAGATTTTAATATTTAAATAAATTTATTTGCATATATACGTATTTTTGAAAATATGTAAATTGAACATATAATGCATGCTTATAAATTACGCAATAAACATGTAATAATATGATTGTAACAAAGCAATGAGCACAAACCAATATACTACCAATTGGTCATCAAAGCTAGCCTCAGAGAGATGTAACTAAATGAAAAAAGAAACAAAATATTACTTCGCAGTAAAAGAAATTTTTTACTTTTTGAAACTAACGCCGATATGTTGGCCACGAGATATCGCTCGATATATCAAGTAAAACCGATATATCAGGCGATATTTTCAGAATATTTTTTTCTTAAAATATCAATGTTTATTATTTTCTACTCAAAACCTTTATGTCAGCATACATCTACAATGGGTTCAACATAACTTAGCTTTTCCCACTAAAAATTTTTGTGTAGAAATTTCTCTAAAAATTAAATATTTCACTAGAATCCTATCTCTCAATGGTTTTTTCGATGATCGGCACACTCAAAGAATTTCTCTCTAGAAGGTTTCACTGTAAATAAGGCTCTATTTGGGAGAGATGTTGGTGTGATAAAGAGATATGTCATAAATGAAGTTTGCAAAATGTGTTGTCTGTGAGAAACAATGAAGCACCAGTATGGGTACGAGTACGGGGTAAGATACGTATCCGGTACGGTGGTACGTGAAGATAAAAAAATAAGGATAGGGGCACTTCAGGGGCACGATGTTAATAACATTGATTTATACATATACCTACATATATATAAATGTACATATATATATATATATATATATATATATATATATATATATATGCCATCTTTTTTAAAAGAGGGAGAATATAAAACATAGAAAAATTCATATTGAGTAACAACAACACTCAAGCCTTTATCCCACTATAGTGGGGTCGGCTATATGGATCTTTTGTCGCCATTGTGCCCTATTTTTTGTCATAATCTCACTAATGTCTAAGTACATCATGTCTTTCCTTACAGTTTCATTCCAAGTCTTTATTGGTCTACCCCTCCCTCGTTTAACATGCCTAGTGACTAGACTCTCACAACGCCTAACAGGTGTCTCTAATGGTCTCCTTTGTACGTGTCCAAACCATCTTAGACGAGCTTCTCGCATCTTCTCTGAAATCGGTGTTACTCCTGTCTTATCCCTGATACTTTCATTCCTAATTTTATCCAATCTCGTGTGTCCACACATCCACCTAAGCATTATCATTTCCGCAACTCTCATTTTTTGCTCATGTACACAATTCACTACCCAACACTCAGAACCATAGAGCATCGCGGGTCTAATTGCAGTACGGTAAAACTTGCCCTTAAGTTTTAGTGGTACTTTACGATCACATAAGATCCCTGACACGCCTCTCCACTTCAACCAATCCGCTTGGATTCAGTGTGACATCTTTATCAATACCTCCGTCTTTTTGAACTATTGATCCAAGATATTTAAAACACACACTGCGGGAAATATCTTGATCACCCAACTTAATAACGAAATCGTCTGTCCTTCTTGTACTGCTAAATTTAAGCTCCATATACTCCGTCTTTGCCCTACTCAACCTAAAACCCTTCTTTTCTAAAGTATCTCTCCAAGATTCAAGTTTTGCGTTTACACTCTCGCACGTCTCATCAACCAAAACGATATCATCCGCAAACAATAAACACCAAGGTATTGCTTGTTGGATATGTCTGGTGAGCTCATCTAAGATAAGGGCTTAAAGCTGAACCTTGATGTAAGCCAACAGTGATAGGGAATTCTTGTGTTAATCCTCCAGATGTTATCACCCTTGTCACTGAATTTGTATACATATCTTTGATTGTGTCAATATATGATATATTTACATCTTTCTTTTCTAAGACTCTCCATAAGATCTCTCTTAGAACTCTATCATAAGTCTTCTCGAGATCAATAAACAACATATGCAAATCTTGTTTTCTTTCTTGATAATTGTCAATGAGTCTCCTCAAGAGATGTATAGCTTCCATGGCCGACCTCCCTGGCATGAATCCAATTTGATTCTCCGAGATGTTAGTCTCCCGTCTTAATCTTTCTTCTATTACTCGTTCTCATAGTTTCATGGTATGACTCATCAATTTAATTCCTCTGTAATTAACACAATTTTATATATCCCATTTATTCTTATATAAAGGTACCAAAATACTTTCTTTTCATTAGTCTGGCATCCTCTTTGACTTCAGTATCTTATTGAAAAAACATGTAAGTCACAAATTTCTTCATTTCCTAAACATTTTCATACTTTGATCGGTATATCGTCTGGCCTAACCGCCTTCCATTTTTCATCTTATTTAGAGCATCTTTTACCTCTGATACTTAAATTTTATGATAAAACATTATGTTCTTATATTTATCTGATTTACTTAAATCTTTCAAGTTCAATTCATTATCCTTTGTTTCATTATAGAGTTGATAAAAGTATCATTTTCATCGCTCTTTAATATCCACATCAACCGTCAAAACTGTATCTGTCTCATCCTTTATGCATTTTACTTGACTTAAATCACTTGTCTTTCTTTCTCTAGTTCGAGCAATTTTATATGTCACGTTCTCCAATTTTGGTATCTAGTCGCTTATAAAATTCTTCATAAGTTTGGCTTCTTGCTTTACTTACTGCATGTTTAGCTTCTTTTATGGCGACTTTATACCTAACAAAGTTTTCATCATTCCTATAAGCGTAGAGTGATTTATAGTTTGTCATCTTTGCCCTCACTTTATCTTGCACTTCCTCTTTCCACCACCAAGATTCTTTATTTGGGGGTGCACGACCTTTTGAAACTCCAAGTATGTTCTTTCCACTTATCCTTAAATGTGAAGACATAACTTTCCATGAGACATTAGAATCAACATAAGGGTCATCAATGTTGATGCATGAAATGCGTCCTCCAGTTAACGGGTTGTTCGATCTCACAAGTTAGTAGAATAAGAGGGTTGCGGGGATGGCGGCGAGGTTTGAATCAAGGGAGAAGCTTGCTTGATCAGAGGAGAAGGCTTGCTCGAGCAGAGAAGAAGCTTGCTCGGGCAGAGAAGAAGCTTGCTCGAGCAAGAAAGGAGTTTGATCAGGAGCTGTCGAGCAGACGTTACTTTGGCGGTTGAGCTTTGATGGTTAGACCGAGAGAGGGAAAGAAGAGACGGGGCCGCTTACAGCGGCAACAACAGACTACGCCCACCGCGGCTTGAATACCACTCTTGCGACGGGCTTTTCCTTTAATCAAGAAGCAAGATTACAGCACGTTATTGCACCATTACATGTAAAAACAGTAAAGGGTACAAGGGGAAGCTGGCGGCTGTGAAAAAGAGGTGTCAGAGACTAAGTAAAAGAAACTGGGCGGACTCGCCGGACTGGAAATCTGAGTCCGAAGGGCTTGCTGGCAGAACTGTGGAGAGCTTGGCGGACTGGAAATCTGAGTCCGCAGGGCTTGCTGGCAGTGGCAGTTCTCCTGCGTTTGTCCCAAATGAGAGGTCTCGGGGCCTATTTATAGGCCCGAGGGGAATCATCTTGAAGCGGGGCCCAGTGACGCCATCATGGAGGACTGGGCGGACTCGGAGCAGGTCGTCGATGACTTCGGCGGACTCGGCGGACTGGCGTTTTGAGTCCGCAGGTCGTCGGGAGACCTGAGCAGAGGAGGCGGCGCGGCATGAGGAGCAGGTCGTCAATGACCTCGGCGGACTCGGCGGACTGGCGTTTTGAGTTCGCATGACGTCGGGAGACCTGAGCAGAGGAGGCGGCGTGGCCTGAGGAGCAGGTCGTCGATGACCTCGGCGGACTCGGCGGACTGGCGTTTTGAGTCCGCAGGTCGTCGGGAGACCTGAGGAGCAGGTCGTCGATTACCTCGGCGGACTCGGCGGACTGGCGTTTTGAGTCCGCAGGTCGTCGGGAGACCTGAGCAGAGGAGGCGGCGCGGCCTGAGGAGCAGGTCGTCGATAACCTCGGCAGACTCGGCGGACTGGCGTTTTGAGTCTGCAGGTCGTCGGGAGACCTGAGCAGAGGAGGCGACGCGGCCTGAGGAGCAGGTTGTCGATGACCTCGACGGACTCGGCGGACTGGCGTTTTGAGTCTGCAGGTCGTCGGGAGACCTGAGCAGAGGAGGCGGCGCGGCCTGAGGAGCAGGTCGTCGATGACCTCGACGGACTCGGCGGACTGGCATTTTGAGTTCGCAGGTCGTCGGGAGACCTGAGCAGAGGAGGCGGCGTGGCCTGAGGAGCAGGTCGTCGATGACCTCGGCGAACTCGGCGGACTCGGTGGACTGGCGTTTTGAGTCCGCAGGTCGTCGGGA
Source organism: Platanthera zijinensis (assembly GCA_039513925.1). Classification (NCBI taxonomy): domain Eukaryota; kingdom Viridiplantae; phylum Streptophyta; class Magnoliopsida; order Asparagales; family Orchidaceae; genus Platanthera; species Platanthera zijinensis. The sequence goes on from CM077084.1 coordinate 172,763,015, forward strand.
GACCTGAGCAGGGGAGGCGGCGCGGCCTGAGGAGCAGGTCGTCGATGACCTCGGCGGACTCGGCGGACTGGTGTTTTGAGTCCGCAGGTCGTCGGGAGACCTGAGCAGAGGAGGCAGCACGGCCTGAGGAGCAGGTCATCGATGACCTCGGCGGACTCGGCGGACTGGCATTTTGAGTCCGCAGGTCGTCGGGAGACCTGAGCAGAGGAGGCGGCGTGGCCTGAGGAGCAGGTCGTCGATGACCTCGGCGGACTCGGCGGACTCGGCGGACTGGCGTTTTGAGTCCGCAGGTCGTCGGGAGACCTGAGCAGAGGAGGCGGCGCGGCCTGAGGAGCAGGTCGTCGATGACCTCGGCGGACTCGGCGGACTGGCGTTTTGAGTCCGCAGGTCGTCGGGAGACCTGAGCAGAGGAGGCGGCGCGGCCTGAGGAACAGGTCGTCGATGACCTCGGCAGACTCGGCGGACTGGCGTTTTGAGTCTGCAGGTCGTCGGGAGACCGGAGCAGAGGAGGCGACGCGGCCTGAGGAGCAGGTCGTCGATGACTTCGGCGGACTCGGCGGACTGGCGTTTTGAGTCCGCAGGTCGTCGGGAGACCTGAGCAGAGGAGGCGGCGCGGCCTGAGGAGCAGGTCGTCGATGACCTCGGCGGACTCGGCGGACTGGCGTTTTGAGTCCGCAGGTCGTCGGGAGACCTGAGCAGAGGAGGCGGCATGGCCTGAGGAGCAGGTTGTCGATGACCTCCGCGAACTCGGCGGACTCGGCGGACTGGCGTTTTGAGTCCGCAGGTCGTCGGGAGACCTGAGCAGGGGAGGCGGCGCGGCCTGAGGAGCAGGTCATCGATGACCTTGGCGGACTCGGCGGACTGGTGTTTTGAGTCCGCAGGTCGTCGGGAGACCTGAGCAGAGGAGGCAGCGCGGCCTGAGGAGCAGGTCGTCGATGACCTCGGCGGACTCGGCGGACTGGCATTTTGAGTCCGCAGTTCGTCGGGAGACCTGAGCAGAGGAGGCAGCGTGGCCTGAGGAGCAGGTCGCCGATGACCTCGGCGGACTCGGCGGACGCCGCGTTTTGAGTCCGCAGGTCGTCGGGAGACCTGAGCAGAGGAGGCGGCGCGGCCTGAGGAGCAGGCCGCGCCAAGGGCAGCAGAGGGCTCGGCCTGAGGCCAGGCCGCCCAAAGGGCGGCGGCCTGAGGATATATGGAGTCCGCACTGTATCAACAATAATATCAGAAATGACCCGTAATTCATAACCAAGCGGGTAGGTGCGGCCGGAGCGGCATTGCTTTCCTCACAGGATTATGAACTACAGAATCAACCCAAGGACCGGCGGACTGAGCGGATAGCATAACCGGAGTCCGCACTGCATCAACAATAATTAAAGACCCCTGTGAAGAAAAAAGCTGCAGTCTAGAGGCCAAGCGGGTAGGTGCGGCCGGAGCGGCATTGCTTCCCTCACAGGACCTCAAGATCTGCAGACTCAACAACCCAATCCACTGCCCTCTTGCCTGGAGTACAGTCTAAGTCGATCTCTCGGGCAGGTGCGGCCGGAGCGGCATTTCTTTCCTTTGAGATCGACAAGACTGTGGGTCTCCTGCAGGCACTGCTTGAGGGTACCAAGGAGTGTTCGAGGGTTATAACCTTAAGATGATCCGGGGGTAGGTGCGGTCGGAGCGGCATTGCTTTCCCCGCGCGATCATCTGGGTTGTAACAATATCCCTTAAGTGGCGTGGTAGAGCTGACCACCACTCTGCTCCTCCATAATGCAGAAGTGGGGTTAGGTACTAGCCGGGATCCGAAATCCAGTATCCTGCCGCACTAGAGTTGGTAGGCTCCCACTACACGGTGCGAAATCTCCCTGCAACACGTGGTCTTCGTGGTGTTATGCTGACACCAACGGTTCTAGGGGAGGTTTTTGCTGAACTCGGCGATATCTCTTGGCATTAAGCAACTGTCGGGAGTTGCTCGAGGAGGTAAGAGAGAAAGAGGCACTTGAAGAAGTGTTAGTATGAGTATTTAGAAAAATACCAATTTTGAGAGATTCGTATAACATAGAAGAGAGAGTTCAGAAATAGAACCGTTTAGCGTTGTCTTTGCTCAACACATTAACTGTCAACACTTGAAACACAAAAACACTTGATGAAGCGTTAGCAAGGAGCTTTCATTAATAATGATCTTCTTAAAGAGTTTACATAAGAAGGAAAGAAAAGAAGTTCAGGAATAGAACCGCTTTAGGTCATCTCCGCTCCACGTGTGCGGCATATCTTCTCCTTCAAATGTTTGTAACCGGTAGGCTCCATTCTCAAGTGCTTCCTTGATAATGAAAGGTCCCTCCCAACTAGGATTAAGCTTCCCAACTGAGCTGGCTCTTGCAGCAGCGTCGACCTTTTTAAGAACTAGATCTCCCACTTGAAAGTGTTTGATCCTTACATTCTTATCGAAGTAACGGGCCATTCTCCTTTTAACTTCTTCCTGTCTGATGGCAGCCTTGTCTCTGACCTCTTCAACATATTCCAAACTGAACCTCATCTCCTCGTTGTTCAGCTCAAGCCAATCCTCCGTACTTTGTCTAGCAAGCAGCACTCTAGGTGACAGAACATCGAACTCAACAGGAATTACTGCTTCGAACCCGTGAGAAAGCTTGAACGGGGTTTCCCCTGTTGCAGATGAGGGCGTTGTTCTCAGGGTCCAGAGAACTGAGGGGAGTTGATCAACCCAACTGCCCTTGAGATTTTGAACTTTCTTCTTAAGCAGGTTGAGGATTTGCTTATTAGCTGCTTCTACTTGACCATTGCTTCTGGGATGATGAACTGATGCGCGCAGCTCTGTTCCGATCTGTCTGCAAAAGTCTATCATCTCTGCATTATTGAACTGTGGTCCATTATCAGTGATTATTGCCATAGGGATTCCATGCTGGCAGACTATCTCCCCCCAAATAAAATTCTTCACGACCTGGGTTGTTGTCTTTGCCAGTGCTTTAGCCTCAATCCACTTACTGAAGTAGTCGATCATAACTATAACGAAACGCCGCTGTCCGCTAGCCATGGGAAAGGGACCAATGAGATTCATTCCCCAAACAGCAAAGGGCCAAGGGGTTGCAATCGATCTGAGAGATTGAGTTGCTTGATGCTGAAGAGGAGCGAATTTCTGGCATTGAACACATCTTCTCGCATAGGTCTCCGAATCTTTCTTCATTGTGGGCCAGAAGTAACCTTGCCGCAGGATCCTTTTTTCCAATGTCCTTGCTCCCGAGTGACTCCCGCATTCGCCAGAATGCACTTCTCGAAGGACAGTAGGAATTTCACTTTCTGAGACACATCTTGCCATTGTAGACAAGAAGGTTTTTCTATAGAGGATATCGGATATTAAGTAATAATGTGCTGCTTTCAACCTGAATTTCTTCTTATCTTCTACCGACTGATGCAAGTTCCCAGTCGATAGGTAGAGAACGAATGGGTCCATCCAAGAGGAACACTGATCGATTTGCATTAACCCCTCCTCCTCTACTGCTGGGTGAAAAAGTTCAGAGATGGTCCCTCCTGACGAGAGCCCATATTTGGCAAGAACGTCAGCCTCCTCATTTTCTGCCCTCGGAATATGCTCAATAGTAAAGCTTTTGAACCTGCCGACCTCAACTTTTACCAGCGCAAGATACCTTTTCAACACCGGCTCCCTGGTCTCGTAGTTACCAAGAACTTGTGAAGCCATTACCAGTGAATCTGTCTTAATATGGACATGATCAATTCCAAGCTCTCTTGCAAGCCTCAAGCCGGCCAATAAAAGCTTCATACTCTGTCTGATTGTTAGTCACTGGAAAATAGAATTTGATGGCCTGCTCAAGCTTGACGCCATTTGGGTTTATCAGAACCACCCCTGCCCCCGAAGAGTTTCTTCCAGAAGCTCCATCCACGTAGATGGTCCAAGCTAAAAAAGATCTTGCTGCCTGATCCGAGCTAGATTCTGTTGTGTCAATCAGAAAATCTGCAAGTACCTGTGCCTTGATAGCTGTCCTGGGCACATAGGAAATTTCAAACTCGCTCAGCTCAATTGCCCACTTAGCTAGCCTGCCTGAATGCTCTGGTTTCTCTAGCACATTCTTCAAAGGTTGATCAGTAACCACCTGAATTGAATGAGCCTGGAAATATGGACGGAGTCTGCGGGCAGACATAACCAATGCCAAAGCTAGCTTCTCAAGGATGGGATACCTTGCCTCTGCATCTTTCAGAATGTGACTGACATAGTAAACGGGGAACTGCCTCCTGCTCTCTTCTCGGACCAGGACGGAACTAACTGCCTCGGGACCAACTCCCAGGTATAGGAACAACATCTCCCCTGCTCGGGGGCTCTGGAGTAAAGGTGTTGAGGTTAGCTGTTTTTTCAACTGCTCAAAAGCCAAAGAACATTCTTCTGTCCATTGGAACTTGGACGCTCCCCGCAGAGTCTTAAAGAACGGCGCACTCTTATCCCCAACTCGAGAGATGAATCTCCCAAGTCCTGCTAACCTCCCCCCCAACTGCTGAACCTCTTTTGGAGAACGGGGAGGAGCCATATCAAGGATGGCTTTGACCTTGTCAGGATTGGGAGCAAGGCCCTCAGGAGTAAGGAGATGGCCGAGAAACTTCCCCTTACTCGCCCCGAAGATGCATTTTAACGGGTTAAGCTTTATTTTGTGTCTTCGCAGAGTGGAAAAGGTTTCTGCTAGATCTATCAAGTGTTGTGGAAGAGACCTACTCTTAATCAAAAGGTCATCTACATACACTTCGAGGTTTCTACTTTTTTGCTCTTTAAACACATGGTCCATCATACGTTGATAAGTCGCGCCAGCATTTTTAAGCCCAAAGGGCATTACAAGATAACAATAGCAACCATCATTAGTGATGAACGATGTGCGAGGGATGTCAGGTTTGTGCATTCTTATTTAGTGATAACCAGAGAACGCATCTAGAAAGCTCATAAACGGATACCCTACCGCAGAATCAACTAACAAATCTATCCGAGGCAAGGGGTAGAAATCTTTCGGGCATGCTTTATTCAAACGGGTGAAATCTACACACATACGCCACTTTCCCCCAGGTTTCTTAACCATTACAACATTTGAGACCCACTCGGGATACTGAATCTCTTGAATGAAGCGCGCTTTGAGGAGTTTGGCAACCTCCTCTCGGATGGGCTCTGCTAACTTGACAGCTACATCCCTCTTCTTCTGCTGGACGGGCTTGGCAGCTGGATCAACGTTGAGATGATGGCAAGCCATGTCTGGGTCTACCCCTGGCATGTCCTCCGCTGACCAAGCGAAGACATCCTAGATTCTTCAACAGGCAAGATATCAACTCCGCCTTCTGATCTTCTGGCAACTCGGAGTTGATGGAGAGCTTTCTTTCTTCCCCTTCTGCAATGGGGACTTCTTGCAACACCTGGGCAGGTTCCAGGTGAGCACCTTCTCTATCCACAACAACTTCTGACAGAGGAGTGGCTTCTGCTGCTGGAAAAGCTGGGGGGGAAACCTCAGTCATGCTGACTGTTCGGAGGTAACACTCTCGAGCCTGCCTTGGGTCGCTCCTGACCCTGCATTGACGGCCATCTTTGCAGAACTTGATGGCCAAATGGTACGTTGAAATGATGGCTCGATACTTGTTCAACAACGGTCTTCCAAAGATAGCATGATAGCTGCTCGGAGCATCCACCACTATGAACTGGATCTCTTTGACCACCCCTCCGAGTACCACCGGGAGTGTGACATTTCCTTCAACTTCCTTTCTTTCGCCCGAGAAGCCATAAAGTGGCCCCTCGGTGGGAAGCAAAGACTTTCCTGTCCTCAGGGCTTCAAAAGTTGACTTGAAGAGGAGATTCACGGAACTGCCAGTGTCGATGAGAATTCTATCGACCGTGAAATCTCCGATGGCTGCTTGAACTACGATGGCATCATCGAAGGGATTAGCGGTCATAGGAAGGTCTGCAGGGCCAAAGGTGACGATTTCAGAAGGTGGGGCCGAAGAAGAAGTAGAAGCAATCTCAGTTCGGGAAAGCCTTGACAGAGAAGACTTCCGAGTAGACTCAGTCCCTGCTCCGCCATGGATGAAAAAGAGTCTTCCCAGGGCCCCCTCGTCGACAACGTCAATACATTCACCTGGTATATCAACGAGCCCCAGATGGCCCTCATCCCTTATCTCTATACACTCCTGCTGAACTTCAGCCACCTCCTTGCCCTTGGAGGTGGAAGGCTTTGAAGAATCACTCTTCCTGCCCAGGTCCTCGAGTTTACCCTCGGCGAGCAACCTCTCAACTAGCTTCTGAAGTTCCTTGCAATCTTTAGTCAGATGACCCTTCTCCTTGTGAAAATTACAGAACTGAGAGTTGTCCCTGGGCTTCCAGTCTCTCTGAGGCCCTTGCCTCTTTTCTTCAGCCTTCCTCTGGATTATCTGGATGACATCTTCAAAGTCGAGGCCCAGATCTGCAAGCTCTTCCATAGGGCTGCTCTCATGAGGATTTGAAGCTGGCAGGGCGCTCTGAAGAATGGGGAGCGCTTGAAGGGGAACGGCGGGAGTGGCGGCCAACGGCAGTCTCTGACCATGAAACTGTTGATGGCCGAGGAAGGGCTTCTTATGGCGGAGGTTACGTCCCCTCTGAGATGGAGGTTGGAAATCAGGCCGAGGAGGCTTGCTGTGATATTGATTGCTGGGGAAGTTGGAGGCATCCCTTCCTCCAGCTTTGGCTGTCAGGGATGAGATATAGGTCGGGTTGGCATTTTCCCCCTCAATAAAGCGATTAGCCATTGCTATGAGCTCCTGATAAGTTGATGGTGCCTTTGTTGTCACTTTGAATTTCAACGGGCCCTCCCGGAGGCCGTGGATCAGGGCAACTTTGTAATAATCGGGGTTCACATTCCTTACCCCTTGGATTTCTTTTTGGAACCGATCAACGAATCTTGCCACTGATTCGTTGTCCCTCTGCTTGATGTCAAAAAGGGCTGCCGGCCCATCCTTTCTCTTCTTAGAGGTTGCAAACCTCAGGAGCAGCTCGCTGCGAAGCTCAGCGAAGGAAGAAATCGTGCCCGAAGGCAGCTCGTAAAACCATTCTCTTGCTTGACCATCAAGAGTGGTCACCAGAAGCTTACATTTCAAGGCATCGGAGAGGCTCCTCAATGCAACTGCCCCTTCGAATGCCTGCAGGTGGGAGACCGGATCAGTCTCCCCTGAATAAAAAGGGAGACGAGGCTCTCTGAAATTGCTCGGCGCTGACTCCCACCGAATTCGATCGACAAAGGGAGAGGGAGTTTCTGAATCAGGAGAAGGGCGGACTGGAGGATGAAGCTCTGCGGGCTCTGCGGACTGCTGATCAGCATAATCTAGTCGGCGAGCCGGAGTTCCTCGGGCTGCCTCCCTGAAGAAATCCATCAGGGGGGCGAACTCTCCAATCTGAGGTCGCAGGGGAGCTGCGGACTGGGCTTGGTGGAGAGGCGGAGGTGCGGTTGCAGGCGACTGCTGAAGAGGGGGGTGACGAGCTGGAGTCCGGCGGACCGGAGTCTGGCGGACAGGAGTCTCAGCAACTTCTTTTGCGACCTGAGGAGCAAGTCGCTGAGTTAGTGCCAACAGGGCCTGGCTGATCGTATCAAGCCGCTGGTCAGTCTCCCTTCGAGATACTTCAGCTTCCCAGCGGGACTGCTCCAACGCTTCCCACAACGAATCATCAGGCGAGCTGGAACGATCGGAGCGGCGAGCTCGGCGGTCCGACATTTCTATCCGCGGTTTCAAAAACTGCTCGAATCTGAAGGTCGCGTGTTAACTGTTGATGCGCGAAAAGCGACGGGGAAAACGGGCACCACCAGCTAACTGTTCGATCACTCGGGGAAGAAAAGAAAAACAAACTGCGAGCAGCAGTCTACTTGGCGAACAGAAAAGCAAGAGCCGTGGAGCACGACAACACCAGACTTCGCCCGTCGCGGCCTGAATGCCTCTCCTGCGACGGGCTTGTTTTTGATTCCAAAGAAGGGATTACACGAAGGGAAAAGGAAAGAAATGCAGAAAGCAAGCTGGAGACCGCAAAGCCAGAGATTCGAGTCTGCAGCCTTTAACAAGTGGGCTCCTGGGCTCGAGTCAGCGTGCTTTGAGTGCACCACTTCCCCCTATTTATAGGCTGGGGGCCTGCCCAAACGGGCAGGGCTAAAATAACCGGCTGCCCGGGGTACAAGGGAGCCGGGCAGCGGTGACGGGAAACAAAAAGGAAAGAAGCAGCAGTCCGCGCGGGACTGGCGGACTGGGCCAGCGAGCTGGAATCCTCCCTTGGTCGCATCGAGCGCGATCCTGGCAGACTAGTTGCGACCTGAGCGAGCTTGGCGATCTGAGCGCCCTGGGCGACCTGGCTCGGAGCTCGCCGATCTGGGCTCGACTATCGTCGACGGGAGGTCAACGATCCAGCTGAGCTGAGAACCAAGGGCGACCTTGGCAGACTGATATCTGGAATCCGGCCAAGGAGGAACGAGGCGTCTAGCTGGATATGTTGTGGATTCTGGGGTTAACACCTACAACACTCGAAGCTGATCCAAAGGGGATGAATAGGATTCAAAGACTTACACTAGAATGAAGATGTCAACAAATAGAGAATAGCCTATTTCATCCAAATGTCCATAAAAATAAGGTTATGACTTAAGAATCATTTAACATAAGTCACATGCCAATTTATATTCCACAGATTTTTTGTCATTTCTCTTACAAGTTTTACTAAGTTTATGTGGCATCTAGCAATGACTAGATATTTCCGGTCATCGAGGCCTAAAGTGTATGACAAGTATTTGAAGATAAAATTAGTAAAAGGAAAACAAAGTAAAAATTGTGTTTCCAGAAGGAACAATATTATCTTTGAACAAGAATGAAGTAATTTGAAAGGTCGAAGCTACCTTTGATCCCTAGAGAGGTCTGGCCGGATCCCACTGCCATTAGAGCGTGTTCAATCTGTACGAGCTTCCCTGAAGGGCTGAAGAAAACGAGTGTAAGAAGAAAAAAAAAGTGGTCGCGACAGGAGGATGGAAAGGAGAGGTGCATACCTGAAGGTGGTGAGGGAGAAGGAGTACTGACTATCGCCCATCGTTGTTTCTCTGACTCGAAAAACTCCGAGAATTGAAACACTCACAGGCAATCAAGCAGATATATCGAGTCTTCGACAAGAGGGTGAACCCTGGAACAAAATTGTCTTTAGAGGCAACGGAAAAGCTAAATCCTCATTGACAAAGGTATAAAATCTTAAAACAACAGTCTTCAACAAGAACTTGTTAAAACATCTTAGGGTCCGTTCAACGCGCAGGTATTGGTTTTTTGTGATTGGCTTTGGTCATAAAATCAATATCTGCAGGAATTGATTTTGTACAGAAAACCAATTCTATTGTTCAGCTACAGGATAGAATTCAATTAACAAAATTGGAATTTATATATAAAAACTGTTCGGCTGCGCAATGAAATTGGCTTTCTGAAATTGATATATAAAAACTGTTCCAACGCAAATATGTTGTGAGAGGTATAGACAGGCAAATAATTTCAATCCAGATCTAGAATGCAGGTCTGAAAAAAATACTCAGAAATACAGATCTATATAACCTCTTCAAGATGCATGCCAAAAAATTTCTGCATTCAACTAACAAAAAATGCAATGAAGAAATAGGCACAGGCTAATCATGGATAAAAAATAGCTCTAATGTTCACAAATTTCAGATCTAATGTTCACAAATTTCGGATCCAATATACATAAATTCAAGATCTAATATACAGATCTAAAATTCAGATCTACAATTCAGACCTAAGAACAAAAGAACATCTACACCAAAATCTAATATTCAGATCTAAAATTCAAGATCTAATATTCCACCAAAAAATCAAGATCTAATTTATTCAAATTTCAGCAAAGAACATCTAAAATTTCCAGATCTACACACGTGAACGGGAAGAAGAAGAGGAAAACGGCGAAGAGGAAGAAAGGGCATAGGAGTCGGAGGAAGAAGAAGAGGAGGAAGAGGAGGAAGAGGAGGAAGAGGAGGAAGAAGAGGAGTCGGAGGAAGAAGAGGAGGAAGAAGCAAACCGTGTTTTCTATCTGCGCGTGAGAAGAGGGAAGAAGCGCCGGCGTTCGTTTTGCGAGTGAGGAGGAGGAAGAAGCTCGGGCACCTGCTACGCGCGTGAGAATGCCGAAGATCCTCGGGCTGAAGCAAAACCGCCGAATGGCTGCGTAAGAAAAAATTCGGGTAGCCATATTTTAGGTTTGGTAAGAATTTTCGGGTTTACGCAAACCCTAAAACATGAAAGCCAAATTCCGGACGAATTCGGTCCACAGAAAGCAAGAATTGGCTGTACTGTTAGCTAAATTAGTTTCAGAAAGTCAATTTCTCTGCGTTGAACCGACCTTTAGGGTCAGAATTCCAATTATGTTATTCGCGTGCAAGAATGTTTTGAGCTACAGGAAATAAAATTGGGCACTTTTGCTGTTCGGATGCAAGATAGAATTTGTCCACGGAAATTGCTGGGTTTTGTTGCTCATCATCCTATAAGATTAAACAGAATATTGATTACACAGAAAATTTTGAGAGGTCAATCATCATGAGTTCATGCAAAGACCAAAGGTAGGGATTGGCCCAAAGAGAACATTGTCATTGAGATTAATGGAATAATCAGAAAATAAAAATGCAACATGAGTTTAGATCTGAGACATAAAACCATGACTAAAACATCATAAAATCATTAAATCTGAAACATAAGCCAAACAGCAACTTGGGTTTAGGTAGATCAAGCAACATCAGATCAAGCAGATGGACTGAAGAAGAATCTGAAACATGGATTTAGGTAGATCAAACAACAAAAAATTTACATTTAAAAAAATCTGAAACATAAATTGAAAAAGGAAGAAGAAGAGTCAGCAAACAAGAGAAATACAGATGGGCTGGAGAAGAAGAGGAGAAATAGAAGAAGGAGAAGAAGAAGAGGAAAAATCGGAAGAAGAAGAATAAGAGGTAGTAGGTGGCAAGAAAGGTGTCAGGTTGGAGCTTCCGAGCGAGCACGGTCGGGCGTTGGATCGATGAGAAAGATGGAGAGGAACATGGAAAGGTAGATGTAGAGGAAGATGGAGAGGAAGATGGAGAGGAAGATGGGGAGGAAGAAGAGAACACATGGAACTTACCACTGGTGGGAAGCTCCGGCGAGATTGGCGGGCAAGAGAAGGGAGGCGATCTCGCAAAAATTGTTGTGGGCTACTTGCGGTCCAAAACCCGTAGGTATAAGAATTGGCGAAAGCTTAAAAATGAAAATCGTAGGTTTTATTCAATTTTAATTCTACCCTCAAAACCGAACGAACCCTTAGAAATGAAATACCAATTGCTCTAAGCATTGACCGGCGAAGGAGGAAGGAGTTCCGACTAGATGACCTACGGTTTTGAAACTGACCGGCGGAGCAAAGAGGAGTTCTGACGTGAACATGAAGCGAATATGGAAGCCCTAAAACGAGAACAGGCGTGATATTAGCATTTTTTAGTAATAAATGCACAAACGTCGTCACATTGAGAACATTAAGCATCATTGACCACATCATTTAACAACAACCATGTTGGAACACCCTATTACTAATTTGGGTAAGGATCACTATGGTTGTCTTAGGAAATCAGGTTGACCTAGTTGTATAGTTGTGAAGGTCAACACTAGAGTGAGTCTAGGGCTTAGAACTTAGGTTTGAAGCTGCCCCCAAGACCATTCCAAGATCAAGGTTGAAGAGCTAAGTCGTCGAGCTCAGGTCGACGAATCGTCGAACTCCATTCGATGCTCTCTGAGCTCAACTTCGATAAATCGTCGAACTCAGGTCGACGATCTTCGAGCTCAGATCGACTATTTGCCTTCAGCCCGTTCTGCTTAATCGTCGAACTCCGGTCGACGATCTTCGAGCTCAGATCGATGATCTCTCTTCAGTTATTCTTCAGGTCGCTGAGCTCGGTTCGACGATCTTCGAGCTCAGTTCGACGTTTTCTGTCTGCTTTATCTCATTTCATCTCTGAGCTCAGTTCGACGATCGTAGAGCTCAGATCGACGATTCTTCTGAGAGATCGACGCATTTAAGGATTCAAATGCTGTTATTCTTTGGAATGTTTTTGAATATTATCAGCATTTATGATAAGAAGAACTGCCAGCCGTTTGTCTTTATTCTAGAGCAAGTTTCAAGGTATTATTCAGAGAATATTTGCTGGACTTTCCTCTAGAAGACAAGACTCTTTATGGAAGACATTTATGACTGCCAACGGCTACTTTGGACAAAGAATTTTTCAGAGAATAAGATCTTCCTTTTTCAATCAAAAAATATATATCATATACAGACACACAAGGAGAATATACAGAATACAGAACACTGATAGCAAAAGAACAACAGAAGAACTGTGACATAAAAATCTTCTTTCTTACTGAAAAGTGTTCACAACTTCATTTCAAGAACTCCAGACACCTCATCCTTCAGCCTTCTTGCTGAAACAATCTTTTGCTGGAGATCAAAATTCTGAAGACCTATCACCCTAGAGCAAAGCTTCTTTTCCTGAACCAGTTTAGATCTCAGGGGGAGCTTTGACAACAAAGATCCACTAGTCTTTTCTCATTTGATTTGAGAACAGAGAAGACAACTTCATTTCCTTTTCCTTTTTATTTTCCTGTTGTAAAAGGGTTCTTGAACTCCCTTCAAAAGTTCTGTCTGGTTCTGAGAACCTTATCAAAACTCAGTGGTGGCAAGACACCTTATCAAAAAATCCAGTTTTGGTTTTTGAGCACCTTAACAAAAGCTCATTGGTGTCAGGACACCTGATGAACTCATCCTGAGTGGATTCCTACCAAGGGTGGTAGAAGAGTGGATGTACCCAGGTTTTTGGGGAACCACTATATTTTCTTGTGTCTGCTGGATTGTTTGTGTGATTATTGCTGTGTGCTGTGTTCTTAATTTCTTGCTTCTTAAATTTCTTTCTAGCACTCTACACTATAGTATAAATTAAATTTTATATGTGTTGATATTTTCAAAACTGTGAAACTTATTTGAATAAACTCTATTCACCCCCCCTAGAGTTGAGATAGATCTTACCCTCACTTTCAATTGGTATCAGAGGCAGGTTGGTTGCTCATACAGGCTAACACCTGAACCAAGTGATCCTTGGTAAAATCTATCTTTTAAGAGGGTTATTTCTTCTTATATATATTACTCTAAGACATGGCACAGAACAAGGATTATGCAAGCACCAGACCTCCAGTGTGCAATCTATCTAAGTTTGCACTTTGGAAGGCAAGGATTAAATTATACATGAACTCTATTGATGAAGATATTTTCAATTCTGTCTTGACAGTTTGTCCAAGTCCACCAGCAAGCTCAAGCACAAATGCTGTTCCACCTCCCTCAGGAACAGATGCAGACATAAAGAAATGGAAAACTGCAGATGCAAAGGCCATGAACATCTTAGCTCAGACAATGTCTGATGAGATATTTCAGAAAGTAGCTGACTGCAACTCAGCCAAAGAAATTTGGGACAAGCTCTCTGAAATTGTCTCAGGGTCTGCTGATGAAAGGAAAGACAGGAGATCTCACCTCATAACCCAATATGAGAATTTCAAGAAAGGAGAGACTGAGTCAGTAGCAGATATGTACAACAGATTGAGTCTGATTGTCAATGAGCTAAGGACCTTGGATAAAGAAATCTCATTGACTGAGCTTAATGACAAGATCCTAATGTGCTTCCTCAGTACTTGGGATTCAAGAATCTGGCCATTCAAAGATGCCAGAAGTCTAAATGAAATCACTACTGAAACTCTCCTAGGCAAGCTCAAATCTTATGAGCTGCTTATCAAGAACAGAGAGGAAGAACAGAAGGCTGCTTCACCAGCCTCAAGGAAAGAGAAGTCAATAGCTTTCAAAGCTATTGAAGATCAGCCTGAAGAAAAACTCACAGGCAATGAGGAATTGGTCAGCCTACTGGCCAAAAGATTTTACAAGCTAGCCAGAAAAGACTTCAGAAAAAGTCCATACAAAGGACATGACAAACCAAGGTATGATAAGTCAAATAATAATAACAAAGAAATCATATGCTTTGGTTACAGGAAACCAGGCCACATTGTGCCTGACTGTCCAGAGAACAAGAACAAGGACAGAAAGGATAGAAGAGAAAGAAGAAAAGAAAAAGATTTCAAAAAGAACAGCTCAGACAAAGCCTCCTCTAGCAGGAACAAAAATACAAGGAAGGGTTTTGTTGCTGAGACATGGAGTGAGACAGAAGAAGATTCTGAAACTTCATCTAGCTCCAGTGATGATGAAGATGATGCTGATGAGAAAGAATTCTGCATGATGGATATCAATGCCTCATAGCAAAACTCTGATGAAGAATCAGATTCAGATTCAGAAAATCAACCAGAGGAAGATCAGGTAATTAGCTCTTTTGATTTTAATTCTGAGGACTTCAAAAATGAATTTAAGACATTGTGCTTGGATTTACTAAAATCTGAGAAAGAGATAATCTCTCTCAGAAATAAATTATCTGAATACAATGTCCTGAACTCAAATAACCTCAAACTCTCTGAGGAGTTAGAATGCTGTAGGGAGGAGATAGCTTCACTGAAAAGTGAACTGTTAAGAGCTAAAAAGTTTGAAGAATCCCTAAATGGGAGAAGTATCAGACTGATAGACATTACAAGCACAGTGAACTCTAGATTCAACAGTACACTGGGCTTGGGTGCCTCATCCAGCAAACCTATAATATTAACAACTCCAATCAAATTTGTCTCTGACAAAGGAAAGGGAGTAATAGAGGTAGCTAGGAAGAATGCAGATCTGTCAGAGAAAAATTCAGTTCAACAGATTGCGTCGAGCAGAGCGTCGAACAGAGCTCGACGATCTAACCACAGATCGTCGACCTCAGCTCGACGATATCCAAACTCTGAACTTCAGTATAATCGATCTTCGAACAGAGATCGACGATCTGACCCAAGATCGTCGACCTCAGCTCGACGATCGTCGAACAGAGATCAGGTCTGTGAACATTCCTTCAATGGCACATCTAGATTCAATCCTAGAGGTCCCACATCCCAAGGCTTTAACCCCTATACTGAATGGATAGTACCTCCTAGGAGATACCATCCTGAAGGCTATAAGAGTCAACCTGGGATGTCTTTTATTTCTGAATTCAAAGGATATCAGCCTAGGCCCAAGGTTAACTGGGTCAAAAACAAATAAGCTGCTCATGTGCAGGTGAAGACCTATCCAGTATCTAACCAACAATGGTATCTGAATAGTGGGTGCTCAAAGCACATGACAGGGAACAGGGAGAACCTATCATCCTTCATAACCAAACTTGGACCCAAGGTGATTTTTGGTGATTCAAATTTTGGTCAAACCAAAGGATATGGTGCTGCTCAGATAGGCTCAGTCACTTTTAAGAAGGTGGCATATGTAGAAGGACTGAAGCACAATCTGATAAGTATCAGTCAACTATGTGATGAAGGATACAAGGTGACTTTCAACAAATCCCTGTGCAAGATCAAGTCAGAGAATAACACAACTGTGTTAACAGGTAAAAGGACAGGTAACATTTACTTAGTAGACTTTCTTTCATCTAAAGTAGATATCTGTTTATTCAATTCCATATCTAAGCCTAATATTTTGTGGCATAAGAGACTAGGACATCTAAACCTTAGAACCATTGCTAGGCTATCCAAGGACAACCTTGTTAGAGGACTACCTTCTGGCCCCTACAAGAAGGAAGGACTTTGCAAGGCTTGTCAATTAGGTAAGCAAACTAAAAATAGCTTTAAGTCACTTAATAAGAGTGATTCACCTAGGATTTTGTATCTGTTGCACATGGATCTTTTTGGACCCATCACAGTACAAAGCTTAGGAGGGAAGTCCTATACTCTAGTGGTTGTAGATGACTTCTCAAGATTCACTTGGGTATTCTTTTTGAGGAAGAAGTCTGATAACTTCAAGTGTTTGACATATTTTCTCAAATGCATTCAGATTGAGTTCAACACTCACATTGCCCTGATCATAAGTGATCATGGGACAGAGTTTGATTCTCTTCTCATGTAAGAGTTCTGTCAAAGTGAAGGGATCAGACATACTTTCTCAGCTCCTAGAACTCCTCAACAAAATGGGGTAGCTGAAAGAAAAAATAGAACCCTAATTGAATCTGCTACTACATTGTTGACAGATGCTCACCTACCTCTATCCTTTTGGGCTGAGGCAGTGAACACCTCCAACTATGTATTAAATAGAAGCCTGATACATAAACTAAAGGGCAAGACTCCCTATGAATTGCTCAAAGGGAAGAAACCTAAGGTAAATTATTTTAAATTTTTTGGCTGTATTTGTTATATTTATAATAATGACAAGAAACATCTAGCAAAATTCCAAGCTAAAGCTGATGAAGGAGTGTTTCTGGGATACTCCATGATCAGCAAGGCTTATAGGGTATATAATAAATCATCTTGTAAAATTGAAGAATCTGTTCACATTACTTTTGATGAGACTAACATGTGTTATAAGGAGAAGACTACTTCTACCAAAGAACCTTTGCAGGTACAATCTATATCAGAAAGCATGGACAGATTACAGGTTAAAGAAGAGGATACAACTTCTCAACCTATTCAGCAAAAGGATGAAAGCAGTGATGATGAAGGAGTACAACATCTTGAAGAAAATCATCCTGAAGAGCCAGTTGTTGTTCCACTAGAGGAGACAACAACACAGGTTGGTGAACAATCAACACCCCTTATTGATTTAGTAACAACAAGAGATCATCCAATCACCCAAGTAATTGGAGAGATCTCAGCTGGTGTGCAAACCAGAAATCAGGTCAACCAGAACATGATGCACACCTGCTTCCTATCTCAAGTTGAGCCTCAATCCATTCAAGATGCAGAGCAAGATCCACACTGGATCATTGCAATGCAAGAGGAGCTACATCAATTTGAAAGGAACAAAGTTAGGGAACTAGTGCCTAAGCCAAAGGATCATTCCATTGTTGGAACAAAGTGGGTGTTCAGAAATAAGCTGGATGACCAAGGAATTATTGTCAGAAACAAGGCAAGGCTAGTTGCTCAAGGCTACTCTCAACAAGAAGGAATAGACTATGACCAGACCTTTGCACCAGTTGCAAGGTTAGAGGCCATCAGAATATTTCTAGCTTATGCTGCTCACAAAGGCTTCAAGGTCTATCAGATGGATGTGAAGAGTGCATTTCTCAATGGGGACATCAAAGAGGAAGTCTATGTTAGACAACCTCCAGGTTTTATCTCTCTAACTCACCCTGATTATGTTTTCAAATTGCATAAAGCATTATATGGTCTCAAGCAAGCTCCTAGAGCATGGTATGAGACCCTAGCATGCTTTCTTCTGGAAAATGATTTTGTTAGGGGGAGAGTAGACCAAACTCTTTTTATTAGAACCCATAAGTCCCATACCCTACTAGTACAAAATTATGTAGATGATATCATATTTGGATCTACTGATTCAAACTTGTGCAAAAAGTTTTCCAACCTAATGCATTCCAAATTTGAAATGAGTAGCATGGGTGAGCTCTCCTTTTTCTTAGGATTGCAAGTAAAACAGCATGCTGATGGCATATTTATTTCCCAAACCAAGTATGCTAAAGAATTGGTTAAGAGATTTGGTATGTCTGAGGCATCTTGTATGAAAACACCTATGCCTACCAATGCTGTATTGGATGCTGATGAACATGGGAAACCAGTTGATCAGACAACATATAGAGCAATGATTGGCTCTCTATTGTACCTTACAGCCAGTAGGCCAGATATAATGTTTGCTACATGCATATGTGCTAGATTCCAAGTTAGCCCTAGAGAGTCACACCTAACTCTAGTTAAAAGGATTCTTAGGTATCTAAAAAGTTGTCCAAATCTAGGACTCTGGTATCCAAAAGACTCAGGATTTGAATTAACTGGATTCTCAGATGCTGATTATGCTGGATGCAGAATAAACAGGAAAAGCACCAGTGGAACATGTCAGTTTCTTGGTGACAGACTTGTCTCCTGGTTTTGTAAGAAGCAAACATCTGTGTCAACTTCAACTGCTGAAGCTGAGTATATGGCTACAGGCAGTTGTTGCTCACAAATATTGTGGATACAAAATCAGCTTCTAGACTATAGTTACAACTTAGAGAAGTCAAAAATTTTCTGTGATAATACTAGTGCTATCTCTATAACACAAAATCCAGTCCTCCATAGTAGGACAAAACATATAGAAATTAGGCATCACTTTATAAGAGATAATGTAGAGAAAAATAAATTTGAACTTCAATATATTCCTACTGATTTGCAAAGGGGAGATATTTTCACCAAACCTTTGGATGAAAAGAAACACAGTTTCTTCCTAAATCAGTTAGGCATGTTAGATGGAGGAAGCCTTAAATAACTTATAAGATTTTTGAAAAGATAAAACAGACCAAGATTAAGCAAAAAAATCAGTTCCTTTTGTGTCTGTAGAATAGGTTTTGTCTCTGAACTGTGCTCGACGTTTTCCCAGAAATCGTCGAACGAAGATCGACGATTTTCCAAAAATCGTCGACCAGAGATCGACGTTCCCGAAGTCGACGATCTGAGTTCAGAGCCTTCGCTAGATCTAGGCTTTCTCTCCTTCTGTTCAGAGGCCGTCGAGCGGAGCTCGACGCTTTTCAACATCGTCGAACGGAGATCGACGATATTGACGTCTCTTCAGATTCCTTCTGCAGCCCAAATCGTCGAGCTGAGTTCGACGCTTCGTCGAACTGAGCTCAACGATTTTCCATTTCGCCGTCGAACCCTAATATAAAATCATTTCTTCAGCCGTCGTTCTCCTTTTGCGCTTTCATACTCTGCAACTTTCTTCGTTTTCCCTCCAAATCCTCTACACTTGGTCGCGTTTGGTTTTCTGTTGCAGGTGCAAATGGCTGAATCCAGTGCTGCTATCTCTAAGATGAAATTTGACACAGGATTTGACATTGATATAAACTCGTTTGATGGAAGCGATCAGCGCTTCAAGGATATTCTCAATCTGTTCAGAGAACAACAGCTGATCCAAATAATGACTACCCGGATGAAGATTGCTTCAGAAGAGATCAAAGAGTGGTGGTTTATAGCGACAGACGAGACTGAGAACTCTGTCGTCGGCATCATTAAAGGGACTCAGGTACATCTATCACCGGCTCTCTTAACAGATGTCTTTCAACTTAGTACTGGAGAAGATTCTATTGAATTATCTGGAGAAGATTATGATTCAATGCTTAATCGAATGGGTCACAATGTTGTCAACCCTAACAAACTTTTAAAGAAAAATCTGTCTCTGGAATATCAATTCCTGGCTGATGTAGTTGGGAAAGTGCTGTTGGCCAAGCACTCAGCTCATGACACCATCTCTAGATATCAACTTTGCTTGATGGGAGCTTTAGTCGATAAGAAACACCTTGATTGGGGATCCATTTTCTTCAACTTAATTTAAGAAGAAGATCAATAAGACTGCTGTGAGTTTTGGGAGAATCTTAGGGGTCTATCTGCACTACAAATGCCCTGAACTGTTAACCTCCTCTGGGATGTTCATCAATGCATCCAAGAGGCTCTCCTGTGCCCTATTCAGCAAATGGGACAGGCAAATCATCAACCCTACAAGAGCTACTGCACTACTTCCTTCAGGCACAAGGACTGCTTCAGTCACTCCACCAGTAGAAGTGTTGTCTGCCTCTCTTCCTCCTTCAGCTGTATCTACCCCAGCCATTTCCTCCTCACCACCAGTCACAACCATAACCATATCATCCCCTATTACCATTTCCTCACCAGTTTCATCCCCTCCAGTATCCACCTCAGAGGAATTCCATCCTCTCTTCTCTTATTCAACCTTCACCCTACCATCCTTTTCCCTTGTAGATGATTCCTTCATGGATGATTCTCCCTCCACTCCTCCTGAGCCACCCTCTACCTCCTCTTTTCAACAAATGCTTCATGACATTCTTTCCCAACCATCCTTCACCCCCTCTCTTGCTTCACCTATCTCCACCTCCTCCTTCTCTATCTCCACAATTCCATCCTCAGAGCCATCCATTCCTACTCCACCTACCTCCACACCTTCAGCTCCAGCCAACATCCCTCCATCTACCTTTACTCCTACCTCTGCTCAAGCCCCACTTGAGTATGTAGATCTTCCAAGGTTGGCAGACAGACTTTATGAGTTGCTAGCTCCCAGGCTGACATCTCTGTTGGAGACTTCCCTGGCTCCACTCCTGAAACAAGTTCAGGAGCTGTCTACCAAGCTTTCCTCCTTTTCCTCCTCCCAGGCAATACCTTCTACTGGGTGCCTTGATTCAGCTCTCCTTGAACCAAGGCAGGGGGAGATGCTTTATGAAGAAGTGGATGTTCCTATTTTTGCTCCAGCTCCAGCTCCTGCTCACTCAGAAAGCAGTGGATGTGCTTTTGCACTAAATCTTCAGAGCCTGCTATCTCAATTTGATACAGTTCATTTCAGCTTTCTGTCAGTTCCTCTCACTGAAGATCTGTCTAAGGCCATTGTGCCTGTATCTGTTTGTGATCACAGCCACATTGAATCCTATATCAATTCCTAGAAGGCTGTGGATATTCCTGATGCTGCTACTAAGGCCATTGTGCCTCCTGTTGTTGAAACTGCTGCTGTTGCTGCTGAAGATATAGAGATGATTCCAGTAACTGTTGCTGATGAAACTGCTGATGAAGAACTTGCTTCCTACCTAGAAGATCCCACACCTGCTGCTATGCCTGCTCCTGCTCAAGTGTCTGCTGCTGCTGTTGCTCCTGCTCTGACCTCTGATCAGTTAAAGCTACAAGAAAAGTACTTGAAAAGTATTGATGATCTGTATGACAGACCACAAAGCTCAGATAGTGACCAATTCCAGACTGAATCAGATGACTCTGCCAATACCATTGCCAAGAAGAGGAAAGCTAGAAGCAAAGCCATGATGTCAGTTCCTCCAGCTAAAGCAAAAGACTCCAATGATATTCCCTATTACATTCTGCATGATTGCCCCATTTCTGAGCCATGGATGCAATACTCCAAGAATCAACTGAAAGCTATGAAGAAGAGAAGGAAGCTTGATAAATATGAAAAAGGATCTTCACAATATCAGCCTCCTCCTCCTCCTCCTCCAGATTCTGGATCAGGCTCAGCCCCTCAAGCTCCAGCTTCAAGGCAAAGCTCCTCCCAATCTTATCCAAGATACTATCAAAGGGGACAACATCAAAGAGGATATCAATCTAGAAGGGGTCATTACAGAGGAAATCAGAGAGGACAAAGATCTTATCAAAGGGAAGGACAAGGCCACACTGACTCCTCTTCAGGTCCTTTCCCTTACAGGCTGAAAGACACAATTGTTTCCAGGACTCCTCCTGCTTCTGAATCTCTCAACAGGTATGAACCTCCCGTTCCTTTTGAGGATCCTGAGAACAATCCTCTATCCTGGACAGCAAGAATGAAAGAGCTAGCTGCTCTTGATCAACTAAAGAAAGCCAGAGAGCAAGGCATGGACACCTCCAATATAACAACTTTATCAGATCAAAGGAAGAAAGAATTGGAAAGATATGCTTCAAGAAAGTTTTTCAACCCAGAAGACTACATGAAGCTGCACCCAGAGGCTGTAGTTCCAAGGCCAAGATCTCAAACTTCTCTAGGTGCAGAGGATGACAGAAGATCAAAGAAAGAAACCCTGAATCCTAACAAAGAAATTTTGTTTAAAAAGGGAACTGAGAAGAAGTAAAATTGTGTAAGCTAAACATTCATCCACCTCTGGATAATTGCTGCTCTTTCTCTGTGATCTGCTTGCTGCTATATCTTTGCTTGGTTAGCTCTTGTTTTTGTATGAATGCTTATTCATTTCCTAATGTTATTTGTAAATAGTAATCCTAACCCAAATAGGGGGAGATTGTTGGAACACCCTATTACTAATTTGGGTAAGGATCACTATGGTTGTCTTAGGAAACCAGGTTGACCTAGTTGTATAGTTGTGAAGGTCAACACTAGAGTGAGTCTAGGGCTTAGAACTTAGGTTTGAAGCTGCCCCCAGGACCATTCCAAGATCAAGGTTGAAGAGCTAAGTCTAAGGCAATTTTCGTCGAGCTCAGGTCGACGAATCATCGAACTCCATTCGACGCTCTCTGAGCTCAACTTCGATAAATCGTCGAACTCAGGTCGACGATCTTCGAGCTCAGATCGACTATTTGCCTTCAGCCCGTTCTGCTTAATCGTCGAACTCCGGTCGACGATCTTCGAGCTCAGATCGACGATCTCTCTTCAGTTATTCTTCAGGTCGCTGAGCTCGGTTCGACGATCTTCGAGCTCAGTTCGACGTTTTCTGTCTGCTTTATCTCATTTCATCTCTGAGCTCAGTTCGACGATCGTAGAGCTCAGATCGACGATTCTTCTGAGAGATCGACGCATTTAAGGATTCAAATGCTGTTATTCTTTGGAATGTTTTTGAATATTATCAGCATTTATGATAAGAAGATCTGCCAGCCGTTTGTCTTTATTCTAGAGCAAGTTTTAAGGTATTATTCAGAGAATGTTTGCTGGACTTTCCTCTAGAAGACAAGACTCTTTATGGAAGACATTTATGACTACCAACGGCTACTTTGGACAAAGAATTTTTCAGAGAATAAGATCTTCCTTTTTCAATCAAAAAATATATATCATATACAGACACACAAGGAGAATATACAGAATACAGAACACTGATAGCAAAAGAACAACAGAAGAACTGTGACATAAAAATCTTCTTTCTTACTGAAAAGTGTTCACAACTTCATTTCAAGAACTCCAGACACCTCATCCTTCAGCCTTCTTGCTGAAACAATCTTTTGCTGGAGATCAAAATTCTGAAGACCTATCACCCTAGAGCAAAGCTTCTTTTCCTGAACCAGTCTAGATCTCAGGGGGAGCTTTGACAACAAAGATCCACTAGTCTTCTCTCATTTGATTTGAGAACAGAGAAGACAACTTCATTTCCTTTTCCTTTTTATTTTCCTGCTGTAAAAGGGTTCTTGAACTCCCTTCAAAAGTTCTGTCTGGTTCTGAGAACCTTGTCAAAACTCAGTGGTGGCAAGACACCTTATCAAAAAATCCAGTTTTGGTTTTTGAGCACCTTAACAAACGCTCATTGGTGTCAGGGCACCTAATCAACTCATCCTGAGTGGATTCCTACCAAGGGTGGTAGAAGAGTGGATGTACCCAGGTTTTTGGGGAACCACTATATTTCCTTGTGTCTGCTGGATTGTTTGTGTGATTATTGCTGTGTGCTGTGTTCTTAATTTCTTGCTTCTTAAATTTCTTTCTAGCACTCTACACTATAGTGTAAATTAAATTTTATATGTGTTGATATTTTCAAAACTGTGAAACTTATTTGAATAAACTCTATTCACCCCCCCTCTAGAGTTGAGATAGATCTTACCCTCACTTTCAAACCAATTAAACAACAAACTAATAAATAAGTAGACAACTCACACATGGTGAGAATCGAACTCATGACCTCCCTGATATGGGGCCTTATCTTATTGATGTTAACATTTTTAAAAATAATAATAATTGATATTAGCAGTTCAGCTATTTTGATCCAGATAAGAGTAAAACACAACAATTTAACAGTTGTTTTTTCATTCCCATAATCTCACCCATAATTCTTTAATCCCGTCCCGAGGACACGACAAAGCTATGTGCTCCTCCAACCATAGATAAGGAGGCGAGAAAGGTGAGTAAGGCGTAGTAGGTGATGATTCAAAGGACCAAGCACGTTGCAGCCCTTAATATTTTTTGCGGCCTCACCGTCGTCGTACTACTCTCGTCCATTTTACCCTTTCTCTCTATCTCTCCCATTTTTGTCCGGAAAATTTGTGAACCAACTATTTCTAATTTGCAGATGATGATCCAGTCTGCACAACTATGTATTTTTTCGAGTTGACTCATCAAGCCATCAAGCAGTCAGGACGAAATTGGGCCCAAGTGAGTCGGAGGACTGGGTGGGGAAGTTCAGCTTACACCTACCCCCGACTCGGGCGAGTGGCGAGTCCTAGCCTCACCGGGTAGTTGCCACCCACCATACGAGCAGGCCTAGAACAACCTGAACTCGCCTATAGGTGTTGTGGCCTACTTCCCAAGGAAATTCCATTTTGGCCTGCAATTAGGCATTCTAAATAGCGGGATTCCACTGTTGGCAGATCAATTTGGGTTTTAGCTAGCAATTTTAAAAGGAGGGATTCTGTTGTCCGCAGATCATTTTTAGAAAGCTATAGATAGACCCTCAAGGGCACCTTTAAAGGGACTTTTGCTTCCTCTCTCCTTTTGTTGTTTCTGGTTGACAAGAGCTCTAGCCGTCTGTTTGTAGTAGTTTCCATGTTGACAATCTAGTACTCTCAAGTGCCCTCCAGGGTGTCTGGATCAGCATTGGCTTGGGAGGAGAAGCTCTCTTTGATTTTTTGGGTTTATGGTGGGAACTCATCGCTGCAACTCACGGGGTTTGTTCTTAGTTTTCCATAGTTGTGAGTGAGGTTCTTACCTCTGAGTGCCTGGCATAGTGTTTTAACTCAGAAGAAGTATGTGCAAGCTACCTCCATCGGTCTGAACTCCTCTTGAATTGTGATTTCTAGGTTCATCATTTTGGTGCGGTGAGCGTGGATCGTAGCTTGTTTAAAAAATTCTGAGTAAGTCCCAAGTCCTGAAGTGAAGGGCAAGGAGTAGACCCAGGAAACTCGCTACCCTTTGGCGAGCTTGTCAAACAGGTGACTTCGATGAGTTCTAGAAGTGCATCCTGGAGACCTTGTGCCTCGCCCTCACGTCGTCAGGCGAGTACTCGACCCCTACAGTCCTGATACTCACCTTGTAGGCCTTAGGCAAGGAGGAGCCATGGAGGAGAGTAGGGAGGAAGTAGTGGTAGAGGATGATGAGCGAGCCCTTCGTGGGCGAGTGTTGTTCCCTAGTCCCTTGGGTGCTCCCTACCCGAGCGTAGAGACTGTGTCATTCCCTCCAACTTGCCAGGTAGGGTCATGAAGCCCTTTCTACGTGTTGGTTCTTTCGACCCCAGTGCCTGAGGAGTTCAAGGAGCCTGTCATGTCCTACTACACCGACAAGGACAAGTCAGTTCATCATCTCTAGTGATTCGAGGATGTTGTCTTCATTAAATAAGTGATGACCGCCTTCAAGTGTAGATTGTTTGTCATTTCGTTCAAAGGAAAGGCAAGGGATTTGTTTCACCATCTTCTCTCGGGGACCATCTACAGCTTCGAAGACCTGTGTTGGATCTTCCTATTACACTTCTCCACATCCAAGAGAAGGAAGAAAAGAGTTGAGGCTCTCTTCCTTATCAAGTAAGGGGTTGAGGAATCACTTGCGAGCTATTTAGATCGCTTCCAAGAGGAGATATTTCTCGTTCATGAGGTGCCCGGGCACACCTTGCTTCTGGTCTTTACTCTTTGGATGCAACAAGGGTTATTCAGGATGGGACTTGCCTGAGACCCCTTTTTTTGAGGATTTGATCGACCGATCGGGGGCAGGAGATCGAGCGTGATGTCACCAATCACACATTCATGACAAAGTTGGTCAAGTTGGAAGAAATCGAGGCGAAATCGTCGGGAGGATCTTAGTAGTCAAATGTGAGGAAAAGGGAAGAGTCGAGCAGGTAGGGGTTCCTAGACCCCTGGGGGATAGGAGCCGGGATGGAGGTTTCAACCGCCGATAAAACAGCCAATTTGGAGGCCGACAGAAGGACCCCCTCAGAGTCAGGGAGGAAAGTTTACCTAGGGTGGAGGGACCTTCCAAAGGGGGGATTTGTAGGCAGGGCAAGAACTGTTCAACCCTCTAGTGGGTTACCGGGTCCTAGGAAATTTCAGCTCCCACCTCAGCAAGCTATGTCGATCGGTCGAAGGGGGAGAGGAGTAAGGATGAACTGACTAGGAGAGGTAGGAAAGGGAATGGTGGTGTTACCCTATTGTTACTTCCATCAGGAAGAAGGTCACACAATGACCGCATACCCCGAGTTTATGGAGGTAAATGGAGTAACGAGAGCCCCGAGAGGGTAGCAGCCACAACAGCAGGTTCATTGTATAAGAGAAGGGGGGCGTAGAGGGGGAAGATCGGCGCGAAGATTAGGTCGACGTGGCCACCCGAGGTACGATCGGAGTGATCCATGGGGGTTAAGATTGAGGCAACCCGAAATGGGAGCCTTCATATCATCTACCGTTGGAGTGTCGCTTCGATCTCCAAGACCCCACCCCAAAGAAAAAGATCACCTTCTTGGCAAAGGACATGTTGGAGCATGAAGACCCGTTCTACAATGCGTGAGTGATCCAGACAGCGATTGAGAACTTCATAGTTTCCAGGATCCTAGTGGACAACTGAGTTCTATGAACGTGATCTTCAAGAAGGCTTTCGATGAATGAAGTTGGATGTCAAGAGGGTGCTTGCCTCAGATGGTCCTCTCTTCAAATTTTTCAGGAAGAGGAGAGAAGTGGAAGGAGGAGTCGAGCTCCTCGTTACTTTGGGGCATGTCAAAGAATTATCATTTCGTCATCATGAACGCCACAAGTAGCTACAACACCATCTTTGGGCGGCCCCTCATTAGCGCATTTCAGTGTTTGCCTTCCTCCCACCAGTGCTTGAAGTATAACATTGGAGAATTCCAGATAAGGGTTAAGGGAGACCACAGGGTGGCTAGGCAGTGTTATATCATTTCTGTAAACACCATCTCTCTTTGAAGGAGGGGCAGATGAGGTCGATATGAAGGAGATCATCACTCAGGTCGAGAGGCCAGAGAAAGTGCAGGTTAGTGGGAGGCTGAGCGAGGAGGACTAGGAGAGGGTCCGGGAATGCATTCAGCGGAATGTGGATGTCTTCGCTAGCTTGGAGTGTCGCGGACATGTCAGGCATTGACATAGATGTGACATGTCACTAACTCAATCTCGACTCAAGTGTCCTCCCTATCTACCAGAAAAGAGGGTCGTGGTTGCCACTCTAGCTAGACCCATTCGAGAGAAAGTGAACAAGCTGTTGGAGGCATGTTTTGTGTCGGAGATCCAGTATCTAGGCTGGATCTCTAATGTTGTAATGGTCAAAAAGAGTGATGGGAGGTGGAGGATATGCGTGAATTTTTCCTTTTTAAATAAAGTGTGCCTCAAGGAATTTTATCTACTACCTTAAGTCTACACCCTTCTTTAAGGTGTTGTAAGGGAATCTAAAATTTGAATAGTCGCAAGAGTGTGTGGAGGTTTTCTAATCATTGAAGAAGTAGCTCACGCAGGCCCCACTACTCCAAAAGGCAAGGGAAGGGGATGATATGGCTTTGTATCTTACGGTGGGAGCTGAGGTCATAAACTTGGTCTTGGTTTAAAAGGAAGAGAAAAAGCAGTTGTCCATCTATTATGTCTGCAGGGTCTTGGAGAAGACAGAGCTTAGGTAGTATCCTATCCTTGAGTAGTTGGTGTTTGTCTTGATCATCTCGGCTAGGAAGCTCTGACCGTATTTTCAGGCACACTCGATCAAGGTGGTGACCACCACCCTCTTTGCAACATCATAGAGGGGTGGAGCATTCGAGAAGGTTGGCAAAGTAGGCAGTGAAGTTGAGCGAGTTTGAGATCTCCTTCGTACCTCAGTTGTCAGTGAAGGTACAAACAGTTGCTGACTTTCTAGCAAAATATGTGGTTGCGATAGAAGAACCCAAGTCTCCCGAGCACGTGACCTATGAGATGCTTGTTGATGGGGCATCCAGTAGATACTACTTGGGAGGGGGTGTGGTCTTGGTAAGACCACATGGGATGAAGATCAAGCAAACAATCGACATCTGCTTCTCTCTTGAAAGTCTTTAATTTCAAGGTAGCTAGTAACCTAGAGGGGGGTGAATAGGTCTGCTTAGATCTTTTGAGAGTCTTTTTAAATCACTTGATTGTTTTTTTAGGGTTTCAGCTTATAGTGATCTGGAGCTTGTTCTTAGCACCTGCAATTAAGAAAATAACAGCAAACACATAAAAGCACACAAGTATTTTATAGTGGTTCCCCAAAATTATGTGCACATCCACTCTCCTCCCACCTTGCTAACTTCCTGTTAGTCAAGGCACTTCTCCAAACCAATGCTCCAAGGATCTTACACCTCAGATCCCTCAGGATCTCTCAGTCTTCTCCAAGACTTACACCTCAGCCACATAGTCCTATACTCAGTGATACAAGTATCACCTACCTCAAGCACTTAAGCCCTACCACTCATGCTATGGAAGGATAGCCCTACCTCAGAGCAAGCTTTCTCTTACAACTCAGAGAGATACACTCTCCTATAATTCAGACAAAACTACCCTACTTCTCAGTGAGTAAAAATCACCTACCTCAAAGAGATACACTTTCCTACAACTCAGACAAATTTGCCCTACCTCAGACCCAAAGGTCCTACAACTCAGATCTAGAAGGATCCTACAAAGAGAAATTGTTTAATTAACTTTGACACGAAGAAATTTCTCTGTGTCAATCACTTGAGCAGAAAATTTTCTGCTCCAACTCTCCTCACACTAGGGAAGGATTTGATGGAGGAACTCAGAAGAAGACTTCTGAACTTGCTATTGAAGGCTAAAGATCTTTTGATCTTGAGTCTTCAAACAACTCACTGAACCTGATAAAAGATGAAGGTTCTTCTTTCTTCGGAACAGATTCTGAATCTGCTGTGGCAGATGGAGACTTGCAAAGCTAACTGAACTTTTCTTGTTGGAGAGTTTCAAGCTTTTCACATGCAGCAATGGCGAAAAAGATGAAGACGGATGCTCTTCTTTTTGAATAATGTATGCCGTAAAAGTTATCTTTGTCTTGGTCTTATCTCTTCCTTTTGTAGTTCGCCGATCAACGGCTCTTAGAGAGCGGTGGGCCCCACCTGCAGCTTCCAGCCGCACCTTGCTTTAACGGAAGAAGACGTATAGTAGCTTCACGGTAAGTTTTGTCGTGTAGTATAGCTTCCCCGTGTCTGATTTTATCTTAGTTGACTTTGTCGATTTTGCTGACGTCAGCACCTGTGGACTTAGCCAAAATCGAGCATTAGAGAATAGACGTTGAGTAAGTAAGCATCACTCAACGCTAAAACACTTAGACAGATTCACTGTCTCTTGGCACTCCTCACTCAACGCTAAACTACTTAGAATATTAAGTCTGATTCTAAGCGTTGAGTGATTCAGCTCCACTCAACGCCAATCCTACTTTATCAGCTTTCAGTTATTTGGCGTTGAGTGTGTAAGCATCACTCAACGCCAAACCCCTTAGACAAAATTTTGTCTTCACTAGACGTTGACAGCGTTGAGTCAGTAACCTCCACTCAATACTTTTTGCCTTAACAGAATTTCTGCTTATTCAGCAACATAAGCGTTGAGAGCGTTGAGTGAACATGCCTCACTCAACGCTTTCTGCCCTAGCTAATTTTCTGCTTATTTAACATCATAAGAGATGAGAGTGTTGAGTGAACACGCCTCACTCAACGCTTTCTTCCTTAGCCAATTTTTTGTATTTAGTAGCATGATATTGAATGAGTTGACTTCACTCAACGCCTGTGGACTTAGCCACATTTTAGCTCATTCCAACTTCAGTCTTTTACTGCTTTAGCCTATCTCACAGCCTTTTGCTGTATGACATTGAGTGAGTTGACTTCACTCAACGCCTGTGGACTTGGCCATTTTCTCAGCTTGTCACTGCCTTGGCTTTGACTGTATAGGCTTCACTCAGCGTTATAAGCCATCTGGCGTTGAGTGACTGATCTTCACTCAACGCCTGTGGACTTAGACAATTTTCTGTCATCCCATACCAATGACACCATAGGTAAGTGTTTACCTGACATAGCCACTTAGGCTACCTGACCTATCATAGTCATCTACAAACATGTGTATATCATTGATAATATTGACTTCACTCAAATACAGGACATTGTGGGAAATGGACCCAAAAATCTCCCCCTATTTGAGAAAGTCAAAAACTCTTAAGCAAAGACAATGACATACACAGAACCATGCAGCACAAGGTAAAAACTAAATAATTGAGAAGTGATCTATAGTTACCACACTTCCCTGCTTGCAGAATACATTACTGCATCTGTGATGCTAAAGATCACGGCAGTGAACAGGTCGCACAAGTAATATAAAATGGGCGAGTTTTCCCAAGTATCGATCTCTCAAGAAATACAGTAAGGTGGAGTTAATTTCGAGGAGGATTTGAGATTGAAGTCCTTAGGTAGGAGGTAACAAAAAGGGGGGGGGGGGTTGGTGTTGCGATAAAAAGAAAGTAAAAATCTATCAACTACTCCTATGCAATGCCGCTATGCGATGCTTCGCCAGGCGGGATGGAAGACTAGTCGGGCCGCTATGCACCGAATCACTAGGCGGATGGACGAGTAGGCTTGCGGAAGAACTGAGAGAACAGTGAGGGTCGCAAGCACCTCTTCGCAACTCACGCCACTAGCAATTGCTAGTGCGGCAAGGGTGGATGATGGTGAATGGAATATGGCGCACCTCAAGCAAATATAACGAAAATACAAAATCACATAGACATGATTTAATATAAGCGTTTTTACAACTAAGCGCACATTATCAATAAATAGAGTTTACAACAACACATAAATAACAATAAAGGAAGAACAATGCAAGAGATCGACTGAATCCGAAGTCTTATTGAGGGTTCACGATTGGAATCACCGGGTTGTCAATCCGCGTCCAAGCTCGGTCCTCAACTGCGTCCGGGGTAGAGAAGGGCTGTCACCACCTTCCAATGGCCCGTCTTCTTCGTGTCACGATAGCAGACGAAAGTTGCAAGCTTCCCTTTGCTTGATGGCTATGGCGTTGAAGCTTGAAATAAGCCCAAGAGATGATGGAGGAGGCCAAGAGGAAGCTCCGGCTTGGATTTGGCGGTGAAAGCTTGCCCGGAGCACCTCCCTAAGGTGGTGATTGAAGGAGATCGGTGGATCCCTTCGTCGGAGG
This sequence comes from Platanthera zijinensis, assembly GCA_039513925.1. NCBI lineage: Eukaryota > Viridiplantae > Streptophyta > Magnoliopsida > Asparagales > Orchidaceae > Platanthera > Platanthera zijinensis. The sequence continues at coordinate 172,793,975 of CM077084.1, forward strand.
CGGAAAACGGCGGAAATGGCGGAGAAAAGTCCGCGCTAAAACTAGGACGAGACCTGCGCTATTTATAGAAAACAGAAATTAAACAATGCGCACGATCACGGGCGCACGACCAGTAGTCGTGCGCATTATGGCCAGTGATCATGCGTATTGGCATGACAGGATAAAGAAAAGAACTTGGGTACTGTGCACGAGCAATGTCGCACGACCAGTGGTCGTGCGCACTATGTCCAATGGTCGTGCGATTACCTCAGACAGACCTCCAAGAAAAGAGGAATCAATGCACACGATCAGTGGAGTACGACCGGTGGTCGTGCGCACTATGTCCGGTGGTCGTGCGATTACTCCAGGCAGATTCTGGAAATCAGGGTACATTGCGCACGAGCATCGGCGCACGACCAGTGGTCCTGCGCACTATATCCGATGATCGTGCGCAGTATTCCTGCTTCCAAACGTTCCCGGAACACGCACACGACCCCTAAACCCATCACTGATGTGTGCAGACATTCCAGACAAGCATAAAAGGAGTACAGAAATAAAAGTACAAAAAAATACACAACCACGAGCCAAAAGTGCACTTCCTATGGAAATAAGGATAAGATCAAATATATAAGATAACGAGCTAAAAGTGAAGTGCAAACAAAGGAAAAATAGTCCAGATGAGTCCGAAAATAGGTATATAATATGGACTCATCAATCTGCCATCTGCTTCCCCTGAATTGATGTTGTCTTGCTTATTTGATCATGTGATCATCTTATCCTCTCCCCCTTTTTGACTGCAGCAAATAGCTGGTAGGATGCACCTGATAAACTGATCATCTTATCACCTGCTCCCCCTCAATTGGGCAGTATTGCTTGACTTGCTCCCCCTCAATTTGAGAGTCCTCATTTCTTTAAAGGACCATCCTATCTGCATAAAGCCAAATAGTTTGCAATTAGATGAGGAGCAACTGAAGCTATACTAAGTTTAAAATACCCAACTCAAATTTGAAGGTGTTAAACTTGGCTTCATCTAGTGGCTTAGTGAAGATGTCAGCCACTTGCTTGTCTGTTGGGAAAAACTCAAGGGTGATGTCTTTACATTCCACATGCTCCCTAATGAAATGATATCTAATCTCTATGTGCTTAGTCTTACTATGGGAGACAAGATTCCTAGTAATAGAGATTGCACTAGTAGAATTACAGAATAAAGGAGTTCTACTTATCAGGAGGTTGTAGTCTTGAAGCTAGTGATGGATCCAAAGTAATTGAGCACAACAGCTTCCTGTTGAGATGTACTCTAACTCTGCAGTTGATATTGTCACACTGGTTTGTTTCTTACTGCTACAATATACCAGTCTCCCTCCCAAAAACTGATAGGTGCCAGATGTGCTCTTCTTATCCTCTTTGCAACCTGCAAAATATGCATCTGAATAGCCAGTTAGTTCAAACTCCCCATTCCTAAGGTACTAAAGACCAAGATTTGGAGTGCCCTTATAATACCTCAAGATTCTCTTAGCTGCAGAGTAGTGAGATTCTTTAGGGCAAGCCTGATACCTAGCACAAACACATGTAACATACATGATGTCTGACCTACTTGCAGTCAGATATAGAAGGGAGCCAATTATCCCTCTTTACAAAGTTTCATCAACAGATTTCCCTGCTTTATCTTTGACTACATGCATACTTGACCCCATGGGAGTTCACATGGTGGAGGAATTCTTCATGCTAAATTTCTTGATTAACTCCCTAGTGAACTTAGACTGGGATATGGATAAACCATCATCAGTCTGTCTTACTTGGAGGCCCAAGAAGAACTTAAGTTCACGCATACTGCTCATCTCAAACTTCCCTTGCATGAGTTTAGCAAACTTTTTACAGAGGTTGTCATCAGTAGATCCAAAGATGATGGCATCTACATAGATCTGGACTAGGATGATCTTACCATTAGATTCCCTTAGGAATAGGGTCTTGTCTATTTTCCCCCTTGAGAATTTGTTCTCAATGAGGAAACTAGACGATGTCTCATACCATGCTTTAGGGGCTTGCTTCAGCCCATATAGAGCTTTTCTAAGTCTATAAACAAAATCAGGTGAGTTAGGAACTATAAAACCTGGAGGTTGCTCAACATAGACTTCTTCTTTTAGGTCACCATTTAGGAAGACTGACTTCACATCCATTTGGTAGACCTTGAATCCCTTGTGTGCTGCATATGAAAGGAATAACCTGATGGCCTCCAATCTTGCTACAGGGGTAAAGGTTTGATCAAAATCAATCCCTTCTTCTTGCATGTATCCCTTAGCTACTAGCCTGACCTTGTTCTTAATTATAATGTCATTTTCATCAAGCTTGTTTATATAGATCCACTTGACTCCACTGATATTATGACCATGAGGTCTGTGAACCAGCTTCCAGACCCTGCACCTCTTGAACTGGTTCAGTTCCTTCTGCATAGCTCCAATCCAATGCTGGTCTATGTTGGACTCTTCAAACTTCTTGGGCTCCACTTGGGATAGAAAGCTTGAATACATGGCTGTGTTCTGACTTCTGCTCCTTATCATTACTCCATGACTTGCCTCACCAATGATCTGGTGTGCTGGATGATCTCTCATATGTCTGACTGCAGGTGGTAGTCTTCTTTCAGCGACAGGGGCATCTTCTTGTTGATCTTCATCTACACCCAATGTGCCATGTAGATCTTCTGGAGTATCCATATCATCTTGGATGACTGGTGATGCTTCCTTGATGGTCAGCTTGTCTATCATCTATTCTGTACCTGCAGTACTATAAGAGGAACTAGGAAGTCCATTGTTAATCATGGTAGACTCATCAAAGACTACATGAACTGATTCTTCTATAACTTGGCTTTTCAAGTTGTAGATCCTATATGCTTTGCTATGATTGTTGTACCAAACAAATATTCCATCATAGGATTCGGCAGCAAACTTAGTCACATAGGACTTGCCATTGTGAAGCACAAAGCATTTACTGGCAAAGATTCTGAGATAGCCCAAATTTGGTTTCCTGCCCTTCAAGATCTCATAAGGAGTCTTCTTGTGTCCTTTGGTGATAGAGGCTCTATTGAGGACATGCCATACAATATTTACTGCCTCAGCCTAAAAATATTCTGGGAGAGATGTGTCACTCAATAGTGTTCTACCAGCCTCTATGAGAGTCCTATTTTTTCTCTTAACTATCCCATTTTGCCGGGGTGTTCTAGGAAAGGTGAATTCTTGATGAATCACATGCTCTTCACAGAACTTTGTCATGCTATCAGACTGAAATCCTGTCCCATGGTCACTTCTGATTTTGACCACAGAACAACCAAGCTTATTCTGAATTGCTTGACAAATCTCATGAAGACATCAAGGGTTTCATCCTTCTTCTTAAGAAAGAACACCCAAGTAAACTTGGAATAGTCATCAACTACAACAAGGGTGTAGACTTTCCTACCAAGACTTTGAATTTGCATTAGACCAAATAGGTCCAAGTGCAAGAGGTATAAGAACTTCACAGAGTCTTTGGTCTCAATACCTTTGAAGGATACTTTTGTCTGCTTACCCTTTTGGAAAGCAGAGCAAATTCTCTTCCTTAGAGCACTTCACATTGGGGCCATTCCTAACTAGCTCTTGACTAAAGAGCTTGCCAATAGTATTGTAATTCAAATGGGCTAGTCTCTTGTGCCACTGGACACAGTAGGAGACTTTCTCATTTGCCACCAAACAGATAGGAGAATCTGTGTCTAGACATAGAAAGTTCAAGCAATAAACATTTCCACTCCTAGTGCCTGTCAAGATGACCTCTTGGTCACTTGACCTCCTTATTAGGCACTCATCCTTGTGGAAGACAATAACATAACCAAGATCAGAAAGCTGGCTTATGCTTATAAGGTTGTGCTGCAACCCTTCAATATAAGCCACCTTTGTGATTGTGACTATACCATTGGTGATCTTACCATACCCTCTAGTTACACCTCTATATAAACCTCCAAAGATGACTTTGGGTCCATCTTTTACTGGAGTAAATTACTTCAAGTTGCTCCTTATTCCAGTCATGTGCCTGGAACAGCCACTGTCTAAGTACCATATAGGGATATGACACCTTGACTATTCTGCAATATACAAATTACTTAACCTTAGGACCCCCAATATCTAGTGGGTCCTAGATGCATGTTAACATGAAACTGAGCATGTCCACCAGTAGAATTTCTGACTGGTGGGCTGACCCTAGCTCTGGCCACATTGGGATTGTGCCAGCAGTCAATGGCAAAGTGCCCTATCTTACCGCAGCACCAACAATCATGTATGTTATATCTTCTTTTCTGTGAAGGCCCTATAGCTTGATGAGCTACAACCTTGACAGGAGGAAGATGTGCTATAGCCTTTTTCTGATTTCTTTCAGCCAGAATTTGACTGAAGGTAAGTCTTATAGCTGGCCGATTTGGTCTGTCCTGAGTGCCAGCAGCAGCTAGCTTCTTTTCAGAAAGCATGCTTCTGATGGCTTCAGATATGCCCAGATCAGCCTGATTCTTAGACTTGCCCTTAGTCAGAACCTTTGCTGTCAGATTCTGAGCTTTGGTTGTAGCAACATTCTTGAGAGTTGGTGCAGAAGCACCAAAGACAAATGGTCCAAATTGGGCCATTTGAAATTTCTCATTGGCAGCCTTGACCTCACACACTCTACCAAAACTTTCATCATGACAGTGAACATCTTTGTTCACTCCAGATGAACAACCCCTCTCCCAGTGACCATAAGAACTTTCTTGGTCATACCTGTTAGAAGGTATTAAAACTTTTCTGAAAAGAATGGGAAGCTTAGAAGCAATAGGCTGAGGTGGAACTGGAGCTTTGCCCTTCCTTTTGGAAGGAGCAACTCTTGTGCCTCCCTTGAATCTCAACCCCTTCTTGCCCTTTTGAGAGGAGAAAAATTCTATCAAGGGGAGGACAATGCCTGGCTTAGAATAGCTAACCACTATTATTTTCTCCTTCTCAAGCTTATCTTCAAGCTCCCTGATGAGACAATTCTTGTGCTTGATGAAGGCAACCTAAATGTCCAAGAGGGACTTCAGTTGGCTAATTTCCCTAGCTTTTTGGTCCAGCTGATTTGCTGTTACAGTCTGCTAGGTGACTGCAAGCTTAAGAGATGAGATCTCTTTAGCTTGCTTCTTAGATAACTTCTTGACCTTCTTGAAGGCATTCAGAAGTTCTCCATACATGTCAATCAGTTGATTGACATCTCCTTCATATCCAGAATCTTCTTCACCATAGGGTGAAGAGGCTTCTAAGCAAGGACTAGTCTCAAACTCAGACAGATAAGCAGAGTCAGGTGATAGATGTTCCTTGCTCTAACCAGGCTGATCCTGGTTGCTTTCCTCATCAGTCATTGCCATCAGCCCCTTGTAGCCGTGGAAATCTTCATCCACCTCTGACTCATTGTCTGACAGTGTCAAAGGGGCTCTGATTCCTATCCTCCCTGGAGGATTGACTTCTCCTGCTGCAATAGCTTCATCTTTAACAGAAGCAGCAACTAGCCCAATATAGGCTTCCTCTTCTTCAGACTCAGAAGATGATGAGTCTGTCCAACTCTTTTTTTTGGCAATGAAGGACTTTTCCTTCTTTCCTTTATGTTGGTGTTGCTTCTTCTCCTCAGTCTCCTTCCTCTTCTCTGGGCAGTCAGCTATCACATGCCCAGGCTTGCTGCAATAGTAGCAAATAACTTTAGAGGAGTTATATTTATTATGTTTAGAATCATACCTGTAAGTCTTGGACTAGTTCTTTCTGTGATGAGTGGAATTGGAAGGCCTTTTCTTCCAATGCATCTTCTTCATTAACCTCTGGAGTTGTCTGGAAAAGGCTGCAAAATCTTCATCAAACATGTTGTTGTCTGATGCCTTTGAGTCAGAGTTGTCTGACTCAGCTGGTCTCCTTGGTGGAGAAGGAATCCTTTCCTTATGCTTTCAGCTTTGAAGGCCAAGGACTTTTCTTTGGCCAGTGATTTGTTGGAGGCATCCTCCTCCTTCCTGGGAGCCAGCTGCATCTCATAGGAGAGTAGCTTCCCAAAAAATATTTGGGGAGGAGTGTCAACAAGCTTGGTCATTTATCTTATGGCACAGATCTTAATATTCCAGTCTCTAGTGAGAGATCCGAGAAACTTGTCATTAATTTTATAATTATTGAAGACCCTTCCATAGGTCTTCAACTCATTTATGATCCTGAAAAATCTTTCATAACAGGTAGTTATGTTCTCCTTCAGGATTTGCCTGAAAGCCTCATACTCTTGGTTGAGCAGAGACTTCCTATCATAACTTACCTCATCAGTACCCTCCATGTAGACCACAAGGGTGTCCCACATCTCCTTAGAGGTCTAGCAGTGATCCAAGTTCAGGAAGGTTGAGTCATCTACGACACTGGCTATGATGTTCCGTGCTCTCTTGTCTAGGCCAGCTAGTATGACCTCATCTTTGGTCATTTTAGAGAGTGTCTTTGGTGTCTGGATGTTGGCATCCAGAATAGAGACCTTCATGGGAATGATAGGTCCCTCCCTAACAGTTGCAAAAATTCTTGGATCATAGGCTTCCATGAATAGCCTCACCCTCTCCTTTCATATTCCAAACTGCTCCTTTCTACAGATGGGGAGTTTCATTGAACTCAGCTCTCTCTGGCTCTCTCCTGAGCCCATGACTACTTAGCAGCAGCTACCTTGGAGGATCACTCAGATTATTAAATTCTTTTTTAGGAACCTCCCTCTGATACCACTTGAAAGTCTTATTTCATGGTAGCTAGCAACCTAGAGGGGGGGGGGGGTGAATAGGTCTGCTTAGGTCTTTTGAGAGTATTTTTTAATCACTTGATTATTTCTTTAGGCTTTCAGCTTATAGTGATCTAGAGCTTGTCCTTAACACCTGCAATTAAGAAAATAGTAGCAAACACAGAAAAGCACAAGTATTTTATAGTGGTTCCCCAAAATTATGGGTACATCCACTCTCCTCCGACCTTGCTAACTTCCTGTTAGTTAAGGCACTTCTCCAAACCAATGCTCCAAGGAGCTTACACCTCAGATCCCTCAGGATCTCTCAGTCTCCTCCAAAACTTACACCTCAGCCACAAAGGCCTACACTCAGTGATACAAGTATCACCTACCTCAGGCACTTAAGCCCTATAACTCAGGCTATGGAGGATAGCCCTACCTCAGAGCAATCTTGCTCCTACAACTCAGAGAGATAAACTCTCCTACAGTTCAGGCAAATCTGCCATACTTCTCAGTGAGTAAAACTCACCTACCTCAGAGAGATACACTCTCCTACAGCTAAGGCAAATTTGCCCTACCTCAGACCCAAAGGTCCTATAGCTCAGATCCAAAAGGATCCTACAAAGAGAAATAGTTTAATTAACTTTGACACAGAGAAATTTCTCTGTGTCAACCACTTAAGTAGAAAACTTTCTGCTCCAACTCTCCTCACAGCAGGGAAGGATTTGTTGGGGAACTCAAAAGAAGACTTCTGAACTTGTTGCTGAAGGTTAAAGATCTTTTGATCTTGAGTCTTCAAACAACCCACTGAACCTGCTAAACGATGAAGGTTCTTCTTTCTTCAGAACAGATTCAGAATCTGCTGTGGTAGATGGAGACTTGCACAACTAACTGAACTTTTCTTGCTGGAGAGCTTCAAACTTTTTACATGTAGCAATGACGTAGAAGATGAAGATGACTGCTCTTCTTTTCAAATAATATATGCCCTAGAGTTATCTTTGTCTTGGCCCTATCTCTTCCTTTTGTAGTTCGCCGATCAATGACTCTTAGAGAGTGGTGGGCCCCACCTGCAGCTTCCAGCTGCGCCTTGATTTAACGGAAAAATACGTACAGTAGCTTCACGATAAGTTTTGTCTTGTAGTGTAGCTTCCCCGTGTCTGATTTGATATTAGTCGACTTTATCGATTTTGCTGACGTCAGCACCTGTGGATTTAGCCAAAATCGAGCATAAAAGAATAGGCGTTGAGTGAGTAAACATCACTTAACGCCAAAACACTTACACAGATTCACTATCTCTTGGCGTTGAGTGAGTCACCTTCACTCAATGCCAAACTACTTAAAATATTAAGTCTTATTCTAGGTGTTGAGTGATTCAGTTCCACTCAACGCCAATCTTGCTTTATCAGCTTTTAGCTGTTTGGCGTTGAGTGAGAAAGCATCACTCAACGCCAAACCCCTTAGACAAAATTCTGTCTTCACTAGGCGTTGACAGCGTTGAGTCAGTAACCTGCACTCAATGCTTTTTGCCTTAACCAAATTTCTGCTTATTCAACAACATAAGCATTGAGAGCGTTGAATGAACACGCCTCACTCAACGCTTTCTGCCTTAGCCAATTTTTTGCTTATTCAGCAACATAAGCGATGAGAGCGTTGAGTGAACACGCCTCACTCAACGCTTTCTTCCTTAGCTAATTTTCTGTATTTAGTAGCATGACATTGAGTGAGTTGAGTTCACTCAACGCCTGTGGACTTAGCCACATTTTAGCTCATTCTAACTTCAGGCTTTTACTGCTTTAGCCTATCTCACAGCCTTTTGCTGTATGACGTTGAGTGAGTTGTCTTCACTCAACGCCTATGGACTTGGACATTTTCTCAGCTTGCCACTGCCTTGGCTTTGACTGTATAGGCTTCACTCAGCGCTATAAGCCATCTGGCATTGAGTGACTATGTCCGTGCACTTATAAAGTTTTCTGTCATCCCACAACATAGGCAAGTGTTTACCTGACATAGCCACTTAGGCTACCTGACCTATCATAGTCATCGACAGAAATGTGTGTATCATTGATAATATTGACTTCACTCAAATCCAGGACATTTTGGGCAATGGACCCAACACCTCTTTCCAACAATCAAGCCCAATACGAGGCTGTGGTAGTAGGGATTCTCCTGGAAAAAGAGTTGGGGTTTTAAGATGTAAAAGTCTCCACAGATTCGATGGTGGTGGTATCTCAGATTAAGGAGTTTGAGACAAGGGAGCCGAATCTCCACCTGTACATGGCAAAGGTCAAGTGTACATCCTCATATTTGTTGAGTGTGGCCCTTTAAAGAAGATTAGTTAGGTAAGTCAAGTTTGAACCAGGAAAATCAGAGCGATGAGTGGAGGGGATACCTCCTCACTCTCCCTAGGAAAGTAGGGGCAAGAAGGGTCACTTGGGCCACACTCTCCCTGGGCTCTAGGCCAGCTGTTGGTGAGTGGGGTGAGCAGGTTTACTTTCGATCAAGGATAAGGGCAAGTGGTGAGTGATAGCTTCACTAGGCACTCATAGCCCCCCAAAGAGAAAGAATAGCATGGTCGGCTCGCCTATGTGCATTTTCCTAGGGAATCCTTGATGGCCGACCCTTAGCCACTCCAAACAGTGGGATTCCACTATTTAAAAACCAATTTAGGCTGCAAATAGTAAAACCAAAAGACAGAATTCCGCTATCCGTAGTCTGTTCCTGAAAAACTATAAATAGACCCCCAATGACACCTTTGGAGAGGACCTTTTCTTTGGCTTTTCCTTCATCTGGTTGATTCTGGTTGGCCGGAGCTTCCACACTATTGGCTGTAGTTTTTAGGTGGACAGTTTGACGCTCCTCAGTACCCTCCAAGGTGCCCAACTCGACATTGGCTAGGGAGAGGAAGCTTTCTTCGATCTTTCAAGTGTGTTGTGGGACCTCCTCGCTGCAACTCAAGGGTCTGTTTCTTTGTTATAAGTAATTGGTCAAGCATTCTAACTTGGGAGAAATAAGTGTAAGTTGCCCCATCAGTCCGAACTCTTCCTTGAACCGTAGTTTTCGGGTTCAACATTCAGCCTGCGACCTTCGTGTTATTAGTCAGGTAAAGTAAGTTTGGCCCATGCAAATCCGAGCAACGTGTGGAGGGAATACTTTCTCACTTGCACCAGGCAAATAAGGGCGAGAAGGGTCACTTGGGCCACACTCTCCCCGAGTTCCAGTCTAGCTGTTGGCGAGTGGGGCGAGTAGGTTTACTTTCGATCAAAGATTAGGGTGAGTGGCGAGTGTTAGCTTCACCAGGCACTCCACCCCAATGAGTAAGAATAGCGTGGTCGGCTTGCCTAAGTGCATTTTCCAAGGGAATCCTTTTTGTCCTGCCCTTAGCCACTCCTAACAATGGGATTCTGATGTTGCCAGACCAATTTGGGCTGCAAATAATAAATTCAAAAGGCGGAATTCCGCTATCCGTAGTCCGTTCCTGAAAAACTATAAATGTACTCTCAAGGGCACCATTGGAGAGGACCTTTTTTTGGCTTTTCTCTCCTCTAGTTGATCCTGGTTGATTGGAGCTTCCACACTATTGGTCATAGTTTTTGGGTGGATAGTTTGACACTCCTTAGTGCCATCTAAGGTGCTCATCTCAGTATTGTCTAGGGAGGGGAAGCTCTATTTGATCTTCCAAGTGTGTGGAGGGACCTCCTTGCTGCAGCTCAAGGGTCTGTTTCTTTATTCTAAGTAATTGGTCAAGCGCTCTAACTTAGGAGAAATAAGTGCATGTTTCCCCATCGGTCTGAAATCCTCCTGAACTGTGCTTTCCAAGTTTAACATTCTGGTGTGGTGAGCGTGGACTGTAGTTTTCACATAAAATCCTGAGTGATTCTCATGGCTAGTGGCAAGGAATGAGGAGATAACCCGGCGAGTCACCCAACTCGGGCGACTTTGTGAGCAAGAGCGAATTCATCGAGTTTACAAAGATGATCATGGAGACCCTCCATCATGCCCTCACCTCGTGAGGTGAGTGCTCAATGCCAGTAGTCCCTATACTCGCTCCTCAGTCACTAGGCGGGGAGGCCTTAGGTAGGTGATCGGGGAAGGAGGAGAAAATAGAGAGGTGGGAGTGTGATCTCACCTAGAGAGAGCTATTCCCTAGCTCGTCGAGGGCTGGGCATCCAGATATAACATCCCTCAAGCAACTAGACCCCCAAGATGTTTTTGTCATGACAAGGTCACGACAAAACCCTACAAAGCTCAAAGAGACCATGCGAACTTAGGCATGAAGGTGAAGATCACCATGGTCTATAAATAACACTTTTCAATTACCTAACCTAGGGTTTGACTTTAGGGCCTCACCTTGACTTTTTGACCCCACCATAACATCCCTAACGCATTAGGGGGTCCCTTGGAGCACTTAGAACTTATTGGGGTCAACTAAAGTGGTCAAGTTGACCACAGTCAACCCTAAGTCCTAACCCTAAAATGGTCAATGTGCCTTATCTAGGGCCAGTGGACCTCCAACTTGCCAAAATTACCCCACCTAAACCTTCCTGACCCTTAAGGGGGTTCATTGGGTCACCAAGGACCCATTGGGGTCAACCAAAGAGGTCAAGTTGACCAAATTCAAACTAAACCTTAAAATAGACAAAGTGCCCTAACTAAGGTCAAGTGACCTCCAAAGTGCCCAAACCAACCCTACCCATATCTTCATAGACTTTAAGGGAGGCCAATGGGTCACTAAGAACCCATTGGGGTCAACCCAGAAGGCTAAATTGACCAAGTCAACTCAACCCTAAATTGGGTTAAATTAACTCAAGTTAACCCAACCAAGCCTAATTCACTTGGGCTAAGCCCAATTGGAGTGGTTCACAAGCTTTAGGAGGCTGATATTTACCTAAAATGCCATTTAAATTCTAGAGGGGTGGCTAGGAGAGAGAAACCTCATTTTCCCTTTAATGGAGGAGAGAGAAAGAGAGAGGAAGAGTTCATTCATGGCTTGGAAGGCCAAAGGCCTCCTCTCTTCAATTCCAATAGGTTGGTCCATCTCCCTTGATCAGTTCTGAGGAGATCAACAGCCATGGCCTCCCCCCTTGGTTGCTGCATTCAAGGGATTTAAGTTGGCCGAAATTTCTACCCCAAGGGCATTAATGGTCATTGAAGCTTAGACCCCTCCTCTTCCGCCAACTGATTCTTTTAAAAGCTTCCCCAGACTCAGAGCAGTCATTTCCATGTTGGGTACATTGGAAAATGTGTACCTGATTTGAAGAAGCCCAACCTAGCTCAATGATATACATCAAAGTGTATTTGATGTTGTTTTGAGTTGACATGTGCAGGTGAAGAATTGATAAAGTATGCAGAAAAAATTCTAAGTCCAAGTGTCGACACAGAGAAGGATGTGTCGACACATAGAAGAAAGTAGTCGACACAACACTGGGAAGCAGTGTCGACACATAGCAGTTAGTCTACAACTACACTGGGAAAAAGTGTCGACACAGAGGAAATATGTCGACACATAGCAGTTAGTCTACAACAAATACTGAGAAAGTGTGACGACACAGAAGAAGTAAGTCGACACAACACTGGGAATTTGTGTCGACACAGAAGAAAAGCGTCGACCTCAACATTGGAAAAATGTGTCGACACAGAAGAATATAGTCGACCTCAAGTTTGTCTACACCAGCAGAATGTGTCGACACATTGTGATTGAGTCGACACATTATAGCAGTGTTAGAAGAAGACTGTGTCGACACCTGAAGGCTAAGTCGACACTTACTAAGTTATGATTCTACAACAACTGTGTCGACACACAGGACTTGTGTCGACACACTGAAGAGTCAAGACCAAGTTATTTTCAGAAGAAGCTGTGTCGACTCAAAGGCAACTTAGTCGACATCACTGAAGACTGTGTCGACACCAAGATCAATTGTGTCGACACAGATAGACAGATGGTCTCGACACTTTCTGACAGACTGTCTCGACAACTTGTGGTTCAAGACTAAGGCACAGGACTTGTTTGAAGACTTGACAGCTGTGGGTTGCCACCGGTTAACTGAAGCTGTCAGACTTGTCAGAAAACGGTTAGAAACCGGATCAGCCGGTTACCATGAAGAAAGTCTATAAATAGACAGATTCAGAAGGAGAAAGTAACTTTTGAAAACATTGATAAGAATCAAAAAGTTGAGAAGGATTACAATCCAATTCATTTCAAGAAAGTGCTTGACACTTAAGAAGATCTTCTCCGGAAGATCAAAGAAGACTATCTAAGGATAGATCAAAGAAGAGTTCTAATCAGAATTCAGAAGAATCATTCAAAGTGCTGGATAGAGAGAGATCAAGCCAGAATTTGAAGAAGAAGAAAGAAACCACCAGTGGATTCTCAAGAAGCTGTTTGGAAATCAACTCAGCTAAGTTTATATTCAAGAAGCTTTGAAGAAAGCTCAGATACAGTTGATTTCATCAGCTGATCAAGAATTGTCTTGGCCTTTTCTCTCTCAATTTAGGCAAGACAGTTAAATAATCTTTTCTATATTTCTGTAGGATCTGTTTACACAGATCTGAGTTGTAAGCCTGTGTTATAAAGGCTGAGTGTAGGAGTGTTGAACTCTGAGTGGTAGGGCTGTTTGCCTGAGTGTAGGAGAAGGGTCTTCTCTGAGTTGTAGGCCTTGGGGCAAGGCTGAGGTAGGGCTGTTGTGCCTGAGTTGTAGGAACCAGTTGGGTTCTGAGTTGTAGGATCTGTTGATCTGAGATTAGTGGAAGTTTGGCCGAATCTAGCATACTGCTAGATAGGTGAAGGGGGAAAGTGGATGTACCCAGACCTTGGGGAACCACTATAAATCATTGTGCAATCTGTGATGTTTTATTTTCTGTGATTGCTGTGATTATTGTGTTAGCCATTGAATTGAATTCTGCCTAAAAGTTTTTATAAAAAAGTAGAACCTATTCACCCCCCCTTTAGGTGTTTAGGTTGTCTTGAAAGTAAAACTATCAAGTGGTATCAGAGGGAGGTTCCTCAAAAAGGACTTAACAGTCTGAGGTAGATCTGAAAGGCAGATTCAAGATTCAAGAAGATGGGTTCTGGAGAGAATCATAAGGAGCTAGGGTCTATGAAATTACCCATATGCAAGAAAGAATTTTTTGGAATTTGGAAAGAAAGAGTCAGACTGTTTATGGAAGCATCTGACCCAAGAATTTACATCACAGTACAGGAAGGCCCCTTCATTCCAATGAAGGTATCAGTTCTTGATGCAAATATCCAAACTCCAAAGAGTTATTCAGAAATGACCAAGGATGAAATCATCTTGGCAACCATGGATAAAAGAGCTCAGAACATTATTGTGAGTGCCATAGATGATTCAACATTTCAGAATCTGATTCACTGCAAGACCTCCAAGGAAATGTGGGACACATTGATTGTCTACATGGAGGGATCTGAAGAAGTAAGGCTGGACAGGAAGTCTATGCTAAATCAGGAGTATGAAAGCTTTAGACAAGGAAAATCTGATAGCATAACTGAGTGCTATAAGAAATTCTATAGAATTGTGAATGAGCTAATATCCTATGGAAGAGTCTTCAGTACCTATGAACTGAATGACAAATTCTTAAGATCCTTATCAAAGGATTGGGATACAAAGATCTGTGCCATAAGAGAAGTGGCTAAATTGGCAGAGATATCTCCTCCAACCCTGTTTGGAAAGTTGCTATCCTATGAAATGCAACTTATGGTGAGGAAGGAGGAGGAAAGAAACTCAAGAGGAGAGCATAGAGAAAAGACTGTGGCATTCAATGCAGAAGCCACTAGAAAGAATAGGAGGAAATCACCATCTCCTCCTAAGGAAGTTACAGAAGATAGTTCTGAAAGTTCAAACAAGGGTTCTGAAAGCTGTGATTCAGATGCAGATTTTGCTGCATTCACAAGACAATTCCAGAGGTTCTTGAAGAAGAAGCAGTGGAAGTCTAGGCCTTCCCCATCACAGCAAGTTGATGACTATTATAAGAAGAAAAGGTCATCAAGGAAAGAGAAGAGCAGATCAAAACCCAGCAAAGCCACTACTTCAAAGATTGTCTGTTATTGTTGCAATAGGCCTGGACATGTAGTGGCTGATTGTCCTGACAAGAGAAAGGAATCTTCAGAAAAGAAGAAGACTTATCAGAAAGGCAAGAAGGAGAAATCCTTTGTAGCAAAGAAAGATAAAAGTCTGTCAGACCAGTCAACTTCAGAATCAGGATCTGAAGCTGAAGCATATATTGGACTATATGCTGCATCTGAGGAAGAGGAGTTTATGCAGTTGCTAGACTCCATCAATGAACATCAATGCATGGGGTTGATGACAAGATCAGAAGAGGACATATGCCAGAATCAGTCTGGTCCTAATGAGGTAAAATGTCCTTCCAGTACATCTGTTTGTAGTACAAGTGAAGAATCAGCTACATCTGCATCAAGTGATGAAGATGCATCTGGATCTGAAGGAGATGTCTATCAATTGATAGACAAGTATGGGGACTTGTTGCAGGCCCTTAAGAAAAGCAAGAACCTGGTTAAAACTCAGGCTCAGGAAATTGCTGAACTAAGGGTTGCAACAACTGAGTTAGAAAAAGTCCTTGATCAAAAATTAAATGAAATTGCCAAGCTGAAGAATATAACTATTATTCAGATGGGCACAATTAATTATACTAATGATCAAGTGAAGAGTCTGGAGGCCAGACTTAGAATTGAAAGGGATTTAGTGGCTAGTTACTCTAAGCCAAAATCTGTCTTACCCTTGATAGATGAATTTGTCACTCAGAAGGGTAAGGCTGGATTAGGATTTAAAGGTAACTCCAGGGCTGGCAGATTCAAGAGGAAAGGCAAAGCCCCTATTCAGCCACTAAACCTTTCAGTCCCCATAAAGTTTAGTAAGGTGAAAGTGCCTTCTAACATATATGATCATGAAGACATTCAAGGTCATATTAAGACTAATGTTCTGAAGAACAAGGGTGTAAATGCAAGCAGGCCTACCTATGGTCATAAACCCAATGGTTTTAAGAAATCAGTAGGTGAAGTTGCAACAGCACCAGCAATGAACAGAAATTCTTCTGACAAGGATGTATCTAGATCTAGATACAATAAGTTTGAATGTTGGTGCTGTGGCAAGAGAGGCCATTTTGCATTAGACTGCTGGTATAACACAAGTGTTATAAAGAATAAGAGTCTACCTGTTAGAAGAGGCTATGATAACTTTATTAATGCTAACCTGAACCAAGGACCCAAGACTTACTTGGGTTCTAAGGGTAAGTAATTCTGTATTGCAGGTGAATCCAAGTAACCATGCCCCTATATGGTACTTGGATAGTGGTTGTTCCAGGCACATGACTGGAACAAAGGGGCTGCTGAAGGAGTATTCATCTGTCAAAGATGGACCTAAAGTGATCTTTGGTGGATCTGAGAAGGGAGTCATCAAAGGGTTTGGTAACATTTCTTCTAACCTAATTACTATCACCCAAGTGGCCTATGTAAAAGGTTTGAAACATAATCTAATAAGCATAAGCCAGCTGAGTGATCTAGGATATGACATTTCATTTGGTAAGGATGGATGTCATATCAAAAGGTCAAGTGATCAAGAGATCATATTGACTGGGTATAGGAAGAGAAATGTATATTGCCTTAATTTTGAATGTGAAAATAAGGCTTCCCCCATTTGTCTTGTAGCTGATGACAATGCTTCCCATTGTGTTAAGTGGCACAAGAGATTGGCTCATCTAAACTACAAGACAATTGGCCAACTCATTAGTAAAGAACTAGTGAGGAATGGGCCTCAAGTTAAGTGTATAAAGGAAGGGGTATGCTCAGCTTGTCAAAAGGGCAAGCAGACAAAATCCTCATTTCAAAGCCTTGAAAACAAGGATTCTGTGAGGTGCTTATACCTCTTGCATATGGATCTTTTTGGTCCTATGCCAGTTCATAGTCTAGGTAGGAAGGTCTACACTTTTGTGGTTGTAGATGACTATTCTAGATTTACATGGGTGTTCTTTCTGAGACAAAAATCTGAAACCCCAAGTGTATTACTTAATTTTGTAAAGCAAATTCAGAATGAACTGAATAGTACAGTGGTCAAAATCAGAAGTGACCATGGTACTGAGTTTCAATCTGAAAGCATAACAAACTTATGTAAAGACTTTGGGATTTTCCAAGAGTTCTCCTCACCAAGAACACCTCAACAAAATGGAATTGCTGAAAGAAAGAACAGAACATTAATTGAAGCTGGTAGAACTCTATTGAGTGACACCTCTCTCCCAGAATATTTTTGGGCTGAGGCAGTTAACACTGCTTGTCATGTCATCAATAGGGCTTCTATCACCAAAAGCCACAGAAAGACTCCCTATGAGATTGTGAAAGGCAGAAAACCAAATCTATCCTATTTTAGGATCTTTGGTTGCAAGTGCTATATACTTAACAATGGCAAGTCATATTTGACTAAGTTTGCTGCCAAATCCCAGGATGGGATATTTGTTGGGTACAACACAAATAGTAAGGCTTATAGAGTCTTCAACTTAACTACTCAAGTTGTTGAGGAATCTGTGCATGTTGTATTTGATGAAACAAGATTAATCAATTGTGAGTTGTCTTGTAGATCAAATGACTCAACAGGTATAAGCAAGAGGATGGACAAGCTCTCCATTGCTGAAGCTTCAAAGGAAGATGGAGCATTGGAAAATGAAGGCTGCTGTCCAGGGGGAGTACAAGAGATAATGGAAGCTGATGAAAACCAAGAGGTTCAGCAGAATGAAGAAGCTGGAGATGCTCAACCTGAAGGGAATCTTCCTCCAGCTATAAGATATCTAAGAGATCATCCTGCTGATCAGATAATTGGTGATCCAAGACAAGGAGTGCAAACTAGAAGCAAAAATCAAAGCACAGTTTTGCATTCAAGTTTCTTGTCTCAAATGGAACCTAAGAAGTTTGAAGAAGCTATCCAAGACCAGCACTGGATTGATGCTATGCAAGAGGAGCTGAATCAATTCAGAAGGTGCAAAGTCTGGGAGCTTGTTACTAAACCAAGAGGCCACAACATAATTGGGACTAAGTGGATCTATAGGAACAAGCTAGATGAAAGTGGGATAATAGTGAAGAATAAAGCAAGATTGGTTGCAAAAGGATACAGGCAGGAAGAAGGGATTGACTTTGATCAAACCTTTGCTCCAGTAGCAAGGCTGGAGGCTATCAGAATATTCCTTGCCTATGCAGCCTGCCAAGACTTCAAAGTATACCAGATGGATGTGAAGTCAGCATTTCTGAATGGTGATCTTAAAGAAGAAGTATATGTAGAGCAGCCATCAGGTTTTGTAGATCCTCTTAAACCTGATTCTGTGTATAAGCTTAGGAAAGCTTTGTATGGGTTAAAACAAGCTCCAAGGGCTTGGTATGAAACCCTGTCTACCTTCCTCATTGAGAATAAATTCTCAAGAGGAAAGATAGACAAAACTCTATTCCTTAGGGAATCCAAAGGTAAGATCATCTTAGTTCAGATCTATGTTGATGACATAATCTTTGGATCTACTGAAAACAACCTTTGTAAAAAGTTTGCCAAACTTATGCAAGGGAAGTTTGAGATGAGCAGTATGGGAGAACTTAAGTTCTTCTTGGGACTCCAAGTAAGACAGACTGATGATGGATTGTCCATATCCCAGTCTAAGTTCACCAAAGAATTAATTAAGAAATATGGTATGGAGTCATCCTCCACCATGAGAACTCCTATGGGAACAAGCATCCCTATATGCAAAGATGAGGCAGGTAAACCTGTTGATGAGTCATTGTATAGAGGAATAGTTGGGTCTCTACTATATCTTACTGCTAGTAGACCAGACATTATGTATGCAACATGTGTCTGTGCTAGGTACCAAGCCTGCCCTAAAGAATCTCATTATACTGCAGTCAAAAGGATTCTGAGATATCTAAAGGGCACTCTTAATCTAGGCCTTTGGTACCCTAGGAATAGAGATTTTCTACTAACAGGCTATTCAGATGCAGATTTTGCAGGATGTAGAGAGGACAGGAAAAGTACTACAGGTACTTGTCAATTCCTGGGAGGAAGACTAATATCATGGAGTAGTAAAAAGCAGACCAGTGTGGCAATTTCCATAGCTGAGTCAGAGTATGTTGCTGCTGGAAGCTGCTGTGCACAGCTATTGTGGATGCAGCATCAGCTTAAGGATTATGGTATTCAGGTAAGTAGAACACCCCTTTTATGTGATTCTAAGAGTGCTATTTCTATTGCTAATAATCCAGTTTCTCATAGTAGAACTAAGCATATAGAAATCAAATACCATTTTCTTAGAGAACATGTAGAAAAAGGAGACATCTTATTGGAATTTGTAAAAATAGATTATCAAATAGCAGATGTATTTACTAAGCCTTTAGATGAAACCAAATTCAATAAATTCAAAATTGAATTAGGTATGTTAACCATTGATTAATGTATTAACAAAATCATTAACAATGCAATTGAAGTGGTATGTAAGTAAGTAAAAGTAATAACAACATAATCAAGTGTTAAAAAGGACACATTGAAGTAACACTTACAAGTGGTGTTGAACCAACAGAAATTGGCTAAGTATGAATGTGTCGACACATTTAGTAATTATGTGTCGACTCAGAGAAATAATGTCGACAAGTCAGAAATATTGTGTCGACACAGAGAATATGTGTCGACACTTAAGAGTTATATTGTCGACTTAATCAGAAATGTAATGTCGACTCAACCAGGAAAATGGTGTCGACACTTACAGAATATGTGTCGACACTTATCCTTAGAGTCGACACAGAATTTCTGTCTATCTATTATGTATCCAAGGTGTCGACATAACCACAAATTGGTGTCGACACATAGTAGGCTGAAGTAATGTCGAGACAATAGAAGTTTGTGTCGACACATTCCGTCTGTGTCGACACATTTAGTCTGTGTTTGGCGCCTTTTGAACTTCTTTCAACAGAAGGTATAAATAGGTGAAAAACGCTTTCTGTCGACACGCTTCCAAGGTTTTCGAGACTAAAACCCTGTGTCGACAGTCTATCTTTCTCTCTTCTCTCAAGCTTTCTCGACGAATCGATGGCGCCAAGGATGGAAGACAACGTCAATGAGGGGTATGAGTTGGTGCGCCAGGCCTTTGCAGATACGCCGCCAGATGTTAAAGGGGTTATCACCCTCCTCTCCGAGTCAGGGTTAGAATTTCTAATCTCAGAGCCAACTAAAATCTGGAAGAAGGAGGTGCACGAGTTCTTTATCTCTGCATCAGTCCACTCAACAGGCCTCAAGATTAAGTCCAATGTTCAAGGGACTAAGGTGAAGATTACTCCAAGAACTTTGAGAAAGATCTTTCAATTACAAGTAGTTGAGAATGAAGAGGAAGTTCCTAGTTCTAAGACAAGGGAAGCCCTTCAATGGTGTGGACTGGACTCGAGTATGAAGATTGGAGCTGCATTCAACAGGAAGGGTATGAATCAGCAAGGGAAATTCTTGTCTGAAGTTGTTGGGAAAGTAATCCTCTGCAAGACAGGTGGACATGATAGGATTTCTGCCTATATGTTCAGCCTTATGACCAGGATTGTTTTTACAATTCCTACTGATTGGTCAGGAGTACTCTTTGACAAGATCAAAGAAGGAATCAAGAAGCCAAACATGGCTAGAATCATGAGCTTATATCTCATTGGAGTGATCCCTGAAGTGATGCAGCGACTGCCAGGGACTAAGATCAATCATATGAGAAGGATGGATATGAGACTGTTCTCTAGGTGGGATAGGGTGCTGTCCAAGGATGTGCCTGAAGAGAGCAGGCCAGACACCCCTGTGAAATCCCCTTCTCAAACTCAAGAAACTGAACAACAACAAGAAGACCCACTCAGGACACAGGTTGAAGAACAGCCTGACTCAACTATACTACAGCAAGTGTCAACACCTGCACAGATACAGGGGGAGCCAGTTCACTCTCCAGCTCAAAATGTATCTACTCCTGATCAGGTACAAGTGTAGGGGGAGCTAATGTATTTTACTATAAAAGACATTGCTCATATTCTTATTACTGCACAGGTTCAGGGGGAGCTGTTGTCAGTACAAGTGCAAGAGGAAGCACAGTTAGACTTATCTCAAGATTTAACTGCTGCTGAAGTTACAGCTCAACTGGAATTTACTCTGGAGGAGTTATTCCCTGATGCTGATACTACTACAGATAAAGAAGGAGGAGGACAAGAAATTGAGAAGTCCATAGGTATGGAAATTGATCAGGAAGCTGAAGTTGAGCCACAGGTTGACGGGGAGCCAGTGAATGTTGAGACTGAGCAACAGGTCACTGGGACAGATACACTTCATTCTCCTCAAGAAAGAATTCACCTAGATACTTCATCTGATACTGAAACTGAAGAAGCCAGGCTGGCCAAGAAAAGAAAACTTGTTGTCTTTAAGAGAAGAAGCAAGAATTATAAGCAGGCTTTACAGACAACACCTCAACAAGCATCTCCTGCCTTTGATCATAACAAGTTTATGATAGATCTACAAGTGAAATTGGATGAACAAAGAATGGCTCTGGAAAAGTATGTTGATGAAAATAGCAAGTCTATGCAGTTTGACTTAGCTCAGGATATAAAGTCCATCCAGTTTCAAGTCAACATGCATAAGACAGAAATGACAGATTGCTTTCAAAAGGGAGGCCATGCTGTGGTTTATCTTGCTCAACAACAGGAGGCTATTACCAAAAAGGTAGATGATGTTGCCCTGAAGCAAAGCTATGTATTGGAAAATCAGTTAAGAATGAATGATAATTTAACTGAATCTCATCATGAGATAATAGAGGAAGTGAAAAAGATTGTTCCAGGCCTGCCTGCAGATAAAACAAAAGAAAAGGAAGAGTTTAATAAGCAATTTCAAGATGCCATTGCCTCAGTACAAACTGCTATCTCCACCTGCCAACAGGAAATATCAACCAAGCTGCAAAAATTGAAACCATTTTTCAAAGAAGGTATAAATTATCTAGATGGACAAATAAGGTTTCAGAAGGATGATCTTAGAGATCATATGACAAGAGAAGTCATAAAGGGGGAGAGGTTATTGATTCATGCAGGCCAAGAGCACTCTAAATGGGTGACAAATAGTATAAGAGCCACCTTGGGATGTCCACCCTTGTGTGATGATGATATGATGGCTGAATCAGGCATTCAAGCAGGACTACTTGAAGGCAACCAACCTGAGGTTGCCCAAGTTATTTACCCCCCTTCTGATTTTGAAATTCTGGATAAGCAAGTGCAGGATATGTATAGTCCTCCAAAGGATGTGCATAATGTTGTGATTGAGAAAGTTGAGATGCCAGAGGCCTTCCTGAAAGAACAGCAAGATGTTCTATTAGCAAAGAAGAGATTTAGAGAGCAGGCTGCACTCAAGCCAGATTATGAGCAGTGGAGTCCTACTTCAAGGAACATAATACTCACTGCATGGAAGGCTGTACAAGACAAAGTTCATGAAAGAGGGAAGTGGTACAATGAGATAGAATGGCAGAAGTATGAGGCAAGACAGGAAGCAATAGTACAATTCAGAAGGAAAGCTAAGCTGGGGAGGCTGCCATCAGATGCTAAGGAGCCAAGCAAATACTTCCCAAAGCCTTTTCACTATTTTGAAAGGCAAAGGCTCAAGGAAGAAGCTAAGAAGAAAGCTGATCTAAAAGGAAAGAAGATAGCTGAAGAATCAGAAGCTCCTGTGACAGCTAAAATTCAATCTGGCAAAGGGATTATCATTACAGAGCCTGATCAATCCTGATTATGTTTTAGTTCCTTCATAATGTTTTGTAATGTTGTGATGTGATCATTAAATGTAAAACAATGTAATCAAACATTACCCAGTAATAAACAAAATTTTGTTTAAATCTGTGATAGATTGTTTTATCTATGATGTTTTTTTTTATTATTTTGTTTATAATTAAGTATCCCTGTGTTTTTGTCATATATCATCATTTGGTACTGTTTATAAATGGTGTATATCATTGGCTATAAGGGTTATGACTTCTCCAAATAGGGGGAGATTGTTGGGTACATTGGAAAATGTGTACCTGATTTGAAGAAGCCCAACCTAGCTCAATGATATACATCAAAGTGTATTTGATGTTGTTTTGAGTTGACATGTGCAGGTGAAGAATTGATAAAGTATGCAGAAAAAATTCTAAGTCCAAGTGTCGATACAGAGAAGGATGTGTCGACACATAGAAGAAAGTAGTCGACACAACACTGGGAAGCAGTGTCGACACATAGCAGTTAGTCTACAACTACACTGGGAAAAAGTGTCGACACAGAGGAAATATGTCGACACATAGCAGTTAGTCTACAACAAATACTGGGAAAGTGTGTCGACACAGAAGAAGTAAGTCGACACAACACTGGGAATTTGTGTCGACACAAAAGAAAAGCGTCGACCTCAACATTGGGAAAATGTGTCGACACAGAAGAATATAGTCGACCTCAAGTTTGTCTACACCAGCAGAATGTGTCGACACATTGTGATTGAGTCGACACATTATAGCAGTGTTAGAAGAAGACTGTGTCGACACCTGAAGGCTAAGTCGACACTTACTAAGTTATGATTCTACAACAACTATGTCGACACACAGGACTTGTGTCGACACACTGAAGAGTCAAGACCAAGTTATTTTCAGAAGAAGCTGTGTCGACTCAAAGGCAACTTAGTCGACATCACTGAAGACTGTGTCGACACCAAGATCAATTGTGTCGACACAGATAGACAGATGGTCTCGACACTTTCTGACAGACTGTCTCGACAACTTGTGGTTCAAGACTAAGGCACAGGACTTGTTTGAAGACTTGACAGCTGTGGGTTGCCACCGGTTAACTGAAGCTGTCAGACTTGTCAGAAAACGGTTAGAAACCGGATCAGCCGGTTACCATGAAGAAAGTCTATAAATAGACAGATTCAGAAGGAGAAAGTAACTTTTGAAAACATTGATAAGAATCAAAAAGTTGAGAAGGATTACAATCCAATTCATTTCAAGAAAGTGCTTGACACTTAAGAAGATCTTCTCCGGAAGATCAAAGAAGACTATCTAAGGATAGATCAAAGAAGAGTTCTAATCAGAATTCAGAAGAATCATTCAAAGTGCTGGATAGAGAGAGATCAAGCCAGAATTTGAAGAAGAAGAAAGAAACCACCAGTGGATTCTCAAGAAGCTGTTTGGAAATCAACTCAGCTAAGTTTATATTCAAGAAGCTTTGAAGAAAGCTCAGATACAGTTGATTTCATCAGCTGATCAAGAATTGTCTTGGCCTTTTCTCTCTCAATTTAGGCAAGACAGTTAAATAATCTTTTCTATATTTCTGTAGGATCTGTTTACACAGATCTGAGTTGTAAGCCTGTGTTATAAAGGCTGAGTGTAGGAGTGTTGAACTCTGAGTGGTAGGGCTGTTTGCCTGAGTGTAGGAGAAGGGTCTTCTCTGAGTTGTAGGCCTTGGGGCAAGGCTGAGGTAGGGTTGTTGTGCCTGAGTTGTAGGAACCAGTTGGGTTCTGAGTTGTAGGATCTGTTGATCTGAGATTAGTGGAAGTTTGGCCGAATCTAGCATACTGCTAGATAGGTGAAGGGGGAAAGTGGATGTACCCAGACCTTGGGGAACCACTATAAATCATTGTGCAATCTGTGATGTTTTATTTTCTGTGATTGCTGTGATTATTGTGTTAGCCATTGAATTGAATTCTGCCTAAAAGTTTTTATAAAAAAGTAGAACCTATTCACCCCCCCTCTAGGTGTTTAGGTTGTCTTGAAAGTAAAACTATCATTCCACCATCCCCTTAAGGAGCTGAGCCCTCTGGCAGTGTGGTTGCAGAGCACCGAGTACCTCCACCACCGTCAATGGCGACACTGCGATCGGCAAGGCATTAGCCACCGTAAAAGGTCCACTTCTCCTCCTCTCCCCTTGTGCTAGTATCTAGATCAAATTAGGCTGAGAAATCGGGCTCAATTGAGCCCGATCATGTGAGGAGATTTGAAGAAATTCCATGAAAGTTTGAAGTTACGAGTTCGCAGGAAACAACCCCTCCGGCGGCCGTACCGCCGCCCAACGATAGTCACCACCTCAACGGAGGTGGTGGTGGTGGTGGCCGGCCAGGGAGGTGGCCGAGTGGCCGGGAAATGGTCATGGAAGTAGCTCCAGGCCAGAGGAATCGTGACTGTTGGACAAAGGAAGAAGACACACGAATTCCGTTTGTTTGGCTTTAAGATCTGTGCTGAATCAAATTTTATACTATAGATTAAATAGTATCTTATTTAATGATTCTGTCACATTTTATGAAGTATTTGGTTTTAAATGTTAAAAATACTCAGGAATTCTCTACAGTAAAGTGGCCAACATGAAAGTTGTATCCCTTGAGGCCTATTTATTTTAAAATTGATTTCAACCCATTTGGGTCAGTGGTCTGACCACAACACTCGAAATGGTGCAGTCTATACCTAGGGTTAATTAGAGACTAAATTGAATGCCCCCATCAACCCAGCCATCCAAGTGACTTGAAATTTGGGCTGGTGGTCACTTATATCTATACCCCAAACATATCCAAAAATGGGAATTTTTGGAAGATATTTTCCTATAGTTTTTGTAAATATCCAATAATCCATATATGGGTTAATTAGAGGGTCTAATGACCTCACAACCTCTCAATATTTTGGTGGTTGACCATTAGGGTCATGACATGACTCTAGCAAAAATATCAGCCCATTTGGAGTTAATTTGATTAGGTATTTGTGTGACCAAAGTTTGGTCTCATAAGGGAAAATTAGGACAAAAGTGCACTTGAAGGATTGAGTGACCAATCCTCATCCAAAGTTGGTGAAACTTTGTCCACTGACTTACTGACACATAAAACACACCCACAAGAGATTTTGGGTGATTTGGGGTTGAGATGCCCTAAAACCCTTGTGTGAACCATATGGTTGGATATTGAGCCTATTGAAGGACATGAGATCATATGCCCTTGGAATGTCTTGAAAATTGGTAGATGAGTTCAAAGGGTGGAAATAAGCCATAGAAAATGTTATTAGAATTTTAGAAGCATCTAACCCCTCTGAAATAATTAAGGACCAATTAGTGCACTTCTACTCATAATTTTATTGCATGATTATATGATTTTGGATGTTCATGAAACATAGGCAGTGATCTTATATAGTTGTTATTAATCTTTGTAAATTGTTGTATGAATTTTGGATTAATATTTATAGTACTTCATTCACAAACCCTATATTTGTCTTGATCATAAGATAATTATTTAAGAGTTAATTACCTATTTGAATATTATGAAACTTGGTTTGAAGGCATTTTAATGCTTCATTATGCTCTATGAATTTTATAAAATTATTAGAAGAATTTTCATACAGGATGCTTCACAAGGTGCTTAGTGTTGAATATTTTTAAATGATTTATTTATGTGACCAAAGATATTTATAAAATTATTATTTTTGGTTAGTAGATGTTTCTGGCCACTTTTAACATCTGGTAATTTTCCCATAAGTTTTGGATGATTAGTTCTAATATTTCCTGCGTTACCATATGCTTGTGGATAATTAATCAATAATTTGTTTCGAGGTAAAAAACCTTTTTGGAAAATTGTGAATTTCAATATTTAATGTTATTTTGATGATATACACTTGTTATAATTTTGTTGAGGCCATATATTGTTAGAAAATTATACTTGGTGTTCAAAAGCCTAGGTGGCCTGATTTTGCAGAAAATTAATAAATGCCAAATAAATTAGGAAAATTATAATTTTTTGGATTTATTCATAAAGTCTCATGATAGATCCCCAATAATAATCTTAGGCCATTTGGAAGATTATTTGGAGTATCACCATTCATACACACCATGTAGCTCATTAGGTCTGCACATAGTAGAAATTATAGAATTAAGAAATCATGTGAACATCGGTATGGGATAAAGGAGTTAGTTGGTGGAATTAATCGAGGGAGTATGAATGAGTTCACCAATGGAAGTCAGCTGTGAGAGCCTTGATGTCTAGGGGAAAGGTTGTGCTCGGGATTGACGATGGATCGTCTTTCCCTTAGAGAAAGTCTGAATACACATAGGGTTAGTTCAAGTATAATGCTAAGAGAGTTTAGGAATGGTTGATACAATCAATAATAAGTACCTTGCGAAAGGGAGCTTTGGGCTTTAGCCCATCGTAGTTCCTAGTGCCCTCGAGAGTCCTTCACAGGGAATGCACTGAGCAGTCCAAGTTTAACCCTAAACTGTAAGGCTAAACTGTTAGTGCAAGATTAATTCTAAGTACTTCACTTTCACTCACCCATAGTCACGAGAGGCTAGTTTGGTTTATACTCATGAGCGGTAGGCTCGGCGGTGGTAGGTACAGACTGGTTAGTCCGGGGAGCCAGTGGCTCAGAAGGTTATTGTGACTGACGGGTTAGTCCGGGGAGCCGATCGCTCAGAGATTCATATTTATCATAATTGCATGTTCTTAAAAGTGGCGGGTCTTTAGTTCACTCTGGTCATCGCACCGACAGAGGAATGATGACTCTATAGGGTGTAGTGGTTGAGACTAGCTTGCCAGTGTCCATGGAGACGCTTACCTAGTGACCCTACACTTGACCATGAAAGACTGGCGGGTTTGTCAGGACTAGTACGTGGTGACTCTGGTGTGTCCTTCAGAGGCGTACGTAAGGGCTAGGCCCCGTAGTACGGTTACCCGCCTAGGAGTGGGGTGGCCCAACCCACTGTCTCCGTTTGCCACTATAAAGGCTCTTGGGAGTGAAGCTAGCTTCCAAAACTAGGGAACTAAAGGTCTGTGCGCATAGAGTCACGTGTGTGTGTTGCACTTGTATGAACATAACATTAAACTAGCATAACATAGCATATTATGTCATCATTGCATTTAAACCCCTACTCCTATCATATAAATTGGTATGAGATTTTTTATACGATGGGCCTTGCAAAACAACCCCTTAACTTATGAGTTTGTATGCACATTCTTATAAGTTAAGGTTACTTATTCTATAGCTTACTTTACTTTACTTTATCTGTGGTTGAAGGTAGTCGTAGTTCTATACTTGTACTTTTATTACTTATAGTGTAACATGTGCTTACTACTCTGTAATTTACCTTGTTTACATTACTGCTACCTTATTATAGTTTCTTTGTACATACTCTTGTTAGGGTATTTGTCACTTGCTCTTATTCATTCTACACCTTAAATATCTTTCCTTTCCTCCTCCCCACAAAGTGCCTAGGAGTTGCGGGGGTGAGCCAAGGACGATAATGGCTTAGTCTTTTGACTAACGGTCGGTGGACCACATCATTTTAGGAATTCGAGGTGATGCACCAGTCACAGGAGGATGACAGGACTTGAGGAGAAGTTGCTGCACACTACCGCAAATACTCGGTGACAGGTCGAGAACGATTTTCAGTTTGCTTCCGCTAGATGAGTGAGTTGTGTGAGAGAGATTATTTGTATTAGACATGTACCGGCTTAAGCCCATTTCCACTCTCTTTTATACTTGTACTCATTGTGGACTATTGCTCTTTATATACATATTGCATGTGAGGTGTGATCTGTGGACTTGTATTACTCACTTACTTCTCTTTGGTTGGCCTATTGTGATATGATCATTTTAGCTGGCAGGATCGACGTCATGTGGTGGTGTTTATCATGGTAGTTGGAGTCACCGTAAGGCCGCATTTCTGAGCGTAAGACCTGGTGGAGTAAAAAAATGGGGTCTTACAAACTGTTATCAGAGGAGACCACGATCATAAAGAAGTAAGTCCACAACACTGGGTCACCCCACACGAGCATTAGTTTGGGGATAAACTAAGCAGCGGAAACTATGGTGTGCCTATGTATAATGATCACATTATATAGTCCTTAAATCAATGAGTTATGCCAACCCAACTAGGAAACTTGACTTACCAAGATGATTCTTAGCGTATCTTAGTGAAAATTAACCTTAAGTATAAATTCAGTTAAGGTACGAGGATACCCGAAACAGCTAGAGGAAGAGTCTAACGCGAGAGTAGCAGCTTGAGGCTTAAACTCTGATGTTCCTACTTTACTTATCATGTGGTACTATCACCTATTACCCAAACTGATAGGACCACCTTAAGGAGAATTGATGCCTACAATCCAGTAACAGAATATTTGATGACACGATTAGGTTGAGACAACCATCATACCAAATACCAAGGGTCATATAAGAATTCAGGTTCAGAAGTGACCCATTTGGGACCGGGTCACATGTTGACCTTGAGAAAATGGTCGTAAATATTAACCTGGAGAGTCTAAAGGTGTGGAGTATAAAAATAAGTTTCAGGATGGAACCCCAAGTCTAAGGTTGCATGCTCTAAGGATTGTGTGCATATCTAACCTGAATATAACAAAGTGATATCGAAGATACTTAGCCCAATATAGGTAGAGGCTTATCTTTTGTTTATTGGGGGCTTATCTTTTGTTTATTGGGCAAATTAGTTACTGACTTCGGTTTCCTTAGACCTAATTTAGAAAATGTGGTGTCACAAACATAGTGATGTTGAAGTTGATCTTATTCGACGCTACTCAGGCAAAGTTACCAGGACAATGATTAGATATCGTTGATCGGACAAATACTTGACCATAATTAAATCATTGGAAATTTTGGATTGAAATTAGGTCCTGTAAGTTAGAATTATATTTGGAATTTCTTGTGTTCAGGGCATTCAGAAGTGATTAACTTGTAATTTGTTCTATCACACCCTTTTGCAGTAGAATAATTTTTACTGCAAAAACATTCATTATACGTCAGGAGCTAGTTGATGAATAATTGGAGATCCTAGACAAGGACCTATTGTATTTAGAGTATAATGTTTAAGTTTACTATGGTTTGAATGACTTAATCCTATCATACTACGATCGTAAAAAAGTGACCAAGCCCATCATATATTAAATGTTGGGGTTTGATGAATTAAACATGAGGATTTATTATCACTACTATCCACGCTTACCTGACTTGCCCAAGTCATTAGGTTGAAAACTTGCAGTTTGGGATGGGGCAATGTCGTGGTAATAAGGAAGAGTAACTACGCGACTTAAATATTACAAGATATCATATGAATTAGATGACAGGTAGTAAGATTCAGGATATCTGGGAAGATAAGATTAAATTGCTATATTATAACATCAGAAGCATGATAACTCTAGGAAATTTGCAAGAAATTAGTAGACAATATATTGAAGACGTAAACCTTAGACATGACTCTACAGACTTGATTCGGATAGCATCAAAGACTAGAATATATACGTTTGATGACATTATAGTCACGGTTAGCAAGATTCATGACTCTGAAAAATGGATTTTGGATTATCAAGTGTAATTATGGCGAAATGACACAA
Source organism: Platanthera zijinensis (assembly GCA_039513925.1). Taxonomy (NCBI): domain Eukaryota; kingdom Viridiplantae; phylum Streptophyta; class Magnoliopsida; order Asparagales; family Orchidaceae; genus Platanthera; species Platanthera zijinensis. The sequence continues at coordinate 172,824,073 of CM077084.1, forward strand.
AAATTAATGGGTATTAGTGATAATCTCCAAAGATTCACGAGTACACCCTCTTAAATTTTGAGGATGATGGGTCGCTTGACGAAGTGATCATTCCCGTTAATTGATAAGATTGGATAACTCGTAAAGTTGAGTTGATTGATTACTCGGGCATACTCGAAGGAATAAGAACTGTATCGTGTAGAGGAAGTTTATAGAGTCGTTGTCTACACTCAACTCAAATTACCAAAACAAAATTGTGTTTATCAGAACGTGTATTTCCCCGGAATAAAGAAAGACGTCATGGATTATGTGACACACGGTGAGGTTTGTCGGCTTGTGAAGGTCAAGTGCCCAAGACGACCATATCAGATCGGGATGGACGATTTACGTCCAAGGAAAGAAGATCAGTCTAGGCTTATCTGGGCTCTCGATCGACATTCAACACAGCTCTCCACCTCAGACGGACGGTAAAACAAAGCGTACCACCCTGACACTGAAGGACCTTTTACGCTTATGCATTCCAGATCACGGAGAGCTATGGGAGAGACTGTTTCCGCTGATCGAGCTCTCTTATAAGAACAGTCATCAGTCCAACATTGGCATGACCCTTATGAGGCATTATATGGAAGGAGGTACAAGACTCTACCGTCTTAGATCTAGGATGAGGATCCAAAAATCACATGGCTCGAAATTTGTGGAGGACACAGATACCCAGGTGTGACTGATTCGAGATAGGATGTTGAAGGCCCAGAGCAGACCAGCCAAGTTTTATGAGGCACAAAATTGTCAAGTAGAGTTCCAGGTTGGAGACCGGGGGATCCTGAAGTTATGTCCGATGCATGGAGTCTCGCGGGTATGCAGGCGAAAGAAGCTCTGCTCGAGGTATATGGGGTCCTATATGATCCTGGAGCGGATCAACCCATTGGCTTACAAATTGGAGCTACCGCAGGAGTTAGCGGGTTTGCATGATGTCTTCTATGTCTCCTCTCTTAGGAAAGCTCTACTACGGCCGGAGCAACATGTTCCTAGTATAGATGGCTTGACAGCTTCTGATCAATCAGTCCGCTTAGAGCTGGTCAGGATAGATGATGCAGTAGTGTGAGTCTTGCGGCGCGAAAAGGTTCAGTTGGTCAAGATCATGTAGTCAAATAATTGACAGGAGGAGCATACCTGGGAGCCACTAGATCTGATACAACAAGAGTACTTGAAGATATTTGCATCAGGTATAACTTCAATTTCCGAGGGATGTTACATTCAGTTACTCTCATTTGAAACCCCGCAGGCCTAACCTAAATTTCGGGGACGAAATTATTATTTTTTATTTATTGGGATTTGGAATATCTCTCAAGTAACAAGACTCCTAAGATGGTTTTATCATGACTAGGTCATGACAAAACCCTAGAAAGCTCAAAGAGATCATGTGAACTTAGGTATGAAGGTGAAGATCACCATGGTCTACAAACAATACTATTCAATTACCTAACCTAGGGTTTGACTTTAGGGCATCACCTTGACTCTTTGACCCGACCATAACAACCCTAACCCATTAGGGGGTCCCTTGGAGCACCTAGAACCCATTATGGTCAACTAAAGTGGTCAAGTTGGCCAAAGTCAACCTTAACCCTAAAATGGTCAAAGACCCCTATCTAGGGCCAGTTGACCTCCAACTTGCCAAAATAACCCTACCTAAACCTTCTTGACTCTTAAGGGGGTTCATTGGGTCACCAAGGATCCATTGGAGTCAACCAAAGAGGTCAAGTTGACTAAAGTCAACCTAAATCTTAAAATGGTCAAATTGTCCTAACTAGGGTCAAGTGACCTCCAAGGCTCCCAAACCAACCATACCCATATCTCCCTAGACCTTAAGGGAGGTCAATGAGTCATTAAGGACCCATTGGGGTCAACCCAAAAGGCTAAATTGACCAAAGTCAACTCAACCCTAAATTGGGTCAAATTAACTCAAGTTAACCCAACCAAACCCAATTCACTTGGGCTAAGCCCAATTGGAGTGGTCCACAAGCTTTAGGAGGCTGATATTTACCTAAAATGCCATTTAAATTCTGGAGCGGGTGACTATGAGAGAGAAACCTCATTTTCCTTTTAATGGAGGAGAGAGAAAGAGAGGAAGAGGCCATTCATGGCTTGGAAGGCCAAGGGCCTCCTCTCTTCAATTGCAATAGCTTGGTACATCTCCCCTGATCAGTTCTGAGGAGATCAACAGCCATGGCTGGACCCCATAGTGGCTACATTCAAGGGATTTAAGTTTGTCAAAATTTCTCCCCCATGGGTATTAATGGTCATTGAAGCTTAGACCCCTCCTATCCCCCAACTGATTCTTATAAATGCTTCCCTAGACTCAAAGCAGTCATTTCCACCATCCCCTTGAAGGAGCTGATCCCTCTGGCAGTGTGGTTGTAGAGCACCGAGCACCTCCACCACAGTCAAATGATGACACGACGATCGACAAGGCTTAAGCCACCCATGAAGGTCCACTTCTCCTCCTCTCCCCTTGTGCTAGTATCTAGATCAAATTAGGCTGAGAAATCGGGCTCAATTGATCCCGATCTAGTGAGGAGATTTGAAGAAATTCCATGAAAGTTTGAAGTTACGGCTTCGCCGGAAACAACCCATCCGGCGGTCGTGCCGCCGCCCAACGATAGCCACCACCTCAACGGAGGTGGTGGCGGTGGCCGGCCAGGGAGGTGGCCGGGTGGCTGGGGAATGGTCATGGAAGTAGCTCTAGGCCGAAGGAATCGTGACTGTCATCCAAATGAATAAGACACACAGATTCCGTCTGTTTGGCTTTAAGATCTATGCTGAATCAAATTTTATACTATAGATTAAATAATATCTTATTTAATAATTCTGTCACATTTTATGCAGTATTTGGTTTTAAATGTTAAAAATATTTAGATTCCTCTAAAGTAAAAGTGGCCAACATAAACGTTATAGTCCTCGAGGTTACTTTATTTTAAAATTAATTTCAACCCATTTGGGTCAGTAGTCTTGATCACAACACTCGAAATGTTGCAGTCTATATCTAAGGTTAATCAGATATGTTGGAACACCCTATTACTAATTTGGGTAAGGATCACTATGGTTGTCTTAGGAAACCAGGTTGACCTAGTTGTATAGTTGTAAAGGTCAACATTAGAATGAGTCTAGGGCTTAGAACTTAGGTTTGAAGCTGCCCCCAGGACCTCTCCAATGTCAAGGATATAGAGCCAAGTCTAAGGCAATTCTCGTCGAGCTCAGGTCAACGAAACGTCGAGCTCGGTTCGACGCTCTCTGAGCTCAACTTGATAAATCGTCGACCTCCGGTCGACTATCTTCGAGCTCAGATCGACGATCTCTCTTCAGTTATTCTTCAGGTCGCTGAGCTCGGTTCGACGATCTTCGAGCTCAGTTCGACGTTTTCTGTCTGCTTTATCTCATTTTATCTCTGAGCTCAGTTCGACGATCGTAGAGCTCAGATCGACGATTCTTCTAAGAGATCGACGCTTTTAAGGATTCAAATGCTGTTATTCTTTGGAATGTTTTTGAATATTATCAGCATTTATGATAAGAAGATCTGTCAGCCGTGTGTCTTTATTCTGGAGCAAGTTTCAAGATATTATTCAGAGAATGTTTGCTGGACTTTCCTCTAGAAGACAAGACTCTTTATGGAAGACATTTATGACTGCCAACGGCTACTTTGGACAAAGAATTTTTCAGAGAATAAGATCTTCCTTTTTCAAAGAACACACATAATACAGAACACTCATAGCAAAAGAACAATAGAAGAAGAGTGTTCACTACTTCAATCTTCTTGTTTTACTGAAAAGTGTTCACAACTTCATCTCAAGAACTCCAGACACCTCATCCTTCAGCCTTCTTGCTGAAACAATCTTTTGCTGGAGATCAAAGTTCTGAAGACCTATCACCCTAGAGCAAAGCTTCCCTTCCTGAACCAGTCTACATCTCAGGGGGAGCTTTGACAACAAAGATCCACTAAGTCTTCTCTCATTTGATTTGAGAACAGAGAAGACAACTTCATTTCCTTTTCTTTTTTACTTTCCTACTGTAAAAGGGTTCTTGAACTCCCTTCAAAAGTTCTGTCTGGTTCTGAGAACCTTGTCAAAACTCAGTGGTGGCAAGACACCTTATCAAAAAATCCAGTTTTGGTTTTTGAGCACCTTAACAAAAGCTTATTCGTGTCAGGACACCTGATCAACTCATCCTGAGTGGATTCCTACCAAGGGTGGTAGAAGAGTGGATGTACCCAGGTTTTGGGGAACCACTATATTTCCTTGTTTCTTCTGGATTGTTTGTTTGATTGTTGCTGTGTGCTGTGCTCTTAGTTTCTTGCTTCTTTAATTATTATCTAGCACTCTACACTACAGTATAAATTAAATTTTATATGTGTTGATATTTTCAAAACTGTGAAACTTATTTGTATAAACTCTATTCACCCCCCCTCTAGAGTTGAGATAGATCTTACCCTCACTTTCAATTGGTATCAAAGGGAGGTTGGTTGCTCATACAGGCTAACACCTGAACCAAGTGATCCTTGGTAAAATCTATCTTTTAAGAGGGTTATTTCTTCTTATATATATATTACTCTAAGACATGGCACAAAACAAGGATTATGCAAGCACCAGACCTCCAGTGTGCAATCTATCTAAGTTTGCACTTTGGAAGGCAAGGATTAAATTATACATGAACTCTATTGATGAAGATATTTTCAATTCTGTCTTGACAGTTTGTCCAAGTCCACCAGCAAGCTCAAGCACAAATGCTGTTCCACCTCCCTCAGGAACAGATGCAGACATAAAGAAATGGAAAACTGCAGATGCAAAGGCCATGAACATCTTAGCTCAGACAATGTCTGATGAGATATTTCAGAAAGTAGCTGACTGTAACTCAGCCAAAGGAATTTGGGACAAGCTCTCTGAAATTGTCTCAGGGTCTGCTGATGAAAGGAAAGACAGGAGATCTCACCTCATAACCCAATATGAGAATTTCAAGAAAGGAGAGACTGAGTCAGTGGCAGATATGTACAACAGATTGAGTCTGATTGTCAATGAGCTAAGGACCTTGGATAAAGAAATCTCATTGACTGAGCTTAATGACAAGATCCTAATGTGCTTCCCCAGTACTTGGGATTCAAGAATTTGGCCAATCAAAGATGCCAGAAGTCTAAATGAGATCACTACTGAAACTCTCCTAGGCAAGCTCAAATCTTATGAGCTGCTTATCAAGAACAGAGAGGAAGAACAGAAGGCTGCTTCACCAGCCTCAAGGAAAGAGAAGTCAATAGCTTTCAAAGCTATTGAAGATCTGCCTGAAGAAAAACTCACAGGCAATGAGGAATTGGTCAGCCTACTGGCCAAAAGATTTTACATGCTAGCCAGAAAGGACTTCAGAAAAAGGTCATACAAAGGTCATGTCAAACCAAGGTATGATAAGTCAAATAATAATAACAAAGAAATCATATGCTTTGGTTGCAGGAAACCAGGCCACATTGTGCCTGACTGTCCAGAGAACAAGAACAAGGACAGAAAGGATAAAATAGAAAGAAGAAAAGAAAAAGATTTCAAAAAGAACAGCTCAGACAAAGCCTCCTCTAGCAGGAACAAAAATACAAGGAAGGGTTTTGTTGCTGAGACATGGAGTGAGACAGAAGAAGATTCTGAAACTTCATCTAGCTCCAGTGATGATGAAGATGATGCTGATGAGAAAGAATTCTGCATGATGGCTATCAATGCCTCACAGCAAAACTCTGATGAAGAATCAGATTCAGATTCAGAAAATCAACCAGAGGAAGATCATGTAATAAGCTCTTTTGATTTTAATTCTGAGGACTTCAAAAATGAATTTAAGACATTGTGCTTGGATTTAATAAGATCTGAAAAAGAGATAATCTCTCTCAGAAATAAATTATCTGAATACAATGTCCTAAACTCAAATAACCTCAAACTCTCTGAGGAGTTAGAATGCTGTAGGGAGGAGATAGCTTCACTGAAAAGTGAACTGTCAAGAGCTAAAAAGCTTGAAGAATCCCTAAATGGGAGAAGTATCAGACTGATGGACATTACAAGCACAGTGAACTCTAGATTCAACAGTACACTGGGCTTGGGTGCCTCATCCAGCCATCCTATAATATTAACAACTCCAATCAAATTTGTCTCTGATAAAGGAAAGGGAGTAATAGAGGTAGCTAGGAAGAATGCTGATCTGTCAGAGAAAAATTCAGTTCAACAGATTGCGTCGAGCAGAGCTCGACGATCGTCGAACAGAGCTCGACGATCTAACCACAGATCGTCGAACTCAGCTCGACGATATCCAAACTCTGAACTTCAGAATAATCGATCTTCGAACAGAGATCGACGATCTGACCCAAGATCGTCGACCTCAGCTCGACGATCGTCGAACAGAGATCAGAACTGTGAACATTCCTTCAATGGCACATCTAGATTCAATCCTAGAGGTTCCACATCCCAAGGCTTTAACCCCTATGCTGAATGGATAGTACCTCCTAGGAGATACCATCCTGAAGGCTATAAGAGTCAACCTGGGATGTCTTTTATTTCTGAATTCAAAGGATATCAGCCTAGGCCCAAGGTTAACTGGGTCAAAAACAATTAAGCTGCTCATGTGCAGGTGAAGACCTATCCAGTATCTAACCAACAATGGTATCTGGATAGTGGGTGCTCAAAGCACATGACAGGGAACAGGGAGAACCTATCATCCTTCATAACCAAACTTGGACCCAAGGTGATTTTTGGTGATTCAAATTTTGGTCAAACCAAAGGATATGGTGCTGCTCAGATAGGCTCAGTCACTTTTAAGAAGGTGGCATATGTAGAAGGACTGAAGCACAATCTGATAAGTATCAGTCAACTATGTGATGAAGGATACAAGGTGACTTTCAACAAATCCCTGTGCAAGATCAAGTCAGAGAATAACACAACTGTGTTAACAGGTAAAAGGACAGGTAACATTTACTTAGTAGACTTTCTTTCATATAAAGTAGATATCTGTTTATTCAATTCCATATCTAAGCCTAATATTTTGTGGCATAAGAGACTAGGACATCTAAACCTTAGAACCATTGCTAGGCTCTCCAAGGACAACCTAGTTAGAGGACTACCTTCTGGCCCCTACAAGAAGGAAGGACTCTGCAAGGCTTGTCAATTAGGCAAGCAAACTAAAAGTAGCTTTAAGTCACTTAATAAGAGTGATTCACCTAGAATTTTGTATTTGTTGCACATGGATCTTTTTGGACCCATATCAGTACAAAGCCTAGGAGGGAAGTCCTATACTCTAGTGGTTGTAGATGACTTCTCAAGATTCACTTGGGTATTCTTTCTGAGGAAGAAGTCTGATAACTTCAAGTGTTTGACAGATTTTCTCAAATGCATTCAGATTGAGTTCAACACTCATATTGCCCTGATCAGAAGTGATCATGAGACAGAGTTTGATTCTCTTCTCATGCAAGAGTTCTGTCAAAGTGAAGGGATCAGACATACTTTCTCAGCTCCTAGAACTCCTCAACAAAATGGGGTAGCTGAAAGGAAAAATAGAACCCTAATTGAATCTGCTACTACATTGTTGACAGATGCTCACTTACCTCTATCCTTTTGGGCTGAGGCAGTGAGCACCTCCAACTATGTATTAAATAGAAGCCTGATACACAAACTAAAGGGCAAGACTCCCTATGAATTGCTCAAAGGGAAGAAACCTCAAGTAAATTATTTTAAAATTTTTGGCTGTATTTGTTATATTCATAATAATGACAAGAAACATCTAGCAAAATTCCAAGCTAAAGCTGATGAAGGAGTGTTTCTGGGATACTCCATGATCAGCAAGGCCTATAGGGTATATAATAAATCATCTTGTAAAATTGAAGAATCTGTTCATATTACCTTTGATGAGACTAACATGTGTTATAAGGAGAAGTCTACTTCTACCAAAGAACCCTTGCAGGTACAATCTATATCAGAAAGTATGGACAGATTACAGGTTAAAGAAGAGGACACAACCTCTCAACCTATTCAGCAAAAGAATGAAAGCAGTGATGATGAAGAAGTGCAACATCTTGAAGAAAATCATCCTGAAGAGCCAGTTGTTGTTCCACTAGAGGAGACAACAACACAGGCTGGTGAACAATCAACACCCCCTGTTGATTTAGTAATAACAAGAGATCATCCAATCACCCAAGTAACTGGAGAGATCCCAGCTGGTGTGCAAACCAGAAATCAGGTCAACCAGAACCTGATGCACACTTGCTTCCTATCTCAAGTTGAACCTCAATCCATTCAAGATGCAGAGAAAGATCCACATTGGATCATTGCAATGCAAGAGGAGCTACATCAATTTGAAAGGAACAAGGTCTGGGAACTAGTGCCTAAGCCAAAGGATCATTCCATTGTTGGAACAAAGTGGGTTTTCAGAAACAAGCTGGATGACCAAGGAATTATTGTCAGAAACAAGGCAAGGCTAGTTGCTCAAGGCTACTCTCAACAAGAAGGAATAGACTATGACCAGACCTTTGCACCAGTTGCAAGGTTAGAGGCCATCAGAATATTTCTAGCTTATGCTGCTCACAAAGGCTTCAAGGTCTATCAGATGGATGTGAAGAGTGCATTTCTCAATGGGGACATCAAAGAGGAAGTCTATGTTAGACAACCTCCAGGTTTTATCTCTCTAACTCACCCTGATTATGTTTTCAAATTGCATAAAGCATTATATGGTCTCAAGCAAGCTCCTAGAGCATGGTATGAGACCCTAGCATGCTTTCTTCTAGAAAATGATTTTGTTAGGGGGAGAGTTGACCAAACTCTTTTTAATAGAACCCATAAGTCCCATATCCTACTAGTACAAATTTATGTAGATGATATCATATTTGGATCTACTGATTCAAACTTATGCAGAAAGTTTTCTAACCTAATGCATTCCAAATTTGAAATGAGTAGCATGGGTGAGCTCTCCTTCTTCTTAGGATTGCAAGTAAAACAACATGCTGAGGGCATATTTATTTCCCAAACCAAGTATGCTAAAGAATTGGTTAAGAGATTTGGTATGTTTGAGGCATCTTGTATGAAAACACCCATGCCTACCAATGCTGTATTGGATGCTGATGAACATGGGAAACCAGTTGATCAGACAACATATAGAGCAATGATTGGCTCTCTATTGTACCTTACAGCCAGTAGGCCAGATATAATGTTTGCTACATGCATATGTGCTAGATTCCAAGTTAGCCCTAGAGAGTCACACCTAACTCTAGTTAAAAGGATTCTTAGGTATCTAAAAAGTTGTCCAAATCTAGGACTCTGGTATCCAAAAGACTCAGGATTTGAATTAACTGGATTCTCAGATGCTGATTATGCTGGATGCAGAATAGACAGGAAAAGCACCAGTGGAACATGTCAGTTTCTTGGTGACAGACTTGTCTCCTGGTTTTGTAAGAAGCAAACATCTGTGTCAACTTCAACTGCTGAAGCTGAGTATATGGCTGCAGGCAGTTGTTGCTCACAAATATTGTGGATACAAAATCAGCTTCTAGACTATGGTTACAACTTAGAGAAGTCAAAAATTTTCTGTGATAATACTAGTGCTATCTCTATAGCACAAAATCCAGTCCTCCATAGTAGGACAAAACACATAGAAATTAGGCATCACTTTCTGAGAGATAATGTAGAAAAAAATAAAATTGAACTTCAATATATACCTACTGATTTGAAAAGGGGAGATATTTTCACCAAACCTTTGGATGAAAAGAAACACAGTTTCTTCCTAAATCAGTTAGGCATGTTAGATGGAGGAAGCCTAAATTAAATTACAAGTTTTTGAAAAGCTAAAACAGACCAAGACTAGGCTAAAAATCAATTCTTTTTGTGTCTGTAGAATAAGTTTTGTCTCTGAACTGCGCTCGACGTTTTCCCAGAAATCATCGAACGAAGATCGACGATTCTCCAAAAATCATCGACCAGAGATCGACGTTCCCAAAGTCGTCGATCTGAGTTCAGAGCCTTCGCTAGATCTAGGCTTTCTCTCCTTCTGTTCAGAGGCCGTCGAGCGGAGCTCGACGCTTTTCAATATCGTCGAACGGAGATCGACGATATTGACGTCTCTTCAGATTCCTTCTGCAGCCCAAATCGTCGAGCTGAGTTCGACGCTTCTTCGAACTGAGCTTCACGATTTTCCGTTTCGCCGTCGAACCCTAATATAAAATCATTTCTTCAGCTGTCGTTCTCCTATTGCGCTTTCATACTCTGCAACTTTCTTCGTTTTCCCTCCAAAACCTCTACACTTGATCGCGTTTGGTTTTCTGTTGCAGGTGCAAATGGCGGAATCCAGTGCTGCTATCTCTAAGATGAAATTTGATACAGGATTCGATATAGACATGAACTCGTTTGATGGAAGCGACCAGCGCTTCAAGGACATTCTAAATCTGTTCATAGAACAATAGTTGACTCAAATAATGACTACACGGATGAAAATTGCTTCAGAAGAAATCAAAGAGTGGTGGTTTACAGCGACAGAAGAGACTGAGAACTCTGTCGTCGGCATCATTAAAGGGACTCAGGTACATCTATCACCGGCTCTCTTAACAGATGTCTTTCAACTTAGTACTGGAGAAGATTCTATTGAATTATCTGGAGAAGATTATGATTCAATGCTTAATCGAATGGGTCACCATGCTGTCAACCCTAACAAACTTGTAAAGAAAAATCTGTCTCTGGAATATCAATTCCTGGCTGATGTAGTTGGGAAAGTGCTGTTGGCCAAGCACTCAGCTTATGACACCATCTCTAGATATCAACTTTGCTTGATGGGAGCTTTAGTCGATAAGAAACACCTTAATTGGGGATCCATCTTTTTCAACTTAATTAAGAAGAAGATCAATAAGACTGCAGTGAGTTTTGGGAGAATCTTAGGGGTCTATCTGCACTACAGATGCCCTGACCTGTTAACCTCCTCTGGGATGTTCATCAATGCATCCAAGAGGCTCTCCTGTGCCCTATTCAGCAAATGGGACAGGCAAATCATCAACCCTACAAGAGCTACTGCACCACTTCCTTCAGGCACAAGGACTGCTTCAGTCACTCCACCAGTAGAAGTGTTGCCTGCCTCTCTTCCTCCCCCAGCTGTATCTACCCCAGCCATTTCCTCCTCACCACCAATCACAACCATAACCATATCATCCCCAATTACCATTTCCTCACCAGTTTTATCCCCTCCTGTATCCACCTTAGAGGAATTCCATCCTCTCTTCTCTTATTCAACCTTCACCCTACCATCCTTTTCCCTTGTAGATGATTCCTTCATGGATGGTTCTCCCTCCACTCCTCCTGAGCCACCCTCTACCTCCTCTTTTCAACAAATGCTTCATGACATTCTCTCCCAACCATCCTTCACACCCTCTCTTTCTTTACCTTTCTCCACCTCAACCTTTTCTATCTCCACAATTCCATCCTCAGAGCCATCCATTCCTACCTCCACACCTTCATCTCCAGCCAACATCCCTCCATCTACCTTTACTCCTACCTCTGCTCAAGCCCCACTTGAGCATGTAGATCTTCCAAGGTTGGCAGACAGACTTTATGAGTTGCTAGCTCCCAGGCTGACATCTCTGTTGGAGACTTCCCTGGCTCCACTCCTGAAACAAGTTCAGGAGCTGTCTACCAAGCTTTCCTCCTTTTCCTCCTCCCAGGCAATCCCTTCTACTGGGTGCCTTGGTTCAGCTCTCCTTGAACCAAGGCAGGGGGAGATGCTTTATGAAGAAGTGGATGTGCCAGTGGATGCTCCTGTTTTTTGCTCAAGCTCCTGCTCACTCAGAAAGCAGTGGATGTGCTTTTGCACTAAATCTTCAGAGCCTGCTATCTCAATTTGATATAGTTCATTTCAGTTTTCTGCCAGTACCTCTCACTGAAGATCTATCTAAGGCCATTGTGCCTGTATCTGTTTGTGATCCCAGCCTCATTGAATCCTATATCAATTCCTAGAAGGCTGTGGATATTCCTGATGCTGCTACTAAGGCCATTATGCCTCCTATTGTTGAAACTGCTGCTGCTGGTGCTGAAGATATAGAGATGATTCCAGCAACTGCTGATGAAGAACTTGCTTCCTACCTAGAAGATCCCACACCTGCTGCTATGCCTGCTCCTGCCCAAGTGTCTGCTGCTGCTGTTGCTCCTGCTCTGACTTCTGATCAGTTAAAGCTACAAGAAAAGTACTTGAAAAGCATTGATGATCTGTATGACAGACCACAAAGCTCAGATAGTGACCAATTCCAGACTGAATCAGATGACTCTGCTAATACCATTGCCAAGAAGAGGAAAGCTAGAAGCAAAGCCATGATGTCAGTTCCTCCAGCTAAAGCAAAAGACTCTAATGATATTCCCTACTACATTCTGCATGATTGCCCCATTTCTGAGCCATGGATGCAATACTCCAAGAATCAACTGAAAGCTAGGAATAAGAGAAGGAAGCTTGATAAATATGAAAAAGGATCTTCACAATATCAGCCTCCTCCTCCTCCTCCTCCAAATTCTGGATTAGGCTCAGCCCCTCAAGCTCCAGCTTCAAGGCAAAGCTCCTCCCAATCTTATCCAAGATACTATCAAAAGGGACAACATCAAAGAGGATATCAATCCAGAAGGGGTCATTATAGAGGAAATCAGAGAGGACAAAGATCTTATCAAAGGGAAGGACAAGGCCACACTGACTCTTCTTCAGGTCCTTTCCCTTACAGGCTGAAAGACACAGTTGTCTCCAGGACTCCTCCTGCTTCTGAATCTCTCAACAGGTATGAACCTCCTGTTCCTTTTGAGGATCCTGAGAACAATCCTCTATCCTGGACAGCAAGAATGAAAGAGCTAGCTGCTCTTGATCAACTAAAGAAAGCCAGAGAGCAAGGCATGGACATCTCCAATATAACAACTTTATCAGATCAAAGGAAGAAAGAATTGGAAAGATATGCTTCTAGAAAGTTTTTCAACCCAGAAGACTACATGAAGCTGCACCCAGAGGCTGTAGTTCCAAGGCCAAGATCTCAAACTTCTCTAGGTGCAGAGGATGACAGAAGATCAAAGAAAGAAAGCCAGAATCCTAACAGAGAAATTTTGTTTAAAAAGGGAACTGAGAAGAAGTAAAATTGTGTAAGCTAAACCTTCATCCTCATCTGGATAATTGCTGCTATTTTATCTGTGATCTGCTTGCTACTATATCTTTGCTTGGTTAGCTCTTGTTTTTGTATGAATGCTTATTCATTTCCTAATGTTATTTGTAAATAGTAATCCTAACCCAAATAGGGGGAGATTGTTGGAACACCCTATTACTAATTTGGGTAAGGATCACTATGGTTGTCTTAGGAAACCAGGTTGACCTAGTTGTATAGTTGTAAAGGTCAACATTAGAATGAGTCTAGGGCTTAGAACTTAGGTTTGAAGCTGCCCCCAGGACCTCTCCAATGTCAAGGATATAGAGCCAAGTCTAAGGCAATTCTCGTCGAGCTCAGGTCGACGAAACGTCGAGCTCGGTTCGACGCTCTCTGAGCTCAACTTGATAAATCGTCGACCTCCGGTCGACTATCTTCGAGCTCAGATCGACGACCTCTCTTCAGTTATTCTTCAGGTCGCTGAGCTCGGTTCGACGATCTTCGAGCTCAGTTCGACGTTTTCTGTCTGCTTTATCTCATTTTATCTCTGAGCTCAGTTCGACGATCATAGAGCTCAGATCGACGATTCTTCTAATAGATCGACGCTTTTAAGGATTCAAATGCTGTTATTCTTTGGAATGTTTTTGAATATTATCAGCATTTATGATAAGAAGATCTGCCAGCCGTGTGTCTTTATTCTGGAGCAAGTTTCAAGGTATTATTCAGAGAATGTTTGCTAGACTTTCCTCTAGAAGACAAGACTCTTTATGGAAGACATTTATGACTGCCAACGGCTACTTTGGACAAAGAATTTTTCAGAGAATAAGATCTTCCTTTTTCAAAGAACACACATAATACAGAACACTCATAGCAAAAGAACAATAGAAGAAGAGTGTTCACTACTTCAATCTTCTTGTTTTACTGAAAAGTGTTCACAACTTCATCTCAAGAACTCCAGACACCTCATCCTTCAGCCTTCTTGTTGAAACAATCTTTTGCTGGAGATCAAAGTTCTGAAGACCTATCACCCTAGAGCAAAGCTTCCCTTCCTGAACCAGTCTACATCTCAGGGGGAGCTTTGACAACAAAGATCCACTAAGTCTTCTCTCATTTGATTTGAGAACAGAGAAGACAACTTCATTTCCTTTTTCTTTTTTACTTTCCTACTGTAAAAGGGTTCTTGAACTCCCTTCAAAAGTTCTGTCTGGTTCTGAGAACCTTGTCAAAACTCAGTGGTGGCAAGACACCTTATCAAAAAATCCAGTTTTGGTTTTTGAGCACCTTAACAAAAGCTCATTGGTGTCAGGACACCTGATCAACTCATCCTGAGTGGATTCCTACCAAGGGTGGTAGAAGAGTGGATGTACCCAGGTTTTGGGGAACCACTATATTTCCTTGTGTCTTCTGGATTGTTTGTTTGATTGTTGCTGTGTGCTGTGCTCTTAGTTTCTTGCTTCTTTAATTATTATCTAGCACTCTACACTACAATATAAATTAAATTTTATATGTGTTGATATTTTCAAAACTGTGAAACTTATTTGTATAAACTCTATTCACCCCCTCTCTAGAGTTGAGATAGATCTTACCCTCACTTTCAAGATACTAAATTGAATGCCCCCATCAATCCAGACATCCAAGTGACTTGAAATTTGGACTGGTGGTCACTTATTTCTATACCCCTAACATATCCAAAAATGGCAATTTTTGGAAAACATTTTACTATAGTTTTTGTAAAAATCTAATAATCTATGTATGTGTTAATTAGATGGTCTAATTATCTCACAACCTCCCAATATTTTGGTGGTTGACCATTAGGGTCATGACATGACTGGCAAAAATATTAGCCCATTTGAGGTTGATTTGATTAGGTATTTGTGTGACCAAAGTTTGGTCTCACAAGGAAAAATTAGGACAAAAGTGCACTTGAAGGATTGAGTGACCAATCCTCATCCAAAGTTGGTGAAACTTTGTCCATTGACTTTTTGACACATAAAACACCCTCACAAGAGATTTTGGTTGGTTTGGTGTTGATATGCCCTAAAACCCTTGTGTGAACCCAAGGGTTGGATATTGAGCCTATTGAAGGACATGAGACTATATGTCCTTGGAATGTCTTGGAAATTAGTAGATGAGTTCATAAGGTGGAAATAAGTCCTATAAAATGTTATTAGAATTTTTAGGAGCATCCAACCCCTCTGAAATAATTAAGGACCAATTAGGGCACTTATACTCATAATTTTATTGCATGATAATATGATCTTGGATGTTCATGAAACTTAGGTAGTGATCATATATAGTTGTTATTAATCTCTGGAAATTGTTGTATGAATTTTGGATTAATATTTATAGTACTTCACATAAAATAATTATTTAAGAGTTAATTACCCACTGGAAAATTATGAAACATGGTTTGAAGACATTTTAAGGCTTCATTATGCTCCGTGTGAGAGTAGCGAACAAGCGAATAAAAACACTCCAGAAATTTGAATAATTGAAAGTTTTATTATCCAAAAAGTTAATTTTTACAAAGGTATTGCCTCTCTTATATAGAATGGAGGAGAGTTGAGAGAATACAAATAAACAATATGGGACTAAAAAATTATAGAGAGCTGGCGGCTAAACAAAATGAAACCAATCAGGCCTCGCGGTTAACAAAGGTCTAACCGCTCGACAACACTAGAAGGAAGAGACCAAGACGCGGTAGGGGACCGCTAAATCGCCCGGTCTCCAAGCGTCTGAGATAATCCGCCAGACCGCTCGGACAACCAACATCAAAAGTCTGGAAATCTAACCGCAGGAGAGAGACCGCCTGACCGTGCGGGTAATAAATCTGCCAAGCTAAACCGCCAGACCGCACGGTCTCCTACTTCAACACCCCCTCAAGCTGGAGCATAGATATCAATCATGCCCAGCTTGTTACAAATGTGGAAGAAGGAAGTAGAAACCAGCTTTGTGAAGATATCCACCAACTCTTTGTCAGTGGTGAAGAATGGAGTACACATCTGTTTCTTCAGGACCTCTTACCGAATGAAATGACATGAACGTCACTCTAGTGTCAACTACCTTCACCTATGGGGGGGGGATAGGTGATTTGTAATCATTTTGCGGAATTAAAAATTTACGTGCACAATAAAACAAAACAAGCACAACACAGAAACACATAGGCAGTTATAGTGGTTCCCCGATTTGGGTACGTCCCCTTTCCCCCTTCGACCTATCTCCCAACAAGGGACGACTCGGTCACTTCACTAACTGGATTGAAATCCAATCCTCATACTATGGAAGAAACCCTTCCACCCGAAGGAGTCACTACTCCTCCACCACGGGTTGCACCCAACCCTTACAATGAGGAACCAAAGTTCCTTTACAACAAAAGTAAAAATAGAATGTACAAAATACAAACTACGTTTGGAGCGCTTGGTGTCCCTCTTCGTTCGATGAAGCATTCTTGAAGAAGACGAAGAGTTCACGACCTAATAACTCTCTTGGATAGGATCTCCCCGAGATCGGCGACGGCAAGGATTGCGGCGACGATGCTTTGTAGATCCAAACTTCTTAACAAAGCTAGCAAGGTCTACCAACGATCTTATTTGGATCGATCGTCCCAATCGATTCGGAAGGGGAAGGTATTCCCGTTCAACAAACCAAGAGACAAAGGATCTCAAGAAAGAAACGTGAGACGCATTGCTTGGCTAAGTTTCTGTCGCCAGGAGATCAAGAAGAATCCAAGACCAACGGCGGCGATAACCTCTCGAGCGGCGACGACGGCGGAAGAGATTCCGCGATTAGCTAGGTCACGCGAGGCGGCCGACTTGTTTGTTTTCTTCGCTGCTTATTACGTTCAAAATAGGAGAGTATTTATACTGTAGAACACTCCTTTATGACCGTTATGGGCCCCACAAGACAAAACCCTAATTTCGGTTCAAACAGCGCCTGAGTACATAGTCCGGTCCAGCGAGTCGACGGAAAACGCCGAAGGCAAATTCGACGGGAATCATTGGTGATTCTCGACGATTCGGCGAGAATCACTTATGATTCCCGTCGAATTCTACTTAGAAGAATTCCTGCTGAAAAGCTTGCCATCCGGAGAGAATCGGCGAGAATTACAACTATTCTCGACGAATCAGCGAGAATGCAAAGTCATTCTCGATGATTCGGCGAGAATCAGTTGACGATTCTCGTCGATTCTGCCTTAGCAGAAATCTTGAAGGCATTGAGTCAGCCGGATGCAGTCGGCGAGAATCGGCGAGTGATTCTCGACGATTCGGCGAGAATCACTAGTGATTCCCATCGAATCTGCGAGAATCACTTAGTGATTCTCGTCGACTTTAACTTAGACGATTCTTCGTCTTTCTGCCCATGAGTTGGTCTTTGACCCATCCTTGCTCCTCTTCTGCTCTTGATCTATCTCAGCCCTGTACTTGAAATTAAGTACACTCCAATAGAGAGAGTACACGTAAGCCAACACACTGATCTGCTCAATGAGGTATTATGTTGCGCAGACCCGTATATATTGACCTACTACACCCTGACATTGGTGTGTACTTAGCGTGGAATAACTGCAAGCACAACTTGAAGACAGAGCATCAAACACATTGTGAATTCATCTTAGCTTGACAGGAGTCTTCCTCAAATCTAGGTAATTGTGGATACAATACCCAACAATCTCCCCCTATTTGAAGAAGCCAAAACCCTACTAGCTAAGATGAATTACACCAACCAGAGTAATATACAAGGCAAATTAAGAAAGACAAGACACAGAGAAATAAAGGCAAACAGAACAATATTTGAGTAAATCATGAAATCATATATATATATATATATATATATCCACAAGAATTGTTCATACAACAACATGAAGATAAAAACATGCATTGAGGAAATGACAAGCCATAATCCTAAGCCTATTTCTTTTTAGCTAAATCATCCTTTAGTTGTTGAGCAAAGAATTTCTTGCTTTGTCTCTCAAAATACTCCTTGGGCTTTGGATAATATCTGGGGGGAGGAGCTTTATTTTCCACGGTGTTGTACCTGAAAAAGATATTCCGTTTAGCTTCATATTCTTTATGCAGCTCCCACTCATACTGATTGTATACATCATTCCGATTTATTTCCCCCCTCTGCTGTAGCATAAAAGTATCCAAAATAATGCTACTTGAAACAAGACTCCATCTTTCATTTCTCACTTCATCCTCCTTCAATCTTACTTTCTTTTCGGTTGGAGTTTCTTTGGGAGTCCCTTCTTGGAGTTTCCTTTTTCCTCTTGCTATGGCTTCCTGGTCAAACATGGCCCTGAGAGTAGCTTTTTCAGCAGCCCTGGCAGCCTTCTTGGCATTAGCTTCGCTAAGCGTAACCTCCTCAACACTTGCAATCTCATCAGCAGTAGTGGTAACCTCATCTGGAGAAGGAACCGGAATTGGAATTTGAATACCTGATGCCTGCTGAGCGAGCCAGTGACAGCTATCAAAAACATACTTATTTGACTGTTCGAAGTTGTTGATGATAATCTGTTGTAGCCCTGCCATCTTAGCTTTATATTCTTCCTCCCCCTTTTTGGCTTCGAGGGCAATTGAGTTTGCATAAGTGTGCAGTGACCCATCGATGTGCTGCACAGTCTTTGTAAACTCAGTCAGCAGGGTTTTTTGATTTGTATTTAGAATCACCATGTTGGCATCGAATTTCTGGATGCTGTCAGCCACAACATGAGCATTCTTATTTACTACTGCCAGATCGGTCGTATTTTTATGAAGCCCTTGCATGAGAAGTGTGGTAGTAGTGCCGGCCTCTGTGTACTTAGCATTAAACTTTTGTTCCATCAGATCCATCTTGTGATTGATTTCCATAACATTTTTCAGCATTAGCTCCTCAGATTTCTTAATTCTTTTTAATACCTTATTGTGTGATTTCTCAAAAGAATCTTTGAGTTCATCCACTATCCCTTGAATGATGTTCACGGTGTGATTTGCTAGATTTGGTCGTAGTGGATAACCCTGAGGCATGCCTTGGTCTTGCTCTTCAGCAGATTCACTGGACGAGCTTGACACTTGCACTGTTTCCAATGGGGGGTAGTGGCAGCCTTTGTAGATTTCTCAGGAATGCTTACCATCCCCTGCTGAGAGGACTCCCCTCCATTGTTGCACCAGATTTCTCAGGAGCTACCATTGGAGCTCGTTCCTCAGATGGAACTTCAATATCACCCTGTGGTTCCACCATCTCCACCCTCTCCCTCAAGGGTGTTTCATCTTCAACCACATCATCCACTTTGTTAGCACCCTTATCTTCCACATCATCGTTGTCAATTGCATCACTGTCCAAGGCTTCCTCATCTTCCTCTTCATCCCCCAGATCAGTGGCCAGGGTATCAACTGCATCTTTGGCTATCTGAGAGATATAAAAAATAACATCAGTAGGAGTAGGTACTGAGAGATCTGTCGTGTGAGTTCCAGTCGCAAGGGGTAGAGACTCCCCCTCGGTTCTTACATGCAGCAGATCAGGAACTTCACTGGGTTCAGCCACGGGATCTTCTAGAGTTCTATTGTCCTCATCCCCATGGGACTCAGCCAGGGATTCATCATGTTCTTCAGCAATGGATGATTGACCAATTCTTCTTTCCCATCTATCAAAAACACTTGAATCCATTTTCTTCAGGTAGTGTAGAGGAACTCCCTTACTCATATCGAACCTGTCTCCATCCAACTGGTTAAGAAACAGGCTGATGATTCTTCCAAAACTTGGGGTTCGCAGAGTATCTTTTATTTTCTCAAACAACATAGCTCCCCAGTTGTATCTCTTTCGACAGACTATAGCCACTAAGATCTTGAGCATATCTCCCGAGATATGATCGTGGGAGCCTGGTTTGCAGATCAGGACTTTCCCAACGATATCCGACAGCAGCTTTCCTTCCTCATTCATTTCCTTTTTCTTGATCGATTTGGTTCCTCGAGCTAGTCCGTAGAATAGAAGAGTCCTGGCTCGATCCTCTTCCTCCAGATAATCTTATTGATCAGAACTGGAGAGCTGCAAATATTGTGTAAGTTTTCCTGCTGTCATCTTGATCCGTACACCGGAAATCTTACTCTTGATCACTGTATCTTCGTGTCGTAGCCTTGCCATTGTAAAGAACTCCAGCACCTCCTTATCCAGAATTTTGCAAGGGTGCTCCAGGATGAATGTAAGTCCGGCCTCTTCAAGCATGAGGATAATATTCCTGAACTCATCGGAGGCATGAGAGAAGCCTGTCCGAACCAGTTCACTTCCAGTGAGGAGTCCCGCAGTGGTTCTAGGAGCCATTGCAAACCTAAACAGGACATGTTCAAGTGTCTAACCCTATCAGTACTTCTAGAATAGGAGCTACACTTAGACACGAAACTTCAAGGAAGAGTGAAACTTACCCTAGCGCCGAGCGGTTTGGCGGGACGACGGCGACTGGAAGGCACGGAACCGACGGGATCGCGACAAGATCCTTGCGTCCTTAGGATAACGGAAGCACGGAGAAGTGATGGAGAGCACCGGGCGATCGAAGCATGGGGAGCTTTCGCACGATCGATGGGAAAATGTGAGGAGTCTGGGAAGTCGACGGGATGCTCTAGGGGATTCGTCGGGATTTCAGTGATTTCGGAAGGTGAAGAGTCCTTCGGGATTTTCTATTTATTTCTTCCGAACCGGGGAAGTCGACCAGATTTTCCATACAACTCCAAGTGGCATGTTAATTATGTTACACCCAAGTTAATAACTGTGGCATGTTAATTTCAAGCCTTTGCCCCCAAGTTATTTCTTGATCATGAAACCTCGATCGAGTTGAACAATATATAAGCCCTATACGTAATTCCAGAGTAATTCTAGGTGAAAGATTGTAATATTTTGTTACACCCACTGGCATACGTTCTTTAATTTCAAATGGGCTGATTTATACCTATTGAGATTCATTTTCAACTCTAAATATGTAACTACACGGAATTCTTCAGATTGTAACAATTTTGTCCTTTCATCAGGCGTGTGAACGTATATGTGTGTATATATATATATATATATATATATATATATATATAAACATTTACTTTTAGAGTATGAATTGACAAATTCGTGTGGATATATGAGTATATATATATATGTAAACATCAATATAATATGACTCAAGTATTGAAACTGAACGCGTGTACCTGGGATCATAAAATTGATCATTCAGATCTTCTACTTGAGGTACACCAGGTGTCCAATTTGAGTAGGCCATTGTAGGTAGCACTGCTCTTATCCCAAATACTTGTTCCATGTCATTCTTTGAACATCTCATGTCTAGTTACCGTTATATCTACGGGAACCTAGACTATCCTGCAATAAAAAATATTATCCTACCTTAGGAACCCAATAAGTATTGGGTCCTAGGTTCTTATCAGCATAAAATCTCGAATGCCTTCCTACAGGAATCCTGTCAGGAAGGTTAACTCTGCCCAGAGGAAGTGGACATACCCTTGCCCTTGGCACAGAGGGATTGTGCCAACAATCTACGACAAAGTGACCCACCTTGCCACAACACCAACAATCATGAATGTTGTATCGCCGTTTCTGACCTGATCTACTGACTGAGGTGGTCATGATCTTGGGTCTAAATGGGACCGGGCAGGTTCTTCTCACAAATTTGCCCTTTCCACCGAGACACGAGGGAGGGTGGATAGAGAGCATGTGGTGAGTGTCATGAGGCCTGGAAGGTGGTGCCTTCCTTTCAGTCAACACACATCCGGGGGCCCCATGGGTACTTACTACATGTTTCCCAACCCCCCTTTCCTGTGTCTTGGGGTGGTAAGAGATGTAGTGAGAGTTGGTTCCTGCAGATTCATGATGAGTTGGGGCTGAGGCCGAGAATACAAAGGGTTCAGGATGAGCCTTGGGTATTCTCTCATGGGTAGCCATGACAGCTCTTGCACTATGGGTATTTCCACCTGAGGGCCGATCACTCTTGTAGTGACCAAGGTTGTTCCTGTGGTCATACCTGAAAGCATGATGTGTGCCCTTCCTACTCGGGGTGGGGGGTCTGAACACAGTTTCCCCATTTCTCCATGAATTAATGATTTGGGAGATCTACCCATTTTTTGCTTTTCTTTTGATAACATCTATCTTGGAAAAGTTAGAAACTATCCTCTTCTCGGTTTCTAGATGACTCTCTAGATCCGAGATCATTGAGTACTTTACCTTGATGGATTCCAATTGGAGATTCATCAAGGTCCTTTGCTGAGCAATCTCCTTAGCTTGTTCCTCAACAAGTAAGTTGCTCTTCTTAAGGGCACTCTCAAGGGAATCAATATTTTCAATCCTTTGATTGAAGCTATACATTTCCCTTTCATCACTAGATGGCCAACCCTCTGAACTGTTCCTGTCTTCAGGAAATTCAAGGGGAGAGGAGCATGATGAAGAAGTTACCTGATCCTGACTTTGATGTTCCGGGTCAGCGTTAAGATCGGCAGAGACTGTTGTGTCAGCTTCATCAGAACTGTGTTCCTCAACCTCTTCTTCAGTCTCAGACAAGGACACAGGAGCCCTGATACTGAGAGATTGGTCTTGACCTTCATCTTCAGAAATGAGGACCCCCACATAGGCTTCATCCTCCAGCTGGCACATGGTCCCAGCTGTCTCCGATCCCTCTATAAGGTCTGAGATGGTTTCCCACATGGACTTGGCAGTCCTACACTTGTCCACTCTTGAATGAGATATACCAGACCAGACGTCAGTGATGATTTGACGAATCAACTTGTCCAAGTTGAACAGTGAGAGCTCGGTCTCAGACATCACTTCGGGACTCTTGGGGATTTGGAGATCCTTTCTTGAGCTGAAAGCCTTCATGGGAATGAAGGGACCCTCTTCCAAGATGAGTGATGCTCGAGGGTCGATTGCCTCCAGATGAAACAACACTCTCATCTTCTAGATGGGATAATACTCTTTTGTGCATGCGGGGAGTCTCAGAGGAGAGACATAAGAATATAGCTCCATGCTTGAGTCTGGTTTTCTTCTTGACACTAGAGGCAGGATCTTACTCAAGGTGTTAACCTAGTTGATGAGTAACCTCCCTCTGATACCACTTGAAAGTCACTCTAGTGTCAACTACCTTCACCTATGGGGGGGGGGGGATAGGTGATTTGCAGTCGTTTTGCGGAATTAAAAATTTACCTGCAAAATAAAACAAAACAAGCACAGCACAGAAACACACAGGCAATTATAGTGGTTCCCCGATTTGGGTACGTCCACTTTCCCCCTTCGACCTATCTCCCAACAAGGGACGACTCGGTCACTTCACTAACTGGATTGAAATCCAATCCTCACACTATGGAAGAAACCCTTCCACCCGAAGGAGTCACTACTCCTCCACCACGGGTTGCACCCAACCCTTACAATGAGGAACCAAAGTTCCTTTACAACAAAAGTAAAAATAGAATGTACAAAATACAAACTACGTTTGGAGCGCTTGGTGTCCCTCTTCGTTCGATGAAGCATTCTTGAAGAAGACGAAGAGTTCACGACCTAAGCACTCTCTTGGAGAGGATCTCCCCGAGATCGGCGACGGCAAGGATTGCGGCGACGATGCTTTGTAAATCCAAACTTCTTAACAAAGCTAGCAAGGTCTACCAACGATCTTATTTGGATCGATCGTCTCAATCGATTCGGAAGGGAAAGGTATTCCCGTTCAACAAACCAAGAGACAAAGGATCTCAAGAAAGAAACGTGAGACGTGTTGCTTGGCTAAGTTTCTGTCGCCGGGAGATCAAGAAGAATCCAAGACCAACGACGGCGACAACCTCTCGAGCGGCGACGACGACGGAAGAGATTCCGCGATTAGCTAGGTCACGCGAGGCGGACGACTTGTTCGTTTTCTTCGCTGCTTCTTACGTTCAAAATAGGAGAGTATTTATACTATAGAATACTCCTTTATGACCGTTGTGGGCCCCACAAGACGAAACCCTAATTCCGGTTCAAACAATACCTGAGTACATGGTCCGGTCCAGCGAGTCAACGAAAAATGCCTAAGGAAAATTCGGCGGGAATTATTGGTGATTCTCGATGATTCGGCGAGAATCACTTATGATTCCCGTCGAATTCTACTTAGAAGAATTCCTGCTGAAAAGCTTGCCATCCGGAAAGAATCGGTGAGAATCACAACTATTCTCGACGAATCGGCGAGAATGCAAAGTCATTCTCGACGATTCGGCGAGAATCAGTTGACGATTCTCGTCGATTCTGCCTTAGCAGAAATCTTGAAGGCGTTGAGTCAGCCGGATGCAGTCGGCGAGAATCGGCGAGTGATTCTCGACGATTCGGCAAGAATCACTAGTGATTCCTGTCGAATCGGCGAGAATCACTTTGTGATTCTCGTCGACTTTAACTTAGACGATTCTTTGTCTTTCTGCCTATGAGTTGGTCTTTGACCCATCCTTGCTCCTCTTCTGCTCTTGATCTATCTCAGCCCTGTACTTGAAAGTAAGTACACTCCAATAGAGAGAGTACACGTAAGCCAACACACTGATCTGCTCAACGAGGGATTATGTTGCACAGACTCGTGTATATTGACCTACTGCACCCTGACATTGGTGTGTACTTAGCGTGGAATAACTGCAAGCACAACTTGAAGACAGAGCATCAAACACATTGTGAATTCATCTTAGCTTGACAGGAGGCTTCCTCAAATCTAGGTAATTGTGGATACAATACCCAACATGATAGTCAACTTCTATGTGTTTTGTTCTCTCATGAAAGACCAGATTTTTGGATATGTATATGGCGACCTTATTGTCATATAACATAGGAAGAGGATAGTCGTAGACCTCTCCTAAGTCAAGCATGAGAGCACGCAACCATTTTAACTCACAGGTGGTTGATGCCATACTCCGATATTCGGCTTCTGCACTGGATCTGGAGAAAACAGACTGTTTCTTTCTCTTCCAGCTCACAAAATTTCCTCCAATAAATGTGCAAAAGCCTGATGTAGATTTGCAGTCACCTTTATCATCCGCATAGCTAGATTCTGAGTAGGCTTCAACCTTTAGATGACCATTCTTCTGAAAAAGTAACCCTTTTCCTAGTGCAGCTTTGACATACTCTAATATCCTCAAGACAGACTGAAGATGACATTCCCTAGGAGCTTGCATGAACTGACTAACCTTTCCTATAACATACGAGATGTCTGGTCTAGTCACTGTGAGATAAATGAGTTTGCCCACCAGACGTCTGTACCTCGTGACATCGGATAGAAGAGGCGAGTCATTTGTCCATGTTTTGTCTTCTCTAGTAGCCATGGGACACCGGGCCAGTTTGGCACCAGTCAATCTTGCCTCTTGTAGAAGATCAAGAGCATACTTACGTTGAGAAAGAACCAACAAGTCGGGCTTTCGAGAGATTTTTATCCCCAAAAAGTATTTTGGGGAGCCCATATCCTTTGTGACTAGGTGTTGACGAAGGTGTTTCTTTGTCAAGTCCACACCAGCCTGGTCATCGCTAGTAAGAAGAATATCATCCACATACACTGCCAAAATCACCAGTCCCAAGGAGGTTTTGCGAATAAATAAGGAGTGATCAGCCAAACTCCTTGTAAAGCCGATAGTACCACAATGCCACTGATCTTGTCGAACCACGCCTGAGGGCTCTATTTTAGGCCATAGATTGCCTTCTTCAACTGCCATACACGTGTCTCCCCCCGAGCAACATACCTAGGAGGTAGCTCCATGTAGACGTCCTCCTGAAGATCCCCATTGAGGAAGACATTCTTGACATCAAGCTGGGAAATAACCCAATCCCTATTGACGACCACAGAGAGAAGAACGCGGATGGTGCTGAGGCGAGCGACCGGAGAGAAGGTATCAAAGTAATCAACCCCATAAGTCTGAGTAAAGCCTTTTGCCACCAGCCGGGCTTTGTAGCGATCCACAATGCCGTCTGGGAAAAAATTCACAAAAAACACCCAGTGACAGCCAACTACATCAATACCAACTGGTGGAGGAACAAGGGTCCAGGTGCCCCTCTCAGTAAGAGTGGGAATCTCCTCATCCATGGCAGTTTTACAGTGAGGAATAACAAGAGCCTCCTAGTAGGTGCGAGGAGTGTTAGTAGCCAAGATAGCCAAAACAAAATACCTGCGAAAAGGAGTAAGTCGATCATATGAAACAACTGCCGCAAGCGGGTATTGAGTACACGCCCGCACCCCTTTGCGAAGAGAAATGGGAAGATCCAGGTCGACGCGTTCCTCAGTGACCAGAGCGTCCGTGGAGGAGAAGGCTGGCCCGGGACTAGAGAGACGACTGCAGAGAAGAGGGAGAAGGGGGAGGGGATAGAATGGAGAGAGGAGGAGACGGAGGAGGAGATGAAGTAGGATAAGAGATGTCGATAGGCGGGGAAGGAATGGAGGGAGACGGTGGTGAATCAGATAGAGCAGGGAGAAGTGGGGATGCAAGAGAGAAGTAGGACGCATTCTCGAAGAAGGTCACGTCCGCGGAGATAAATTGCTTGCGTAGAACGGGGTCAAAGCAACATTAGCCTTTTTGTGTTGTAGAATAACCCAGAAAGACACACTTGGTGGAACGGGGGGAAAGCTTGTCGCGGGTAGTGGAAGGAGCATGCACAAAAGCTGTGCACCCAAAGATACGGAGAGGGAGAGGAAATGGTTCCTTGCCCGGGTAGAGAATGGAGAATGGGGTCTTGCCGTGGAGAACCGTTGAGGGAACTCGATTGATGAGATATCAGGCGAGGAGAACAATATAGCCCCAGTATGAGCTAGGTACCTGCATCTGCGTCATTAGAGTGCGAGCAAAAAGAGGAGAACTCATGACTAAGATATTCTTTAGCGTTATAAGAGCGCAAAATTTTAATAGAAACATTAAACTGAGTTCGAACCATACAATAAAATGATGTCAATACATAAAATAGTTCAGAACGATCTTTTAATAAATACACCCAGTACATCGAGAGAAATCATCAATAAACGTTACAAAGTAAGAACTACCCCGACCAACAGTGAGGGTAGGAGAAGGACCCCAGACATCAGAATGAATGAGATCAAACGAACGAGAGGAGCCACATCTCTGCTTTGGCGGGAAGGAGGATCGGTGATGTTTTCCAAGCTGACACGCATCACAGTTGAGCGGAGGACTGGTCGGAGGTAGGTGGGGCAGAAGATGACGAAGAATCCGAGGAGGAGGATGTCCAAGGTGAAGATGCCATTGAAGCAGATCTGTAGAAGAGGAGGAGAAGGAAAATAGAGCAGAAACGTTGTCAAGAAAGTAGAGGCCGCCACTCTCAGTCCCAGTAGCAATCATCCGTTGGGTGCTCGGGTCCTGAAAAGAACAAGAAGTGGGAGTGAATAAGACGGAGCACTGAAGTTGCTTGCATAATGTAGTAACGGATAACAAATTGCACGGGAACTTCGGGACATAAAGGGTGTCCGCCAAATGAAGTGACATGGTGACTTGAACCACGCCTGTCCCGTGAATAGGGGAAGGCGAGCCATCTGCAACAAGAACCTGGGGCAACCAATCATGCGTTTCGAGGAGAGAGAAGAATTGAGGGTTGCCGGTCATGTGATTCGTCACAGCAGAGTCAATCGGCCATTTACCTTAGGTAACGAAATGGGCACTACCTGAAGTCATGGCCACAGAGGCAGAGGGCCGAGAGGAGCTAGAGGTAGAGGAAGATGCATCACCAGAGGGGTAAAGATGAGAATGTTTCTGCTAGCAGCGGTCAACAGAATGGCCGGTACGACCATAGTGAGAGTAGAGGAACCTGGATGAACCGCACTCGCCTGACTGGCTGCGGCCACTAGGGCCACCCCGCTGAGCTTGGTGAGCATAAGAGTCTTAGGGAGGTGGGGAGGACAACAAAGGATGCTGGACCAACGAAGTAACAACGGCGATGCGAGCCGCGGTGGCATCCAAAGTTGGAGATTCCGCCTCGCCCAAGATTTGTTGGCGGATCAAATCATAAGTATCCAGAAGTCGTAGAAGATAACAAAAAACCAGGAGTTCCTGGAAGTGTTTGTGCTGCTCGGCCAAGTCGGCGGAGAAGGGGCGATTCTGGAGGATTTCTGCACCAAGAGCCTTAACCTGCTGATAAGCCGCAACAAGAGACATGGAAGGGCGGGCGAAGAGGTCCGCATAAAGAGTATAAATACGAGACGTCTGGCCCCCCTTCGAGTAGAGAGCAGCAAGGTGAAGCCATGCAGCCTTAACTGTCTCATCATGGAGGATGACGGGAAGGCATTCATCAGAGAGGCTATTAACCAGCCAAGTGCGGACAAGCGCATCAGTTGCATCCAAGTCCTCAAAGTTAGCAGAGTCAGAAGGAGGAGGGTCATCAGTGAGGTGATGACGTTTGCGCTGAGAACGAAGAAGAAAGGTGAAAGAAATGCTCCAATCTGGATAGTTGGAACCAACTAGTTTTGAAACCGTGCCAAGGTTT
This sequence comes from Platanthera zijinensis, assembly GCA_039513925.1. NCBI lineage: Eukaryota > Viridiplantae > Streptophyta > Magnoliopsida > Asparagales > Orchidaceae > Platanthera > Platanthera zijinensis. Next base: position 172,852,628 of record CM077084.1, read on the forward strand.
CCGGATGGAGGAGGAGGAGGAGGATGGGCCACAGGAGTGGTGGAGTTAGATATGACGGGGGTGGAGATATCGGAGTTGGTCATAGAGAATAAGGAAACAAAGGAAGCCGCGTGAGTAGAATAGAGGTCACGCGGATAGAAGCAGGGAAGCCGTGCGAGTAGAATAGAGGTCACGTGGATAGAAAGCAGGGAAGCCGCGCGAAGAAGAAGGAGTCCGCGACAGCAGTGGAAAGAGAAAAGAAACCGCAGCGGAAAGGAAGAAAACCGAAGCGGCTAAAGAGAGGAAACTGCAACGGTCACGGTGTTAGCACACCAGTGGCAAGAAAGGAAGCAGATCAAAGCACAGGGGCAGAGGTCGCACGAACGAGGAAGTTCGCGAGAAAAAAAGGGGAGATCGCGCGAAAAGGAAAGAGTTCGGGCGAACAAAGAAGAAGTCGCGCAAACACACAGGGTTCGAGCAAACAAGAAGAGAGAGCGGAGAGGCTGTGAAGACAGGTCGCAGAAACGAGGGAAATAAGTCGCGTAAGCAGGGAAACGACAAAGAAAGGAAGCCGCGCGGATAGGCAGGTGTCCGGGCGAACAGAGAACAAAGCCGCGCAGACAAAAGAGCCTAAGGAATCAGGTGGAATCGGTCGTTTCCTCTGATACCATGTGAGAGTAGCGAACATGCGAATAAAAATACTCCATAAATTTGAATAATTGAAAGTTTTATTATCCAAAAAGTTAATTTTTACAAAGGTATTGAATCCCTTATATAGAATGGAGGAGAGTTGAGAGAATACAAATAAACAATGTGGGACTAAAAAATTACAGAGAGTTGGCGGCTAAACAAAACGAGACCGACCAGGCCTCGCTGTTAACAAAGGTCTAACCACTCGGCAATAGCAGAAGGAAGAGACCAAGACACGGTAGGAGACCGCTAAACCGCCCGGTCTCCAAGCGTCTGAGATAATCCGCCAGACCGCTCGGACAACCAACTGCAACAGTATGGACATCTAACTGCAGGAGAGAGACCGCCTGACCACGCGGGTAATCAATCCGCCAAGCTAAACCGCCAGACCGCACAGTCTCCTACTTCAACACTCTATGAATTTTTAAATAATTATTGGAAGATTTTCATACAGGATGCTTCACAAGGTGTTAAGCGTTGAATATTTTCAAATGATTTATTTATGTTACCAAAGCTGTTTAGAAAATTATTATTTTTAGTTAGTAGACGTTTCTGGTCATTTTTAACATATGGTAATTTTCCCATAATTTTTGAATGATTAGTTCTAATATTTCCTGCTTTACCCTTTGCTTGTGGATAATTAATCAATAATTTGTTTGGAGGTCAAATCTTTTTTTGAAAATTTTGAATTTCAATATTTACTATTATTATGATGATGTACACTTGTCATAATTTTGTTGAGGCTATATCTTGTCAGAAAATTATACTTGGTGTTCAAAAGCCTAGGTAGCCTGATTTTGGCAGAAAATATAATAAATGTCAAATAAATTAGTAAAATTATAATCTTCTTGATTTATTCATAAAGTATCATGATAGACCCCCAATAATAATTTTAGGACATTTGGATGATTATTTGAAGTATCACCATTCATACACATAATGTAGCCATTAAGTATGCACATAGTAGAAACTGTAGAATTAAGGAATCATGTGAACCTCGGTATGGGATAAAGGAGATATTTGGTGTACTTAATCGGGGGAGTATGAATGAGGTCACCAATGGAAGTCAGCTGTGAGAGCCTGGATGACTAGGGGAAAGGTTGTGCTCGGGATTGACGATAGATCGTCTTTCTCATGGAGAAAGTCTAAATACACATATGGTTAGTTCAAGTGTAATGCTAAGAGAGTTTAGGACATGGGTAGATACCAAAAATAATAAGTATCTTGCAAAAGGGAGCTTTGGGATTCAACCTTAGTTCCTAGTGCCCTCGAGAGCCCTTTATAGGGAATGCCATGGGCAGTCCAAGGTTAACCCTAAACTATAAGGCTAAAATATTAGTGCAAGATTAATTCTAAGTACTTCACTTTCACTCACCCCGTAGTCACGGGAGACTAGTTTGGTTTAGACTCACGAGCGATAGGCTCGACGGTGGAAGGTACAGACTGGTTAGTCAGGGGAGCTAGTGGCTCGGAAGGTTGTTGTGACAGACAGGTTAGTCTTGGGAGCCGATCGCTTAGAGATTCATATTTATCATAATTGCATGTGCATAAAAGTGGCGGGTCTTTAGTTTGCTCTGGTTGTCTCACCGACAGAGGAATGATGACTCTGGAGGGTGTAGTGGTTGGGACTTGCTTGCTAGTGTCTGTGGAGACGCTTACCTAGTGACCCTACACTTGACCACGAAAGACTGGAGGGTTTGTCAACACTAGTACGTGGTGACACTGGTGTCCTTCAGAGGCGTACGTAAGGGCTCGGCCTGGTAGTGCTGTTACCCGCTTAGGAGTGGCCCAACCCACTGTCTCTATTGGCCACTATGAAGGCCCTGGGATTGAAGCTAGCTTCCAAAACTGGGAAACTAAAGGCCTGTGCACATAGAATCGTGTGCGTGTGTTGTACTTGTATGAACATAGCATTAAACTAGCATAACATAGCATATCATGTCATCATTGTATTTAAACCCCTACCCCTATCGTATAAATTGGTATGAGACTTTTTGTATGAACATAGCCCAATTTTCTACTCTCTTTTATACTTGTACTCATTATGGACTATTGCTCTTTATTTACGTATTGCAAGTGAGCTGTGATCTGTGGACTTGTATTACTCACTTACTTCTCTTTGGTTGACCTACTTTGATGTGATCGTTTTAGCCGGTAGGATTGGCGTCGTGTAGTGGTGTCTAATATGGTAGTTGGAGTCACCATAAGGCGGTGGTCGTGGGCGTAAGACCTGGTGGAGTAAAAAAATGGGGTCTTACATCAGATGAGGCGGTGGTGTGAGTCAACTCGACTCTACCTACTTGGGGAGGAAGTCCATTTAACGAGCTGATCATATCGATTGCAGTTCCAGAAGGATTCAAGGAGCCGGAGATGTCCTATTACACAAGCAATGATGATTCCATCCAACACCTTAAATGGTTTGAGGGCATAGTCTCCATTAGGCAAATGTCCGACGCCTTTAAGTGTCGCTTCTTTGCTATCACACTCAAAGGGAAGGCAAGTGATTGGTTCCACCAGCTCTCCTCTAGATCAATCTATAGCTTCGAAGTTCTCCATCGGAGTTTCCAACTGTGATTATTGACATCCAAAAAGAGAAAGAAGTGGGCAGAGGCCCTCATTCTGATCAAGTAAGGGCTCAAGGAGATGCTGGACAACTACATGGATCAGTTTCAGGAGGACGTTCTTTTGTTTCATGAAGTGCCAAGTTATACCTTACAACTCACATTCACCCTTGGGTTGCACCAGGGATTCTTCAGGATGGAGCTGAATCGTGATCCCCCTTATCCTTCAAGAAATTGATGAATAGGGTGGTGAAGTAGATTGAAGGAGAATTCATGACATCGGGCATTTCCTTATTGTGACTTCCACTAGGAGGAAGGTCATGCAACGACTGTAACACCCCAAAAAATCTCAAAACTGGATTTGAAGTGCAGGTTGCTTGACATGGCCTGGGACACGGGCGTATTGTTGGGTACATTGGAAAATGTGTACCTGATTTGAAGAAGCCCAACTTAGCTCAATGATATACATCAAGGTGTATTTGATGTTATTTTAAGTTGACATGTGCAGGTGGAGAATTGATAAAGTATGCAGAAAAATTCTAAGTCCAAGTGTCGACACAAAGGAAGCAGTGTCGACACACAGAAGAAAATAGTCGACACAACACTGGGAAGCAGTGTCGACACATAGCAGTTAGTCTACAACTACACTGGGAAAAAGTGTCGACACAGAAGAAGTAAGTCGACACAACACTGGGAATTTGTGTCGACACCGAAAAAGAGTCGACACAACACTGGGAAATTGTGTCGACACAGAAGAAAAGCGTCGACCTCAAACATTGGGAGAATGTGTCGACACAGAAGAATATAGTCGATCTCAAGATTGTCGACATCATCTGAATGTGTCGACACAGAAGAAAATAGTCGACCTCAAGTTAGTCGACACCAGCAGAATGTGTCGACACATTGGGATTAAGTCGACACATAATAGCAGAGTTAAAAAAAATGAATGTGTCGACACCTGAAGGCTAAGTCGACACTTACTAAAGTTATGATTCTACAACAATTGTGTCGACACACAGGACTTGTGTCGACACACTGAAGAGTCAAGATCAAGTTATTTGCAGAAGAAGCTGTGTCGACTCAAAGGCAACTTAGTCGACATCACTGAAGACTGTGTCGACACCAAAGTCAATTATGTCGACACAAATAGACAGATTGTCTCGACACTTTCTGACAGACTGTTTCAACAACTTGTGATTCAAGACTAAGGCACAGGACTTGTTTGAAGACTTGACAGCTGTGGGTTATCACCGGTTAACTGAAGTTGTCAGACTTGTCAGAAAACGGTTAGAAACCGGATCAGCCGGTTACCATGAAGAATGTCTATAAATAGACAGATTCAGAAGGAGAAAAGTATGAAAAAAATATATAGAACTGACCTTTTGAAATACATTGGATCAGAAAGTGGAGAAGGATTACAATTCTACTCATTTCAAGAAAGTGCTAGGCACTTAAGAAGATCTTCTCCGGGAGATCTAAGAAGACTATCTAAGGATAGATCTAAGAAGAGTTCTAATCAGAATTCAGAAGAATCATTCAAAGTTCTGGATAGAGAGAGATCAAGTCAGAATTTGAAGAAGAAGAAAGAATCCACCAGTGGATTCTCAAGAAGCTGTTTGGAATCAACTCAGCTAAGTACATTTTCAAGAAGCTTTGAAGAAGGCTAAGAAACAGTTGATTGCATCAGCTGATCAAGAATTGTCATTGTCCTTTCTCTCTCAACTTTGGCAAGACAATTAAAACAATCTTTTCTATATTTCTGTAGGATCTGTTTATACAGATCTGAGTTGTAAGCCTATGTTATAAAGGCTGAGTGTAAGAGTGTTGAACTCTGAGTGGTAGGGCTGTTTGCCTGAGTGTAGGAGAAGGATATTCTCTGAGTTGTAGGCCTTGGGGCAAGGCTGAGGTAGGGCAGTTGTGCCTGAGTTGTAGGAACCAGTTGGGTTCTGAGTTGTAAGATCTATTGATCTGAGATAAGTGGAAGTTTGGCCGAATCTAGCATACTGCTAGATAGGTGAAGGGGGAAAGTGGATGTACCCAGACCTTGGGGAACCACTATAAAACATAGTGCAATCTGTGATGTTTTGTTTTCTGTGATTGCTGTGTTTATTATATTAGTTATTAAATTGAATTCTGCCTAGAAGTTTTAGAAAGAGAAACAGAACCTATTCACCCCCCCTCTAGGTGTTTAGGCTGCCTTGAAAGTTAAACTATCAAGTGGTATCAGAGGGAGGTTCCTCAAAAAGGACTTAACAGTCTGAGGTAGATCTGATAGGCAGACTCAAGAATCAAGAAGATGGGTTCTGGAGAGAATCATAAGGAGCTAGGGTCAATGAAATTACCCATATGCAAGAAGGAAATCTTTGGGATCTGGAAAGAAAGAGTCAGATTGTTTATGGAAGCATCTGACCCAAGGATTTACATCACAGTACAGGAAGGCCCCTTCATACCAATAAAGATATCTGTTCTTGATGCAAATATCCAAACACCAAAGACTTATTCTGAAATGACCAAGGATGAAATCATCTTGGCAACCATGGACAAAAGGGCACAGAACATCATTGTCAGTGCCATAGATGATTCAACATTTCAGAATCTGATTCACTGCAAGACCTCCAAGGAGATGTGGGACACATTGATTGTCTACATGGAGGGATCAGAAGAAGTAAGGCTGGACAGAAAATCTATGCTAAATCAGGAGTATGAAAGTTTTAGACAAGGAAAATCTGATAGCATAACTGAGTGCTATAAGAAATTCTATAGAATTGTGAATGAGCTAATTTCCTATGGAAGAGTCTTCAGTACCTATGAACTGAATGACAAATTCTTAAGATCCTTATCAAAGGATTGGGATACAAAGATCTGTGCCATAAGAGAAGTGGCAAAATTGGCAGAGATATCTCCTCCAACTCTGTTTGGAAAGTTGCTATCCTATGAAATGCAACTTATGGTGAGGAAGGAGGAGGAAAGAAACTCAAGAGGAGAGCATAGAGAAAAGACTGTGGCATTCAATGCAGAAGCCACTAGAAAGAATAGGAGGAAATCACCATCTCCTCCTAAGGAAGTTACAGAAGATAGTTCTGAAAGTTCAAACAAGGGTTCTGAAAGCTGTGATTCAGATGCAGATTTTGCTGCATTCACAAGACAATTCCAGAGGTTCTTGAAGAAGAAGCAGTGGAAGTCTAGGCCTTCCCCATCACAGCAAGTTGATGACTATTATCAGAAAAGAAGGTCATCAAGGAAAGAGAAAAGCAGGTCAAAGCCCAGCAAAACCACTACTTCAAAGATTGTCTGCTATTGTTGCAATAGGCCTGGACATGTAGTGGCTGATTGTCCTGACAAAAGGAAGGAATCTTCAGAAAAGAAGAAGACTTATCAGAAAGGCAAGAAGGAGAAATCCTTTGTAGCAAAGAAAGATAAAAGTCTGTCAGACCAGTCAACTTCAGAATCAGGATCTGAAGCTGAAGCATATATTGGATTATATGCTGCATTTGAGGAAGAGGAGTTTATGCAGTTGTTAGACTCCATCAATGAACATCAATGCATGGGTTTGATGACTAGATCAGAAGAGGACCTATGCCAGAATCAGTCTGGTTCTAATGAGGTAAACTGTCCTTCTTGTATATCTGTTTGTAATACAAGTGAAGAATCAGCTACATCTGTATCAAGTGATGAAGATGTATCTGGATCTGAAGGAGATGTCTATCAATTGATAGACAAGTATGGGGACCTGTTGCAGGCCCTTAAGAAAAGCAAGAACCTGGTTAAATCACAGGCTCAGGAAATTGCTGATCTAAGGGTTGCAACAACTGAGTTAGAAAAAGTCCTTGATCAAAAGTTAGCTGAAATTGCCAAGCTGAAGAATATAACTATTATTCAGATGGGCACAATTAATTATACTAATGATCAAGTAAAGAGTCTGGAGGACAGACTTAGAATTGAAAGGGATTTAGTGGCTAGTTACTCTAAGCCAAAATCTGTCTTACCCTTGATAGATGAATTTGTCACTCAGAAGGGTAAGGCTGGATTAGGATTTAAGGGTAACTCCAGGGCTGGCAGATTCAAGAGGAAAGGCAAAGCCCCTATTCAGCCACTAAACCTTTCAGTCCCCATAAGGTTTGGTAAGGAGAAAGTGCCTTCTAACATATATGATCATGAAGACATTCAGGATCATATTAAGACAAATGTTCTGAAGAACAAGGGTGTTAAGGCAAGCAGGCCTACCTATGGTCATAAACCCTATGGTTTTAAGAAATCAGTAGGTGAAGTTGCAACAGCACCAGCAATGAACAGAAATGCTTCTGACAAGGATGTATCTAGATCTAGATACAATAAGTTTGAATGTTGGTGCTGTGGCAAGAGGGGTCATTTTGCATTGGACTGCTGGTATAACACAAGTGTTATAAAGAATAAAAGTCTACCTGTTAGAAGAGGTTATGATAACTTTATTAAGGCTAACCTGAACCAAGGACCCAAGACTTACTTGGGTTCTAAGGGTAAGTAATTCTGTATTGCAGGTGAATCCAAGTTACCATGCCCCTATATGGTACTTGGATAGTGGTTGTTCCAGGCACATGACTGGAACAAAGGGGCTGCTGAAGGAGTATTCATCTGTCAAAGATGGACATAAAGTGATCTTTGGTGGATCTGAAAAAGGAGTCATCAAAGGATTTGGTAACATCTCTTCAAACCTAATTACTATCACCCAAGTGGCCTATGTAAAAGGTTTGAAACATAATCTAATAAGCATAAGCCAGCTGAGTGATCTAGGATATGACATTTCATTTGGTAAGGATGGATGTCATATCAAAAGGTCAAGTGATCAAGAGATCATATTGACTGGGTATAGGAAGAGAAATGTGTATTGCCTTAATTTTGAATGTGAGAATAAGGCATCCCCCATTTGTCTTGTAGCTGATGACAATGCTTCTCATTGTGTTAAGTGGCACAAGAGATTGGCTCATCTAAACTACAAGACAATTGGCCAACTCTTTAGTAAAGAACTAGTGAGGAATGGGCCTCAAGTTAAGTGTATAAAGGAAGGGGTATGCTCAGCTTGTCAAAAGGGCAAGCAGACAAAAACCTCATTTCAAACCCTTGAAAACAAGGATTCTGTGAGGTGCTTATACCTCTTGCATATGGATCTTTTTGGTCCTATGCTAGTTCACAGTCTAGGTAGGAAGGTCTACACTCTGGTGGTTGTAGATGACTATTCTAGATTTACATGGGTGTTCTTTCTGAGACAAAAATCTGAAACCCCAAGTGTATTATTTAATTTTGTAAAGCAAATTCAGAATGAACTGAATAGTACAGTGGTCAAAATTAGAAGTGACCATGGTACTGAGTTTCAATCTGAAAGCATAACAAACTTGTGTATAGACTTTGGGATTTTCCAAGAGTTCTCCTCACCTAGAACACCTCAGCAAAATGGTATTGCTGAAAGAAAGAATAGAACATTAATTGAAGCTGGTAGAACTCTATTGAGTGACACCTCTCTCCCAGAATATTTTTGGGCTGAGGCAGTTAACACTGCTTGTCATGTCATCAATAGGGCTTCTATCACCAAAGGCCACAGAAAGACTCCCTATGAGATTGTGAAAGGCAGAAAACCAAACCTATCCTATTTTAGGATCTTTGGTTGCAAATGCTATATACTTAACAATGGCAAGTCATATTTGACTAAGTTTGCTGCCAAATCCCAGGATGGGATATTTGTTGGGTACAACACAAATAGTAAGGCCTATAGAGTCTTCAACTTAACTACTCAAGTTGTTGAAGAATCTGTGCATGTTGTATTTGATGAAACAAGATTAATCAATTGTGAGTTGTCTTGTAGATCAAATGACTCAACAGGTATAAGCAAGAAGATGGACAAGCTCTCCATTGCTGAAGCTTCAAAGAAGAGGGAGCATTGGAAAATGAAGGCTGCTGTCCAGGGGGAGTACAAGAGATAATGGAAGCTGATGAAAACCAAGAGGAACAGCAGAATGAAGAAGCTGGAGATGCACAACCTGAAGGGAATCTACCTCCAGCTATAAGATATCTAAGAGATCATCCTACTGATCAGATAATTGGTGATCCAAGACAAGGAGTGCAAACTAGAAGCAGAAATCAAAGCACAGTTTTGCATTCTAGTTTCTTGTCCCAAATGGAACCTAAGAAGTTTGAAGAAGCTATCCAAGACCAGCACTGGATTGATGCTATGCAAGAGGAGCTGAATCAATTTAGAAGGTGCAAAGTCTGGGAGCTTGTTCCTAAACCAAGAGGCCACAACATAATTGGAACTAAGTGGATCTATAGGAACAAGCTAGATGAAAGTGGAATAATAGTAAAGAATAAAGCAAGATTGGTTGCAAAAGGATACAGGCAGGAAGAAGGGATTGACTTTGATCAAACCTTTGCTCCAGTAGCAAGGCTGGAGGCAATCAGAATGTTCCTTGCCTATGCAGCCTACCAAGACTTCAAAGTATACCAGATGGATGTGAAGTCAGCATTTCTGAATGGTGATCTTAAAGAAGAAGTATATGTAGAGCAGCCATCAGGTTTTGTAGATCCTCTTAAACCTGATTCTGTGTATAAGCTTAGGAAAGCTTTGTATGGGTTAAAACAAGCTCCAAGGGCTTGGTATGAAACCCTGTCTACCTTCCTCATTGAGAATAAATTCTCAAGAGGAAAGATAGACAAAACTCTATTCCTTAGGGAATCCAAAGGAAAGATCATCTTAGTCCAGATCTATGTTGATGACATAATCTTTGGATCTACTGAAAACAACCTTTGTAAAAAGTTTGCCAAACTTATGCAAGGGAAGTTTGAGATGAGCAGTATGGGAGAACTTAAGTTCTTCTTGGGACTCCAAGTAAGACAGACTGATGATGGATTGTCCATATCCCAGTCTAAGTTCACCAAGGAATTAATTAAGAAATATGGTATGGAGTCATCCTCCTCCATGAGAACTCCTATGGGGACAAGTATGCCAATATGCAAAGATGAGGCAGGTAAACCTGTTGATGAATCATTGTATAGAGGAATAGTTGGGTCTCTACTATATCTCACTGCTAGTAGACCTGACATTATGTATGCAACATGTGTCTGTGCTAGGTACCAAGCCTGCCCTAAAGAATCTCATTATACTGCAGTCAAAAGGATTCTGAGATATCTAAAGGGCACTCCTACTCTAGGTCTTTGGTACCCTAGGAATAGAGATTTTCAACTAACAGGCTATTCAGATGCAGATTTTGCAGGATGTAGAGAGGATAGAAAGAGTACTACAGGTACTTGTCAATTCCTGGGAGGAAGACTAATATCTTGGAGTAGTAAAAAACAGACTAGTGTGGCAATTTCCACAGCTGAGTCAGAGTATATTGCTGCTGGAAGCTGCTGTGCACAGCTATTATGGATGCAGCATCAGCTTAAAGATTATGGTATTCAGGTAAGTAGAACACCCCTTTTATGTGATTCTAAGAGTGCTATTTCTATTGCTAATAATCCAGTTTCTCATAGTAGAACTAAGCATATAGAAATCAAATATCATTTTCTTAGAGAACATGTAGAAAAAGGTGACATCTCATTGGAATTTGTAAAAACAGATTATCAAATAGCAGATGTATTTACTAAGCCTTTAGATGAAACCAAATTCAATAAATTCAAAATTGAATTAGGTATGTTAACCATTGATTAATGTATTAAACAAAATCATTAACAATGCTATTGAAATGGTTTATAAGTAAGTAAAAGTAGTAACAACATAATCAAGTGTTAAAAAGGACACATTGAAGTTACAGAAATTGGCTAAGTAAGAATGTGTCGACACATTCAGTAATAATGTGTCGACTCAGAGAAATTATGTCGACAAGTCAGAAATATTGTGTCGACACAGAGAATATGTGTCGACACTTAAGAGTTTTATTGTCGACTTAACCAGAAATGTAATGTCGACTCAACCAGAATTATGGTGTCGACACTTACAGAATATGTGTCGACACTTGTCCTTAGTGTCGACACAGAATTTCTGTCTTTCTACTATGTATCCAAGGTGTCGACATAACCACAAATTGGTGTCGACACATAGTAGGCTGAAGAAATGTCGAGTTAATAGAAGCCTGTGTCGACACATTCCGTCTGTGTCGACACATTTAGACTGTTTTTGGCGCCTTTTGAACTTCTTTCAACAGAAGCTATAAATAGGTCAAAAGCTCTTTGTGTCGACACGCTTTCAAGGTTTTCGAGACTCAAACCTCTGTGTCGACAGTCTTTCTTTCTCTCTTCTCTCAAGCTTTCTCGACACAACGATGGCGCCAAGGATTGAAGATAACATCAATGAAGGATATGAGTTAGTGCGCCAGGCCTTTGCAGAGGCACCGCCTGATGTTGAAGGAGTTATCACCCTTCTCTCTGCATCAGGGTTAGAATTTCTCATTTCCGAACCAACTAAGATCTGGAAGAAGGAGGTGCACGAGTTCTTTATCTCTGCATCAGTCCATTCTACTGGCCTCAAGATTAAGTCCACTGTTCAAGGGACGAAGGTAAAGATTAATCAAAGAAGTTTAAGAAAGATCTTCCAACTGCAAGTGGTTGAGAATGAAGAGGAAGTTCCTATATCTAAGACTAGGGAAGCCCTTCAATGGTGTGGCCTGGATTCAGGATTGAAGATTGGAGCTGCATTCAACAGAAAGGGAATGAATCAGCAAGGGAAGTTCTTGTCTGAAGTAGTTGGAAAGGTAATCCTCTGCAAGACAGGTGGACATGATAGGATTTCTGCCTATATGTTCAGCCTGATGACCAGGATAGTTTTTACTATTCCTACTGATTGGTCAGCAGTGCTCTTTGACAAGATCAAAGAGGGAATCAAGAAGCCTAACATGGCTAGGATCATGAGCCTGTACTTCACTGGAGTGATTCCTGATGTGATGCAGCAGCTGCAAGGGAGTAAGATTAACCATATGAGAAGAATGGATATGAGACTATTCTCCAGGTGGGATAGGGTGCTGTCCAAGGATGTGCCTGAAGAGAGCAGGCCAGACACCCCTGTGCAATCCCCTACACCAAATCAAGAATCTGAACAAGTACAAGAAGGGACACAGCTTGACTCAACTGTGGTCCAGGAAGTATCAACACCTGCACAGATGCAGGGGGAGCCAGTTTCCACTTCTGCTCCAAAGGTATCTACTCCTACTTAGGTATAGGGGGAGCTAATGTATTTTACTATAAAAGACATTGCTCATATTCTTATTACTGCACAGGTTCAGGGGGAGCTAGTGTCCACACCTACTCCTGCCACTACAAATATTGAGGTGCAAGTCCAAGAGGAAGCACAGTTAAACATATCTCAAGATTTAACTGCTGCAGAAGTGACCACTCAACTGGAATTTACTATGGAGGAATTATTCCCAGATGTTGATACTGCTGCTGATAAAGAAGGAGGTGGACCAGATATTGAGAAGTCCATAGGAATGGACATTGATCAGGAAGCTGCTGTGGAAACACAGGTTGAGGATGAGCCTGTGGATGTTGAAGCTGAGCAACAACTCCCTGGAACAGATACAATTCATCATCCACAAGAAAGAATTCATGTAGATACTTCCTCTGACACAGAAACTGAAGAAGCCAGGGTGGCTAAGAAAAGAAAACTTGTTGTCTTTAAGAGAAGAAGCAAGAACTATAAGCAGGCATTGCAGACAACAACTCCACAAGTTTCTCCAGCCTTTGATTACAATAAATTTATGGTAGATCTTCAAGTAAAATTGGATGACCAAAGGATGGCTCTGGAGAAGTATGTTGATGAAAATAGCAAGCCAGTTCAGTTTGACTTAGCTCAGGATATCAAGTCCATCCAATTTCAAGTAAACTTGCATAAAACTGAAATGACAGATTGCTTCCACAAGGGTGGCAATGCTGTAGTTTATCTGGCTAAACAACAGGAGGCTATCTCTACAAAAGTGGATGATATTGCTTTGAAGCAAAGTTATGTTCTGGAAAATCAAATAAGAATGAATGACAATTTAACTGAATCTCATAATGAGATCATTAAAGAGGTGAAGAAGATTGTTCCAGGGATGCCTGCAGATAGAGCCAAAGAAATGGAAGAATTTGATAAGAATTTTCAGGCTGCTATTGCATCTGTTAAGACTGCCATCACAACCTCTCAAAAGGAAATATCTGAAAAGCTTCAAAAGTTAAGACCATTTTTCAAGGAAGGAGTGAATTATTTGGATGGCCAAATTCGATTTCAAAAAGAAGATCTTAGAGATCATGTCTCAAGAGAAGCCATAAAGGGGGAGAGGATGCTAATTCATGCAGGCTCTGAGCACATAAAGTGGGTGACCAATAGCATACGAGCCACTTTGGGATATCCCCCATTGTGTGATGATGCTATGGTAGCTGAGTCAGGAATACAATCTAATCTACTTGAAGGCAATCAACCTGAGGTTGCCCAAGTCATATACCCCCCTCCAGATTTTGACTTGATTGATCAGAAAGTTCAAGGAATGTATAGTCCTCCAAAGGAGGTTACTAATATTGTCTTTGGAAAAGTTGATAAGCCTGAGGCTACTCTGAAAGAACAGCAGGATGCTCTATTGGCAAAGAAGAAATTTAGAGAGCAGGCTGTACTGAAGCCAGATTATGAGCAGTGGAGTCCTACCTCAAGGAACATCATACTCACTGCATGGAAAGCTGTACAAGATAAAGTTCATGAGAGAGGAAAGTGGTACAATGAAATTGAATGGCAGAAGTATGAGGCGAGGCAAGAGGCAATTGTACAATTCAGAAGGAAAGCCAAGCTGGGAAGACTGCCATCAGATGCTAAGGAGCCAAGCAAATACTTCCCAAAGCCTTTTCATTATTTTGAAAGGCAAAGGATCAAGGAAGAAGCTCAGAAGAAGGCTGATCTTAAAGGAAAGAAGTTAGCTGAAGAATCAGAAGCTCCTGTGACAGCTACAATTCAGTCTGGCAAAGGGATTATGATTAGAGAGCCTGATCAATCCTGATTTTGTTTTAAATATTTTGTAATGTTGTGATGTACTCATCAAATGTAAAACTTTGTAATCAAACATTACCCTGTTATAAACAAAATGTTGTTTGGCATATTATAATGTGCATTCTGTGATGAATTATTCTATGTTATGTTTTGTTTATATTTAAAGTATTCCTGCTATGTCATTAATCATCATTTAGTACTGTTTATAAATGGTGTATATCATTGGCTATAGGGGTTATGACTTCTCCAAATAGGGGGAGATTGTTGGGTACATTGGAAAATGTGTACCTGATTTGAAGAAGCCCAACTTAGCTCAATGATATACATCAAGGTGTATTTGATGTTATTTTAAGTTGACATGTGCAGGTGGAGAATTGATAAAGTATGCAGAAAAATTCTAAGTCCAAGTGTCGACACAAAGGAAGCAGTGTCGACACACAGAAGAAAATAGTCGACACAACACTGGGAAGCAGTGTCGACACATAGCAGTTAGTCTACAACTACACTGGGAAAAAGTGTCGACACAGAAGAAGTAAGTCGACACAACACTGGGAATTTGTGTCGACACCGAAAAAGAGTCGACACAACACTGGGAAATTGTGTCGACACAGAAGAAAAGCGTCGACCTCAAACATTGGGAGAATGTGTCGACACAGAAGAATATAGTCGATCTCAAGATTGTCGACATCATCTGAATGTGTCGACACAGAAGAAAATAGTCGACCTCAAGTTAGTCGACACCAGCAGAATGTGTCGACACATTGGGATTAAGTCGACACATAATAGCAGAGTTAAAAAAAATGAATGTGTCGACACCTGAAGGCTAAGTCGACACTTACTAAAGTTATGATTCTACAATAATTGTGTCGACACACAGGACTTGTGTCGACACACTGAAGAGTCAAGATCAAGTTATTTGCAGAAGAAGCTGTGTCGACTCAAAGGCAACTTAGTCGACATCACTGAAGACTGTGTCGACACCAAAGTCAATTATGTCGACACAAATAGACAGATTGTCTCGACACTTTCTGACAGACTGTTTCAACAACTTGTGATTCAAGACTAAGGCACAGGACTTGTTTGAAGACTTGACAGCTGTGGGTTATCACCGGTTAACTGAAGTTGTCAGACTTGTCAGAAAACGGTTAGAAACCGGATCAGCCGGTTACCATGAAGAATGTCTATAAATAGACAGATTCAGAAGGAGAAAAGTATGAAAAAAATATATAGAACTGACCTTTTGAAATACATTGGATCAGAAAGTGGAGAAGGATTACAATTCTACTCATTTCAAGAAAGTGCTAGGCACTTAAGAAGATCTTCTCCGGGAGATCTAAGAAGACTATCTAAGGATAGATCTAAGAAGAGTTCTAATCAGAATTCAGAAGAATCATTCAAAGTTCTGGATAGAGAGAGATCAAGTCAGAATTTGAAGAAGAAGAAAGAATCCACCAGTGGATTCTCAAGAAGCTGTTTGGAATCAACTCAGCTAAGTACATTTTCAAGAAGCTTTGAAGAAGGCTAAGAAACAGTTGATTGCATCAGCTGATCAAGAATTGTCATTGTCCTTTCTCTCTCAACTTTGGCAAGACAATTAAAACAATCTTTTCTATATTTCTGTAGGATCTGTTTATACAGATCTGAGTTGTAAGCCTATGTTATAAAGGCTGAGTGTAAGAGTGTTGAACTCTGAGTGGTAGGGCTGTTTGCCTGAGTGTAGGAGAAGGATATTCTCTGAGTTGTAGGCCTTGGGGCAAGGCTGAGGTAGGGCAGTTGTGCCTGAGTTGTAGGAACCAGTTGGGTTCTGAGTTATAAGATCTATTGATCTGAGATAAGTGGAAGTTTGGCCGAATCTAGCATACTGCTAGATAGGTGAAGGGGGAAAGTGGATGTACCCAGACCTTGGGGAACCACTATAAAACATAGTGCAATCTGTGATGTTTTGTTTTCTGTGATTGCTGTGTTTATTATATTAGTTATTAAATTGAATTCTGCCTAGAAGTTTTAGAAAGAGAAGCAGAACCTATTCACCCCCCCCTCTAGGTGTTTAGGCTGCCTTGAAAGTTAAACTATCACGTATCCCAGGGCGTGTCGTGGGTACACGACCTGGGACATGGGCATGTCCCAGGGCGTGTCACTCAAAAAAATAGCCGGACTGAGTCAGAGAATTACACGGCCCGGAACCAAGCCTTGAACACGGCCGTGTCAGATTTGACACGAGCGTGTCCGAGGGCGTGTGCCTACCAGTGTACTGCTCTGTTGGTTTTTAGCGCTCGTTGAGTACCGTGTAACAGGGGTGACACGGGCGTGTCACATGATTGACACGGGCGTGTCAGGTTCGACACGGGCGTGTCGATGCCCGTGTTCTGGTAGTTTTCAGTCGGTACGTGTGCCGCTTAAGGGTACACGGCCTGTGACACGGGCATGTCACAGGCCGTGTCGGCCAAAAAGTCTAGTTTTTCAGGCAGATCTTGGCCGTTCATTTTCTTTAAAGAAGATCCAGTGGCTGGGGCTAATTCCTGGCTTGATAAGGCCGGGGAAGGAGAAGGCTAAGCTCATTTTGAGTTTCATCTTCTCTTTCTAGCTTTAAGAGAGAGGTGAAAGCAAGGTGAGGAAGAAGAAGTGGAATCCGGCTGCCGGTGGTGCTACGGTGGTCCAAATCGCGAGCCGAGTTCGGGTTTGCGAAGGCAACGCTGCTGCGAAGGCTTTCATCCATCTCAATTTCTCTCCATGGCTCCGAAGCGAGTTCCTAGGGTAATGATTTCCTTCTTGGACATGTGAAGTCCTTAATTCCTGCATTGCATAGGGAAAACCCTTCCCTGCGAGTGTGCGGTGGGTTGTGGCGTCCCTTGGGGTAGATATGTGAAGTCCCCCTTATTAGAGTCCGGAATTGGAGTACGGATCTAGGCATGCTGTGTGAAGCCCATCTGGACATATTGGTCTGGATTGGTGATGCTTGTTTGCATATCGGAGAAGACTCCGTGATTATTGCTTGTATGCATGATGGATAAAGTACACTCGATCATTGTCAATTACTTGAGCTGGATCCTTGACTGCTTTGCGTAGCACCGAGATGTGAAACACATCATGCAATCCACTCAATTCCGATGAAAGAGCTAGCCGATAGGCAGCTTCTCCAACTCGCTCCACCACATCAAACAGACCCAGGTATCGTGGACTTAGCTTTTTCAACCGCCGAATCCGAGATACGCCTTTGAAGGGCTTAATCTTTAAATAGACCCAGTCACCCACCGCGAACTCCACGTTCCGGTGCTTAGCATTATAATACTTGGCTTGCCGATCCTGGGCTATTAGGAGCCTCTCTCGAATAGAGCGTATTGTTGAGGTAGCATCCTCGACTTCCTTTTTGCCTAAAAGTTTGGTCTCGCCAGTTTCTGCCCAAGCTAGCGGTGTACGA
Organism: Platanthera zijinensis; assembly: GCA_039513925.1. Lineage (NCBI taxonomy): Eukaryota > Viridiplantae > Streptophyta > Magnoliopsida > Asparagales > Orchidaceae > Platanthera > Platanthera zijinensis. The sequence goes on from CM077084.1 coordinate 172,870,251, forward strand.
CACTTACGACCATACATCGCTTCAAACGGGGCCATGCCTATACTCGCTTGATGGCTATTATTATAGGCAAACTCCACCATAACAAGATGCTCTTCCCAATTCTTAACGACAAAGGTGAAACCTATACGGATCGAGGATCGAGCCGAGAAACAGTTGCGGAACAAAGTGATCGGGATGGTCAAAGTCCGATGGGACAATTATGGCCGAGAAGAGTGGAGAGGGCATAGCAGTGGATCCGGCTAAGATAAGTGCCATTCGTTATTGGCCAGTGTTGTCTTCAGTGGCCGAGGTCAGAAGTTTCCTTGGACTGGCGGGCTACTATAGACGGTTCGTGGAGAACTTCTCCCGGATTGCTTTGCCTCTGACTACGTTGATGAGAAAGGATCAGAAGTTTGTTTGGACACCGGAGTCCACACGAGCTTTTGAGGAGCTGAAGAGTCGTTTGACCACGGCGCCTGTTTTGACGTCGCCATGTGGTACAGATGGATTTGAAATATACAGCGATGCGTCAGGAAGCGACTTAGGCTGCGTTCTCCTGCAGTTTGGCAAGGTGATCGCCTATGGCTCACGTCAATTGAAAGTGCATGAGCGTAATTACCCCGTCCATGACTTGGAGTTGGCGGCGGTGATCTTTTCGCTAAAGTTGTGGCGGCATTATCTTTATAGCGTGAAGGTGGAAGATGTCATCGATAAACACAATCACGAACAAATCCAAGTACTCTCGGAACGTTCGATGCATTAGATCCATAAATACCGAAGGCGCATTACATAAGCCAAACGGCATTACCGTGAACTCATAATGGCCGGCCTGCGCGCCGATGTTTGTAATCCATACGGTGTGGAAAGAGGAACTGTAAGGCCTTAAGGCCAAACCCTGTATATTTTTTGTACATTCCGTGGCTGTATATATAACTGTGGTTTATATATTGGACATTCCTGGTTAGAGTTCAATTTACAACTTAAAGCTTTCGCTAGCATGCTCTGTGTTAGGATGCGTGAAACTTCCGCTCGAATGCTCTGTGTTAGGATGCGTTGGTTATGATATTAGTTCGTAGCGTCTCCGCCTGTTTGTGGAATATGGTGTGGGGCCCCGGCCGGACCCTCTATTATATTCTTCTTGACGGGTAGAGGTGTTACAATTTGGTATCAGCTTGTTGGCCGCTTTCTTCCGAATTCGCGGACGAATTTTTTTGAGGGGTGGCGAGCACGTGTCAGTGCTGGCTGTCGTTATAACACTTAACTTGAACTCAAGATTGTCCACTTAGGAATGCAAATACACTTGTTTGTTGAACTTGTGTATTCTTTTTGTATGGTTGCCGTTTTCATTGGTCGTTAACCTGTGTATTTTACACATATAGGTGACCAGAAGTGTTGCGGGTCAATCCGAACCACAACGTTCTGTTGAGAGTGCGGCACCAGCCGAGGTGCCCACAACTCCTCCATCCGCTGAAATAGTCCGTCTCATCACGGAAACGGTACTTGCTGTGATGAATGCTCAGCAAGCTGGGCAGGCACGTCCTGCAGTGGTGCCAACGCAAGCTGGGGTACGGCAAGAACTGGTAGAAGCCGAAGTTGATCCGCGGGTAGCAGATCAACAATGGAAGCAATTCTTGAGCTTTAACCCTCCGCAGTTTCATGGGGCGGGGACACCGGCCCAAGTAGAGGATTGGCTTGCACGGATCAAGAGGATTATGAGAGCTATCAAGGTTGAGGAGGAACAGAAAGTCATGTTAGCCACTTTCCTACTGGAAGGAGAGGCGCGATTGTGGTGGGATGAGATTGAATTGCATCACTTGCCTGGCAGGCAATTGTGTTTTGTTATTTTCTCCCCACTGTCTTCAAATTTCGGGACGAAATTTTATTAAGGAGGGGAGGATTGTAACACCCCAAAAAATCTCAAAACTGGATTTGAAGTGCAAGCTGCTTGACACGGCCTGGGACACGAGCGTGTCCCAGGGCGTGTCGGGGGTACACGGCCTGGGACACGGGCGTGTCCCAGGGCGTGTCACTCAAAAAAATAGCCGGACTGAGTCAGAGAATTACACGGCCCGGAACCAAGCCTTGAACACGGCCGTGTCAGATTTGACACGGGCATGTCCGAGGGCGTGTGCCTACCCGTGTACTGCTCTGTTGGTTTTTAGCGCTCGTTGAGTACCGTGTAACAGGGGTGACACGGGCGTGTCACATGACTGACACGGGCGTGGCAGGTTCGACACGGGCGTGTCAGGTTCGACACGGGCGTGTCGATGCCCGTGTTCTGGTAGTTTTCAGTCGGTACGTGTGCCGCTTAAGGGTACACGGCCTGTGACACGGGCGTGTCACAGGCCGTGTTGGCCAAAAAGTCTAGTTTTTCAGGCAGATCTTGGCCGTTCATTTTCTTTAAAGAAGATCCAGTGGCTGGGGCTAATTCCTGGCTTGATAAGGCCGGGGAAGGAGAAGGCTAAGCTCATTTTGAGTTTCATCTTCTCTTTCTAGCTTTAAGAGAGAGGTGAGAGCAAGGTGAGGAAGAAGAAGTGGAATCCGGCTGCTGGTGGTGCTACGGTGGTCCAAATCGCGAGCCGAGTTCGGGTTTGCGAAGGCAACGCTGCTGCGAAGGCTTTCATCCGTCTCAATTTCTCTCCATGGCTCCGAAGCAAGTTCCTAGGGTAACGATTTCCTTCTTGGACATATGAAGTCCTTAATTCCTGCATTGCATAGGGAAAACCCTTCCCCGCGAGTGTGCGGTGGGTTGTGGCGTCCCTTGGGGTAGATATGTGAAGTCCCCCTTGTTAGAGTCCGGAATTGGAGTACGGATCTAGGCATGCTGTGTGAAGCCCATCTTGACATATTGGTCTGGATTGGTGATGCTTGTTTGCATATCGGAGAAGACTCCGTGATTATTGCTTGTATGCATGATGGATAAAGTACTGGAGGAAGTCCAGGAAATTGTGAGAGTTGGGTGCAACTCTTGTGGCCGTGAGTTGCCACTTTGTGTGCGGTTGAGCGTTGGGCTGCAACTGTATAAAAAGGCTTCGTGCCGAACAGGCAAGGTGAAACCGACCCGCGCCTTTAAATGTGGGCTCAGGTACGATGTACTTGGTTGGGCAAGGCGATTTGAGCAACGGGGGGTGGCTGATCTGTACCTGCGTTATGTAGGCTGGACATGAGAGCGCCAAGGCATTGGGCTTTCGTCAACGGCATAATGAGAGTCTTGGGCCTGCGTGCCGGACTAAATGCTCAATGGTGAGATCCAGTGTTTCCGGTGCACCCGAGAGTGCCATGAGAGCATGGGACGTCGGGCCGTCGTGCCGGCGTTTGTGATATATGACTGTGCGGTCGTGCACGTCTTGCTTGAATTGCTATATATCATATTGGACGATTGTTATGCAGGGATGGAATTCCGCTGCCCCGTGCCAGGGGCAGGGTCGTTATAATTGGTCAGCTGAATGCTGACCGTTGCCCTGTTTGCCACCGCTTGGTGGATTGGTTCTTACAGGTACTGGAGGTGCTGGTCCGAGCGGGACTTAGCGGGTTGAAGCCCAAGCTGCGTTGCTGCCCTCGAAGGCATTGTTTTGTTTCTTTTGTTCATGTGTGGACGGCCTGCGTGCCGATGTCTGTAATCCACACTCTTGTTAAGAGAAATTGTTGTAAGGCCTTAAGGCCAGACTCTTTTGATGTTTGTATACATTATTATGTTATAGTGGACAGTGTTTCTTTATCTTGAGTTCAAAGATTCAACCGTGAAACTTCCGCTCGAATGCTCTGTGTTCGGATGCGTTGGTTATGATATTAGTTCGTAGCGTCTCCGCCTGTTTGTGGAATATGGTGTGGGGCCCCGGCCGGACCCTCTATTATATTCTTCTTGACGTATAGAGGTGTTACAATGACCACCTGCCAAGAGTTCTTTGTGGTGAGAGGGGTGAGGGGCCCAAGAGAACAATAGTCAAAGGTGCAGATCACGGAAGTGGTAGCATAAAGAGATGAGGAGGAAGATCGATGCGATGACCGGGCAGATGTTGGTACACTGGGAGGAATCAGAGTAATCCATGGAGGGGTAGAGGATCAAGGCCACCAATAAGGAGATCCTCCATACTATGTTTTGTCGGAGCTTCGCTTTGAATTCATAAACCCCACCTTAGGAGGAAAAGATCAAAAGGACATGCCGGATCATAAGGATTTGCTCTGCGAGGTACTGTTAATTCATGCAGCAATCAAGAATTTCATGGTCTGAAGGATTATGGTGAACAACAGAAGCTCGATGAATGTGGAATTAAAGAAGGCCTTCGATGAGATGAAGGTGGAGGCCAGGAGAGTGTTAGCTTCGGATGGGCAGTTGTTCGGGTTCTCGGGAGAGAGGAAGGAAGTGGAGGGAGAAGTCAGGCTCCATGTGACCTTGGGGGAATAGTCTAAGAACTACTGGTTTGTTATCGTGGATGCTTCGAGCAGCTACAATGCTATTTTTGGAAGGCCCCTCACCAATGCTTTTTGGTGCATCCCTTCTTCTTTCCACCATTGCTTGAAGTTCGACGTCGGAGGAGTTCAAGTTAGAGTTCAGGGAGATCCCAAGGTGACTAGATAGTGCTATGTTACGACTGTCAACATCATTTACTGGAAGGAGAAAGCTGAAGAGATGGACAAAGTGATGGAGGTTCAGTCCAGGCTGGAGGAAATAAATGAGGTAGTGGAGAAGGAGGTTCTTATCCAGGCCAGGAAGATGAAGAAGGTGCGAGTAAGCAGAGTACCGAGCTCAAAGGACCGAGAAAGGATCTTGGCTTGCATCCAACAGAACATGGATGTCTTTGCTTAGAGCATGGCAGACGTGCCAATAATTGACGTGGATGTGGCATTTCATTGCCTTAATCTTGACCAAGGCATCTGCCCTATCCAGTAGAAGAAAAGAGATGTCACTGGCAAGCTGGCTGAGCCCATCCAGGAGGAGGTGGGTAAGCTGCTCAAGGCAGGGTTTGTATTAGAGATCCAGTATCCAGGTTGGGTCTCCAACGTGGTAATAACAAAAAGAGTGATGGGAAGTAGAGGATGTGTGTTGATTTCTCATTATTAAATAAAGTATGCCCTAAGGATTATTATCTGCTGCTTCGAATCGACGAGCTGGTAAAGTCAACCGTCAGTTTTTATGTAATGAGTTTCCTAGAATCCTTTTCAAGTTACCATCAGATTCGTATGCACTCGCCCAATGTCAAATATGTCTTCTTTGCCACAGAAGATGGGCGCTACTGCTATAATATAATGCCTTTCGGGTTGAGAAATGTGGGAGTAATCTATTAAAAGATCATGGACTGAGTTTTCTTGGAGTAAAAGGTAAGAAACTTAGAAGTTTTCGTGGATGACTTAATGACGAAGAATAGGGATGTCAGTTCTCACCTCCAGGACCTGTCAGAGACCTTCGCCACCCTAAGGAAATTTATGATGTAGCTCAACCCCTTGAAGTGTATCTCAAGGGCTTGCAAGGGAAAGTTTTTGGGTCATCTCCTCACCCTGATGGGTGCAGAGCCCAACCCGGACAAGATAAAGGCAATCCTGGAGCTGGCATCACCTAGAAATACAAAGGAAGTCCAACACCTCACAGGGAAGTTAACATGGCTGAGTAGGTTTCTTTCATAGGCTAGTAAGAAGTGATCACCTTTTTTCTAGGTGCTGCAAGGGAACCAAACATTTGAATGGACACCTGAGTATGAGGAAGAATTTCAGGCTTTGAAGGTTCAGCTTAAGTAGGCTCTATTGCTTTAGGGATTGAGGGAAGGGGAGGACCTTGCCATATACCTCGGGGTGGGGGCAGAGACGGTAAGCTATATTCGCGTCTGAGAGGAGGGGAGGAAGCAACTGCCAATTTACTTTGTCAGCAGGGTCCTGAAGAAGGCAGAACTCAAGTACCCTGTCTTGGATAAGTTGGCATTCTCCCTAATCATCCTAGTTAGGAAGCTCAAGCGATATTTCCAAGCACATTTGATCCAAGTGGTGATTGATCATCCTCTTCACAACATCTTGGAGGGGGATAGAGCAATCAGGGAGGTTGGCAAAATGGTCAACAGAGCTGAGTGAGTTTGACATCGCCTTTGTTCCCAGGTTGTCGATGAAGGCTCGTGCAGTGGTGGATTTTCTGGTTGATTATGTGATAGAGGTGAAAGAATCAGGGTCACCCCAACAGGTCGCTTGGGAGGTGCTCGTGGATGGAGCATTGAGAAAGCACTCTTTAGGAGGGGTTGATCTTGGTTATCCCCCATGGGACGAAGATTGAACATACAATCGAAATCCACTTCCCAATTACCAACAACTAAGAAGAGTATAAAGCCGTGATCATAGGACTTCACTTGGCTAGAGAGCTGGGAGTACATGATGTAAAGGTATTGACAGATTTAATGGTGGTGTTCTCTCAGATCAAGGGAGAGTTCGAGAAGAGATAACCTACACTCCAGCATTATCTGACAAGTTCAAGGGCCTCATTGGGTTGTTCTGAACCTTCTCTATTCGACATGTGCCAGGGGAGGAGAGAACCCATGCGGATCGGCTAGCAAAGTTTGATACTCGGGTAGGAGGAACCATGACAGAGTTATTCCGCCCATCCATTGAGGAAGGGGAGCTGGTGGAGATTGACTAACGCCCCTTGTAGATGGATCCCTTCATGTCCTTTTTGACCAGAAGCAAATTTCTGGAGGTGGTTTTAGATAAAAAGCGATATAGGTACATGTCCGCGTACTACCTATTGCATGAGGGAGGACTATATCAGAAGACCCTATTAGGGCTCCTGGAATAATGTGTAGCTGAAATCAAAGTCCCAAAAATCTTGGAGGAGATCCAATCTAGTGAGTGTAGTAGCCACTCCAGGAGCCGGACCTTAGAAGGAAGGGTATTGCGACAAGGTTATATCCGACCAACCATAAGCAAGGATGCGACAGAGTTTGCAAAAAAAGTGTCAAAAGTGCCAACTATTCACGTCATTCCAGCTCTTGCTAGCTTAGAGGCTCAGGTCCATCACAACACTATGGCCCTTTGCGATTTGGGGTATGGGCTTGGTGGGACACTATTCCCAGGCCAGCAAGCAAAGGAAGTTCATTCTGGTCTTAATTGATTACTTTTCAAAGTGGCTGGAGGTTAAGGAATTGGCTAAGGTAACCTCGCTGGTAATCAAAAAATTTGTATGGGCGGAGATAATATGTCGACATGTGTTCCTATAGAAATAGTCACAGATAATGGGCCAAAATTTGCTAGCAATGAGTTTGTCAGCATCTGCAACTAGCTGGGCATAAATCTTCGCTTTGCATCGGTCCAACATCCCAGGCTCAATAGGTAGGTGGAAGCGGCGAACAAGATAATTGTGAGTCTGCTAAAAAGGTAGCAAATATGAAGGGTAACTGGGTGGAGTAACTCCTCTTTGTCCTCTGGGCTCTGAGGACTATGCCCAACACGAACACGGGAAAAAAAATCCTTTCAAACTCTCTCATGGTTCCGAGGTTGTGTTATCGGGGGAATCTGAGGTAAAATCTCCACGGGTAGTTGCTGCAGGAGAAGGAGACGAGAGGTGGAGAGTAGAAAATGAAGATGAGCAATGACTCTCGCTGGATCTTATGGAGGAACTCCGTGACTTGGTAGTCATTCGACATGAGGAAGTCAAATGGCTAGATATTTTGATAAACATATTAAAGTCAAGCAGTATGTAAAGGGAGATCTAATACTCAAGAAGGTCAACACGACATGATGGTCGATAGTGGCCGGGAAGATAAATTTTAGGCTCCGTTTGGCACGGTGGTAGCAACCGCAAATGCATGGGTTAAACTTTCATTTGTTAAGGATCACCTAACAAACATCATCCATTTAGCCATAAAAGTGAATGAAATTTCTTAGGTGGGTGTAAATGAATGACAATTTAACCCCTATGATCATGACTGCCACCGCCATGCCAAACAGAGCCTTAATTGGGAGGGTACTTATGAAATCACAGAGCCGCTGAAGTTGGGGGATACCACCTCCAAAATGTGGAGGATGTCCCCCTGGACACATATGGAGTGACAACGACTTGAAGCGTTTGTACCCTTGATAAAAATAATAAAGATATTTGCTTCCAAAACTCTTTTTTTAATAAGTATATATGACTATGTTGCATGAGATCCTTGAACAGCTGCTGATCAGGCCCCCACTAGTCGGCAGAGCATGACAATCACTCGAGTGGCAAGTTGGAATGAGAAATTATGTTGGACGAATGCCCCGAGTAGATCCCGCTGACAATGCTTTCACTATCGACAGGACATGGCAATCACTCGAGTGGCTGGTTGGAATGTGAAATTATGTTGGATGAAAGCCCCAAACAGATCCCGCTGACCAGGCTCCCACTAGCCGGCAGGGCAGGCCAATCACTCGAGTGATAAGTTAAAATGTGAAATTATGTTGGATGAAAGGCCTGAGTAGATCCCGCTGACCGGGCTCCCATTAACCGGCAGGGTAGGCCAATCGCTCGAGTGGCAGGTTGGAATATGAAATTATGTTGGATGAATACCCCGAGCAAATCTCATTGATCAGGTTCCTATTAGTCGGCAGGACATGCCAATCACTCAAGTGGCAGCTTGGAATGTGAAATTATGTTGGATGAAAGCCCCGAGTAGATCCCACTGACCGAGCTCCAAATAGCCAACAATCACTCGAGTGGCAGGTTGAAATGAGAAATTATGTTGGATGAAATCCCCAAACAGATCCCGCTGACTGGGTTTTCACTATCTGGCAGGGAAGGCCAATCACTCGAGTGGTAGTTTGGAATGTGAAGACATGTTGGATGAAATCCCAGAGCAGATCCTACTAACCGAGCTACCACTAGTTAGCAGGGTAGGCCAATCACTTGAGTGATAGTTTAAAATGTGAAATTATATTGGATAAATCCCCGAGCAGATCCTACTGATCGGGATCCCACTAACCGGCAAGGCATGCCTATCACTCGAGTGGCCGGTTGGAATATGAAATTATGTTAAATGAAAGCCCCGAGCAGATTCAGCTATTCGGGCTCCCACTCGCCAGTAGGGCAGGCCAATTATTTGAGTGACATGTCAGAATATCAAATTATGCTGGATGAAATCCTCGAGCAGATCCCGCTGACCGGGCACCTACTAGCCGGCAGGGCAGGCCAATCACTCGAGTGCAGGTTGAAATGAAAATTTATGATGAGTAACAACCAAGATAAATATGAAAGGGAGAGGCGAGTAGAATCACAGTCAACCTGCTCTTACAAGCAGGGCACTCGCCCACTCAATGAGGAGATCATTGCATAAACGCAGGGCGTGAAGCTAGGGTTAAGTAAGGATGCGAGTAGGATTAAACTCTCTATATTCAAACTAGTCGGGCACTTGCTCACTAGAGAGGCATTAAAATAACCACGTTATGTAATTATCTTAAGGAGGGAGCACACGAAGTCACGAATCCAGGGGGTCGGCTTGATCCTAGCTAGATGTATGGAGCCTCGAATACACTAGGGGTATTCAGCCCGAGTATAGCAAGATGTCGATAAGAAATGAATTGTGCCTTGGTTATACCCTGGACATCGGAGGCCTATATTAGACGAGTCCAGGGTCAAGAGCAAGTCACAAATAAAAGAAAATTAATATGTAAAAGGAAGATCAAAGAAGAACTAAGCATGCTTTACTTATATAACTGTGTGAACATAAAATAAGAGACTGAAAAATTGGAGTAACAAAATTTTTATTATCCAAAAATGTATCTATTACAAAGGTATGACCTCCCTTTTATAGAATATAAGAGAGAAGAGCGATTACAAATAAGCAATATAGGACTAATAGTTACAGGAACACACATCTATACAAGCCGCATAAGCCGCGCGGTTAGACTAACCGCACGACCACTACAATGTGGAGGACAACCCGCCAATATCTTCAAGTCACCATAGACAAGGTGCCAGACCGCCAAACCGCCAGACACCATCCTGCAACAGCCCAGCTACCAAGCTGCTGGGAGGAGCCTTCAAACTGCCAGACAAACCGCCAGACCACTTGGTCTCCAACCTAGCTACCAAACAGTTGGGACAAGCTGCCAGACCGCCAGACCGCCCGGTCACCAAACTGCAACACTCCCCCTCAAGCTGGAGCATAGATATCAATCATGCCCAGCTTGTCGCAAATATGAAACAAGGAAGCGGACACCGGCTTGGTGAAGATATCTGCCAACTCGTTGTCAGAAGTGACGAATGAAGTATAAATTTGTTTCTTCAAAATCTCTTCTCGAATGAAGTGACAGTCGACCTCTATGTGTTTTGTTCTCTCATGAAAGACCAGATTTTTTGAGATGTATATCATGACCTTGTTGTCGCAGAATATAGGAAGAGGATAGTTGTAGACCTCTCCTAAGTCAAGCATGAGATCCCGTAACCACTTTAACTCACATGTGGTTGATGCCATACTATGATATTTTGCTTCTGTACTAGACTTGGAGACAACAGACTGTTTCTTGCTCTTCCAGCTCACAAGATTTCCTCCAACAAATGTGCAAAAGCCTGATGTTCACTTACGGTCTTCTTTATCATCAACATAGCTCGAATCTGAGTACGCTTCAACCCTCAAGTGACCATTCTTCTAAAAAAGCAATCCTTTCCTTGGTACTGCTTTAACATACTCCAATATCCTCAAGGCAGACTGTAGATGACACTCCCTAGGAGCTTGCATGAATTGGCTAACCTTGCCTACAACATAGGAGATGTCGGGTCTGGTCACTGTGAGATAAATGAGTTTGCCCACCAGACGTCGATACCTTGTAGTATCAGATAGAGGAGGAGAGTCATCTGTCCAAGTTTTGTCTTCCCCAATAGTAATGGGACATCTGGCAGGTTTAACACCAGTCAATCCTGCCTCTTTTAGTAAATAAAGAGCATACTTCCGTTGGGAGAGGACTAAAGAGTTGAGCTTCCGAGAGATTTTAATTCCCAGAAAGTACTTGGTGGATCCCATATCCTTAGTGACTAGGTGTTGTCAGAGGTGTTTCTTTGTCAAAGCTACCCCAGCATGGTCATCGCTAGTTAGAAAAATATCATCCATATATACAGCAAGAACTACCATACTAGAGGAGGTTTTGCGGATGAATAAGGAGTGAGAGGCTTAACTTCTTGCAAAACTAATTGCCACAACAATTGCACTGAACTTGTTAAACCAAGTCCGAGGGCTTTGCTTTAGGCCATAGATGGTCTTCTTCAGATGGAATACTCGTGTCTCCCCCTGAGCAACATACACAGGAGGTTGCTCCATGCATACGTCCTCCTGAAGATCACCATATAGAAAGGCATTCTTGACATCCAGATAGGAAATGGGCCAATCCCTATTGATAGCCACAGAGAGAAGAACCCGAATGGTGCTGAGACGAGCAACGGGAGAGAAGGTGTCAAAGTAATCAACACCATAAGTTTGAGTAAAGAATTTGGTGACCAAGCGGGCCTTGTATCGATCCATGCTGCCGTACGGACAGAACTTCACAACAAATACCCAGCGACAACAAACCACATCAGTACCCAAAGGGGGAGGAACAAGGGACAATGTACCCATTAAAGTGAGGGTAGAGATTTCCTCATCCATGGCTGTCTTCCAATGAGGAATAGTAAGAGCTCCCTGGTAGGTGCGGGGAGTGGCAGTGGAAGAGATAGCCAAGGAAAACATCCTATGAGAAGGATTTAAAAGATCATATGAAACAACAACAGCTGGCGGGTGTTGAGTACACGTCCGCACCCCTTTGCGGAGAGCAACGGGAAGATCCAGGTCAGCATGGTCCTCAGTTTCCGGGGCATCCGTGGCAGAGAGAGCTGGCCCAGGAGTAGAGAGAGACGGCTGCGAAGAAGAGGGAGATATCGCGGGAGGGGGACATGGTGGATGAGATGGTGCAGACGGAGGAGGTGGAGGAATCTCGACATGTGTAGAGGGGACAGAAGGGGTGGTCTGAGAAATAGGAACATCAGGAGAAGAAGGGGAGTCGTGAGAGAAGTAGGATGCATTTTCAAAGAAGGTGACATACGCAGAGACAAACTACTTGCGGGCAACCGGGTCAAAGCAACAATAGCCTTTCTAAGTGGTAGAGTACCCCAAAAAGACACACTTGGTGGCCCGTGATGAGAGTTTATCACGAGTGGCTGAGGGAGAATGCACAAAGGCTGTGCACCTAAAGACATGTAGAGGGAGAGGAAACGGATCCTTCCCCGGATAGAGAATGTAGAAGGGCATTTTGCCGTGGAGAACAGTGGAGGGAATGAGATTGATAAGATAACAGGAGATGAGAACAACATAACCCCAATAGGAGCGAGGAACTTGCATTTGAGTCAGCAGAGTGCACTCGACATCAAGGAGGTGACGGTTTTTGCGTTCTACCACCGCATTTTTGCTGTGAGGTATAGACACAGCTAGTTTGATGAACAATACCATATTTCATACAGAAAGAGGAAAACTCATGATTAAGATATTCTTTTGCATTATTAGAGCGAAAGATTTTAACAGAGACATCAAATTGATTCTTAATCATATAATAAAAAGATGTCCATACATGAAATAATGCAGAGCGATCTCGTAAGAGATACACCCAAGTACAGCGGGAGAAATCGTCAATAAAAGTTACAAAATATGAACTACCCTGACCTATGGTGAGGGTAGGAGCGGGTCCCCAGATATCGGAGTGAACCAGATCAAACGGTCAGGAAGATCCACGACCTTGCTTAGGTGAGAAGGAGGAACAGTGATGCTTACCAAGCTGTCATGCGTCACAGTTGAGGGGAGGACTCTACGGAGGAAGATGGGGCATAAGCTGACAAAGAAGGCGTGGAGGAGCGTGAGCAAGATAAAGGTGCCACTAGAGAAGATCAGTAAAGGAGAAGGCGGACAATGTGGAAATGTTATCGAGGAAGTAGAGGTCGCCGCTCTCAGTCCCAGTAGCAATTGTCTGTTGGGAGCCCGGATCCTGAAAAGAACAAGAAGTAGGACTGAATGTGACAGAACACTATAGTTACTTGCACAGAGAAGTAACAGATAGTAAATTGCAAGGGAACGTGGACACATAGAGGGTATCCTCCAAGCGAAGAGACGGAGTGACTTCGACCACTCCCGTTCCATTGACCGGCGAGGGAGAGCCATCCACAATAAAGACAGGGGGCAACCGATTATGCTTTTCTAGGAGAGAAAAAAACTGAGGATTACCTATCATGTGATTGGTAGCATCAGAGTCGATCGACCATTTACCTTGAGTAGCGATATGAGCACTACCTGAAGACGTGACCACCGAAGCAGACTGCTTCGAAGAGGAGGTGGAAGCGACACCAGTTGGTCAAAGATGAGGATGTTTCTTCCAACAATGATCAACTGTATGGCCGGTGCGGCTACAGTGAGAGCAGAGAAAGCGGGAAGCACCGTGTTTGCCTGATTAATGGCCACAACCAACAGAGCTATTCTGCTGAGTGTGGTGAGCATAATTGTCCGGTTGAGGAGGGGAGGATAATAGTGGACGTTGTAGCAGAGAGGTAACAACGGCTATGCGAGCAGCAATGACATCTAAGGTGGGAGACTCCGCCTCACCAAGGATCTGTTGACGGATCATATCATAGGGCTCAGGAAGTCGTAAAAGGTAGCACACAACCAGAAGCTCCTGAAAGTGTTTGTGTTGCTCGGCCAGATCCGCAGAGAAGGGGCGATTCTGGTGAATTTAGGCTCTGAGAGCCTGAACCTGTTGGTAGGCGTAGCAGGAGACATGGAGGGACGGGCAAAGAGGTCCGCATACAAAGTATAGATGCAAGACGTCTGAGTCCCCTTGGAGTAGAGAGCGGCAAGATGAAGCCAAGCTTCCTTGACCGTTTCAGCATGACGGATGACGGGTAGGCATTCATCAGAAAGACTATTATCCAGCCATGTGTGGACAAGAGCATCGCTGGCATCCCAATCATCAAAGAGAGGGGAATCTTGCAGAGGAGGATCATTGGTGTGATGATGACGTTTGCGTTGAGAGAGGAGAAGGAAGGTGAAGGAGACACTCCAGTCCGGGTAGTTGGGATAGATGAGTTTGGAAACAGTGCCCAGGTTTCCCAAAGGAGTAGAAGGAGTAGGAGGTGGGGCGACAATGGGAGTAGGAATGGTAGAGATATCGGAGGTGGTCATAGAAGAGAGAGGTGAGAAGAAAAAGCCCCGGCTAGAAAAGGAAGGCGTGACGACTTAAGAACAAGTCATGGAGACTAAGCACAGGTCGTGGCTAGAAAAGGAGGGCACGTCTACTAAGCACAGGTCGCGGAAAGAGGAACAGGTCACAGCGGCTTAACAACAGGTCGCAGCGACTAAAGAATTGGTTGCGGCTAGAAGAGAGGGGAATCAGAGAGGTCGCACACACAAAAGAGCAACGACAAGGAGAGAAAGAAACCGCGCAAACAGGGCGCAAATAGGTGGAAGAAACAAGTCGCGAGGACAGGTCGCGAGAAGAAGGATCAAGCCGCGCGGATAGGTCGCGCGGACAGAGACAACTCACAAAATCAGGAGGAGAAGATCGATTTCTCTAATACCATGTGCGAACAGAAAACAAAAGACCGAAAATTGGAGTAACAAAAGTTTTATTATCCAAAAAGGTATCTATTACAAAGGTATGACCTCCCTTTTATAGAATGGAGGAGAGAAGAGAGATTATAAATAAGCTATGTGAGACTAATAATTACAGAAACACACATCTATATAAGCCGCATAAGTCGCGCAGTTAGGCTAACTGCACGACCACTACAATGTGGAAGACAACCCTCCAATATCTTCAAGTCGCCAGAACGCCAGACCACCAAACACCAATCGGCAACAACCTAGCTACCAAGCCGCTGGGAGGAGCCTCCAGACTGCCAGACAAACCGCTAGACTGCCCGGTCTCCAACCCGGCTACTAAACCGCTAAGACAATCTGCCAGACTGCCCGGTCACCAAACTACAACAATAACTAAACAATTATGTTCTTACAAAAAAGTTCCTCACCCCCTCATCAATAAAAAAACAAAATGAGGGCAGAAACAAAAAAGTATATGAGTCCTATCCCCTAGGCTTGGTCATCCAAGCCGGTGTATTATTGACCAAAGAGTGAGTTAGTTACATCATCAGACGAGCCATCAGGGAAGGCGGGGAGGAATAGCTGTGGGACCAACAGATTTGTTGTGAGGTCATCACAATCTTCCTTCAGCACATTGAGGCTCTACATCATGAGGAGTGCGTGCTCCATAGCTTTGATGACCATGGTCCTCTGTATCTCTTCCATCTCACGTAAGGAGTACTATTACAATTTACCTCCTTAATTGGATGCCTTACCACAACTCGGTGGCAGAATAATACAGGATGCTTGGGCAAGCCTGGCCCTTAGTTCCTTGTTCTCCCCCTGCTTGTTGGTAACCCACGAACACATTCAATCTATGGTCTCGACATCCTGCGAGGACAAGACAAAGACTGGCTTGGTTAAAGAAGAAGTAATGACATGAGCATCCTAAGAGTTCAACACTTACCACCAAGCTGGAGTTCTATGCAAGAGGCTTCTTGGCAACTTCCAGTTTAAGCTTCAGGTCCTTAACCTCATTTACAGCGAGCTCCCGTGAGGTCTCGATCGCAACCCACTTCCTAGAGAGGTCGAGGAAGTGGCATGAGGACATGTACATAATCTCAAGAGCACGCAACTGTGCTCGTGTGCTCTCGTAAACCAGCTTTTGTGTGGATGCTCCATCGTATGTCATCGCATCCTCCCGGCCATAGATCCTAAAGGACATGGAGTAGACATAACTGCTGGACGGGTTTTGCTCAGACCATAAAGCATGGAGGGTGGAAATGGAGATCCTATTTGCCTTATCATTCCAAGGGACCAACGGATCACCGACACTATCTAAGGGTTTTTTCCTCACGTCGAAGTTTCGGTGCACGTCAAGCCCCACCTCTTCACGAGCTCCTGCCCCCGACCCAGAGGGCCCAATTCATCTCTCGCGGCATGGCCTCCCTCATGGAAAATCGGTTCGAATCCCTTCTCCTTGGATTTATCCACCTTATATCTCTTTGGCAAGGCCTGTGAGGGGGGAGAGTCGAGGTCAACAGGCGCTGCCCTCTTCTTACCATTGTGGGAAATAAATGCGCCCGAATCGTTGCTCTATGTTGTCGCGGCCGCCTTCACCAGAGCGTGCTGAGAAGTAGGGGTCTTGACACTCACGTACAGAGGGTTCATCGGGATGAGACACTCTCCTGCATCATTATAACAATAATGTTTAGTAAAATTAGGCGAGAAAGGGAGTGAGATCTAGAAGAGAAGAAGGGCGAGAATACCTTCTCTCTGGAGCACCGGGGGGAGCGAGTCGACGTTTCACCTCAGATAGACGACCTCAAAATTCTTTTGAAGGAAGAACGTATAGAGGGATCCGTCCTGACCTTCAACACATGGGGCTCGATATGTCGCCTCATCTTGCTGGATCGACGAGTAGGGGATGTTGTCGAGATTCTACTTGATGAATGTAAATTTGTTTATCAAGTGGTGGATTTTATTGGCGGTCTCGCATACCATGAATTGTGATTCAGAGAGGTAAGCGACACCATCATTGGTGGCCCTTTATATGAATAACTTGCAGAACACGGTGAGATTAAACTCAATCCTCTCCTCGCGCATGTAACACGTGAATGTCACCAATATTGCAATTGCGTTGGTGTTGAGTTGCGCCAAGATGGACCCAAAATACTTGAGGACTTGACATACTTCTGGCCATAGGGAAAGGCGTAACCTCACCTAAAAATGCAAAATGGGGAATACGAGCTCGTCCTCGTATAAGGTGTTGATCGTCTATCGCTTCCCGAGTCGACGAGCAATGAACCCTGACGGGATGTATTCGGCCATAAAGGAAAGGTATTCCTCTTCAGGTAGATGTCCATCATGGAATGGGTGATCCACAAATTGCTTGGCACATTTCATTCGACCATCCGTAGCCTCGTCATCGACACCTATCATAATCAAGAAAAAAGTGTAGGTGCTAAGAATGAGCAAAGGCGGAATTGTAGGGGATAATTATGCGGTAGGTGAATATATGACAGGGGGTCTATTTATAGAAAAAGTTTTGAGTAATAAGGGGGTGGGCCCCTCGCCCCCACAACCGGGCAAATCCAGCGAGATCCCTCCCAGCTCACCCACAAGTTAAGGAAGCTATGTCACCATGGTAGTCCAAAAAGAGAACGAACGCAGAAAGTAAGGCAATGTCTTCGCGGGGAACCATACCTATCACATATAATATGCATGTGAGTCTCGTGAGATCAAAGCGAATAAAATTTGCGAGGCAAGTACGCACAATTATTAAAAAACATTAAAGTGTGTCCCAAGCGAGTCAAAATAATACATTCCATGTTTTCTAAGAAGAAATGAGAGAAGAGCGAGAAAGAAAGAGAAGGGGGGGATGTGGGGCAGCAGACACAAAACTGGAGTAATTTCCACGTTCCCCGACCTTGAGTCACCACCCCAGGAGGACAACAAGGATTGTTGTACTCACAGACAACATCGAGTCCCAACATCGTGAAGCACATGTACTCTTCGACTCGTTGAATGTGTGTCTCCAAAGATGTTGTTGGGTCCATTGATCCCAATGTCCTGGATTTGAATAAGGGTCTAGTTGACAATGCTATACATATGTGGTGATCTAACAAATATCACTAGTTCATTGTATGCAGGATAGTTTATGCACAATGATTGGACAGGTAGCCTAAGTGGCTAGGTCAGGTAAACACTAACTTGAGGTGTGGATAGACAGAAAAACTGTCCAAGTCCACATGCGTTGAGTGAAGGTCATTCACTCAACGCCAGATGACTTATAGCAGTGAGTGCATGCTATATAGTCAAATCCAAAGAATTGGCAAGCTGAGAAAGTGGCTAAGTACACAGGCGATGAGTGTAGTCAACTCACTCAATGCCATACAGCTAAAAGGTATGAGTATGGCTCAACCTGTCTAAGCCAAAGAAGATAGACTAGAAAATCCATCTAAGTCCGCAAGCATTGAGTGAGGACAACCCACTCAATTCCATGTGATAGAAGGCTATGAGATAGGCAAAGCCTAAGAAGAAACAATAAAAATGTGGCTAAGGCCACAGACGTTGAGTGTAGTTTCCTCACTCAACGCCATGCAATAAAAAGTTGTGAGACAGGTTGAGACATTCAAAGCCTTAAGAGAAACTGGCTGAGAAGTGGCTATGTCCACAAACATTGAGTGAATTCCACTCACTCAATGTCATAACATCAAAATCATTGAGTATTGCTCAATCAGTCAAAGCCACAAAAATTCTGTGTAAATATTTGACTAAGTTCACAGGCATTGAGTGAAGCTCACTCACTCAACGCCATGTGATAAAAATCATTGACTGATTCTCAGCCAGCCAGAGCTAGTGTTCTCAGACATAGAAAATTGGCTAAGTCCAATGGCGTTGAGTGTAGCTTACTCACTCAACGCCAGATAATAGAAGAACATCTGTTAAGTAATTTGGCGTTGAGTGAAGCTTACTCACTCAACTCCAAATGAAAAATTCTGTCTAAGTAAAATAGCGTTGAGTGATGAAAACACACTCAACGCTCTCAACACCAAGTGATAGAAAGTTTGGCTAAGGCAGAAAGCGTTGAGTGATGAAGACACACTCAACGCTCTCAATGCCAAGGCAAAAAGCGTTGAGTGGACTCAACGCTCTCAACGCCTAAAGTAAGAATAATAGGTCTAAGTGTTTTGACGTTGAGTGAAGGTTTCTCACTCAATGCCTAATGACTGAAACATTATTCTAAGTATTCTGGCATTGAGTGAAGGTTGCTCACTCAACTCCTAGTGACAAAAATATTTTCTAAGTGTTCTAGCATTGAGTGAAGGTTGCTCACTCAACGCCTGATGATAAAAAAATCTGTCTAAGTGTTTTGGCGTTGAGTGAAGCATTCTCACTCAATGCCTATGCTAATGTTTGATTTTGTCTAAGTCCACAGATGGCTGATGTCAGCATAAGTCAACAAAAGTCAACAAGTAAACATTATTCAAACTGGTTGCGGAAAAGCTACAGTATATGACAAAATGCGCCGCAGAGCTACTGTACGACAGTTGGCGTTAAAGCAAGGTTGTAACTACCCATCAATGGTGTTGGGCCCACTACTAAAAGAGCCATTGGGTTGCAATAAATAAAAATAGAAGCCTTTTGATAACAACAATAGTTATTGGTGTTGTTCTTCATCATCGCCATTATTGCTGTGGCTGAAGAACATGAAGCTCAAGACAACAAGCCTGAAGGCTAAACAAGTTAGCTGATTGTCTTCTTCATCGACATCAGCAAGATCAGAGAAAACCTTTGAAGAAAAGAAAGCAAGTTAGCTGGTGCTATTTTCATCTGCACCAGCAAGTTCAAAAAATCTACTTTCTGGGGAAGAAGCAGAAATTGAGATCTGATTTTTGCAGATCAGTTACTTCTCAGTTTAGCCAGCTCAAATCTAAAGATCTACTTCTGAAGTTGAGAAGAAGGATTAACACAGTTGCTGATTCTATCCAGGTAAGGAAGAGGGAGCAGAGCAGATTTCTTCTAGTTACTTCTAGCTCAAGAGTCTTGTAGCTGAGAAGAAAGTTAGAGCTTAGATAACTCAGCTCAAGGGGTTAACATAGAAATTTCTCTGTATTAAAAATAAAACAGGGTCTTTGTCCCAGGGTAGGGAAGATTTGCCTGAGCTGTAGGATCCAAGCTTTGGATCTAAGGAAGGTGATCAATATATCACTGAGTTGTAGAGCTTAACAACCTGAGGTAGGTGATCTTTGGATAACTGAGTTATAGGCCCTTGTGGCCGAGCTGTAGATCTTGGAGGAGACCGAGTGGTCCTACGAGATCAAGGTGTAAGCTCTTAGGAGCTGAGTTTTGGAGAAGTGCCTAGTTCAAAAAGATAGTTGGATAGGTGGGAGGGAAATTGGATGTACCATTTTACCCTTATTAGGGGAACCACTATAAATCCTGTGTATGCTTTATGTGTTTGTTTTGTTGCAGGTTGCATATCTTGAAAGCAAAATCCAACCAACCAATAAAGCACCTAAAGAAAGGAAAATTAAAGATAAGTCATTAAGGACTAAGAAACCTATTCACCCCCTTCTAGGTGATGTAGCTATCCTTGAAATTATAGACTTTCAAGTGGTATCAGAGCGAGGTTACTCAAAAAGGACTCAACAGTCTGAGTAGACCTTAAAGGGTAGCAAAAAGGTTTCAACTTATGGGTTTCAGAGTGAACCATAAGGAGTGGAGCTCAATGGAGCTTCTAGTCTGCAATAAGAAGGACTTTGGGTGCTGAAAAAGAGGATCAGAATGGTAATGGAAGCATCTGATCCTAGGATATTAGAAACAATTCAAGAAGGACCCTTCATCCCCATAAAGGTCTCTGCAAGTATCCAGACTCCAAAGTGCTATGCTGAAATGACTGAGGATGAAGTGATCCTGGAAGCTATGGATAAGAGAGTAAAACATATCATAGCCAGTGCTATGGATGACTCAACCTTCATGAGATTAGTTCACTGCAAGACATCCAAAGAAATGTGAAACTCACTGATTGCCTACATGGAAGGGGCAGATGAGGAAAGATATGACATCAAAGTCAGTCTATCAGATAGTGACTCTAAATCCTCTAACTCAGATGAAGAGGAGGCCTACATGGGTCTCATGACCATTGAAGAAGAAGATGAAGACTATCCAAATGCTAGAATAAAGATTATGGCCCCTCTATCACACTCAGAAAGTGATACTGAGGTGGATGAAGATATCAGTGACTGCTGTAGGCTGAGGGCCATAACAGAAGAAGAATCCTGTCAGGATCTGCCTGGTCTAAGTAAGGTACAATCCATCCCTAACTCATCTTCTATATATGAGTTTGGCTCAATATCTGAAGCATCCACTTCCTCAAGTGGGAATGATGGTTCAAAATCTGAAGTAGATATCAATCAATTGATTGACAACTATGGTAAACTTCTAGAGGCTTTAAGGAGAAGCATGAAGTTAGTCAAGAGGCAGGCTGAGGAGATTACCACCCTTCAGTTAGCTGCTTCCCAGCAAGCTGAGACAACATCCTTGCTAGATCATAAGACAGGAGAAGTGCGCAAACTAAAGGCCATCTCAGTCATCCAACTTGAGACCATAAGCCAAAAGGACAAGATCATCTTGGATCTTGAAGAGAAGCTCCTTATGTAGAAAAGGATAGTGGCTAGTTTTTCTAAGCCAAGTACTATATTTCCCCTGATAGATTCCTTCTCCTCTCAAAAGGATAAGAAGGAGTTGGCAGTCAAGGGAAGCGCAAGAGTTGACCTTTCTAAAGGGAAAGACAAATCTCCTATAGTGCCATAGTCAACCTTTCACAAGGTAATTCTCCCATCCACTAGGTATGACCAGGACAACAAGTATGGTCACTAGAGGAGTGGGAATCCTCCTTGTAAGGATACACATATACCTTACATTGGAGGTAGAAGGGCATGTGAATGAATTCTCAGAAGGCTTCCCATGAGAAAGTCCAAAAGGCCCATCTTGGACCTTTTGTATTTAGTGCCTCAGCCCCTCCAAGTAAGGATGTGGCAGTGTCCTATTCTAAGGTTCTTCCCACTCCTATAGTGAGGCTGACTTGGCTGTCACTGAAATCATTAAGAACATACCAACTACAAAGAAGGCTGTTGCTAATGAAGTTTAGAGTAAGCCAAGTATCTTTACTGGCAGATTCACTTTTGGTCAAGCTCTTGTTGAATGAAAGAAGAAGAAGGCCACAGTACTCCCCACTGAATAGGCAGCCAGGAGTGGCTTGCCCTCTTCAAAGAGTATTCAGAAGAGGACGTACAACATCCATGATTGTTGGTGCTGTTATAAAGTGGGCCACTTTGCCATAGACTGTTGGCATAACCCTAGTGTGCCAAGGGTAAGGGAAATTCTTCCTAACAGGACTCTTGCAGGTAGACATATGAATTTTCATGCTAACAGAAACCTAGGACCCAAGTCATATTGGGTTCCTAAGGTAAGGTAAAATTTTTTTTGTAGGATAGTCTAAGTGGCCATGCCCATTTATGGTCCTTGGACAGAGATGTACCAGACCTAGAATAGGTACAAGAAAGCCATATTCAGTATAATTCATCAGTAGATAGTAGTGGATGAACTGACCATCATGCACAAGATGTCAAAGACATGTGCAATCAGTGAGGGGGAGCTAGTCCAGTCTGATGTACTGGAATAGTTAGCATCCTACCAAAATAATTGGTATCAGGAAACCAAGTGGATCAGTCAGAGAGGACAGATGCAAATCTGTGACGAAAGAAGAGACTTTTAGGATGCAAGGATGTGGATGTGAATCTAGCATTTATTGCATGTCCACAAGACAAAGATAAGTACAATTTGCTATTGATTCTACTTAATGTACTCTAAATTGCAAGAACTATGCACTCTTGAGATAAGTTAGTTGTAAATAAATATGAGGAGTCGTATGAGACAAGTCTAGGGAATTTGTCTCAACAATTGAGTTAGTGGCTAACAAATTCTCTAAGTCACTAGATGTAACTAGGTTCAACATCTTCAAGCTTATAATGGGCATGTTGAATTTAGTTCAAGATTGCACTCCTCTTGGTGTATACTTTATATGTGCATTGTAGGTCAGCCTAATCCCTGCTGGTTAGGCCAGTCAAATAAGACTTAGGGTTAAAGGATTTTTCATCTGTGTGAGGCTAAGTAAAAGGGAGTTAATCCCAACCATTAATCACATATTGATCCCCTAACAGGTAAGTGTCTTTCCGCTTTCTCTTTGAAAATAACTATAAATAGAAAGTCGTGTGCATAAAACAAAATTACACTATTCCATGCCCTCTTCCGCCCGTATTCGCCGAAGCGGCGGAAAGCTCTTTCGCTCTCCATCAAAAATTCGCTGGAAAAATGGTGACGAAAGGTCATGACTTCCTATTCGAGGGTTCTGAATTGGTGAAACATGGATTCAGAGATGCTCCTGAAGAGGTACAACACGTTCTTCATCTTCTCCGAACATCTGACATAGAGTTTGTATTATCGGAACCCTGTCTGATATGGAAACGGGAAGTTCTGTAAATGTTTTCAAATGGCAAAGCAGATGCATCAACAAGCAAATTCAAGACGGTAGTAAGTGGAAAGAAGATCAAGATCACACCTAGGAGGCTTAATAAAGCTCTCTGGTTGCCGAAGTTCTCAGAGGCAGATGAAGAAGACGACTTGGTGTAGGCTGATATAAAGTCGGCAATGAAGTGGTGCAGTCTTTCCAAGCACACCACCGAATCAATACTAAGAAAGGAAATTAACCTAAGGGGTAAGTTTCTAGCCGATATCGTTGGGAAGGCCCTGCTCTATAAAACTAGCTCCCACGATAAAATTTAAAAGAAAATGTTTGAACTACTAACAAGGATTATTCTGTCGAAAAAGACCGGCTGGGGAAATGTCCTGTTCGACAGGATCTTTGAGTGCATCTCTGAACCCAACCTAGGGAGAATCCTTTCTCTGTTTCTGCTACAGACAGTCCCTGCGATATTAAATATGAAGCTCGGGGCAAGAATTTATCATATGCGAAGAATAGACATTAAGATGCTAGATCGATGGGAAAGGGTCCTTCAGCCCCATGGACCATCAACTGCAAAGAAGAAAGGGAAGCTAGTTGCTGAGCCCAACTCCACTAGTAGCTCTTCAGCATAAGATGTGGAAGAACCTCATGATCTAGAACTAACACCGTCTATAGATGAGCCCAGAAAGGACATTGGTACTCAGGTATCAGCTTCATCAGAACAAGCCCCACTAAGTCCTTTGAATAGACTTGAGTATGATAATTTTCCTGAAGAAAGGGTGCCAACAACAGAGACGGCTGAAAAGGTAGCATAAATGATTGTGAACACAATCACTGCATATATTGAGGGGAGACAACCCCAGCACCAGCTGCCGATAAAGATATTCCTGCACCATCTGGTGAAGGATATCAACATGGAAATAGTCCCCAAGACTCTCTGATGGAATACAGTCCTAAGGGTGAGGGGGAGCAACTTCAAGATGAAGTAATGGAGAATACTTTAGTTGTGGTGGGGGGAAGGCAGCTACAGGTCCCTCCAAATAAAGTTCAGACTATTGTAAGATAAACTGCTAACACTGCTGTACTGTATGCTAATGAGGGCATGGAAGATGTTGAGGGAGAGCTTCATTTTGAACTCCCAGCTCATGTTGAGGTACATGATATAGATTCTTCAATGTCAGAAAAAGAAGAAAGTGCTCCAAAGAAAACTCACTCCTCTTCTTTTACTGTGGCTGACTCTAACAAGAGGGCAGAGGTCAGGTCGGCTCAAGAAACAGGTGATAAAGGAACTTCTACAAGGGCAGATCAAATGCCACCCATGTTTCTAGCCCAGTTGAGAGAATTACTAGATGAACAGAGAAGAACTCTACAAAACTTTGTGGATGATGCACTGAAAAACATAAGGAATGAACTTGCAATAAAGATCAAGTCCATAAGATTTGAAGTCAATCTTTTGAAGACTGAAACAATGAAGTTCTTCACATGGGCAGCTCATACAGTAGATTATATAACGAAAAAATTGGATGAAGTGGGGGAAAATGCTGTTACAGTTATAGAAAATCAAAACATTCAAGCACAAAATATGCTGGCTATCCATAATGCTGCCAAAGTATTGCTAGAATAGCAGACTACTGCAATAATAACCAATGCAGATGGATGTACAAAGCTACTGGATGATCACCTGCTAGAAGTTAAAAATCAGGTTACTGCAGGAGTTAATCACATTGCATCTGAGATAAGCAAGGCCTGCATCTCCCAGACTCAGGAATTATTTAAAGCAGTCAAAAAGGGCGAGAGTGTGGTCATAAGAGTTAACACTGAGAATATGGTCTAGGCCACTAATGTAGTGAGAGGCTCACTGGGAATGAAGCTAGTGCAATATGATAACATCCCAATGATGCCTGCTCAAGTACAAGATACTTTGAACAGAATGTCTGCTTAGCATGATAATCAGGGGTATGGACAGTACATAGAAGAAGGTGAAGGTGCTAGTGCTCAGTGGGGAGAGCTGTCTACTATTGCTGAAACACCTGAATTTAGCCCTAATGTAGACCAGTCACTAAAGACCCAAGAGAAACTTGCTACTGAGAGTGAGGAGGAAATCAGGCTAAGAAAGAGGAAATATAGAGAAGAAATGGAAATGAGGCCCGATTTTGAACAATGGAGACCAGAGTCCAGGTCTATCATTCTATTGGCTTGGGATCAAGTTAAAACTAAGAAAGCAGACAGAGGCAAGTGGTAGTGCTCAGTGGAATAGGAGAAGATGGAAAAGAGGGATACTGTTAGGAGATTTTACTGGAAGAACAAAAATAAAAACAATTTTCTTCCTGGTGCAGTTGAACCCTCCAAGTACTTTCCCAAGCCCTTCAGCTACTTTCAGAGACAAAAAGATAAAGCTAAAGATGAAGCTGAAGAAGCAGAAAAGGAAAGCAAGATGAAAGCTGAAGCTGAAAGTTCAAAAGATACAAACAAAGGGAAACAGATAGCTGATGGAACTGAAAAAGAAGGAAAATCTAAGAAGAAACATAAGGGCAGTGGGATTGTGATAAGGGAACTTGAAACTTGAAAAGTTCCAGGTTCTACTTAATGGGCTTAAGGAATGTGTAGTATATTATTATGTGTACAAGAACAGTTATGTGCAAAGCCTAAGAAGAAACAACAAAAATGTGTCTAAGGCCACAGACGTTGAGTGCAGTCTACTCACTCAACTCCATACAACAAAAATCTATGAGACAGGCTGAGACAGTCAAAGCCTTAAGAGAAAGTGGCTGAGAAGTGGCTATGTCCACAGGCGTTAAGTGAAGTTCACTTACTCAATGCCATAACATCAAAATTATTGAGTATTGCTCAGTCAGTCAAAGCCATAAAAATTCTATGTAAATATTTAACTAAGTCCACAGGCGTTGAGTGAAGCTCACTCACTCAACGCCATGTGATAAAAAGCATTGATTGATTCTCAGCCAGTCAGAGCTAGTGTTCTCAGACATAAAAAATTGGCTAAGTCCAATAGCATTGAGTGTAGCTTACTCACTCAATGCCAGATAATAGAAGAACATCTATTAAGTAGTTTAACATTGAGTGAAGCTTACTCACTCAATGCCAAGTGAAAAATTCTGTCTAAGTAACATAGCGTTGAGTGATGAAGACATTTCAACGCTCTCAACGTCAAGTGACAAAAAGTTTGGCTAAGGCAGAAAGCGTTGAGTGATGATGACACACTCAACGCTCTCAACGACAAGGCAAAAAGCGTTGAGTGGACTCAACGCTCTCAACGCCTAGTGTCAGAATAATCTGTCTAAGTGTTTTGGCATTGAGTGAAGGTTGCTCACTCAACACCTAATGAATGAAATATTATTCTAAGTGTTTTGGCATTGAGTGAATGTTGCTCACTCAACCCATAGTGACATAAATATTTTCTAAGTGTTCTGGCGTTGAGTGAAGGTTGCTTACTCAACGCCTGATGGCAGAAAAATCTGTCTAAGTGTTTTGGCATTGAGTGAAGCATACTCACTCAACACCTATGATGTAGGCTCAACCCTTAGGCATTATGGTGTCGGACGTAACTAAACACAACGCTCTCCGGTAACTCTCACTTCACGTTCAAGCATAAAAACGCAGTACATAGACACTCAGACATTTATAAAATTTAGACTACGGAGGGTTCACAAAGCCCTTCAAGATAATACCAAGGCGATAGGCCAAGGTCCTCTCAAGCAAAAGAAACCCACACGGTTCGGTCGAGCGTTGTTGTACAAAAAGAGAATCCACCGAAATACAATGATTCGGACAGGGGTGGTTCTCTCCCAACAAAATAAAACGAGGGCCTCCACGCCTTGCGAGCTTAAACGGAAAAAAGGGAAACACCAACAATATCTATGACGAAATTAACCATGAAATTCAAAGGTTTCACAAACCACGCAACACGCATATGGCGCAAGAATTATCAAGAGGGAATTCACAACTACTAGTGGAGGAATGTTCACTACCCCGCTTGGGTGTCGACGAGTATGAGGGGATCGTTCCTTCTCGATTCCACCGGAACCACACGGGTTGGAGGGAAACACGTTGCCTTCCTTGGATCACGCTGGATGAGATGCCGCCCAAATAACGGAAGGTGCGCCTTCGGTCACCGGTTCCAAGAGGGGAGAACTTTAGATCTCGTGAGTGAAGCGGGGGGGGGGGGGGGGGCTGCTCGGTTATGAGGAGGATGAGAGGAAGAGGGGCGGATCTTGGAGGTGATGGAATAGGGTGGCTCAAATCTAGGAGAGAAAGGGAGGTGGTCGGCTGGTTGGGTGGTTGAGAGGGCTGCTCGGTTGGGGGAAGGAAAAGGTGGCTGGTCGGGTGGTTGGAGAGGGCTGCTCGGGTGGAGAGGGGAGGGGGATGCTCGGGTAGAGGAGCGAGGCGGTTGGTTGGGTTGGTTTGGATCTAGGGGAGGAGGAGGAGGGGGAAGTGGCCGGTGGCCAAAAATAGGAGAGGAGGAGGGAGTTTGGCCAAGGGGAAGAAAGAGAGGAGGGAAGGAAAATCTCAAGATAGATTTTAGGGTTTTTTTATCATTCATTTTCTAAGCAATAATATGAAAGTACTTAGCCTTATATAGGCTTTACAAACACAAGGGCTACAAGCACCCCAACATGGCTAAACATATGCCAAATGAAAATAAAAAAAACAAGGCTATTAGAAGCCCAAATAAATATGAAATCAAAACATGAAATAGATGTTAAAATATTTGGTAACATATTTTAACATAGCACGAACGAGAACGGTCGCGGACATTGTAGCGGCGGGAGTGGCATTGAGCAACGAACCAAGCATGTCATAGCAAATCATCTTCCAGTGGTGGTGACCTATCATCCGTCGCGAGCCGGCACCAACAACAATCGGGTCGCCAAAATCATCGGGAAGGGGAGCCTCCATATCAACATGTACCAGGTCACCATCATCAACCGGGTCGCCAAAATCATCGGGAAGGGGAGCCTCCATATCAACATGTACCAGATCATCATCATCAACCGGGTCGCCAAAATCATCGGAAAGGGGAGCCTCCATATCAACATGTCGGGGGTAGTCGGCTCCATCAACCTATGCTAATGTTTGATTTTGTCTAATTCCATAGATGGCTGACGTCAGCACGAGTCAGCAAAAGTCAACAAGTCAACATCATTCAAACTAGTTACAGAAAGGCTATAGTACATGACAAAAGGCGTCGCAGAGCTACTGTACGATAGTTGGCATTAAAGTAAGGTTGCAGCTACCCATCAATGGTGTGGGGCCCACTGCTAAAAGACCCGTTGGGTTGCAATAAATAAAATGAGAAGCCTTTTGACAGCAACAATAGTTGTTGGTGTTGCTCTTCACCATCGCCATTGTTGTTGTGATTGAAGAACAGGAAGCTCAAGACAGAAAGTCTGAAGGCTAAAGAAGTTAGCTGATTGTCTTCATCATCGACATCAACAAGATCAGAGCAAACCTCTGAAGAAAAGAAAGCAAGATAACTGGTACTATTTTCATTTGCACCAGCAAATTCAGAAAATCTACTTTCTGAGGAAGAAGCAGAAATCAAGATCTGATTTCTATAGATCAGTAACTTCTCAGTTCAGCTAACTCAAATATGAAGATCAACTTCTAAAGCTAAGAAGAAGGAAGAACATAGTTGCTGATTCTGTCTAGGGAAGGAAGAGGGAGCAGAGCAGATTTCTACTAGTTACTTCTAGCTCAAGAGTCTTGTATCTGAGAAGAAAGTTAGAGCTGAGATAACTCATCTCAAGGGGTTAACACAGAAAAATTTCTCTATATTAAAAATAAAACACTATTTTCTTGTAGGATCCTTTTGGATCTGAGCTATAGGGCCTTTGGCCTGGGGTAGGGCAGATTTTCCTGAGCTGTAGGATCCAAGCTTTGGATATGAGGAAGGTGACCAATTGATCACTGAGTTATAGGGATTAACAGCCTTAGGTAGGTGATCATTAGATCACTGAGTTGTAGACCCTTGTAGCTGAACTGTAGGTCTTGGAGGAGACTGAGTGATCCTGTAGTGTAAGTTCTTAAGATCCGAATTTTGGAGAAGTGCCTAGTTCAATAAGATAGTTGGATACGTGGGAGGGAAAGTGGATGTAACCTTATTAGGGGAACCACTATAAATCATGTGTTGTGCTTTGTGTGTTTATTTTGTTGCAGGTTGCATATCTTGAAAGCAAAATCCAACCAACCAATAAAGCACCTAAAGAAAGGAAAATTAAAGATAAGTCACTAAGGACTAAGAAACCTATTCACCCCCCTAAGTGATGTAGCTATCCTTGAAATTTAAGACTTTCAGATGTCACCTCACCACCCGCTCCCCGACACACCTCATTGGTCAATAATATATAATCCTTTTCAAGTGAGCATGGCCATTGCTCCATGGAGGCCTCATTGATAGCTCTTCCCTGCTCGATCTTGCGCAACATGAGTCCATATTTTCAGAGGACATCAAACATTCGCCTCTTCATCTTGGCAGGGTCATTCAGGATGCCTAGGTGCTCCTCGATCATATCAGGAGAGGGTGGTGCTAAGTAGGCTCCTACGTCAAATGATTCTTTGGCTGTCGAGGCCTCTTGTTTATCTAAAAAGGGAGTTGCGAGAATTGAAACTAGCAAAGCAGGAAAGATGCATGAGGCAAGTGCTCTAACTAACCATGTGAGGAGCTAACCTCTTTTCTCGGATGACAACGATATGGGCTCAACCTGCCGTGAAAAGGGTTGGAGTGGGGAGTGTAAGCGACTTCCCTATACCCGGGCAAGGAGGGACCTTGTCGAGAGCCTGAATCATCGAAGGAGTTGAGTGTCCGAGAACATTCTTATTCAGAATAATCTCAGTAGAGGCAAGCTCGTGTAAGGGGTATCAAGATGGCGACTTCGGTAGTGTAGGTGGGGGGGGATACCCCGCTAATTTCGAATGGAGGAACTGCAATAAATAACACAAAATCAACTCAGATACCAGAATTGGGTAACCAATGAGGTAATGTTAGACAACTCAATAGGCACTTGTTGGCGGGCACCGGAAGTAGCATGGGGACTCGCAACCCCTGATGATGAGTACCAAAGACTTCTTGGTGGCTCGCGTCGCTTTGAAGACATGTGTCAGGATCCATCTGAATACCTTTAGCGCCTTGATTAGGTTCAGCTCGACCTCTTGTGTCCTTCTCGAGAGTCAGGTCACTCTACGAAATCTGAGATCAGTTAGGAAGGAGAGCTTTGAAAAAATCACAAATGAGTTGGACCATGAGATTTCGTACCCCGTCAGAATGGCCAAGGTTGAACTTCAGCGTCTGCAGGTCAAGAGGAAGGGACTCTAACTCTGTTAAATCATGCTTGACCTTCTTGGCCTTCATCATTTATCTCGATGGCAAGCGCGAGGTGGTGCTAGTAACCTGGGACAGAAGTGCAACAGTGAATGATTTGCTCTTCTCTCACATAACGTCGGGCCAGTCTTCGAATTCCTTAGAAAAAGGCATTATGTAGTGAAGGGTAGTAAGTCAGAGAAGTCAAAAAGAAAAATGGGAGGATTGGTTTATGAAAGTTAGGGGATAGATCTTAACTTTCTTCTAAACTAGAGTTAATGTAAAAAGTCACAGCACAAAGATAAAGAAACAGAGCAAGCAACACAGACGACACAAGGATTATAGTGGTTCCCCAACCTGGGTACATCCACTCTTCTACCACCCTGGTAGGAATCCACTACAGGTTTTGATCATGTGATTGCCATCAATGAGCTTTTGATCAGGTGCTCAAAAACCAAACCTCAAGTCTTTTGGTTAGGAGACTTGTAACCAGGAATAATTTTGAAGGGAATTAAAACCCTATAAAGAGGTGGGAAGAGAGGTTGATGGAAGTCTTCTTTTCTCAAATCAAAATGAGAAGACTATGTGGATTCTTGATGGTGTCAAAGCTCCCTCTGAGATGTTGATCTGTTCAGGAAAGAAGGAAGCTTTGCTTCAGGGTGTAGGCCTTCAGATTGATGTTGATCTCCAGCAAACTTTCTAGACTGATATAGATTTGCATCTCTTGAAAGCCTGAAGCTGATGATGAAGAACACTGTATGATAGAAAGATGTTGTATTCTTAAGAATCTCTATTCTGACTTCTATTTTTGTTGTTGTCAGTCACTTCCTCTATTCTTGTTATCTGTCCTGCAAACTTCCAAAATTGTATATATTCCGCCTGGCCGTAATTCAAATGTTTGAATTAATTCTATCTTGAAACGGCTGAGGCATTCCCGAGAGAGAGAAAGATGCCTGGGGAATTAATCACATTAACTGATGCTATTGAACGGCTAAAAGCATTAACTCTGAGAGATATTAAATGCCTTAATAAAATCTGCCAACTGTCAGAATCTATCTGTAATACTGCACAGATTTTGTCGACCTCAGTCTGCTATTCATCAACCTCAGCTCAGATATCGTCGACATGAATAATCTTTGTGTCGAGCTGAGATTCTGGCTTTGAGTTCAGCGATCGTCGACCGGAGCTCGGAGTTCGTCGAGCTCAACTCATAGTTTGAACTCTGAGTTTCGTCGAGCTGAGTTCGACGTTCATTGAACTGATTTTCTGCTCTTGACAAAACTGATTTCTGCAACATTTTTCTGGATTTATTTTTCAGGCAGACCTAGAAATAATCCTATGACCCTGACTATACATTTTGGGTCAATCTAAAAGCATCCTAATAGTATTCCTTGCCCAAATCCAAACTAGGGTTCCAACAATCTCCCCCTATTTGGGTGAGGATACTATTTACATAAAAGGAAAACAAAACAAATTTTAAAATGAGTGTTTTGAGAAATAAAATATACAACAACAAACTTTTCTAAATATAAATTTGAAAAACTTCTGATAGGCTCTATAGCTGTTCTGGTTCTTGTCTATAACTGAGCTTATTTCAGATATGTTGCTCCAGCTGTATTCAACAAATTTCTTGAAATCATTTCCCTGATTTCTAATTAATTGAAGTTGCTGCCACTGTATCCTCTAAAGCAGTCTCCCCCTATACAACTACCCTTGCTCTGAAGGGTCTTTTCCTGAAATAAGAGGTTAGAATTTCTGGACCCAGATTACCTTGGGTCCTGGTTCTTTTTCATAATAATCAGAAATAAAAGAATATTCAGGTTGATCTTTGTAATCTAATGGATGAAATTTCCTAGAAGGTATGAACCATTGAGTAAAAGGATTTTTGAATATTTGAGTTTGATTATAATTTTCAAAAAGATAAAAATTTCTGTTTTGAAATTCTGAGTTCGACGAAAAATAAGGGATAGATCTTAACTTTCTTCTAGACTAGAGTTAATGTAAAAAGTCACAGCACAAAGATAAAGAAACAGAGCAAGCAATACAGATGACACACGGATTATAGTGGTTCCCCAACCTGGGTACATCCACTCTTCTACCACCCTGGTAAGAATCCACTACAGGTTTTGATCAGGTGACTGCCACCAATGAGCTTTTGATCAGGTGCTCAAAAACCAAACCTCAAGTCTTTTAGTTAGGAGACTTGCAACCAGGAATAATTTTGAAGGGAATTAAAACCCTGTAAAGAGGTGGGAAGAGAGGTTGATGGAAGTCTTCTTTTCTCAAATCAAAATGAGAAGACTATGTGGATCCTTGATGGTGTCAAAGCTCCCCCTGAGATGTTGATCTGTTCAGGAAAGAAGGAAGCTTTGCTTCAGGGTGTAGGCCTTCAAATTGATGTTGATCTCCAGTAAACTTTCTAGACTGATATAGATTTGTGTCTCTTGAAAGCCTGGAGCTGATGATGAAGAACACTGTATGATAGAAAGATGTTGTGTTCTTCAGAATCTCTATTCTTACTTCTATTTTTGTTGTTGTCAGTCACTTCCTCTATTCTTGTTATCTGTCCTGCAAACTTCCAAAACCGTATATATTCCGTCTGGCCGTAATTCAAATGTTTGAATTAATTCTATCTTGAAACGGCTGAGGCATTCCCGAGAGAGAGAAAGATGCCTGGGGAATTAATCACATTAACTACTGCTGTTGAACGGCTAAAAACATTAACTCTGAGAGATATTAAATGCCTTAATAAAATCTACCAACTATCAGAATCAATCTGTAAGACTGCACAGATTTCGTCGACCTCAGTCTGTTATTCGTCGACCTCAGCTCAGAGATCGTCGACCTGAATAATCTTTGCATCGAGCTGAGATTCTGGCTTTGAGTTCAGCGATCGTCGACCGGAGCTCGGAGTTTGTCGAGCTCAACTCATAGTTTGAACTCTGAGTTTCGTCGACCTGAGTTCAACGTTCGTCGAGCTGAGTTCGACGTTCATCGAGCTGATTTTCTGCTCTTGACAAAACTGATTTCTGCAACATTTCTCTGGAGTTCTTTTTAAGGCAGACCTATAAATAATCCTATGACCCTGACTATACATTTTGGGTCAACCTAAAAGCATCCAAATAGTATTCCTTGCCCAAATCCAAACTCAGGTTCCAACAGTTTACTAAGTACCTCCCTATATATATATATAGTATATTAGGGGCCAACCAAAAGATTCCCTTTAATTTAGTCAGCACTCGCCAAATACTTGGGGTTGGACTTTCTTTCCGAACTTGAGGCAACCTCGCAAAGAACGAGGATCGTGTACAACCCCATATTTATCGAGTGAGACCCTTCAAAGAAGATCAATAAGGTAAGGAAAGTTTGGCCCAGGTAAATCAGAGCGGCAAGTGGAGGGGATATCTCCTCACTCTCCCTAGGCGAGTAGGGGCAAGAAGGGTCACTTGAGCCGCACTCGCCCTGGGATCCAGGACAGTTGTTGAAGCCAAAAATGACCTCCGTGGAGTTCGGGATCCCTAAAGAGGGGTTACCTCACACCTACTACACTCGGGAGGACGTCAGAGACCAAAGACCTAGAAAGCTATGAACAGACCCTCGGCTCTAGCGTGGAGGTCCCACCACACACCCAGAAGATTGCTAGAACACTTCCCCTCCCTTACCAAGTGGCTGAGCTGGGCGCCTTGGAGAGCTCTCTCTACCCTACCAAGATGAAGCTAAGGGAGGAGGAGGTAAGGAAATCTCATCTTCTCCAAAGGCACCCAAGGGAGTCTATTTATAGTTTTTCCAAGTCTTGGGGTCAAAATGACCAAAATGCCCTTAAGTAAAATAAGCCTCAAGCCAATAGGAAAACTCCACATCGGGGGGGGGGGGGTAAAGAGGTAATCTCCCCTTGAGGGCACAATAGTAAAAACAGGTCGGGCGAGCTGGTGGTTAGGCGAGAAGCGAGGGGCGGCTTGGGCGAACAGGCGGCTTGCGAGACGAGACAGTCTGTGGTCTGCCTGACGAGAGGGCCTGCCTGACGAGAGGGCCTGCCTGACGAGAGGGCCTGCCTGACGAGAGGGCCTTCCGGACGAGAGGTCCTTCCTGACGAGAGGGCCTGCCAGACGAGAGGGCATGCCTGACGAGAGGGCTTGCCTGACGAGAGAGCCTGCGTGACTCTTCAAGGGGCCCTGGGGAGATAAATATTTCCTCCTATTTCCAAGGTTAAGCCAAAATTGGCCACCAAGAGTGTAAGATCTCTCAAAAGCTTAAAACCTATAGTTGGTTCCGCGCCTGCCAGGAGGGCCCTACTCGGCGAATACGGGGTTGTACACAATCCCCGCTCTTTTCGAGCTTGGCACAAGCTCGGAAAGAACATCCAACCCAACGTATTCGCTTAGTGGTATTCTTGGGGGTGAAAATCACTTGGCCTCCTCACGGGGTCAACCCTCCAGGCCAGCTAATGAGAGCTTGGCTGACGAGACCACCTCAAGGAAAAGAACTAGGCGACCACGAGAGGTACCACCGGACCTGTCAGCTAGTGGGAGCCTGGAAGCGGGACAATCATCGGAGCAAAGGAACTAGGCTACTACGAGAGGTACCACCGGACCTACCAGCTAGAGGGAGCCTGACAGCAGGACCATCATCGGAGCAAAGGAACTAAGCTACCACGAGAGGTACCACCGGACTTGCCAGCTAGAGGGAGCCTGGCAGCGGGACCGTCATCGGAGCAAAGGAACTAGGCTACCACGAGAGGTACCACCGGACCTGCCAGCTAGAGGGAGACTGACAGCGGGACCATCATCGGAGCAAAGGAACTAGGCTACCCCGAGAGGTACCACCGGACCTGCTAGCTAGAGGGAGCCTGGAAGCGGGACCGTCATCAGAGCAAAGGAACTAGGCTACCACGAGAGGTACCACCGGGCCTGCCAGCTAGAGGGAGCCTGACAATGGGACCATCATTGGAGCAAAGGAACTAGGCTACCACGAGAGGTACCACCGGACCTGCCAGCTAGAGGGAGCCTGACAGCGGGACCGTCATCGGAGCAAAGGAACTAGGCTACCACGAGAGGTATCGCCGGGCCTGCCAGCTAGAGGGAGCCTGGCATCGGGACCATCATCGGAGAAAAGGAACTAGGATACCACGAGAGGTACCACCAAACCTGCCAGCTAGAGGGAGCCTGGCAGCGGGACCGTCATCGGAGCAAAGGGACTAGGCTACCACAAGAGGTACCACCGGGCCTGCCAGCTAGAGGGAGCCTGGCAGCGGGACCATCATCGGAGCAAAGGAACTAGGCTACCACGAGAGGTACCACCGGACCTGCCAGCTAAAGGGATCCGGGCAGCGGGACCGTCATCGGAGCAAAGGGACTAGGCTACCACGAGAGGTACCACCAGGCTTGCCATCTTGAGGGAGCCTGACATCGGGACCATCATCGGAGCAAAGGAACTAGGCTACCACGAGAGGTACCACCGGACCTGCCAACTTGAGGGAGCCTGGTAGCGGGACCGTCATCGGAGTAAAGGGACTAGGCTACTACGAGAGGTACCACCGGGCCTGCCAGCTAGAGGGAGCCTGGCAGCGGGACCATCATTGGAGCAAAGGAACTAGGCTACCACGAGAGGTACCACCGGACCTGCCAGCTAGAGGGATCCTGGCAGCGGGACCGTCATCGGAGCAAAGGGACTAGGCTACCACGAGAGGTACCACCGGGCTTGCTAGCTAGAGGGAGCCTGGCAGCGGGACCGTCATCGGAGCAAAGGAACTAGGCTACCACGAGAGGTACCACCGGACCTGCCAGCTAGAGGGATCCTGGCAGCGGGACCGTCATCGGAGCAAAGGGACTAGGCTACCACGAGAGGTACCACCGAACTTGCCAGCTAGAGGGAGTCTGGCAGCGGGACTGTCATCGGTGCAAAGGAACTAGGCTACCACAAAAGGTACCACCGGACATGCCAGCTAGAGGGAGCCTGGCAGCGGGACCGTCATCGGAGCAAAGGGACTAGGCTACCACAAGAGGTACCACCAGACCTGCCAGCTAGAGGGAGCCTGGCAGCGGGACCATCATCGGAGCAAAGGAACTAGGCTACCACGAGAGGTACCACCGGACCTGCCAGCTAGAGGGAGCCTGACAGCGGGACCATCATCAGAGCAAAGGAACTAGGCTACCACGAGAGGTACCACCGGACCTGCCAACTAGAGGGAGCCTTGCAGCGGGACCGTCATCGGAGCAAAGGAACTAGGCTACCACGAGAGGTACCACCGGGCCTGCCAGCTAGAGGGAGCCTGGCAGTGGGACCATCATCGGAGCAAAGGAACTAGGCTATCACGAGAGATACCACCGGACCTGCCAGCTAGAGGGAGCCTGGCAGCGGGACCATCATCAGAGCAAAGGGACTAGGCTACCACAATAGGTACCACCGGGCCTGCCAGCTAGAGGAAGCCTGGCAGCGGGACAATCATTGGAGCAAAGGAACTAGGCTACCATGAGAGGTACCACCGGACCTGCCAGCTAGAGGAAGCCTGGCAGCGGGACCGTCATCGGAGCAAAGGGACTAGGCTACCACGAGAGGTACCACCAGACCGGCCAACTAGAGGGAGCCTGGCAGCGGGACCGTCATCGGAGTAAAGGGACTAGGCTACCACGAGAGGTACCACCAGACCTGCCAGCTAGAGGGAGCCTGGCAGCGGGACCATCATCAGAGCAAAGGAACTAGGCTACCACAAGAGGTACCACCGGACCTGCCAGCTAGAGGGAGCCTGGCAGCGGGACCGTCATCGGAGCAAAGGGACTAGGCTACCACGAGA
Source organism: Platanthera zijinensis (assembly GCA_039513925.1). Taxonomy (NCBI): domain Eukaryota; kingdom Viridiplantae; phylum Streptophyta; class Magnoliopsida; order Asparagales; family Orchidaceae; genus Platanthera; species Platanthera zijinensis. The sequence goes on from CM077084.1 coordinate 172,907,390, forward strand.
GGTACCACCAGACCTGGCAGCTAGAGGGAGTCTGGCAGTGGGACCGTCATCGGAGCAAAGGGACTAGGCTACCACGAGAGGTACCACCAAACCTGCCAGCTAGAGGGAGCCTGGCAGTGGGACCATCATCAGAGCAAAGGATTCAGGCTCCCCGAGGTACCCTCGGCCCATCCAGCTAGTGAGAGCCTGACATGAGGAGGTCCTCTCAGGGGGTGGGATTGGGCATGTCACCTAAGCTTTGTCAATTCCAACATCCTCAAAAGGGGGAAAAAGATGGGATACATGACCCCCCCGACTTAGCTGGTCGGGAATTGGACTCATTACGACATAAGAAAAAGAGACATGACTCCGCCGAGGCGAAGCTTCTTCAGGGGGTCTAGGCATGGTGGTCATCCTCAGATTCCATCCCACTGAACACCTCCATCCTGCTCAGGCTCTCCATGATCTTCTCCATCTCCTCCGCCTTGGGGTAGAGCTTCAACCCGCTCTGGTGGCTGTTGCTGGGCTATAGCTTCCACTCCCCTTACCTCTAGGAACTCAGGGCAGGTAGCCGTGGCGTGACCCTCCGTTTGGTGGAAGTCACAGTACAACAACGCTCATCCTCCCCCCCTTCGGCGGGTCTGGCGATCTCTCATGTTGCATCTTATTCCTTCACCTATTGCCAAGGCTTGCTGTGGTGGGGGTAGGAGCTGCCTCGGGGCTTGCCTTTGGAAGTTAAACTTCCCTTGGCCCCCGTGGAAGTTTTCCCCCCCTGGATGAGAGCTCTTCCTGGACCCTGTGCAGGTCCTCCTTGCTGCCTCCAACCTAGTTCTGGACCCTCTTGCCCCTGGAACCCATGAGCTCTTTGCTCTTCTCTCTGTCTTCCTTCCTGATGCCTCGAGCTGCCCTGCTCCTTCAGTTCCGACTCTGTCAGTTTTGCCAACTTCTTGAGAAATCCAGGATTGGCCGCCTCCATGGCTATCTCCTCTGTCGACCATTCCATCAGCTCCTCGAAGGAAAGGGGGGGGGGGGTCTTCCGAGTCAAGCTCATCTTGAAGAACCCTTCGCGCAACCCCACCGTGAATGCCATCTGGAGGGCATACCCAGGCACCTCTTGGATGTCAAGGACCTCCTCTTGGAACCTGTCAACGTAGTGGGCCAGCGACTCCTCGGCCCTTTGCTTTATCAAGAAGAGGGACTCAGGACCCTTCTTCCTCTTCTTGGAAGTGGAGAAGCGAAGCTGAAAGCTCAAGCTCAAGTCTTCGAACCCGAAGAGGGACCTTGGAGGGAGTTGATAGAACCAGTCTCTCGCCTTCTCTTTTAAGGTGATCGTAAATAGACGGCACTTGAAGGTGTCCGTCATTGGCAGGATGGAGACGAAATCCTCAAACCACTGCAAGTGCTGGATGGGGTCATCCCTCCCGGTATAGTATGCCTTGTCAAGTTCCCTTAACCCCTCGGGAACGGGAGCTGAGAGGATCAGCTCGCTGAAGGGTGACCCCCTGAGGGGTGGTCTTGCGGTTTCTACTGGCACGACCTGACCGCCTAACGGGCGAGCACTCGACGGGCTGGGGAACAGATCCTGGATGGGGAGGTCTCGCTCGACCCCCTCTCCCATCCTCTCCTTCCCAGGTCGCCTCCCTAGGGCACTTCCCTCTCCCCCTGCTGGGGTGATCTCGCTTAGATCCCTGGGAGACAGCTCACTGAGGTCCCCGGGAGCCGGTCTCTGGGGGGTGGGGGCTGAGCTGCTAGCCCGAGGGGCAATGCTTCGCAACATCTCCATGATGCCAGAGATGGAAGCCACGAACTCTTCCCTTCCTACGAAGGGTCCTAGGTTGGGGAGACCACTGAGGTCATCACTACCTCCCTGATCTCCAGCCATGACACTCTTCCGAGATCTTCTGTGCTGGTCACTCTCCACGCTCACCGCACCAAAATGTTGAAGCCAAAAATGACCTCCGTGGAGTTCGGTATCCCTAAAGAGGGGTGACCTCACACCTAATACACTCGGGAGGACGTCACGAACCAAAGACCTAGAAAGCTATGAACAGACCCTCGACTCTAGCGTGGAGGTCCCACCACACACCCGGAAGGTTGCTAGAACACTTCCCCTCCCTTACCAAGTGGCTGAGCTGGGCGCCTTGGAGAGCTCTCTCTACTCTACCAAGATGAAGCTAAGGGAGGAGGAGGTAAGGAAATCTCATCTTCTCCAAAGAAACCCAAGGGGGTCTATTTATAGTTTTTCCAAGTCTTGGGGTCAAAATGACCAAAATGCACTAAAGGAAAATAAGCCTCAAGCCAATAGGAAAACTCCACATCGGGGTGTAAAAAGGTTGTTGGTACCCTAGTTTGGATTTGTGTTAAGTCCTCTCATTTAGTTTCTTGACCCAAGATTTATCTATGATCAAAGGTTAGCTAATAGGTTAGATTCCCTTAGTTGTAAAATTGCTTATCCAGATGAAAATTTGGTTAAGTCGTTTTTGGTTCGACTATACTCGAACGCCGCTCGACCATCGTCTATAGACTGGTCGACGATCGTCTATCAGTTGGTCGACGTTCGTCTGTCAGCAGATCGTCTTGCTCTGAGTTAGTTTAACTCTCGACGATCTGCGGTATCTGCCTTGATGATCGTCGAACCCCGCTCGACTTCTTTTGTTAAGACAGATTTCTTTATAGTTCGACTATCTTTAGGTTAGTTCAATTATCTGTTTTGATAGTTCAACTATTTGATGGGTCGACTATCTGTTCTGATAGCTCGACTATCTATTCTGTGTTGATAGTTCGACTATCTGTTTGATAGGTCGACTATCTGTGTGGTAGTTCAACTATCTGTGTTGATAGTTCAACTATCTGATAGCTCGACTATCTGTTTTGATAGTTCGAATATCTGTCTGCTTTTTGATAGGTCGACTATCTGTGTGATAGTTCGACTATCTGTGTGATAGCTCGACTATCTGCCTTGATAATTCGACTATCTGTGTCGTTCGACTATCTGTCTGATAGGTCGACGATCTCCGTGCTTCGGTCGACGATCTCCGAGGGTCGTTCGACGTTCTTTTTGTCTGCCTTTAGTAAAGTTATATCATTTATTATCTGCTTGGCATATTTTATTAAAATATATTTCATTAATGTTATGCTATTATTTCCAGGCAATCTTTGCTCCATTCTTTATGCATAAGTCAATCTTTATCTGACAAAGTGGTTTGTCTTATTAGCTGAAATATATTTTCTACTTTATCTGCCAGGCTGTCCTTTATAGCCGTTAGACTCAAAAGTTCTTCTCTGGCCGTAAAGAGCTCTTTCTGATGTGACTTTTTCTAGCACCCTTTTATCAGATTGATTTGCAGCTTCTTAGAAAGCTTTATCTTTTTATAGGATATCTGTCTGCAAGATATATTTTGCTTTGTGCTATTTGCAGCCCAGTTTGCAGATTCCAGAAGAAGACAAAGTTCAAACTCAGATTAGAGCCGTTGCAAAGGCTCATATATAAAGTGCCTTCTAAAGACAGAGAATAACATATACAAAGAACAACAACTCAAAAATACAAGAAGTTTTACTCACAGCAGCATAGAGATCTACAGCTCTCAGAAATTCACATTCAACTAAGAAGATAAAATCTCTTCAGCATTCTTCTTCATCCTGAGTTCATCCCGCTCACAGGAAGACATTCACTCAGAGGCTTTTAGAAGAAGAAGAAGAAAAAAAGCTTATTGAAGAAGAACACCTTTTCCAAATCAAGAGTCTTCTTCAAGCTTCTCCTTCAGAATTTCTAGACAGTTCTCTGTCAAGAATTCAGAAGAGTTCCTTCACCCTGAAGCAAGACTTCTTCCTGGATATTCTCTAAGCCAGGGGGAGCCTTGACTCTTTAGAGATTTCTAGCTCTGTGCAATCCACTAGCTTCTCTAATCTGTTTTAACAATAGAGAAGAAACTTTAACTCTCTCAACCTCCTGTATAAAGGGTTATTACTCCCTTCAAAAGTGAACCTTGGTGGCAGGGCACCTGATCAAAAACCTGTGTTGGATTTTGAGCTCCTGATCAAAAGCTCAAAGGGTCTACTTGATCTACCTGAAGCAGATCAGTTGGTGGCAGGGCACCTGATCAAAAACCTTTAGTGGATTCCTACCAGGGTGGTAGAAGAGTGGACGTACCTATTTAGAGGGAACCACTATAAAATTTCTTTTGTCGTCTATGCTGCTTATTTAATTTATTGCACTGTGGCTGTGAGTAGAAATAACTAGGATTGCTAGTTACTGTGATAGGATCAAAGCTCAACTATAATTACAGTTGCCCTTCTCTAGTGCACTTCACTTTGTGTCTAGGGTTTAAAATATCTATAAACTCATTCCGCAAATTAACTCTAAGGGAGTTGAGTAGGGTGTCATAATTTTTGAATACTCTATTCACCCCCCCTCTAGAGTTGTATCTATCATCACTTTCAATTGGTATCAGAGGGAGGTTGACTGACTGTACAGGCTAACACCTGAGTCACAAGATCCTGATAGATACCAAGCTTATAGATATTCACTTCATGGCCCAGTCCAAGGATTACTCTAGCACCAGACCTCCAGCTTGCAACTTAGCTAAGTTTAGCATCTGGAAGGCAAGAATCAAATTATACATGAACTCTATTGATGAAGACATTTTCTCTTCTATTTTGACAGGACCTCCAACACCTCCTGCTGCAGCCACTGCTACAACATCTACAAATCTCAGTGCAGTGCCTCCTCCAGATTACAATGATGCCTACAAGAAGGCAAAGATAGCTGATGCCAAAGCTATGAATATTCTGGCTCAGACTATGTCTGATGAAATCTTCCAGAAAGTGGCTGATTGCACCTCTGCAAAAGCCATGTGGGACTCACTGAATCAGATTGTAGCTGGTTCAGCTGATGAAAGGAAGGACAAAAGGTCCAACCTTATATCCCATTATGAAAACTTCAAGAAGACTGAAGCTGAATCAGTTGAAGCCATGTACACCAGGCTCAGCTCAATCATCAATGAGCTGAGAACTCTTGATAAGGAGATTACATTGACAGAGGTCAATGATAAGATACTGATGTGCTTCCCCAGCACATGGGATCTTAGGATCTGGCCTATCAAGGATGCCAGAAGTACAAATGAAATCTCAACTGAAGCTCTCCTTGGCAAGCTCAAGTCTTTTGAGCAAGTGCTGAAGACCAGGGAAGCTGAGGATGAAGCAAAGACTCTAACTCCAACAAGAAAAGAGCAAACTCTTGCTCTCAAAGCTACTGATGCTTCAGAAGGAAGCCAATCCAATGAGGAACTGATGGAACTCTTTGCCAAAAGGTTTCTCAAGATGGGAAGAAAAGACTTCAGAAAGAAATCTTTAAGATATGAAGATAAACCAAGGTATGACAGATCTCCTGCTAAAGAAATTATTTGTTATGGTTGCAGGAAACCTGGACACATTCTACCAGAGTGTCCAGAGGAAAAGAGCAAAGAAAAGAGAAAGGAAAAAGAACATCACAAGAAACACTCCAAGTCCTCCTCCTACAAAAATAAGAAGAAGGAGAAAGGATTTGTTACTGAGACCTGGAGTGATTCAGATGAGGAATCTTCCTCCTCAAGCTCCAGTGAGGATGAGGAAGAGAAGAAGGCAAAGGAAATCTGCCTTATGGCTATTGATGCTTGCAGCAATCACTCAGTTGCAGAGAGTTCTGATGATGATGAAGAGATGCCTACAGAAGATCAGGTATTATCTTCATATGATTTTTCTTCTTCTGAATTTAAATCTGAATTTAAATCCCTTTGCTTAAATCTAATTAGTTCAGAAAAGGAAATTAAGGAACTTAGAAATAAGTTAGCTGAATCAGAATCTATTTCCATTGAAAATGCTAGGTTAGAAGCAGAACTCACTAAGTCTAGTGAAGAAATAAAGTTTCTTAAAAATGAACTAGCAAAGTCCAAGAGATTAGAAGAATCCTTAAATGGCAAAAGCCTTAAGCTGCTAGAAATCACCAGCATGACAAACACTAGGTCAGGCAATAATAAGCTAGGCTTAGGAGCTTCATCATGTGAACCACCAATTATTCTTAAAAATCATCTTTCAACTCCAGTGAACTTTATTTCAGCTGATGGGATAAAGAACCCTGAGCAAGTAAGACAAGTTAATCAAGCCTTAAATAAAGCTAAGAGAGAAAAGAGAAAGCAAAAATTTAAGGAGCTACAAAAAGCATCGAATGCTACTCGACGATCGAAGGCTCAATGGTCGAACGAAGCTCGACGATCTGAGCATCGATCGTCGAACGTAGATCGACGGTCTCAATATGAATTTCAAAATTACAACCAGAACCTTAGAAACCTAAATATAAATAGAAACCCTAGGTTTGTGGACCCATTAACTGCATGGAGCATCCCACCTAGGAGATCTTACCCTTTAGGATATAAACCCCAACCTGCTTATTCTTTTATTTCTAGTTTTCATTATGTGAAGAATAATGGACCCAAGGTTACCTGGGTCCACAATGTCTAATTGTTATTCTGCAGGTGAAGACCTATCCAATTACTAAGGACAAGTGGTATTTAGATAGTGGTTGCTCCAAACATATGACAGGAAATATAGAAAATCTATCAAGATTCAAGGCCAGGCTTGGACCAAAGATGATCTTTAGGGATTCTAGCTGTGGTCAAACTGAAGGATATGGTAGGATTACCATTGGAGCAGTAACTTTCAAGAGAGTTGCATATGTAACTGGACTGAAGCACAACCTTATCTCAGTAAGTCAGTTATGTGATGCAGGATATCAGGTATCTTTCACTAACACTCTCTGTAATATTACTTTAAATAATAATGTTGTGTTAGTAGGTATTAGACAAGGTAATATTTATTTAGTAGATTTTAATTCAACCCAATCTGAAATCTGTTTATTTAATGAAGTAATAAATAATAACAACATCTTATGGCATAGGAGGCTTAGCCATGTTAACCTCAAGAACATATCTAGGTTATCTAAATACAACCTTGTTAGAGGTTTACCTTCTTGCCCCTACAAGAAGGAGAGCCTATGCAAGGCTTGTCAACTAGGCAAGCAAAACCAAAAATTCTTTTAAATCTGTAAATAAAAGTGATTCACCTAGAATCCTGTATTTATTACACTTGGATCTTTTTGGTCCAATAAATGTACAGAGTCTAGGAGGGAAGTATTACACTTTAGTAATTGTAGATGACTTCTCTAGGTTCACTTGGGTGTTCTTTTTGAGAACTAAGGCTGATAACTTCAAATTTCTTACAGACTTTCTGCTATGTGTGCAGACTGAGTATTCTACTCATGTGGCCTTGATCAGAAGTGATCATGGTACTGAGTTTGAGTCTCTTCTCATGCAAGAATTCTGTGAGAAAGAAGGTATCAAACATAGCTTCTCTGCTCCTAGAACTCACCAACAAAATGGGGTAGTGGAAATGAAGAATAGAACCCTGATTGAAGCTGTAGGAACACTGTTGGCAGATGCTAATATGCCTCTCTCCTATTGGGTAGAAGCTGTTAGCACAGCTAATTATGTTCTGAACATAAGTCTTATACACAAGCTTAAGAGTAAAACTCCTTATGAGTTGCTTAAAGGAAAGAAACCTAAAATTAATTATTTTAGAGTGTTTGGTTGTGTAGTATACATTCATAACAATAACAAAGAATACCTTAGAAAGTTTGAAGCAAAAGCTTCAATGGGAATCTTTCTTGGATATTCCCAAGTAAGCAAAGCTTATAAGGTATTTAATAAATCAACTTCTAAAATTGAGGAATCTGTGCATGTGTCCTTTGATGAATCTCAGATGTTTTACAAGGAGAAGAAACTTCTCCTTCCTCAAGTTCATTATAGGTACCCGAAGTTAATAAAGATGTCACTCAAGAGATTCTCCATCTATCAACTCTTCACATCACTGATTCAGACAGTGATGAAGACTTTGCAGAAGCTGTTGCTATACCACCAACAGTTGATCCAATTCCTCCTGAGGAATTAATCCCAAATGTTGCTGAAGATCACATCCCACCTGCTGATGTTGTCACACTTAGAGATCATCCTACATCTCAAGTGATTGGAGACATATCAGCTGGTGTACAAACAAGAAATCACTCAAGACAGGATGTGATGCATGCTTGTTTCCTTTCTCAGATTGAGCCTCTCACCATAAAAGATGCTGAGCTAGATCCCCACTGGATCATTGCTATGCAAGAGGAGCTCAATTAGTTTGAAAGATGTAAGGTATGGACTTTGGTTCCAAGACCAAAAGGCCAACTGATCATAGGCACCAAGTGGGTGTTTAGAAACAAGTTGGATGCAAATGGAATTATAATAAGGAATAAAGCTAGGCTTGTAGCTCAGGGCTATAGATAGGAGGAAGGTATAGATTATGACCAAACCTTTGCTCCTGTTGCAAGGCTAGAGGCAATATGGATTTTTCTAGCCTATGCAGCCTATATGAAGTTTAAGGTTTTTCAGATGGATGTCAAAAGTGCATTCCTAAATGGTGAGCTAAAGGAAGAAGTATTTGTTGAACAACCTCCTGGGTTTGTCTCTTCAACTCAGCACTCACATGTTTTCAAGTTGCAAAAAGCTCTTTATGGACTTAAACAAGCACCCATAGCCTGGTATGAGACTCTAGCTAGCTTCCTTTTAGAGCACAACTTTGTTAGGGGAGTAGTTGATAGAACCCTTTTCATTAAGCATCACAAGGACACCATCCTGTTAGTTCAAATCTATGTGGATGATATTATTTTTGGCTCCACTGATCCCAAACTGTGCAAAAAGTTCTCTGACTTGATGCATTCTAAGTTTGAGATGAGTAGTATGAGTGAGCTGTCTTACTTTCTTGGTCTCCAAGTAAAGCAAGATGCTGATGACATCTTCATCTCCCAATCCAAATATGCCAAGGAATTGGTAAAGAAGTTTGGGATGGCTGATGCTTCAGCAATGCATACACCCATGGCTACTAATGCAGTTATAGATTCTGATGATTAGAAGATTTATAAGGCCATTGTTGGTTCCCTATTATATTTAACTGCAAGTAGGCCAGATATAATGTTTGCTACATGCCTATGCGCTAGATTTTAGGTCAATCCCAAGGAATCTAATTTGACTCTTCTCAAGAGAATTTTGAGATACTTGAAGGGATGCCCAAATTTAGGACTATGGTACCCAACAGAATCAGAATTTGAGTTAATTGGATACTCTGGTTCTGACTATGCTGGTTGTAGAGTTGACAGGAAAAGTAACTCAGGAACTTGTCAGTTCCTGGGAGAGAGATTGGTCTCTTGGTTCTGTAAGAAGCATGCTTCTGTCTCAACTTCAACTGCAGAGGCTGAATATATAGCAGCTGCCAGTTGTTGTTCACAGATCCTGTGGATTCAAAACCAGCTTTTGGATTATGGGTACACATACAAGAACACAAAAATCATGTGTGACAGTACCAGTGCTATCTCTATTGCATAAAATCCTGTGCACCACTCTAGAACCAAGCACATTGGATTAGACACCATTTCCTTGAGAGATTGTGTGGAAAAGAACAAGATCAGCCTTGAGTTCATATCCACTGACCTTCAGAGAGGTGATATTTTCACCAAGCCTTTAGATGAACAATAACATCTGTTCTTTCTGCATCAACTAGGCATGATTAATGGAAAAGACTAAGTGTGACGTTTGCCTTTGTTGATATCTGTTTGAAGATCGTCGAATGACGTTCGACAATAGTCGATTAGGTTGAGCCGATCGTCGACCTACGGGCGACGACAACTTATTTGTTTGTGAAAACAGAAATAGTAGAACGATTGATCGACTATTATGCTTCAGGAAACGATCGTCGAACGACAATTCGACCATCGTCTCCAGTATCTTTTAAAATAGACCGACGATTGCGGTTTTTTTATTTAAACCGATGGTCGATCTAGGTTAAGAGATCGTGCTTGTTATAGTCGACAGAACTCGTCTTTTCGTATTCCGTCTTTATGTTTGAGCTCTGCCTCGCGCTTTTCTCCTCCTCCTTCTCCCAAGAAAAGGACATTACCAGATAAAGAAAGCAAAATTATATCTTCTAGAGAATCTGATCAGAAAAGGAAAATAGATGCAAAAGGCAAAAGAGTTATATACTCTGAGAAATTAAGTAAAAGATATGCTGAATTTGCTCCTCCAACATCTTTAGTTATTCAAGAAAAGAAAGAGCCAGCTGCAAGCATGTTAGAACTTTCTACTAAATTCAGAACTGTAAATCCTCTAAATCCAGCTGATGAAAATGAGTATGAAAGCTTAGAGCTTAATCCTGACTTCAGGATGGCCAGATTCCTTGAATTGGTTGGATCAGCTCAGATTAGAAAAGCCAGAGCTGAAGGAAAAGATGTTAAAGGCTTAACTACTATGTCCAAATTCAGAAAGAAAGAACTTGATAGATTCCAGGTAAGACCTAAAGTTTTTGATGCTACCAAATATATAAAAAATATCCAGAAGCAGTTGTTCCAAGAATAGGAGAAACCAAAGTTATTGGAGAACAAGATCTGAAGACATCAAAGAAGGAAGCTCTAGATCCTCTCAGAAAAATCTCGTTTATTCCTGACTCTTCTATCTCTAAACCAGATTCTGATGCTGTTTAAGTTTTATTGTCAATCTGCTTATATTAACTGTTTGATTGATGCATTTGATGCTTAGATGTTGCTTTCCTGAGTTATTTTTTTTCTAGTAGTTTTTGAGAGACTTAACCCAAATAGGGAGAGATTGTTGGTACCCTAGTTTGGATTTGTGTTAAGTCCTCTCATTTAGTTTCTTGACCCAAGATTTATCTATGGTCAAAGGTTAGCTAATAGGTTAGATTCCCTTAGTTGTAAAATTGCTTATCCAGATGAAAATTTGGTTAAGTCGTTTTTGGTTCGACTATAGTCGAACGCCGCTCGACCATCGTCTATCGACTGGTCGACGATCGTCTATCAGTTGGTCGACGTCCGTTTGTTAACAGATCGTCTTGCTCTAAGTTAGTTCAACTCTCGACGATCTGCGGTATCTACCTTGACGATTGTCGAACCCCGCTCGACTTCTTTTGTTAAGACAGATTTCTTTATAGTTCGACTATCTTTCGGTTAGTTCAACTATCTGTTTTGATAGTTCAACTATTTGATGGCTCGACTATATGTTCTGAAAGCTCGACTATCTGTTCTGTGTTGATAGTTCGACTATCTATTTGATAGGTCGACTATCTGTGTGGTAGTTCAACTATCTGTGTTGATAGTTCAACTATCTGATAGCTCGACTATCTGTTTTGATAGTTCGACTATCTGTCTGCTTTTTGATAGATCGACTATCTGTGTGATAGTTCGACTATCTGTGTGATAGATCGACTATCTTCCTTGATAGTTCGACTATCTGTGTCGTTCGACTATCTGTCTGATAGGTCGACGATCTCCGTGCTTCGGTCGACGATCTCCGAGGGTCGTTCAACGTTTTTTTTGTCTGCCTTTTGTAAAGTTATATTATTTATTATCTGCTTGGCATATTTTATTAAAGTATATTTCATTGATGTTATGCTATTATTTCCAGGCAATCTTTGCTCCATTCTTTATGCATAAGTCAATCTTTATCTGACAAAGTGGTTTGTCTTATTAGCTGAAATATATTTTCTGCTTTATCTACCAGGCTGTCCTTTATAGCCGTTAGACTCAAAAGTCTTCTCTGGTCGTAAAGAGCTCTTTCTGATGTGACTTTTTCTAGCACTCTTTTATCAGATTGATTTGCAGCTTCTTAGAAAGCTTTATCTTTTTATAGGATATCTGTATGCAAGAAATATTTTGCTTTGTGCTATTTGCAGCCCAGTTTGCAGATTCCAGAAGAAGACAAAGTTCAAACTCAGATTAGAGCCGTTGCAAAGGCTCATATATAAAGTGCCTTCTAAAGACAGAGAACAACATATACAAAGAACAACAACTCAAAAATACAAGAAGTTTTACTTACAGCAGCATAGAGATCTACAGCTATTAGAAATTCACATTCAACTGAGAAGATAAAATCTCTTCAACATTCTTCTTCATCCTGAGTTCATCCTGCTCACAGGAGACATTCACTCAGAGGCTTTTAGAAGAAGAAGAAGAAAGAAAGCTGATTGAAGAAGAACACCTTTTCCAAATAAAGAGTCTTCTTCAAGCTTCTCCTTCAGAATTTCTAGACAGTTCTCTGTCAAAAATTCAGAAGAGTTCCTGCACCCTGAAGCAAGACTTCTTCCTGGATATTCTCTAAGCCAGGGGGAGCCTTGACTCTTTAGAGCTTTCTAGCTCTATGCAATCCACTAGCTTCTCTAATCTATTTTAACAATAGAGAAGAAACTTTAACTCTCTCAACCTCCTGTATAAAGGGTTATTACTCCCTTCAAAAGTGAATCTTGGTGGCAGGGCACCTGATCAAAAACCTGTGTTGGATTTTGAACTCCTGATCAAAAGCTCAAAGGGTCTACTTGATCTACCTGAAGCAGATCAGTTGGTGGCAGGACACATGATCAAAAACCTGTAGTGGATTCCACCAGGGTGGTAGAAGAGTGGACGTACCTATTTAGAGGGAACCACTATAAAATTTCTTGTGTCGTCTGTGCTGCTTATTTAATTTATTGCACTGTGGTTGTGAGTATAAATAACTAGGATTGCTAGTTGCTGTGATAGGATCAAAGCTCAACTGTAATTACAGTTGCCCTTCTCTAGTGCACTTCACTTTGTGTTAGGCTCTAGGGTTTAAAATATCTATAAACTCATTCCGCAAATTAACTCTAAGGGAGTTGAGTAGGGTGTCATAATTTTTGAATACTCTATTCACCCCCCTCTATAGTTGTATCTATCATCACTTTCTCCTCCTCGTCTCTCTCGTCTTCTCAGACAAATCGATGGCGATTGCTCTAGCCCTTCTATCTGCGATGAAGTTTGACGCTGGCTTCAGCGTAGACTTCGAATCTTTCAGTACCTGTGATTCTGAGATAATAGAAATCCTCCAGCTCTACAAAGAACAAGGTTTGGAAAAGCTTATGACCACAAGAATCAAGATCAACATAACAGAGATTAAAGAGTGGGTTTTCACTTCGTCTTCCAATGACGAATCGATGACTGGAACGATTGGCGGCGAAGAGGTAAGTTTTTCTCCTTCCGCATTGACTGATATTTTTGGATTACTGAATGGTGAAGAAGATAATGAACAAGATACCCAAGAGTTTGGAAGGATGTTAATCGAGTTAGGACATGCCGAAGGCATTCCTTCTAAGTTATTAAAAGTTAATTTTCCGTTAAAGATAAAGTTCTTGGCTGAACTAGTCGGAAAAGTGCTTCTGAGCAAGCACTCTGCTCATGACAACATCACCAGGAAGCAGTTTGCCTTGATGTGTGCCATAGTAAATAAAAAACAGATCAATTGGGCAGGAATTATGTTTGATTTGATAAAAAAGAAGAATGACAAGAAGGAAGTAACCCTAGGTAGGGTACTTGGGATATTTCTAAAAGAGAAATACTCCCACCTGTTGGTAACAGTTTCAACAACTATCAATGCCAGTAAGAAGATGGATCCAACACTGTTTGTTAAGTGGAAAAGAAGTTTTCAGAAGCCTTCTCCAGCAGGGGTAGCTCCAGTTGTGTCTGAGAGCACAAGGACTGTTTCAGTCACTCCCCACCTACCTGAAGAAGGATCATCCATTCTTTCCATTTCCATCCACTTCTGCTGCATTCCCATCTACCTCTACTGAAGTACCATCGACATCTGTATTACCATCTACATCTACTATCACTCTTCTTCTTGACACTTCTTCTATTCCCCATACTTCATCTCCAGCATCTCCCATTCCTGCACATCTAGCTGGGACTTCTATTCCCAGTTTTGATTTGTTAAGATCTGAGAGAATTCCAACCCCACCTCAGTCACCACTTACACCCCCAGATCACACTGACTTTCCCTCATCCACTCCTCAATCACTAGTTCACAACACATCTCATCAGGAAACTGCCTTTCCTGATGATCTTCCATCTTCTGTTGTTCCCCCATCCACCTCTATATCTCCAGCACTCATAGCCAATATCCTGGAGTTAATTACTCCTTCAATCAAAACCATGATTAAAGAAGCAATTTCTCCTCTTGAATCCTCCATTTCTTCCCTGACTACCTCCATCCAAGCTCTCTCAAAATCTGCTGAGCCCTCTTCATCTAGGGGCCTGGTTTCAGTTTCCACTGAAATCAGGCAGGGGGAGATGTTCTATGAAGATGCCTCTGAACTACCCCTAGCCTCTCTTCTAGTAGATCCTCCAGCAGATACTCAAAGAGAAACAACACTTACAGAAAAAGAGATAGTAGCTCAAGAAGAAACAATACCTCAACTTTCTGAAAAAGAGATTTCTGATGCTATAATGAAAACAAAATTTGTTGTCAAAGTCTGCTTAGAAGAATACTCCACTCCCATAGTTGCTCTATTCCTGGAAGGAGTCATCACCTCCTATCTAGATGATTTATGGGAGGTAGGAAGTCCTAAAGGTATTTCCCTTTCTCAATTTACTGACTTGTTAACTGACATGTTAACATGTCAATATCTTGAAGGTATGATGCTAGATTATTTAGAGGATCTGTGTGTTCCTGTTGCTACAGATCAAGTGCAAGAAGATCAAGGAGATCTAGAAATAACAGAACTAGCTGTTCATCAACCTGCTCAAGAACTAGCGCAAGAATCTGCTAATCAAAAGCCTGTACCCTCTTCTCCAGCTCAGGTAGCGGTGAATGATGAACTGGTCCTCATGATAGTTGCAGCTGAGATAGAGAAAGTTTCAGATATTCAGAAAGAAAAGTCTACAGTCTGGGATGACACCCCAGGACTGGATCTAGACACTCTTCTAGCACAGGATGCCTTGGAAGAAGAGATAGAAAAAGCTGCTTTAAAGGATAGAAAAAAGCTATGCGAGAAGCTGTTGATCCTTATGATCATCCTCAATCATCTGATGATGAAGATGACTCTGATGATTCAGAAGGAACCAAGAAGAAGAAATCTGCCAAAAGAAAAAGAAAAGCTGCTGCTCCTCCTCTATCTAACCCTGGCCATGATATTCCTTACTATATCTTGAAAGGAATAGATCCCAAGTCAAAAGAATATCAGCACTGGATGGGATTCTCCAAGAATCAGCAAAAACAAAGAAAGAAATCTAAAAGATATGACAGTCCAGCTCCTAAATGGAATTCTAAAGGACCTCCTCCTCCTCCTCCTAGTGCAGGAACGTCTGGGAATGTTGCCAGTCCCTCTGCTCCTCCTTCTAGATTCACTTCTTCCCAATCTTATCAGAGGAAAGGAAATCAAAGCTACCATGGCAAGTCTCAATCTGGACATCAGAGACAGGAAGCTGAGTTACAAGAACAAGTGAAAGAGGTAATTTACCTAAAGCCAACCTTTTCTCCTCCTCCTCCCAAGAAAAGGACATTACCAGATAAAGAAAGCAAAATTATATCTTCCAGAGAATCTGATCAGAAAAGGAAAATAGATGCAAAAGGCAAAAGAGTTATATACTCTGAGAAATCAAGTAAAAGATATGCTGAATTTGCTCCTCCAACATCTTTAGTTATTCAAGAAAAGAAAGAGCCAGCTGCAAGCATGTTAGAACTTTCTACTAAATTCAGAACTGTAAATCCTCTAAATCCAGCTGATGAAAATGAGTATGAAAGCTTAGAGCTTAATCCTGACTTCAGGATGGCCAGATTCCTTGAATTGGTTTAATCAGCTCAGATTAGAAAAGCCAGAGCTGAAGGAAAAGATGTTAAAGGCTTAACTACTATGTCCAAATTCAGAAAGAAAGAACTTGATAGATTCCAGGTAATACCTGAAGTTTTTGATGCTACCAAATATATAGAAAAATATCTAGAAGCAATTGTTCCAAGAACAGGAGAAACCAAAGTTATTGGAGAACAAGATCTGAAGACATCAAAGAAGGAAGCTCTAGATCCTCTCAGAAAAATCTCATTTATTCCTGACTCTTCTATCTCTAAACTAGATTCTGATGCTGTTTAAGTTTTATTGTCAATCTGCTTATGTTAACTATTTGATTGATGCGCATTTGATGCTTAGATGTTGCTTTCCTGAGTTATTTTTTCAGTAGTTTTTGAGTGACTTAACCCAAATAGGGGGAGATTATTGGTACCCTAGTTTGGATTTGTGTTAAGTCCTCTCATTTAGTTTCTTGACCCAAGATTTATCTATGGTCAAAGGTTATCTAATAGGTTAGATTCCCTTAGTTGTAAAATTGCTTATCCAGATGAAAATTTGGTTAAGTCGTTTTTGGTTCGACTATAGTCGAACGCCGCTCGACCATCGTCTATCGACTGGTCGACGATCGTCTATCAGTTGGTCGACATTCGGCTGTCAGCAGATCGTCTTGCTCTGAGTTATTTCAACTCTCGACGACCTGCGGTATCTGTCTTGATGATCATCGAACCCCGCTTGACTTCTTTTGTTAAGACAGATTTCTTGATAGTTCGACTATCTTTTGGTTAGTTCAACTATCTTTTTTGATAGTTCAACTATTTGAAGGCTCGACTATCTGTTCTGATAGCTCGACTATCTATTCTGTGTTGATAGTTCGACTATCTGTTTGATAGGTCGACTATCTGTATGGTAGTTCAACTATCTGTGTTGATAGTTCAACTATCTGATAGCTCGACTATCTGTTTTGATAGTTCGACTATCTGTCTGCTTTTTGATAGGTCGACTATCTGTTTGATAGTTTGACTATCTGTGTGATAGCTCGACTATCTGCCTTGATAGTT
Organism: Platanthera zijinensis; assembly: GCA_039513925.1. Taxonomy (NCBI): domain Eukaryota; kingdom Viridiplantae; phylum Streptophyta; class Magnoliopsida; order Asparagales; family Orchidaceae; genus Platanthera; species Platanthera zijinensis. Next base: position 172,924,129 of record CM077084.1, read on the forward strand.
CGACTATCTGTGTCATTCGACTATCTGTCTGATAGGTCGACGATCTCCGTGCTTCGGTCGACGATCTCCGAGGGTCGTTCGACGTTCTTTTTGTCTGCCTTTAGTAAAATTATATAATTTATTATCTGTTTGGCATATTTTATTAAAGTATATTTCATTGATGTTATGCTATTATTTCCAGGCAATCTTTGCTCCATTCTTTATGCATAAGTCAATCTTTATCTGACAAAGTGGTTTGTCTTATTAGCTGAAATATATTTTCTGCTTTATCTGCCAGGCTGTCCTTTATATTCGTTAGACTCACAAAGTCTTCTCTGGCCGTAAAGAGCTCTTTCTGATGTGACTTTTTCTAGCACTCTTTTATCAGATTGATTTGCAGCTTCTTAGAAAGCTTTATCTTTTTATAGGATATCTGTCTGCAAGATATATTTTGCTTTGTGCTATTTGCAGCCCAGTTTGCAGATTCCAGAAGAAGACAAAGTTCAAACTCAGATTAGAGCCATTGCAAAGGCTCATATATAAAGTGTCTTCTAAAGACAGAGAACAACATATACAAAGAACAACAACTCAAAAATACAAGAAGTTTTACTCACAGCAGCATAGAGATCTACAGCTCTCAGAAATTCCCATTCAACTGAGAAGATAAAATCTCTTCAGCATTCTTCTTCATCCTGAGTTTATCCTGCTCACAGGAAGACATTCACTCAGAGGATTTTAGAAGAAGAAGAAGAAAGAAAGCTGATTGAAGAAGAACATCTTTTCCAAATCAAGAGTCTTCTTTAAGCTTCTCCTTCAGAATTTCTAGACAGTTCTCTGTCAAGAATTCAGAAGAGTTCCTGCACCCTGAAGCAAGACTTCTTCCTGGATATTCTCTAAGCCAGGGGAAGCCTTGACTCTTTAGAGCTTTCTAGCTCTGTGCAATCCACTAGCTTCTCTAATCTATTTTAACAATAGAGAAGAAACTTTAACTCTCTCAACCTCCTGTATAAAGGGTTATTATTCCCTTCAAAAGTGAATCTTGGTGGCAGGGCACCTAATCAAAAACCTGAGTTGGATTTTGAGCTCCTGATCAAAAGCTCAAAGGGTCTACTTGATCTACCTGAAGCAGATCAGTTGGTGGCAGGTCACCTGATCAAAAACCTGTAGTAGATTCCTACCAGGGTGGTAGAAGAGTGGACGTACCTATTTAGAGGGAACCACTATAAAATTTCTTGTGTCGTCTGTGCTGCTTATTTAATTTATTGCACTATGGCTGTGAGTAGAAATAACTAGGATTGCTAGTTGCTGTGATAGGATCAAAGCTCAACTGTAATTACAGTTGCCCTTCTCTAGTGCACTTCACTTTGTGTTAGGCTCTAGGGTTTAAAAAATCTATAAACTCATTCCGCAAATTAACTCTAAGGGAGTTGAGTAGGGTGTCATAATTTTTGAATACTCTATTCACCCCCCTCTAGAGTTGTATCTATCATCACTTTCAGAGGTAATCCCCCTCGAGGGCACAACGGTAAAAATAGGTCGGGCGAGCTGGCGGTTAGGCGAGAAGTGAGGGGCGGCCTGAGCGAACAGGCGGCTTGCGAGACGAGACAGTCTGCGGTCTTCCTGACGAGAGGGCCTGCCTGACGAGAGGGCTTGCCTGACGAGAGGGCTTGCCTGACAAGAGGGCCTGCCGGATGAGAGGGCTTGCCTGACGAGAGGGCTTGCTGGACGAGAGGGCCTGCCTGACGAGAGGGCCTGCCTGACGAGAGGGCTTGCGTGACTCTTCAAGGGGGCCCTGGGGCGATAAATATTTCCTTCTATTTCCAAGGTTAAGCCAAAATTGGCCACCAAGAGTGTAAGATCTTTCAAAAGCTTAAAAACCTACAGTTGGTTCCGCGCCTGCCGGGAGGGCCCTACTCGGCGAATACGGGGTTGTACAATAGTAGTTGGCAAGTGGGGTGAGCAGGTTTTACTTTCGGTCAAGGATCAGGGCGAGTGGCGAGTGTCATCTTCACCAGGCACTCGCCACCCACGACGAGTAATAATAACGTGGTCGGCTCCCCTAGGTGCATTTTACTTGGGAATCCTTTTTTTGGCAGCCCAATTTGGACTGCAAATAATAAAATCAAAAGGGGGAATTCTGCTATCCGCTGACCGTTCCTGAAAAACTATAAATAAATCCCCATGGGCACCTTTGGAGAGGACCTTTTCTTTGGCTTTTCTCTCCTCTGATTGATTATGGTTGGCTGGAGCTTCCATGTTGTTGGCCATGATTTCTATGTAGATAGTTTGGCGCTCCTTAGTGTCCTCCAAGGTGCCCAACTTAGCATTAGATACGGAGGGGAATATCTCTTCAATCTTTTGGTTGTGTGGCGGGACCACCTCGCTATAGCTTAAGAGACTGTTTCTTTGTTCTAAGAAACTGGTTAAGCATTCTAACTTGTGAGAAATAAGTGCAAGTTTCCTCATCGGTCCGAACTCCTATTTGAATCATAGTTTCCGAGTTCAACATCAAGAGCCTTATCGAATTGTTCCACATCTTCTTTCTTCAGCACGTGTCGAGAGAGGAGAATACTCAAGCAGACTATTTAAGGAATTATGGCCCTCGCGCGGGGAGGAACGGTGATGGAGTTGTTTCAGCCATCTAATGAAGAGGGGGAGATGATGGAGGTCATCCTGACGACCCTCGTGGATGGACCCCTTCATTATTTTTTGACCTCGGTTAAATTTCTAAAGGGAGTTCTGGACAAGTGGCGGTTTAAAAACAACTTTGCCTATTACTTTCTTTATGAAGGTGACTTGTACCGGAAGACCCTATCAGGACTCCTGACAAGGTGTGTCACCAAGTAAGAGGTCCCCAGAGTTTTGGAGGGGATTCACTCCGGGGAGTGTGGTATACGCTCCGAGAGTTGAACTTTAGAGAAGAGGCTGTTGTGGCAGGGTTACTTTTGGTAGAAAATTGGCTGGGATGCTGCATAGTATGCGAAGAAGTGTTAAAAGTGTCAGCTCTTCATGTCGCTTCAGCTCCTACTATCACAAAGGCTCAGGACAATCACGACGATATAACCCTTTATAATATGGGGAATAATCCTGGTAGGCCCTTTCCCCCAGGCCATCAGGCATAGGAAGTTTCTTCTGGTCATGATCGACTACTTTTCCAAGTGGCTAGAGGTCAACGTGCTAGCAAAAATGAGCTCACATGTAATAAGAAATTTAATTTATGGGGAGATAATCTACTAGTACAGGCTGATTTTTTCCATAGTTGGTAAAAAATGGTTGTAGTTTGTAGTGATGGGCTCGCCAGTTTCTATAGTCAGTTGGGTATTGACCTCCGCTTCGCTTCCTTCCATAACCCTTGGAGAAATAGGCAGGTGGAGGCCAAGAATAAGGTCACTATAAACCTACTAAATAAACAGGTGGAGAATCTGATGATCAAGTGGGTGGAGCAGCTCCCCTCCATCCTTTAGGCCTTAAGAACCATGCCTAACATGGCCACGGGGGAAACCCCTTTTAAACTCTTTCATAGCTCGAATGTTGTGTTGTCAGTGGAGTTCGAAGTAAGGTCACCATGAGTCGTCGTCATAGGGGGAGGAGAAGATGAGTGGAGGGTGGAGAACGAGGAAGAGCAACGACTCTCATTTGACCTCGTGGAAGAGCGCCTACGACCTGACAACATTTTCCCAGGATGAAATCAAGCGTCGGATGGCAAAATATTTTGATAAGCATATTAAGATCAAATAGTTTACAAAGGGAGATCTTGTTCTTAATATGGTCGACGCTGTAGGAAGGTCAACGACAATTGGGAAACTCCATCCCAAACTAAGAATGACCCTATATAATTTTAGAAGATCTAAAGTTAGAAGGGTACTGCCTCATGAATTTTGAGGGAGCGCCCCTTAACAATTCTTGGAGTGGTTATAACCAGAAGCGTTTTTATCCTTAAGTAAACAATGAAATAGTCTCAACATGTTTTGCTTCGTGATGGATGTTGCCTCCGTTTCATTGGATCAAGGAGTAGTGTACTAGGAAGCTCCCCGACTTAAGATGAAAGTAGTGTTTTACTCAAAAATAAGCCCTTAAAAAGATTCCGTTGACCGGGATCTCACAAGCTGATAGGGCAAGTTGATCGCTTGGGTGGCTAGTTGAAGGATAATTTGGTTTGGAAAGAAACCACTAAGAAGATTCTACTGACCGGGCTCTCACAAGTATGCTTGATTAGCAATCGCTCAGGTGGCTTGTTGAAAATTAAGTATGTTTGTAAAGAAGCTTGTATGAATATTTTGCTGACTTTGCTCTCACAATCTGGCAGGGCATGTCGATCATTCTGGTGACAAGTTGAAAAATAAGTAGTTTTGGAAAGAAGCCTTCGAGAGGATTCTATTGACCAGGCTCTCACAAACTAACATGGCGGGTTAATCGATTGGGTGGCAGGTTAAAAAATAAGTAGGTTTGGAAAGAAGCCTCTAAGAAGATTCTGCTGACTGTGCTTTTATAAGCCGGTAGAGGGGGTCAATTGCTCGAGTGGCAGGTTAAAAAATAAATGAGTTTGGAAAGAAGCCTCAGAGATCATTTCGCTGACAAGACTCTCACAAGCCGGCAGTGTAGGTAAATCACTTAGGTGGCAGGTTGAAAAATAAGTAGGTTTGGAAAGAAGCTTTCGAGAGGATTTCGTTGATAGAGCTTTCACAAGCTGGCAGGGCAGGTCGATTGCTTGGGTGGTAGGTTAAAAAATAAATTGGTTTAGAAAGAAGGCTCAAAAAAGATTTTGCTGACCGGGCTTGTTGGGAAGATTTCCCTCAATCTTCCAAGATTTGAAAAAGTATCACTATGAATGCTAAGAACATAATTTATTTAATGCATATCCACTTTTTGAGCATGCAAGGCTCTTGGAATAAATGTTTAAAGTAAAGCTGAGCTATACAACTGAGAAGCTTTTATTTTTGAGCTACATCTTGAGATAATGGCCCATACTGCTAAAAGCCACAGATCTCAGCACCAAATAAAATACCATTGAGAATAAAGGATCTTCTCAGTAATATAATTAAGAGGATTCAAATCCAGCAGCCTCTGAAAGCCACAAGTCTCAACACCAAGTCTAATTCTTCTGAGAATGGAATGAATACTCAGAGGTATAACTAACACGATTCAGATGTTACCGTTGAAGCCCAGATTGCTTGGCGGAAGTCAACTTTGGTGCTTGCACCAAAAGCAGGGATAAGATATTCTATTCTTACCCATGCTTCGACAAGACATTTTCTCAAGACCTTTGCAGTGTGTCAAAGACTATAAAGATGAAGTTCCAGGACAATAGAACAGTGTCATTGCTAGAATTTTTAAAACCAAAAATTATATATTGCTTCATGCAATCTGCAAGCTTGTTCTTCTTGGAGACCTTCTGAAGAACAATTTGAGTCAATCTAGACTCATAGCCAGGTCTGTTGGATCCCTAGTTTGGATTTGGGCTAGGTTCACTAATCTAGGCTAAGTCAGACTTACATTGTATAGCCAGGGTCTAGTCTAGTGTTTTATGTGTCAGTTAGGTCAACAACTCAGTGAGATAAGACCAAGACATCAGAGACTTAGAAGACAGCAGAGACTGAACAAGGAAGAAATTTTTTCTAAGTGAAAAGTCATTCGACGATCTCTGAAGAGAGCTCGACGATCTTCGTTCTGCGTTCAACGATCTCAGAGTTAAATCTCTAAATGCTGAGATCGACGATCGCTGAACTTAGTTCAACGATCTCTGATCTACTTTCAGGATAGAGATCGACGATCAACCATCTCAGTTCGACGATCTTGAAGCCCAGTTTGGAAGGCAGATTTTCAGATCAACGATCACAGGGCTCAACTCGACGATAGAGGATGTTTGAGTTCAACGATCTCAGGACCAGATTGACGATTACTGCAAGATCAACATTTTATTCCCTACAGTTATTGTTTTCCTTATTGACTGATTATTATATTACTTATATGAATCTGAGTGATTAATGCATATATTCTCTAAATATAGCCATTCCTTGGCAAGCATTAATTACTGGTATTCACAGAGTTATTATACAGCCATTCTCGGGACAGTTAAGGAAATGAGTTAATTCTCTTATAGCCATTGCACGAGTTCCTGTGATTCCTGCAGTCAATTAATGTGTGCCATTTCAAATTCAGTTTGGAATTATTCAAAGCAAAGATAGTCAGAGAATAAAAGTGATAGAGAATTATTATGCAGAAGACATAGACAGATTTTGTTAGAGAACACAAGAAAACAAAAAAAAGAAGAAGAACAGCTTTTAGTTCTTCATACAAGTGTTCATCCGGGAAGCCTGTAGAGACATTCATCTTCAATCAGTCTCAGCTTTTTGGAATTCAAAAACTATACCCTGTACAAGGCTTTGGATTCCTGAACCAATCAAGATCATCAGGACAAGCCTTGACTCCATCAGGATCACTCTCAAGTCTTCCCTCATTTGCTTGAGAAAAGAGAAGACAACTCAACTCTTTCTTTCCCCCCTCTGTGTACAGGGTTCTTACTCCCTTCAAAAGTAATTCCTGGTTGTGAGGTCTCCTGATCAAAAGACTTCAAGTGGTTTTCCGGCACCTGATCAAAAGCTAGAAGGGTTGCAATATCTCCCTAGAAATAAATATTACTTTGTGGCAGTCACCTGATTAAAAAATCTGAGAGTGATTCCTACCAGGGTGGTAGAAGAGTGGATGTACCCAGATTTTGGGAACCACTATAATTTCTTGTGTCGTCTGGTTACTCTTTCTCTTATTGTTCTTGCTATTTACTGTGATTTTTAGAATAGCTCTCTAATTTTCTTTTATTTATTTAATTATTGGTATCACCGATTTTTAACTCTGATAGAATAGCATAAAACAGTCAAAAGTTTTAAACACTCTATTCACCCCCTCTAGAGTAGATCTGAATAACTCCCTCCTTTCAATTGGTATCAGAGGGTTGTGTTTCTTGGTTGAACAAGCTAACACTTGAACCAAGATCCCTTCTTATTCAGATTTCCTTTTCCTTAGTTATTCATTTATCATATGACACAGAACAAAGACTATGCAAGCACCAAACCTCCAATCTGTAACTTAAATAAGTTCAGTATCTGGAAGGCAAGAATTAGGCTTTACATGAACTCAATTGATGAAGACATCTTCAACTCCATTTTGACAGGTCCACCTCAACCAACTGCAGCCACTTATATATCTACTGACACTCATGCAGTTCCACCACCAAATTGGACTGATGCACAGAAGAAAGCAAAGATTGCTGATGCCAAGGCCATGAACATACTGGCCCAGACTATGTCAGATGACATATTCCAAAAGGTTGCTGATTGCACATCAGCAAAGGCCATCTGGGACTATTTGAACCAGATGGTGGCTGGCTCAGTGGAAGAAAGAAAGGATAGAAGATCCCTTCTCATTTCCAAGTATGAGAAATTCAGAAAGGAAGATGCAGATACAATTGAAGAAATGTATGGCAGACTGAGTGCCATCATCAGTGAATTGAAAACATTGGACAAGGACATTTCACTGACTGAGATCAATGAAAAGATATTGATATGTCTTCCCAGCTCATGGGACACAAGGATCTGACCAATCAAGGATGCTAGAAGTATTACAGAAATTTCTACAGAAACACTTCTAGAAAAGCTCAAATCTTTTGAACACCTGACAAAGACTAGGGAGGCAGAGCAGAAGGCTTCTACTCCAGTCAGGAAAGAGCAGAATATTGCTTTTAAGGCTATAGAGGAAACAACAGCTCTTGCTGTTAATGAAGAGTTCTTGAGTCTCTTAACAAAGAGATTCTAAAAGATGGGCAAAAGAGACTTCAGGAAGAAGTCATTCAGACAAGAAGATAAACCCAGGTATGACAAAACACCAACTAAAGAAGTTGTTTGTTTTGGTTGCAGGAAACCTGGACACTACATCTCTGAGTGTCCAAAAAATCAGAAGAAGGAGAAAAGAAAGGACAAGGACTCTAGAAAATAAAAGTACAACAAGCCTTCCTCAAGCAAGCATAAGAGGAAAGAGAAAGGCTTTGTAGCAGAAACCTGGAGTGATACAGAAGAGGATTCCTCTTCCTCTAGATCCAGTGATGAAGATTAAAAGGAAGCAAAGGCAAAGGAAGTTTTCCTAATGGTAATTGATGCTTCCAGCACTCATTCAGAAGATGACTCATCAGATGATGAAGAACCACTCTCTGAAGTGGATCAGGTACTCTCATCCTTTGACTTCAATTCTGAAGATTTTGTACATGAATTAAAAACTATGTGTATGGATTGAATTAGCTCAGAGAAAGAAATTGAACTACTTAGAGAGCAATTAAATGATCAAAGTAATTTAGTTGCAGAAAACAATCAACTAAAAGATGATATTACACTTGCAAATGAACAGATAATTAAATTAAAAACTGAACTAGCTGAGGCAAGGCAACTTGAAGAATCCCTTAATGGGAGAAGCCTCAAGCTGATGGACATTACAAGCACTGTTAATGCCAAACTCACTGGCAAGCTGGGCTTGGGTACTTAATCAACCTAACCCCCACTGGTTTAGAAAAATATATTAAGGACTCCTGTAAAATTCATTTCTGAAAAGGGTAAAGAACTAATCTATGAGTAACCCTCAACTGCAAATAAGAACAAACCTAACAAACAGAAAAATAGAAACAGACAAAATCAAAACAAAAATAATGTTCAGCAATTTTCGTCAAACTTAGATCAACGAAATGTGAACAAATCATCGAACCCAATTTGATGATCTTTAAATGAATTTTTTACTATAATCAATTGTCTTACTGCGATCGATGATTTTTGTATGGATTGTCAAGCAGAGATCGACGAACTTGGGGTACAGAGAATGAGTATTATCCTTCTCTGAGCAGAGATCGACGATCTCAACCTATGTAATCGAACTCAGATCGACGATCTCACTTCCAATCATCGAACCCAGTAAAAAGTAATAAAACTTTTAACCTTAACAGGAATTCTAACCTTAACAAAAACTCTAATCAGAAAAGAGAAATAGTTAACCCTTTCACCCTTTGGGAAATACCACCTAGGAGATATCATCCTTTAGGATATAAATCTCAGTCATCTAGTTCTGTTATCTCAAGCTTTTCTTATCAAGAAAATAAAGGATCTAAGATAACATGGGTCAAGTACAATTAATCTTTTAATTGTTGCAGGTAAAGAACTGTCCATCATATAACCAGCAATGGTATCTGGACAGTGGGTGCTCAAAGCACATGACTGGATGGAAGGACAACTTATTCAGCTATAAGTCAAAGCTAGGACCTAAAGTTATCTTTGGTGACTCCAACTATGGCCAGACTGAAGGCTATGAAGAAATCAGAATAGGAGCTGTCACATTCAGGAAGGTTGCATATGTAAGTGGATTGAAACATAACTTGATCTCCGTCAGTCAACTTTCTAATGAAGGATATCAGGTAACATTCAATCAGTCCTCTTGCATTATTTCTTCAGCTGACATCATAGTTGTCTTAATAGGTTTTAGAGTAGGTAACATTTATATTGTTAACTTTAATTCAGCCATAAATGAAATTTGTTTATTTAACAAATCTTGTAATCAAAATGAACTATGACATAGGAGGTTAGGACATGTAAACTTAAAATACATTGCTAGGCTATCTAAGGACAATCTTGTAAGAGGATTTCCTTCTTACCCCTATAAGAGGAAAGCCTGTGCAGGGCTTGTCAACTAGGCAAGCAAACTAAAAATAGTTTCAAATCCATTAATAAGAGTGACTCACCTAGGATTTTGTATTTGCTTCGCATGGATCTCTTTGTACCCAATGTTGTACAAAGCCTAGGAGGGAAGTCTTACACCTTGGTTATTGTAGATGACTTCTCCAGGTTCACTTGGGTGTTCTTCTTGAAAAACAAGTCAGATAACTTTAAGGTTCTTACAGATTTTCTCAAGTGCATACAGAGTGAGTTCTCTACTCAAGTTGTATTGATTAGAAGTGATCATGGTACTGAGTTTGAGTCTCTTCTTATGCAAGAGTTTTGTGAGAAGGAAGGTATCAGACAATGTTTTTCTACTCCTAGAACTCCTCAACAAAATGGGGTAGCTGAAAGGAAAAACAGAACCCTGATTGAAGCTATAGGTACATTACTTGCTGATACATACTTGCCCCTTTCCTTTTGGTCAGAGGCAGTGAGCACAACTAACTATGTCCTGAATAGAAGTTTAATACATAAGCTTAAGGCTAAGACCCCCTATGAGCTACTTAAAGGGAAGAAACCTAAAGTAGACTATTTTAGAGTATTTGGTTGTGTTTGTTACATACATATTAACAACAGAAAATACACTAGAAAGTTTGAAGCTAAGTATGAAAAGGAAATTTTTCTAGGATATTCCCAAGTAAGCAAGGCTTATAGGGTCTATAATAAATCTACCTTGAAAATTGAAGAGTCTATACATGTATATTTTGATGAAACTAACATATTTTATAAGGAGAAGAATACTTCTACCAGTCAGACTTTGCAGGTACCTACTTTGTGTGAGAATTTGGAAGCTATGACCCTCACCCCTGAGGCTGTTACATCATCATCTCCACAAGTAGTTGAAGACAGTGATGAGGAAATTAGTGCGCCCACTGATATTATTCGAGCAGCTAAAATAATTCCACAAGAGGAATTACCCCCACCAGTTGTTGAACAACCAACTCCTGCTGATTTAGTCATACTTAGAGATCATCCTGTATATCAAGTGATTGGAGACATATCAATAGGTGTGTAGACTAGACATCAACTCCACCAGGACTTAATGCATGCCTGCTTCATCTCTCAAGTTGAACCTCATTCCATTCAAGATGCTGAGCAAGATCCCCACTGGATCCTTGCAATGCAAGAGGAGCTCAACTAATTTGAGAGATGTAGAGTTTGGGAATTGGTCCCAAGACCAAATAACTACCCAGTAATTTGAACAAAATGGGGGTTCAAAAACAAGATGGATGCACAAGGAGCAATTATAAGGAACAAGGCTAGGCTTGTTGCTCAAGGGTATAGGCAGTAAGAATGCTTTGATTATGATCAAACCTTTGCACCAGTGGCAAGGTTAGAGGCAATCAAAATTTTCTTGGTCTATGTTGCTTCTCAAAAATTCAAAGTCTATCAAATGGATGTAAAAAGTGCTTTTCTAAATGGAGAACTCAAAGAAGAGGTGTATGTTGAACATTCACTAGGTTTTATCTCTCCAACTCAACCTTCTTTTGTTCATAGGTTGCATAAAGCTCTCTATGGCCTCAAGCAAGCTCCAAGAGCTTGGTATGAGACCCTAGCTAGCTTCTTGTTAGAACATAGATTCTCTAGAGGCATAGTAGATATGACTTTATTTATAAAGCATCATCATGAAAAAATATTGTTAGTACAAATATACATAGATGACATAATATTTGGCTCTACAGATCCCAAACTATGCAAGAGGTTTTCCAACCTTATGCATTCAAAGTTTGAGATGAGTTGTATGAGTGAGCTCTCCTACTTCCTTGGTCTCCAAGTCAAGCAGGCACCTGATGACATTTTTCTATCCCAATCTAAGTATGCTAATGAGCTGATCAAAAGGTTTGGGATGGCTAGTGCCTCAGCTAAGAAAACACCCATGGCTACCAATGCTGTGATTGACTCTAATGAGCATGGGAAACCTGTTGAACATAAATTATATAGGGCCATTGTATGGTCCCTGTTATATCTCATAGCAAGTAGGCCAGATATCATGTTTGCCACATGTCTTTGTGCTAGGTTCCAAGTGAACCCTAAAGAATCTCACCTTATTTTACTTAAAAGGATTTTGAGATATATAAAGAGTTGCCCAAATCTAGGACTCTGGTATCCTACTGAGTGAGAATTTGAGTTGATTGGATACTCAGATGCTGACTCTACTGGATATAGAGTAGACAGGAAAAGTAACTCTGGAACATATTAGTTCCTGGGTGCTAGGCTTGTTTCTTAGGTTTTGTATAAAGCAGACATCTGTGTCTACATCAACTGTAGAAGCTAAATACATAGCAGCTGACAGTTGTTGTTCTCAGATGTTGTGGATACAAAATCAGCTACTAGACTATGGATACAACTTAAATAATTCAACTATATTTTGTGATAGTACTAGTGCTATTTCTATAGCACATAATCCAGTCCATCATTCTAGGACTAAGCATATAGATATAAGGCATCATTTCATTAGGGAGTGTGTAGACAAAAAGAAAATTAATCTCACCTTCATCCCTACTGATTTGCAAAGGGCAGATATTTTCACCAAACCCTTGGATGAAAAGAAACATCTATTCTTCATGAATCAGCTAGGTATGATTAATGTAGATGAGATTATTTAACTTTCTATCTGAGCTCGATGATTTGTTGATAGATCGTCGAACGGAGATCGACGATCTACTAGCATCTCGTGAAGTCGATCGTCGAAAAGAGATCGATGACCACTTCTTAGTGAAACAATTGTCGCCGAACAGAGATCGACGATTTTTGGTTCAGAGAATTTATCATCGATCTAAGATCGACGATTTATTCCTTCTCTTCGATCTGAGGTTACCAAACTCATTTTATATTAAAATATTTCGCCAACCTCGGTTTTGAAGTTGTTTTAGTAGTTAATTCGCTTGACTAATCCCGTCTCTTCATTTTCTTAAACCTTATAATCTAGGGTTTAGACGGAAATAGTCCCGCGCTTTTCATTTCCCTTCTGCACTTGATCTCTGTTTTTCTCGCAGGAACTCTCAAATGGCACTTACAGCGGCGATTTTGTCAAGCATGAAATTCGATTCTGGTTTTGATATTGATCTGGAATCATTCAAGCACAGTGATCAGATTTTTCAGGATGTGTATAAACTATTTGATGCGCCGAAGTTACATAAGTTGATGACGACAAGGATGAAGTTGGTAATGACAGAAATCAAGGAATGGGCTTATACTTCATCATCAGGTTAACAGTCGTTGGTAGGAACTATTTCTGGACAGGAAGTAAGTCTAACCCCTGTCGCTCTTATAGAAATTTTCAGTTTTGTTAATGGAGAAGATGATATTGATTTGGATAAAGAAGAATTTGCTGCCATGCTTGCCCGAATGGGTCATATTGATGCAAACCCTAGCAAGCTTCTGAAAAAGAACTTGTCCTCTCAATACAAGTTCTTGGCAGATATTATGGGTAAAGTGCTGCTTGGGAAGCACACAGCCCATGATAACATATCCAGGCACCAGTTTCTTTTGATGAGTGCCTTGGTTAATCAGAAGGCAGTAAATTGGGCTTAAACCTTATTTTAGTTGATTAGGAAGAAGACAAATAAGAGAGAAGTCTCTCTTGGCAGGATTCTAGGAATTTTTCTCACTAAAAAATGCCCTGAGCTGTTGACATCCCAAATAACCTTCATCAATGCTTCCAAGAGGCTGACCCCAGTTCTCTTTGGAAAGTGGGAGAGGACTATCTCAAAGCCCTCTAGGGCTCCCTCCACCCACATGGCTTTTGAGGACACAAAAACTATTTCAGTCACTCCTCACCCTAGGGAAGATGAGCTAGAGATTCCTCCTCCTCCTCCTTCATCCCCATCTAGGCCTATTTCTCTACCCCTCAGCTAGACAAACTTCTCCCTTTTCACATCCATCAACTCCACCTCCAAGCCCTCCTCCAGCATCTCCTCCTCCACTATCCCCACTACCAAATTATCTAAAAGAGATCCCTACCACTAACATTTCTATCCAAACCTCACCAACCTTTGATCTTAACTTTTAACCACCAACTCCTTCACCTTCCGCTTCCCCAACTCATTTACTATCTCATGAATCTCATGAACCTTCCCCTCCTTCCCCCCATTTAAAACAAATGGTTATCCCTAAATCAACCACTCAACCTACCATTTCCACCATCTGTACAGCTTGTGTACATTCTACTTCATCTCTACCATCCATATCATCTGACCCATCTGCTCTCATTGCTCTCCGCACCCATACCATCAAAACCATTGTAGAGGATGCCATTGTACCTCTACTAGCCTCTTTCAATTCTTTTATTGCCTCTTTCTCTGGCCCTTCTTCATCTAGGGGCCTGGCAGCAGAAATTACTGCTACCAGGTAGGGGGAGATGTCCAGTGAAGAAGTCCCTCCTCCTCCAGCAGTTATAGTTTTGGCAGTTGTAGATACAGAGATTGTAGATACAGTTTTGATAGATACAGATCTTGAGGATACAATGTTAATAGATGCAGAGCTTGAAACATTTCTGATAGATGATTCTTTGGATTCTTTGGAAGTAGAAACTCTTTCTGTTGGACATACTGTACATCCTTTAGGAGAATTGTCTGCTATCTTAGATCTTTTTGATCTCTCTTTTAGCACAATTCCTTCTTTCAGAATTCCTCCATATTATACAGATATTGTATGTTATACTGCTCCAGTGAGCACTAATATTTTCATCAGCTTCTTCAGAGTCTTTCAACTCCAGTGCCTGAGCTCTCTGCAGCTCTAGAGGCTGAGCTTATCAATATGCTAGAGGTTGAGATTTCAGAGCCCAAGACTTTCTCTCCTCCAACCTATGTCTGTTCTACTTCTCCAGTCCCATACTTGGATGAAGTTATGGCTGCTGATGCAGCTGAAGAACTTTCAGTTATCAAAGAGATTGATGATTTGTATGATAATCCACTAGGCTTATCTGATAATGATTCAAATACAGATTTAGATTCAGACTCAGATCCGGATGTCAGCAAGAAGAAGAAAGTGACCAAGAAAAGAGAAGCTCAAGTGAAGGAAGTGCCTAAGTCTAATCCTCAAGATGATATTCCTTACTTCATTAGACACAATATTACTCTCACATCAACTTCTCCTCACTGGATGAGATTTTCTAAGAATGAGATGAAGGCTCAAAAGAAAAGGAGAAAGATTGGTTCCTCTCCTATCAAAGTTTTCAGGAAGGATCCACCTCCTCCTCCTCCTCCTTCAGCAGGTACTAGTGAGAATGTTGCTTCTAGTACTACCACCTCCTACCAGCAGCAGAGTTCTTATGCCACTCACTCTCACAGTTGACCATCCAGGTCTTACTCTAAGGGTTATTCAAGAAGGAGAGGTAGACAGCATGATCAGGCTGACAGAGAAGTTAGTTCAGATTCTTGAAAGAGATTCAAAATTCCTGGAAAGTTCAGTGAAGTCAGACCTCCTCCAAATCTCCATGACAGTCAGTCTTAGCATACAATAACAGAAACAAAATTCCAAGAACAGTCAATTAGGCACAAGAAACATCTAAAGATATTTCTTGATTCAAAAGAAGATTCTTCACAGTTTGAACCTGAGCTAGATCCAAAATTCAGGATGGCTAGGTTTCATGAATTGATTGCTCTCTCCTAGATAAATAAAGCTAGAAAAGAAGGAGCTGGTCCTTCTCAATTTTCAATAATGTCCAAGTACAGGGAGAAAGAGTTTGAACAATTTTATATTGATAAGAATATTTTTGATGCTAATGCCTATATGCAGGTTCACCCTGAGGCAATTATTCCCAGAGCAGCATCCATAAAAGTTCTTGGTGTAGCTGACATAAAAATAATAAGACAACAAGCAGAAGATCCAAAAAGAAGAATTGAATTTACTAAGACAGCTTCTGGCAAGTCTTAGTACTGTTTTCTTTTTATGTCTATATCTCTTATTGTAAATATCTGTTGAATTATTCTTATCATTCATAACAGATATGTTTGTTTAGTTTTGCTGATGTATTCTTTTATTTTGCTTAGTGACCTCACCCAAATAGGAGGAGATTGTTGGATCCCTTGTTTGGATTTGGGCTAGGTTCACTAATCTAGGCTAAGTCAGACCCACATTGTATAGCTAGGGTCTAGTCTTGTGTCTTAGGTGTCAGTTAGGTCAACAAATCAGTGAGACAAGACCAAGACATCAGAAACTGAACAAGAAAGAATTTTTTTCTACGTGAAAAGTCGTTCGACGATCTCTGATGAGAGCTCGACGATCTTCGTTTTGCGTTCGACGATCTCAGAGTTAAATCTCTAAATGCTTAGATCGATGATCACTGAGCTTAGTCCGACGATCTCTGATTTACTTTTAGGATAGAGATCGATGATCAACCATCTCAGTTCGATGATCTTCAAGCCCAGTTTGGATGGCAGATTTTCAGGTCAACGATCATAGGGCTCAGCTCGACGATAGAGGATGTTTGAGTTCGACGATCTCAGGACCAGATCGACGATTACTGCCAGATCAACATTTTATTCCCTGCAGTTATTATTTTCCTTATTGACTGATTATTATATTGCTTATATGACTCTGAGTGATTAATGTATATATTCTCTATTCCTTGGAAAGCATTAATTACTGGTATTTACAGAGTTATTATACAACCATTCTTGGGATAGTTAGGGGAATTAGTTAATTCTCTTATATCCGTTGCACGAGTTCCCGTGATTCTTGCAGTCAATCAATGTATGCCATTTCAAATTCAGTTTGGAATTATTCAAAGCAAAAATACTCAGAGAATAAAAGTGATAGAGAATTATTATGCAGAAGAGAGACAGATTTTGTTAGAGAACACAAGACAATAAAAAAAAGAAGAAGAACAGCTTTTAGTTCTTCATACAAGTGTTCATCCAGGAAGCGTGTAGAGACATTCATCTTCAATCAGTCTCAGCTTTCTGGAATTCAAGACCTATACCCTGTATAAGGCTTTGGATTCCTGAACCAATCAAGATCATCAGGACAAGCCTTGACTCCATCAGGATCACTCTCAAGTCTTCTCTCATTTGCTTGAGAAAAGAGAAGACAACTCAACTCTTTCTTCCCCCCTCTGTATAGATGGTTCTTACTCCCTTCAAAAATAATTCCTGGTTGTGAGGTCTCCTGATCAAAAGACTTCAAGTGGTTTTCCGGCACCTGATCAAAAGACAGAAGGGTTGCAATATCTCCCTAGAAATAGATATTACTTGGTGGCAGTCACCTGATCAAAAACCTGAGAGTGGCTCCTACAAGGGTGGTAGAAGAGTGGATGTACCCAGATTTGGGGAACCACTATAATATCTTGTGTCGTCTGGTTGCTCTTTCTCTTATTGTTCTTGCTATTTGCTCTGATATTAAGAATAGCTGTCTAGTTTTCTTTTATTTATTTAATTATTGGTATCACCTATTTTTAACTCTGATAGAATAGCATAAAACAACCAAAAGTTTTAAACACTCTATTCACCCCCCTCTAGAGTAGATCTGAATACTCCCTCCTTTCAAGGTCTTCTTCCCGCAGAAGAAGATCAAGAAGAAGAACCCTTGATATGCACTTCCTGAAGAAATCTTTGAATCAAGGATTGCTTCAAGTGAAAGATTATCCAAACAGTGACAATTGAAGGCTCAACTTCTAAGGTCAATATTTGAGTCCTTCAGATGTAGTTTTACATAAACATTTAATTCTGTAGGGTCTTGAATAAGATCTAAGTTTTAAGGCTATTGCCTAATCTGTAGAGGTGTTTACCCTGAGGTATGACTTTACTCTCAATTTGAGTTGTAGGGCTGTGCTCCCAGCCTGAGCTGTAAGACTTCTTGTTAAGTCTGAGGTTGGATCTTGTGAAGATCTTAGGTAGGAGACCAGCATGGTCTTTGAACTGTAGGAGGTGGAGCAATCTGAGGTAGGGTTATATGCTTGAGCTAGGGTCAAGGAGGAGGCCTGATAGATTCTGAGGGATCTGTGTTGTAAGCTCTTAGAGATGAGTTTTTGGAAGAGGTTGCCTTATATAGCATACTTCTAGAAAGGTGGTGAGGGAAAATGGATGTACCCAGACCTTTGGGAACCACTATAAATGCTGTGTGCTTTTCTGTGTGTGCTTGATTTATTCTAATTGTTGTAATTAGAAAAGAAACCATTAAAGTACAAAAACCACCAATTCACCCCCTCTAGGTGAGTTAGTTTATCCATATAACAAACTATCAAGTGGTATCAGAGCAAGGTTGGTCAAATAGGACTTAACAGCCTGACCAAGATCTTAAAAATGGTAGTCTAAGTCTTCACCATGTATTCCAGTAAGTATACGGAGTTGAGCTCTATGAAATTTCCCATATGTAGAAAGGAAACATTTGGCATATGGAAGCAAAGTGTTAAGTTGTTCATGGAGGCCTCAGATCAAAGGATTTACATAACTATTGTGGAGGGGCCTATTGTATTAAGACATCCTCCATTGATCTAACTCAGAGGATTCTAAAATAATTTTCTGAAATGGATAAAGATGAAAGTGCGATGGCTACAATGGACATAAGAATAATGAACATAATAGTCAGTGTTGATGATTCCACTTTCCAAAACCTTGTACACTGCCAGACAACCAAGGAAATATGGGACACCCTCATTGTCTACATGGAAGGAACAGAATAAGTAAGAGATGATAGGAAATCCCTCCTCAACTAGGAATATGAGAATTTTAGGCAAGGAGGAAAGGATAACATAGCTGATTGCTATGAGAAAGGATAACATAGCTGATTGCTATGAAAATGATTTCAAGATAGTCAATGAGATGAGGACCTATGGTAGGGTCTTCTCTGATTATGAACTTAATGACAAGTTCCTTAAGTTTCTAGCTTGAGTATGGGACAATAAGATTTATGCCATCGGGGAAATGGGGGGCATCTCCACCATTCCACCTCACACCCTATTTGGAAAGCTTCTCTCCTATGAGATACAACTAAAATCAAGAAAGGAGGAGGAGATTGGTGCCAAGGATCTTCATAAGGAGAAGACGGTGGCTCTCAAAGCTGGAAAGATAAAGAAGAATAAGGATAGGATGCACTCTCCTCCCAGGAGACCTGCTGACTCAAAAACTTTTGAGCCTAGCACATCAGATAGAGATATATCTAATAGGAAGCTTGCTGCCTTCTCTAGGTAGTTCGAGAAAATTATGTCCAGAAATAAGCACTAGAAAAACAAATATTCTTCCTCCTCCAACTACAAGAAAAACCCCAAGGGGGATAAGTGTAGTTCCTCCCACAACAAATAAATTTCTACTGACATTATTTATTATTATTGTAGCAAGCCTTGACATTTCATTATTGACTATCTACTAAAAAGAAAAGAAAGAACTGCTTCTAAGGATAAAAAGCATGATGTGAAAGGAGACATGATCACACGGGCAAGAAGTCTGAAAAGAAATTCATTGCCAAGAAGGAGGAGAAGAGCTGGAGTTAAAGTGACTCAGATTCTTTAGATTATAAGGAAGAAGAAGCTTATATTAGGCTGCTTGCTGTTGCTGAAGAAGACATCTATCCTACTGCCAAGATTGGGATCAGGGCCCCACTATTAAGCTTTGAAAGTGACTGTGAAACTGAAGAAGAAGAAGAGGATAAATGTGGCCTGATGGCTACAATAGAAGATATTAGCCATGATGACTCTGAAACTGATGAGGTAATCATTCTTCCCCATACTCCTTCTAATTCTGAGTATGAAACTGGCCTAAATTCCTAAGTATCCCCTTCATTTAGTGATTGGGATAGATCAGAATCTGAAAATAATATCAATCAATTGATTGACAAGTATGACGTTCTCTTGGAAGCTCAGAAAAAGAGCAAAAAGCTAGTCAAGAGACAAACTGAAGAGATTGCTTCCCTTCAGCTTGCTAAGCCTGAATGCACTAAGTATACTACACAGCAAGCTTAAACGAATAGGGAAATAAGCAAGCTAAAAGGAATTATAATTATCGAAATGAGCACCATCAACTAGAAGTGAAAGATAATTGAGGATTTTGAAGTGAAGCTTCATCAAATGGTCTTTGAGTTTAATGAGCTTAAGGGAATCATTGAAAAGCATTTTGAAATTAGAGTTCAAAATGCTAAACCATTAAGAAGCTTAAGAGTGAGCTCCTCAAAGAGAGTAAGCTAGTGGCTTAAATTTCTAAGCCAAAATCTATGATATCTATCATTGACTCAAATCACCTCCAAATCTAATAGGAGAGGACTGAGATTCAAGGGATATGCATCTAGAACTTGGAATAAAAGAAAGGGCAAGGCTCCATCAAAGCCTCAGTCCACCTTCCAAAAGGTTCTACTTCCATCTAACAGATATGACAATGACAGTATGTATAGTCACTAGAAGAATATAAATTCCTATAGTAAGGGCAATCATGCTCCTAACTATGGAGGGAGAAAGGGTATGTGGATGAGTGCTTTGAAAGCTCCCCATATAGAAATATAGATGCCTCGATATAAGCCATTTGTGTTTGATACTCAAACCCCAACACTCAAAGGCAAGGAAACTGCATCTTCCAAACCTCTTTTAGCAAAGAAGCATGCTGTTGACAAGTTAGTGACTAACCCTTACAAGGCAATATCAGATGCCATCAACACCATTTAAACTGCTAAGCTAAGACCTCTTGCTATCAATTTGATACCGCAGAGTAAGGCTACTTACTATTGAGCAAACTGTCAAGGACTAGCTGAGAGAGATGGGAAGAATGTAGTTGCCTTCTCTGAACATGGACATACAAATGTACTTTCCACTTCAAAAAGTGTTAAGAAGAGAAGGTATAATATCTTTGAATATTGGTGCTGTGGTAAAGTGGGACACTTTGCCCAAGATTGTTGGCATAACCCTAATGTGCTATGTGCAAAGAAGAGCTTTCCAGCTATGGTAGTGATAGTTCGTTTTGTAGTCTAAACTACTAGGGTATTTTCTAGTTTTTAATATACAAATCATGTCTTGTATGCTCATATATTGGCCTCTTTTTGTATATAATTTTGTCACTAATATGTTTCTTTCTTTTTTCAGGTTTCTGTCAAATTTTGCTGTGACACGCCCCCTAGTCATGCCCTCCCCGGGTGTGTACCAAGGTCATGTAATCCAGTGGAATGAAGCCGTCGGTCCAAAGTCAGTCTCCAGCTAAAATCATCTCACACGCCCACGGTCACGCCCTCCCCGGGCGTGTCTGCCAGGCATGTCCCGCCAAGTCCCGAGAAGTCAGTACGGTGCTTAATTTCAACGCGCCAAAGTCGCGTCGAATCCGACATGCCCAGTTTTCACGCCCTCCTGGCGCATGTAATCCAGCCACCGCGCCAGACTTTAATTCCAATGCTCCATATGTCATGCCGAGTCCGACATGCCCTATTGTCACGCCCTCCTCGGGCGTGTCACAGGGCGTGACCTAGCCAATAAAATTTCTATAAATAGTGATCATCTTCAAGAGTAGGGCATCCAGATCTTGGGAGGAGAGGTGCTGCTATTTTAGAGTACTTCTAGTTTTAAGCTCTTCTCTCCCTCCTCCTCATTTCAAGTCTTTTTATTTTTTAGTTTTCATGCAAATCCTTGTAGCGTTCCTGTACTATTTTTTCATTGCACTTGTAGTCGTTGTGGAATCTTTCCTTATAGTATATGTGTGCCCTTCT